>JAAIXI010000237.1:1470032-2113889 GCA_013403645.1 Heliconius nattereri
GGGGGGGGGTGGCTTCGACGATCGGCATCGATCGTCCTGGTGTCGCGGAGGCACGAGGGCGCGAGCGAGAGCGGTCTCGCTGTGCGCCGCTGCGGCCGCTCATGGTGAGCTGGCTGGCTTCAGTGCCCGCACGCGGCAGTCATCGATCGCGTTCGCGATCGCGCGGTCACTCGGAACGACGCAAGGGCGTCGGTGTCGCGTCGCGGCGCCTAGGGGCGCAGGCGGAATTTCAGCACTATTTACTTGACGAAATATTGGTGAATTCCTAAGGACTGGTAGGACTCGTGCCGCTGGAGTATGCAGAGGTGCTATCTCGACGGCGGGCAGGCGATCCCAAGGTTGCTTTCTCGACGGCGGCGCCTTTTATACGTTCCGGCGCCCTACCACCTGAGACCACGTGACTTCCGGCGAATCGCTGATTGGTCGAAAACATCAACCGGAAGTGAACATCATTGGATAATCAAAGGGAAGTATACAGCGCCCTCTCACAGATGCCGTGCATCGTCACATCTCAAATAATATCCTGTTAAGTTAGTACGTACCATATGACCCAATTTATTTTACAAATACAATAAAAAACATCTTCACATTTTTTCTCAGATTAGTTAACGGATATAAATATTTTTATTAACTTTTTAGTTTTTTGAAGTTATTTTTAAATATTCAATATTCATTATTTCAATAACCATCATAAGACTTTCCAATTTTATGACGAAATTTAATCTGACAGAAAGCATCAGGCGGTTATCACTTAAGTCTGACAGCGTTTTGACAATGCGAATGTGACACACGCCCGCAGCCCGGTCGCCGTGTAGTTGTGTGTGTCGGTTTTTTATTTAACAGGAAATATATAAATCGCTATTAAAACACTAGTGCTAATATCTAAATCCCAGTCGTGTTAAAACTTGCTGAAAGACACAAAGTCTTCTTGTTTTCATAGTTTTAACGATCCCACATTCAATCTCAAGGTGAGGATTTATATTGTTCAGTCAGTATTTTGCGGTGTCCATAATTTAAAATACGGAAATCTGAAATATGTAAAACCATGTGCATTGAAAAGATTCATCGTTTTAATTATAAAGTGCAGTTTCTTTAATCTTTTATTTATTCTAATTATTTAATATTATTATTCTAATTAGTTATGGAGGACTTAAGTTTTGTACCGGAACTCCCGAGCGGGCCTCTGGACGCGTATAGAAATAACGCCTCATTTAATTGGAAGCGACTTAAATTGGCCCTTGAAGGAGATATCGACTTATTAAAACTTAAGGTAAGGGCCGCAATTTTATTTGTTTGTTTCAGGAATTTGAAATTTAATTCATTATTTTTTTACAGAGTTCATTATCATTCACTGATAAGAAATATAATTGTAGCTTCTATGAGATGCTCTTTATTTAAATTTATTATATATTATAAAATATGATTTCTTTTTCTAAATTTTTTGCATAACTTTCATAATATTAACAAAAAGTTAAACAATCGCCAATCAATTGTAAAGAATCATTTCTCTCGTGTATGCGTTATGTTATGAACATAAATTGAAAACATTTTTTTTTAAAAACTAGTATGTTACAATCAAATGCTACTAGAAATTGAACTATTTGACAAAACCACTTAACAAAAGATATTAGTTGATCAACCTTGAAACTTGGACCATCAAATTCTAAAATAGTACTAGTATTTGAACCACATGTCTTAATCATCCTATTTTATGTATCAAATCTAAAATAAAAATAATAAAAAAAATGGCTTTGCAATGTAAACATTCAATGTGAATTAACTTTTATTGAAATGGTAGATACTTAAACACTGATTACACCGAACCGATTTTATATATTTTTAGCTTATTTGTATCCTGTATATAGCATGGTATTTAGAGGGAACCTAGTGTTAAGATAGTACTTTCCCCACTTATGATATAAGTTTGTTTAGTTTTTATATATATTTACTTAATAACAAATATAATAGTAATATATCTTATTCAATTTTTAGTTACAATTGTTTATATTAAGCATTAGTGTAATAATATATACTGTATAATAAATACACTAGACAATTTTTTACATGTAATAAAAAGTTATATTTAGAATTAACATATTGTTAATTCTATTTTTAACTCATCATTTTTAATCCCATTATTATTTAATAAGTAAGTTAACTAGTTTTATTATATTTTTTATATATTTAATAATATTGTACAAGAGTTAAGAGTTTTGCTGTATAATTAATGATTATTATTGTTTCAATAGTACAAAGTATGGCATACACTGGAAAAGGATCCTCTATTTGCACATCCAACAGTGACACCGCCAGTGGAGGAACAAAAACGCATAACACAGTTGCAACTGAAGAAAATAAATGAATACAAATTCATACCAAAGGAAATGTTTAATGCAAGTTATAGTAAAAGGGTGAGATTTTTTATTTTTTCAATTTTTTATGTAGGAATTCAAAAAAAATATTTATCTGTTATTTTCCTAACTATATACTTCTTAAAGAAAAAATAAAACAGACATATGTACATAAAAAAGTCAGTCCAATTATTAAGATTAAATGTTAGTCCCGACAAATGAGTTCTGTTTGTCTACTCGGTTAAATGTGAGATATAGTGCTAGCTGATAGCTAGCTATAAATAGCATAGCATATATGCCATAATGAAAGTTATAAATGTTGTATACACACTGATAGTCCTGAAATATAACTCTTTTTATTCATGTTATAGGCTTTAATTAAGTATTGTTGGCATAGAGTGTAAGCCTGCTCGCAGATTAATTAATATTTTCTATTATATGAAATAAAATATGACATCAATTTTCTATTTTTTTACACTTTCAAATGGTACAAAAATGTATATGTACATGACAACTGTCTAATAAGAAATGATTCTTTAAGTTATAAGTTAAAAATATTAAAGTTATAACTTAAAGTTTCATTATTTGATACTGGAAGTAAATAAAAATAAAACGACAATGTTATTTTTTATCTCATACATATTTAAGTATTGTGTTTATAAAACAATGAGCATTATAAAAAAAGTATAAAAATCGCTACTTACAATATTTTTATTCTTAACATAAATATAGTAATCAATTTTACGCTTACTTCTGTACTTATTTGCTCAACCAAGTGATTTAAGAAATATAATTCAATTTTCCCGAGTGGGAACCGAACCCATAATCTTCGTCTAAAATCAGATACTAAGCAACGATGGTTTGTTGAAACGAACATTTCCGGATGTTATTTACTTCGAGAGCGATATCCAGTTTAAGTGTAACGTTTACACACTCGTATCTAAGACGTATATGTAAGACCTAAATACATGGGCGGGGCTAGGTTTGAACTAGTGCTTCCTTTATATTGAGGCTTATTTTGGTAGACCGTAATGTCTCTGGCAGAAAGTATGACTAAACGTGACGTGTATTTAAAGGCAACGATTGTGAGTTCAATTCCGACTTGGGGACTCGACAACAACTTCCGACTGTGCGGATTAACGACAGTTAATAGCTAATTTACGTTTTTGTGTACAGTTATTACTTTTTTTATTTGATTATCGTACAGAAAATAATATACCAATCATTATTATACATGTGATAAAATTAGTCACAATAACCTGGTACCGCCTATTCGTATTTAGTGACTAATGACTTTCTTAAGTCATTCATTGATTGATTAGGATACTGTTTTGATAATATTATCAATGCGGAAATGGACGTTAAAATATACTTTTGAAAATATATTTTCGCAAACAGATTTTACGAAAAAACGTGTATATAGCAAAGAATATTCTCATGTATATAATAACATAATAAGATTAGATTGATTAAAAATGACATTTAATGCTTATAAGAATTTGAAAGATTTTAGCGTCTTTTTTTAAAACATTTTTACAGTATTATTCCACACTTAGGAAAGAAAAATACTTATTAAAAAATGTATAAATTTTTTAACGTAGCGAGATGATTTCAGTGCCATTTAATATACTTAAGCATGTCAAGGAAAATGTTGATAAAATCTGAAGTGTTAATAATTTCCCATATAAATAAAAAACAATAACTTGATCTTTTATCTTGGTTCGTGAATACTTTTAAGGGATAGCCGGGACTTTTGAGTATAGCGCAGTGCGCAGGTATCTTATGTTTTAATAGTAATTGTAGTAACTTTACCTAATAGCGAGTCCTTTATTTATTTAAAGTATTATCTAATCGTATATTTACTATTGAAATTTTGTCACATTGCAATAATGGATATACTATGATAATAGAGGATGAGTACGAAAGTGGAATTGAGTTCATCTATTCTTGGGTAGATACCTTTCATTTAGATATTTATAGGTTCAAGTTGACACTTTTATGCAATCTAATAACTAATATACTTAGCTGTGAAAGAGAATGTGATCCCACACACTACTTTTTGATCGTTTCATACAATTTTCGATGTATAACCACCTTGTACCGGACGTACGCTTGATAAACATCGCTGCTGTCCAAAATATGCATTAGCAAATATTATACTTAAATGTCGCATTAGCAAATATTTTGTTGTACTGCTATTTAGATTAAAACTTTAAATTATCCTTACTAAGTTATTTCGTAGCTGTAGCTCAGATATTTTTTGGTTTTCGTTTGAAATGCAATTTAGTTTGAATTGCGATTTGCTGCAGAGATACTAAAGAATAATGTTAATAATGTTAAAATAAGCATGAGAAATAAACTTTTACTTTTTTGTGTTAAGTAATTATTCCTTTTTTGTCAGACAAGAACAATAATGACAATAAATGAAGCGGTGCAGTCTCTTAACCCGAGCGTATCAGTGAAGATGGCAATCGGAATTTATTTATTCTCCAACGCCCTACTATCCTTGGGAACTGAGAGGCATTTGAAGTTTTACGAAGCAACTATTAAACATCGAGAGGTGAGAATTTTCTTTTTTATCATTTCAATTATCTTGCATTCATCAATTTATGTAAAATCCATTAAGAAATATTTTCGTTCTCGCCATTTTCATCTTAACGAAACATTTTATTTAACCTTTAGGTTTTGAAGGCAAAATTTTATTTCGTAATTTATTATGTCCTAAACGTATTTTTCGATTACTAGTCCCAATATATTAAACTATTTTATATACGTAGGAAAGCTGAGATTTAAATGTATAATAGGGATTATTGCAAATAGTATGAATTTAAATGTCGAATGCTCAGTCGAATATTACTTGTTGTTCATAAAAATAATAATATTTTCTAAGCAATGCATTTTTTTAAATAGGTATAGAAAAATACATTTCTTAGGAAATATTATTATTTATAGTATTAATATTGCATAATGCATAATATAAAATTGCATATTTAAGGAAAAATATCTATGCTAAGACTAACAAGTAATCATAGGATATATTGTATTATGTGTGATTTATGTAAGGAAAACCAAAGTGAGACAATGTTTTTGAAAGTGTAATATTTTTGTAGGAAAACCACAATTATCCTCAGGGAAGTTGCTTCACCGTGTAGGAAAATAACATTCAGAATTAATTTGATGTTATTGATTTTATAATAAAAAATAATGTGAATTTAAAAATAAAACAGATTTATATTTTGCATTAGTAGTTACTCAATCTACTAATTCAAATTAGAGAGATAACATACTAAAACTAGAGATAACTACTAAAAATATTTTGTTTAAGTAATTTTTCGTCAAGTTTTGAAACGTTACATATCGTAACGGCGTGGAGGTCCGTTTCCCATCTCCGCCTTCTCTATCACCAGTCTGGTAATAAATTTACCAGTTCTAGTTACCAGAACCAGTTATGTTACCAGTCTGTAAATAATTTTAGTCTCACGCTATATCCCGCATATAAAAGGATTGGCAGTTCCCATTAAGACATTTGCGTTCCCTACCTTACTTGAGTAAAATTTCCTGAACTTTCGAAACCAAACACCGCGCTTTGCCTCGTTACCAGTGGGAGAAAATGAAAATATTAAATATTCCATTTCATCGAATGGGAATCGAGCCCACAACCTATTGTGTTTACAGCCGCCCCTGCGCCACGACTGGCCTCATCATAACTTAATCATTTTACCCAAAAAAAAAACTTTTTATTAAGCTACCTCAAAATTATTAACTTTATTAATTATTATACTTTTTTTACAGATTTTAGCCAGTTTCGCCCTTACCGAGGTCGCGCATGGATCAGACGCGCGGTTAATGCGCACCACCGCTACGTACGATCCCAAGAACAAGCAGTTCGTTATACACACACCTGACTTTGAAGCCGCGAAATGCTGGGTTGGTAATCTAGGTAAAATTTTGTGTGATTTTTTTATTATTTTTAATTTAATATGTGCATGTATGTGAGCTGTTCTGCCCCATTTCACCCTTTTGGCGTATGGCTTATAAATTTTACAAAAATATATTTTTTAATATATTCTTTTAAAACTAGACTTTACTTAATTATAATGTTTTTATCTCTCTCTCTATCTTTTATTGTTACTTATTTATAAATATAATATTTTATTAAAATTTATGTGCACTCTTGCGTCGCATTTAGTATTTAAACATATTTGCATTATTATTTCTGTTGATTTGGTGTAGTGCTTACGTTTGCTTTCAAATTGTTTATAATATTTTTTTTTGCGCATC
This sequence comes from Heliconius nattereri, assembly GCA_013403645.1. Classification (NCBI taxonomy): domain Eukaryota; kingdom Metazoa; phylum Arthropoda; class Insecta; order Lepidoptera; family Nymphalidae; genus Heliconius; species Heliconius nattereri. The sequence continues at coordinate 1,476,665 of JAAIXI010000237.1, forward strand.
AATTTGCCTGTGTGTGATAAGCTTTATATCTTGGATTAAATATTTATTGAACGAAACTATCCGAGTATTAATATAATTTTGAAGTACCATTTCTAAATTACTATAAAAAGTATTTTTTTCAATGTCGTTTATTATAATAATAATTATTAAAAGTGTTCTGACTTTTACTTAACGTCAAACATGTAGAGATTATCCTATCCTACTAATATTATAAGCAAAAACTACTAAACGAATTTGGATGAAATTATAGTAATATAGCTTATATATCGGAATAACAACAAATTAAAACCTAACTACAAATTATTTACAGATTTAATTATTTGCCTATAGTGTAATAAGCGAGCGACGCTGCATCTGGGTAGCTAGTTTGTCAATCAAAGTTTTCAAGTTAACTGAAGACGATAGAAGGAAACTATTATATTTGCATATCTTATTTAGAAATGTAATGGAACTTAGCACCAATGTTCATAATTTAGTTAAAAGCGCTTATTAAATAATATTTTCTCCTGATGTAATATCACACAGTACTGTTAACTTCGATAAAATTCGACATTACACACAGAAACTTGATTGTAAACGCTTGTGGGATCGATCCCTATAGAGGGAGTCGAATCGAGGGAGTTTCATTTCCTCGCTCTGGTAACGAGGCAATAATCGGCGGAAAGTGGAGAATGGAAGTGTCTTAATGGGAACGAAGTGACCTTACAGTGTTCTCAGGTTTTGCCTAACCTGCTATGTGCGAAATACAACATAAAGCTAGAAACAAAGAGAGAAAGGTGATTTTACTATGTTTCTCCTAATCTAATAAAATTCTCAAGATACATGAGAATACAATAAACATTGTGTAATACTTATAAATTTGACGGTTACGCAATTATCTCGATTCGCCAATGTTAAGGTTATGCATATAAAGTGGCTTCCTCGTTTTGATTCATTTATTCATCGATAAAATGTATTCTATTTTTTTTGTTTCTGTCTGTTTCAATATATAGACATGATATATTATGTACATATATTTAAATTGAGGCAGCCGTTTCTGGGGCGTAAGCCCCTTTTTCTGTAAAATGTCAATGTCTCCTTTAGCAGTAAACAATTAAACATTCGATGACGAAATATTTGAAATGATAAGAAACACCATTAATCTTAAATTCCATGACCCCTGTTTTATTTCATATGCGTTAGTGAAATACTTAGTAACGAAAGATAACGTTCGTTTGATAAACTTGCGATGATAACAGTCTTGCCTCACAAGTCAATATACGAATGGCGTGGCGCAGGGCACCAGTATGTGACTGTAAACGCGACTGGTTGTGGGTTCGATTCCCACCCGAGGAAATAAAATATTAATTATTTTCTTTTGCCTGCTCTGGCAACGGCGGCGTAGGGCTCTTCGACGCGCAATACCTTAAAATTGGCGGAAAGGGACGAATGGAAGTATATTTATAGAAACGGAGTGCCTTGACACTAAGTTTTCACGTTCCTTTTGCCCTACCCCGCTATGTTCAGTATACAATGCAAAGCTAAATAAAAATAATCGTTTATTATCATAAATAGAAAAATAAAAAAAAATACTTTACCCGCTATAATATACCTGCGTATAAAATAAGGTGTAAATAAATAACTTAATATTTTTATTGTTAAGAGGCGCCCCGTAGTGCAGTACCTGCAGTGCTTTCCGATAAATACTATATTTTTTATTAAAATTTTAATTATATAAACAAATAATTTTTACTTTCAAAACAACATTTTGTTGAAAAAAATAGATTTTTCAGTTAACTGCTCAATTATAGCTTTTAAATCGTTAGCCAATTATAATCAATTGAAGTGATTGATTAGGCACACATGTTCTTTTAAATATGTCAATGTGTGCAGTGAAAATATGTGTTTGTATCACATTAGTGATTTATATTTTAAACTTACACTCAAAATTTGTTCTGTTTTAGGTAGAACATGCACACACACACTTCTCTTTGCCCAGCTCATAACGCCAGACGGTACTAACCATGGTCTCCATGGGTTCGTGGTGCCCATAAGGAACCCGGACACTTTGGAAACATACCCTGGGCTAACTGTAGGCGATATGGGGGAGAAGATCGGTGTTAATGGGATTGATAATGGGTAAGTCAAATTCGAAGATAAAAAACACAAACCAGACGTGCATTATTTATTAGTATTTACACTTTTTTGTAAAATAATTTAGTTAATTAATATAATCATATTAAATATTATCTTATTTCAATAAAATTTATTCTAGTTAGTATATAATAATAGTTGTAATATTGATGATGACAATATTTGGTACTTGCTCATATTCTTTGTTCACCCAAGGTGATCAGTTTTTTTTGATGTCTCTATTATATATTTATAAGAAACTGGCCATGACATTGTGCAGCCTTGTCTTATAAAAAGTAATTGTTCTTGTAAGTTAACAAAACACATTCAGTTAAAATTAAACAAATAAAAATAGATAGAGTATGGAAAACTTTCTATGCTAAAATATATAGGTTTTTAGCTCTAAATTCATACTTTTGTTTTGGAGTGAAAACCGTACCTACTAATATAAAATATTAACATGCATAAAAATATATATTTTACAATACCTTATCGTTTGCTAAATATTTTTAATACATATACTTAAAATAATAATTTTGGCTTAATAGAAAAATATACATTTATCAGATATGTAATAAAATACTATGATTCAGACACATACGAATCGCAATTCTTATCTTATCAACGAATTAAATACAACTACGAACGATAGTGCGGTGACGCGTAAATGAAATTCCGACCGTGACCTCTTGATTTTTTATAGGTTCTCACCGTTACCTCCATGTAGCGGAGTAGGCGGAGGGTACTTGGGAACCTAATGTTAAGACACTGCATTAAGACACTTCCATTGCCCACTTTCCGCCGAATTCTTATGGCATTGCGTATTAAGTAGCGGAACTTAACGTCAAATTATAACACAAAAAATACAACTTAATAAAATCATTGCGTTGAATCTTTCATCATAAAATCAATGTCTCGAAAATTAGGCAAAAAAGTTAAGCTGCTAAATAATCTATTAACCATTGACACTGACATTCATATTTAAAAACTGCGATTACTATTTAACTGTCAATAAGTCTAATGACAGGTTAACGCTAATTGACGTTTTTAGTGTGGCTCTTTAATTACGTAATAAAATTGATGAATTGCTTAGTATGTATGTATATAATTTGTATTCAACGTAGTCTTTTATGTAGATCTCGGTCAGTAAAATTCTTGTTATTTTAGGGTTGCTAATACTAGATTATAGAATCCAATATTAGATTTTCTAGTATATATACCAGGTAGAGACAGCGATCAGTTATAATTTGTATGTATGTATTGTATGTATGTTAGATAAAGCTTGAATGTGCTATCAGAAAAAAAACATAATATGCAGAAAAGTATTAAAATTTTAATACCAATATTAACTGCTTACCACAAAAATTAACTGAAAAAATAAAATGTTTTATTTTGTTTGCGGATACAATATGAAAAATAAACATTTTACAAGACATTTTCGTCGAATTCAATTTAAATAACAACCAAAAATTGTAATAATAATATAAATAAACTACATTTGTAATAAAAAGTAATCGATTCTTGTGCCTGTCCATTTTGTAATGCTATGAAAATAATGATTCATTATACAAATTAGATAACGTAAAAAGGGTTAGTCTCGTCGTACGTATATCAGATAAAATGGATATTTGCAAATGATGATTAAAATTATTATATTTATTATGGCAAGTTAACGAATCGTTATTTCGAATTCAGGCGGAACTCAACGCCGCATTTGTAATATTAACCGAGGAAATGAACATAATTTGTCCCCCCGAGTAGGATTCGAACGAATGACCGACACGTTTGCATTCAGATATTAAATAGGAGTCGAAACAACAAACATCTAACATGTGCAGTTCCCAATTACGTCCATACGCTACTGCGTCGAAATATTGTCTATAATTTAATATTTTATTATATTTAATAACAAAATACATTTAATTTTATCATATGTTCTTTTATTTTATAAAAGAATATATTGTTATTGTTATCTTTTATTATTATAACTTTAAATTCAAGTACCCATGATTATTTTTCTTACAAAAATTACTTAAATTTTAAATTAAAAAAAAAACCAGTTAAGTGCGAGAGGTTTGTAGGTCAACGGGATATGACTTTAAATTAATAAACTTTGCTTTATTTGCTGGCACATGCACTCATTTTGTTTATAATGAACTACAAATATAAATTTGTAATATTTTTGTGTGAAATACTTATAATTTTTCACTGTTCAGATTTTTCCTTCATTGAACCTTTCTTTTTTAATCCTAAAAATGATATAATTTCTGTAAATGTTAGTTATATCATGTTTTTTATAAATAATAGTCAGTTATTTATTTAAAAAAAGTATTCAGCTGAGTTTAAAATTATAAATTACGTATTCATGTTAATTTTCTTCAAATGCAGTACTTATTTTTGGAAAATGTTTTGTGAGTAAAATTTTTAAACGTTTTGTTATGAATATTATATGGTAATTCGTAATAATTTTTAGAATACATATTTTGGAATAAAAACATGAATAACTAAATATATAAGCTTTTTATAATTCATTATAATTAATTATGAGAAATAATTATTTTTGCATAATAGTGACGTGCTTAATGTTTCGTTAACATGCAAAATCGTCGTGTCACGTGGCGAAACTCAACGTCACATTTTAACTTACCACAGGAGAGGAGAAATTAAAATAATTTATTCCTCGGAGATAAATATTTTATTCCTCCAGAATTCAGCGGAAAATGGGGATCGGAGTGTCTTAAGTCTCAACACTAGGTTCCCTCTGTCTACCTTGCTGTGTGCGGGACATAGCGTGGAGCCGGCCAAAAATACATTCCAAAATATAAAAAATAATACTCTTCCAACTGCGGGATAAGGTTCCTTTTCCACTACCCATATATAGTGCAACGTTATACGAGTCCACATTAGAGCCGTGCTCAATATCTTGTTAACGTGCATAATCGATTTCGATTGTTATCGAATGTTTCTTGAATCAGAAACTTCACATATCTCGCCTTATATCTTGTCAATCTTTTTTAAGCTTTAGACAAAAAAAAAAGCTTATATTTTTGCAAAATCCATTATCCATATACTTTTCTATTTTAAAGACCTCTTCTTAGAGAAACAATGTACCTATACATTTTTTTTATATCACGAAATATATTTTAAATTAAAATACTTGGTGCAGGTAGATTCTTTCCAACTTAACCATAACGGAATTTCTCAATCGAATAATTATCATAACATATCGATCGATATTCGACTTAGAAATGATTTGTTTAATTATTTCAGATTCATAATGTTCAATCAGTATAGAATACCGCGGGAATATCTCCTCAATAGGACGGCTGATGTGACAGAAGATGGAACATACGAAAGTTCCTTCTCAGAACCTTCTAGAATATTGGGTGCTGCTTTGGAAAATTTATCTGCAGGTATCATTTATGTTTATATTTTTTTAGTTAATGATAATATAATGTAACTATCTGCTTAACTTAAAGACTATTAATATTAAATAAGTCGTAATAGATGGAAATAACTTGAAGTTGTATAATAACACATTAAGTACCTAAGGTAACTCTGATCACTGGTCTAGTCAATATTGTCTTACATCTAAATGGATAACGTAATATAATATAATCTACAACCGTCTTCGATACACAGACTATACAGAATAAAAACAATTGAATCAGTAATTTCTAAGACAGCACGTTAAAAAAGGCAACATATATATTATGTTCTGTAATGTTTACATATATATTATGTTATTTATTTTTTTCAGGTCGTATTGGTATAATGCAAGAGAGCTGTCATTCCCTATCCAGCGCGGTCAGTATAGCGATACGCTACGCGGCGACCCGTACTCAGTTTGGAGAGAGAGATAAGGAAACACCACTCATTGAGTATGAGTTGCATGTGAGTATTTAGATTGAGTTTGAACTATATGTGAGTTGAATTTTGAGTTTTTCGTAGAGTTTTTAAGTTTTAGCCACTTTATTGGGAGACTGTGGAATCGTATAATTTAATGTGAAAATTTAGTGAGTATTTTCTATATGGTATCTACATCAAAATCTAAATTTGTTTTGTTATACCGCTGCTTATACTGCTTTCAAATTCATGATTTTTTAAATCTAAATTTATTGAACTTTTGGGTAAATACTATTATAAAAATGTCAGTCCCATTGTTTCTCTAAAACAATCTTAAAATTCAACAAGTAGTTTACAAATATTTTGTAAACTGCTTAAAATCCAATCTAGCCTAGATGTTTCAACGAAAATTTTTAACGGATTTTACCTTGCGTCTAAATAATATGTGAGGTATCTTTTCGACCACAGATACACCGCCGAAATAGCTCAGTTGGGAGAGCGTTAGACTGAAGATCTAAAGGTCCCCGGTTCAACCCCGGGTTTCGGCATTTCCTTATTTTAATGCAATTTATATTTTTTAATCTGTTTATATAATTAATAAATTATAATTATGTTATTATTTTTTATATAAAAAAATTGTACATTTTTTTTATTACACGAACTTTTTTTGGACTATCTACATATATACATATTTTTTAATTGTTTTTATAGCAATGGCGTCTTTTCGGGCATGTGGCGGCGGCTGTAGTTTTCCGTTTATATATTGAGAAATTTACACATATGTATCTCAATATGGTTGAGAAGTCTAATGCTGGACATAGAGTGGATAACTTGGTAAGGATTTCATACATATGTTCTTACACTACTCGGGCGACCCAACCTCGACTTTGTTGCTTAAATTTATTATTTATTATAACCAAATATACAATGTTATGTGTGAATATAAAAAAAATATATTTGAAACTAATAAAAACAATGATTAAAAAAATGCTCTGGATGCCTGCCTCCAATAAAGTAAAAGTAAAGAAAAATTACTTTAATTTTCCTCATTACTCCTTCTGTACTGTACACTGATTAATAGAAGTCTTTCTCATATAGCTTCTATCAGTTACATATTTATTAGATACATATCTATACATAGTTATATCTGAATTTGAAATTAACATTAAAATGTAAAACAGCCTCTTTTTTAGCTTCACGCTATTTTCCGTATAAAGCAGGGTAGGCAGGAGGTACCCGGGCATCTAGTGTTAACACTGTTCAATCCTACATTGAACATTTATATATTTCTTTTTTTAGAGCGAAGCAGTATCAGAAATCCACGCGATGGTCTCCAGCAGCAAACCTTTACTAACATGGAGCACGATGAAAGCAGCCCAGCAGTGCAGAGAGGCGTGTGGTGGACATGGCTATTTGAAAGTGAGTATTTATGTTATAATTGCAGCGAATTGTCCTATAGTAGGGATGGCAGAGTTAGTGTTGAACTCCGTTTTTAACTTTCCGCCTGACTTTGAGATATTGTGTGTTGAGTTGCTGGACAACTCTACACCTTCTTTGTCTCTACTAGAGAGAGGAAATGATAATAATGCATTCTCCTTTGGGAGGATCGAATGCTTAATTATTGCATACGCAGTCTTTCCTGCTGCGTCACGATTCCCTCAATTTTATTTAACTATATGGAAAATAAAATAAAAATATTTATTGAAATTTATATTTTTATTTCTTTGCTCTGGTGCCGAGGCAAAGCGCAGCATTGACTTCCGCCACTCAACACGAAACGCCTCTAGAACCTCAGAAAGTGGGGAATGGAGTATCCTAACTCTAGGTTCTCTCTGTCTACCCTGCTGTCTTCGAGATAAAAGCACACCTCGCACATAGCAGGATAGACAAAGGAACCTGGGAACCTAGTTCTAAGACACTCTATTCTCATTAAGAACCTTCCATTCCCTTGGATTAAATTTTTAACAATAAATAATGGTTTTCATTCAAAACCTTCCAGTGCTCAAACCTGGGTGACATACGAAGCAACCATGAGCCCACAATCACCTACGAAGGTGACAACAACGTGCTATCCCAACAAGCGGGTAATTGGTTACTGAGGCAATATGAAGCTGCGCTATCCGATTCTGAAATAGATTCACCATTGGGCACAGTGGCGTTTTTGAAGGACTACAGAACTATCAAAGATAGGACTTTCAATTGTACCAGTACGCATGAATTGAAGAATCCTCAGTGTAAGTATATTGTATGTAACTGTGTATATTTATTAAGATATTTGTAACACATTACAAAAATATTATATATGCATTTATTAGGAAAAGCATAAAAAATTACGTAGTGATAATCGAACCTTACCTAGCCTCTTGAATTGTTTCCGAATTCGAATCCCGATAATTCTTTTTAACATGGAGTAGAACAGACAAAGACAAAGGGAACATAGTGTTAAGACACTCCATTCCCACGCACCTCCCAATTGCATGTCGAGTAGTGGAATTAAATCTCTGTCTTCTTGCTAGAGTGAAAATATGAACATCATCTTCTTTATTTTTTATTTATTCCTGTTATCTTTGTCATTTTTATATATACACTGTTTGCTATTTTTGGCTTATTACTAGAGCGAGAATCGAACTCACAACCCTTGCGGTCACAATAAGAGCTTGCACAATTCCGGCCTCACTAAATTAAAAAAAAATTTTTTTTCTCCACAGTCATAATATCAACATATAAATGGCTAATATGCTGGCTACTAAAGTACACGCACGAAAAGAACGAGCTAAACCTATCAAAAGGTCTAACTAAAGTGCAGGCGAGAAACAAAACACAAGTGTACAGGTGGCGTAACTTAACCAAGGTGTACGCGGAATATCTATCTTTAATATTCTGCTTGGAAAGTATAGAAAAAAAGGAAAAACAGCTTCAGCCGGTTTTGATGAAACTTTTCACCCTATATGGATTGTATTGCTTAGATGACAATTTAGTGGAATTCTATCAAGGTGGTTTCGCGAAAGGTGATGATATGGCGAGGCTGGTACGGGATTCGATTCTCGAATTGTGTTTTGATGTTAAAAGTGAAGTTGTCAGTGTGGTGGATGCGCTGGCGCCTACTGATTTTGTGCTTAACTCGGTGTTGGGCAGGAGTGATGGGAAGGTTAGTTTTCTTCTTTTATTTAATAAATTACGAATGAATTTTAATTCAAACAAAAACTAAATTTGAATTCGTTGACTACAATTACTTTTCTGAAATATGATCTACTATTATTTTTAAGTCTTAAATTTATTAAAATTGTTAAAGTATTTGAAAAAGAATAACATTTTAATTGTGAAGACAAATAATTGACTTTTTTATTTATTTTTATTTCACACGATTAGAGGAAAGCCTAGGAAGCCAGACAGAGAATCTCTGAGAAACAAGTGTTAAAACACTCTGTTCCCGTTAATTCTGAAAGCATTGCTTAGCGATCGGCGCTTAGATGATTTTATTTTAGATAACAAAATAAAAGATTATTAACAAACAACAACAAACTTTGTATTGATACTGAAACATATTTTAATTATATTTACAAAAAATAATTATTATCTTTTCAGTTATATCAGAATCTCCAAAAAGCATTCTTCAGTCAGCCTGGTGTCTTCGAGAGGACGCCGTGGTGGCGCGACGTAGTACCTTCCTCTAAATTGTAAGGAAATTTATGTAATTACATATTATATTATTATGTATTTATATAGAAAATTCATGTTTTCTTTTATTTTGAATTGGTTAGAATAAGTTTTTTTTATATTTTTGTGTTTGTCCGTTATGAAAGTGAAATAGGTATAAAATTGTTAAGGCAAAAGTGATTAAATTGCTATTTATTAAATTCTTTACATTTTTTTATTAGGTCACAAATGCCATTTTTTAGTTTTAGTATATTTTTATTAATATTACTCTTAAATATATATAATATAGTATGGTAACGTTTTTATGTGCCTGTCAATATAAATTTTAAATAAAATTAATTTTAAATTATTTTTCTTCCGATTTGTTTACCATCTTAACAAAACTAGCCGCCACTTTTGCTTTGATGACCTAATATTGTTTTTAATATATACCGATGGCACATTTATTTTATTTTTATAAAAAAAATATTTTACAGAGATTATACATACTTTTAATTTAATTTTATAACGATACTTTCATATTTTGGCAGTGTACTTTTTGTCATTAGTGACATATATTTTTTAACTTCATTGTTAATTTATTTAACAGAAATATAACGCAGAATGTGCAGGTACAAATTCCATTATGATTTTTTAATAATTCCAGTTTAGTGTATTATTTGTTATAAATAACTAACACTATTAGTTTCTTTGTTAAACTTTTTTTTATATAAAATAACAGACAAGTGGCAAGTTACTTTGACTTGCCACTATGTCACATTCAGTTTTGCTTAGAATTATTATTTATACATTAGGTATATTTCGTTATTGAATTATTTTTACATAATTTATTAATATTATTCGTAATATAATTATAATGTGTTACCTTAGATAAAAAATAATTATTACCTATAGAATGGTAGTTATATTTATTTAAATATAATTTTAATTTTATACATTGAAAATATTTTAGCATTTTTTATTGTACTATTCATTCATTCTATCAATATATATATGGAGAAGAATACTTTAGGTTAAATAATTTGAAATAATTTATTGATAAAGTAAATGATGTAAAAAAATTGTATTGAAATTATAAAATAATTAAGTAAATACACAGCTATTATATTACCTAATTATTATAATTTTAAAATTTTTATGATAGAATTTTATAAGTTACAAGCATTTGTTCAAGGTTTTGATAAGATAATTTTTGTTGAAAAATATAAAACAATATATTTAGTCAAAGATAAAAATTTGTTGTACGGCACATCCTTAAATTTAATTTGCTTCTATAAATAAATTAAATTTTGCTTTTAATGGAAGGCCGTGGTTAACGTGTACCTAACGTTAGAGCTATATGGCGGTCAAATTGGTTTCTTTCAATTAGCAGATATTAAAAAAACTAGGCCGAAGATTATGAGGTCATCGTGGCTCAGTGGTACAAGTATGCGACTTTAACTGCGATGGAAACTTGGACTCGACTGGGAACTCGATTCCCACTCGGTGATTGGTAACAAGGCATAGCATGGCGTTGAGTTTCGCCACTCAACACACAATGCCTAGAATATTCTATAATGGAAAGTAGGGAAATGAAGAAGCAGTTTCTATCTAGAACACAAACACTAATAATAAATGAAAACTAATTAAACATATCATTCCATCAAAAAAATATATAAAACTTTTGTAATCACATTTATACTGTAATGAGAACTATAAGAAATCAATTTGACTAAAACCTATATTCATCATACATTATTATTATTTATTAAATATTATGAGCCTAACAGATAAAATCAAGGTGTCAGGTTTAGTTCTCAGTGTCAAATTAGTTAATGAAATAATAATAATATTATCTTGATATGTATTAAGTAATTACATATTTTAGTAATAAAATATTTTTCTTTATATTTTTAATTAGAAAATAGTAGATATTATTTATTATATACATTCATATGTATATATGGGTAGTTATCTACCCGGTTATGTCGGCATTTAACTGGTTAACTCATATTGTTAAAATGCATTGGGGAGTTTATTCACTGTAATTCATTCCCTTGCTACTTGTTTATTTCAATAATATAAAAAATATATAATAAATATAATATTATAATATTTTGTTCAGTTTAATACATGGTCATTGGTCATGGCTTATGACGTCACAATTCAGTAATTTTCTGTTGCTTCCTTTTGTAATAAAACATTGGTATGAAAAATCTTTTATCATTTCATACACACAGGGTACAAATATAGATGTATTTTAGATATACATAGATAATAAATCCTAATGCCATTGATAAAAAATAAACTTAACTATTTAAAATAATACTAGTTGGAAAATATTTCTTATATAGTAAAGTTTTAAATTATATTGTATAAACAGCCAAATAAAAATAACTATTACTTTAGTTTTAGCAGTTTATTTATATTATGGGTTGATGTTATAAGAGATAATTTTCTACTAATCTTAATTTGATTATTGTGAAAATAATAATAATGCCTTATAAAATCAAAGAGTTGTGTGATTGATGAATATATCTTTTGGGCACAAAATTAATACTATTAGGAATATGTTATATGAGACAATCGGTTCCAATTAAGCAAAATGTTTGTAACTAAAACATCATCTATTGTTAGCTCTGTCTGGACAAGATGTTTGATGTTGTACTGCGTTTTGTATAAGAAAAATCAGACCCTTTTGTTTTTGTAATTAATCTAAACTATAAATATAAAATATACTTACTCTACTCTTCCTATTGTTGATTAATTCACATTGAATGTTTTTTTTTATTATTTTCTTTTATATTTCTTTTTATTAATACAAATATCCTAATTCGAATAATTAAAATGGTATTTTAATATGTAATAATTCATAAAATATAAAATTGAATATTTACAATTCTATAGAAATTATTGTCTAGAATCTTATACTATAAATAGCTTAAAAGTGCCTTCCTCTATGTATTAACTGTTATATTGTTTGGAAAAATGAATTCTTAAATAGAAATAAATTTCACAAACTATTTTTCGTTTTATTTTAATCAATTTTTTAACAAACATTATATGTAAAAATAAATAATGTACAATAAGTCACTTACATACTCTAGTCTTCGCATGTTAAATGCCATTATTGAGGAGCGCTCGACTATGTGATGGTTAGGGCTTCCATTATACGAGGAAATGTTTATATTAACACAATTCTTGGTCCCTTTGACCACGCGAGTAAAGACGCAAGTAAAAGCTTGTTAACTTAGCCAGAATTCGGTAGAAAGTGGGGAACGGAGTGTCTTCACACTAGTTCCCCAGGTTTCCTCTTCCTATCCCACTGTGTGCGGGTATTTATAACTTATAGGTGTGAGAATGAAAAACTAAATTGATTTTAAAAACATTTATTTATTATTCTTAAATATTTAAAGAGAAATGTGTCATTGTTTTGTGCTTTAAACAGTGAAGATGGTGCAGTGAAGAAGTTTTAAAGTTACTTTAGTTTATTTTTTTTGTGTTCACTTTTATATACATACATATTATGGATTTTCCTCAAGACATTTCACATATTCCTTAAATGTGATAATTTAAATAATAAATATACTTTACTATGAGTTTTAAGTTTTTTTAATTAAATTAAGGGAGATTTTACATTAAATATAAATAAATCGAAATATTATAGAAGTTTATAAATAATAAAGATGATTATTATTATAGTACTTTAAATTTTGCCAAAAAAAACAAAATACTACTATAAGTATTTTTATTTAATTCTATGTATGTATTTGTGAGTCGGTGGAAAAATATGGCAATGATTAATAGAGTTTATTAAAATCATGATTAATATTGGAAGCAATTAAAATTATTAATTAGTAGTTAGAACTAAAATAGGAGATAAAAACACTGAATATTAAAAAACTAAAATAATACTATGATATGGGATTTAGTAAATACTGCAAATATTAATAACTATTCCATATTTGAAATAGAAATTATATTTTCAAAATGGCCTTAAGCCATACTTAGATATATACTTTATCTTAGAACCGAAAAAATATGATAAAATCTTTAATCTAATTTACTGAAAATCGTATGCGAACAAAATTTAAAAGAAAATATTAATTTAGAATTATTTTTACTACTTTCTCCAATCTATAATTTGTAATAATTACTCTCAACGAGATATAAAGTTCTGAATATATACAATTAATACATAAAAAAATCTTACATTACTACCATCCTGTATACAATATTTTAATATATAAGTGTGCAAAAAACTACCACTAATACACTAAACATTAATATCGTCCACAACCACTAATAATTCATATTAAATCTGAGTCTGAGGCCAGTCCTGGCGCTGGGGTACAAGCGTGCAACTTAAGAAGACGGTGGTGGGCTCGATTTCCACTTGGTGTAATAAAATATTCAATATTTTCATTACCTTTTTTCTGGTAACGAGGAAAAGCGCGGCGATTAGTTCCGCAATTTAAAATGCAATGCCGTAAGAATTCAGCTGAAAGTGGGGAACGGAAGTGTCATAATGGAGAACCGTCTCTAAATACTACGTTGACAGGTTTTCTCTAATAAGATCTGCCTGCTGCTGTTTTTGATACAGCCATTGGCGTATCTATAGATATCTTCTAAAGGTCTTAGTTTTAAACTGATCTTCCTAAGAAAATGTTTCTTTTTAAATTGTTCAGGCTTAATTTTTTCTTGGTAAAATTTAAACTTTCAAATGGTTTAAAATAACAAAAAGCATAAGAATGTTTTATTTTGATGAGTATTAGACATGGTGTGTTAGTATTAAGACACGAGCGTCATTTTATTTGCATACTAATATTCACGTTTTTTTTTAGAAAGAGACAAATTGTGTGTATTACACAAAAAAATATTTTTGAAATTTGAAATAACGTGCTTAATTCTTTCGTTATAATTATTGTTTTTTTAAAAAAAACCTTTTAATTAACATCCATTTTAAAATGAAGAGATAATATTTTAAAGTATTATTCAGACATTGAGAATGATAAACATATGAAAATTCTGTTTTATAAATTTAGAAATATCACGATTAGAACCCGTATCTGTTAGATGATACAAGTAAGCGAAAGTATTTATTCCAATCTCACAATTACAATACTAAGAGACATGAGTAAAAATTTTGCCATTCCAAACAATACGAAATACCAATACAACCAATTTTTTTTTTAATTCCCCATTCTACGAGTATATTAAATCTAACATCAAAAACATTAGAAAAACACAAAAAAAAACAAATTAACTATTATCACTGTCTGTAATAGTCGAACTCGTCATACGTATAACGGGATTTTGCGTTGAATCACTCGAATCGCATTCCACCATCAAAATATCATCAGGACTTTCGTTCCTATCAGAATTACTTTCAGTATAAGTTCCTGTGGGGGACTTGTCTTCTATGACAGCTTTCAAATAGGACTCCCTGTCCATTATATTAGCGTCTCTAGCCAGAGCAAGGACATCTAGAGACATCATGCTCTTAGATTTGTCAGATTTAGTTATGGGTGGATTCATTTCATATATAACTTCGCGACTTATTGATTTTGTACGAGACAGTTTGGACTCTACGTATTTCGCTGTCTTAGTGCTAGTTGAGGGCGCGCTTGAATTTCGCGGAGAATTGTTTGTAAATTTAGATTTTTTCTGTTGATTATTTTCCTTCATCATTAATAGTTGATCTAGTTTGTTAATAGTTTCATTTAGCTCCTGAGCCCAGGCTTCGTCTGTTTCGACGTCATTCCTGTCTATAGGCTTTAGAGCTAGTTCTCTAACACGCATTCTAAGTTCTTGTAGACTTGAATCTTCATCATTTACACCGTTTTCGTCATGAATTGGATCTCTTTCAGCTCCAACACCTGGTTCTCTTGGACCCACTGGTATAGTGTCCTTCCCAGGCGGGTATTCTCCGCGTCTTCTGTGTATCTCTTCGGAAATTTCTTCTAAAGCTTTCAAAGACTTTGAATATCTGAACTTGGCGTCTGCTATAAGGCGCTGTAGTTTTTCTATTTTCTCATTTTGTGCCTGTAATTGTTCATCACATAACTTTTTCTCATCGAAATATATTCGAGACTTTATAATGTTCCTTTTTAGATTTTCTTCGAGTTGTGTCACCTGGAAAATGAAATATTTTTTAAATATTTATAATATATTTATGGACGTTATCGTGGCCCAATAGAATATTGTCAGACTTTGCATGGGATATGCAAGTTCAAGCCCCACTCAGTATAATGATTGTTTTAAAAAAATGTTTCATTTCCTGATCAGATTTCTCTTAAATATCTTGAAATTGGGCAGAAAATGAAAATGCAGAAAAGAAAATGAAATTATCTAATGTTAAAATGTAAATAATAAAATTTAAAAAACAACAACATTTATTTATATTTTTTATAACTAACTAATTACCTTTCGTTCAGCTGCAATGTACGCAGCTGCTTTCTTTTGATGCTCACGACCGCTTTCCGCTTTACGTTTCTCCGCGTCCATGACCTGAAAAATTTAAGAAAAATTACACTATATAAAAATTGTACTATATTTTCAGCTTCACGCTGTATCCCGCACATAACAGGATTCGATTCCCACTAAAGGAAATGAAAAGTTTAATTTTTCTTTTCTTCCGCTTTTTCATTGTGTGTTCCGCCACTCAACACACAATGCCTACAGAAATCGTCGGAAAGTGGGGAGGGGAATGTCTTAACACAAGATTTCCTTCGCCTACCCCTGCTACAAGCAGGATACAGTGCGAAACTGTTTTTTTTTAATGTCATATAGTTATATCAATCATACCTTGATAATAGCATGGTTGAGCACTTCCTGCCAGTTGCTGTCGAACTGCCATTCATCTTGCTTACTCACGAAGCGCTGCTCCGCGAGGGTCACAGTCTCTTTAGCTGCGGCGTGTAACTCTGAAGAATTTCATCATTTTTTAATTATTTTACAATTTTAGCTGTAGTTTTACTTGAAAAATGTTATCTAACTTAAAATCCATATACTCTTACACAACAATTTGTGAAAATTAAAATGTTGACATTAACATTTTATTTTTAATTTTTCAGGGTAGGCGAAGGGATCTCAGTGTTAAAACCCTTTGTTCCCATTAAGACACTTCTGTTCCCCACTTTCCGCCGAATCGAACTCGCTCAAGGTCTAGGGAGCGGAACGAAGTAATTTAACCAATTCAACCGGGCTTTAACCAAGGAAATGTTTATGTTTAAATCTATTTTCGTTTTGTTGAACTTTGTTTAGACAAAAAAATATTGATATATGGAAAGGACTGGAAAGCACAATGTTAATTTATATATTCTATATTTTATTTAATTTTTACTAATAAATTTTATTTACTAAAGAAATAGTAAATTTGGTGTGACTGTAGTGATCCGCACTCAGGGAATGACTTATTATTTATTGATATTTTCAATTTTTCGCTCTGGCACAATGGGAAAATCTCGGCTTTGAGTTTCGCCACTCAACACGTAAAGCATCGAAAGCTGCCGAATTTTATTTCATCGGGAATGGAGTGTCTTAACATTAGGTACCCTCTTACAGCGTAAAGCTAATTAAGTTTTTTTATAAGTTAGATGTTAAAAACCAAAATGAAACAAAACATAGCAAACTGGAATCCACAATGGCATATTTATAAAAGCAAGGTCGCCGATATCTAACACGTACAGCGTGTTTAATCTTATCTCGCGCCTGTTTGTCTGTTTTGTTACAATACTTATTTACTTTACGAAAAGTTGGTGGTTTTTTAATGTAATTTGTTTACAGTAATTTCTGTACTAATTTCTAATAATTGTAGCTAGCAAAATTACATTGCTATTAGCATTTCAAATTACCTTTTTCTACTAAATTTTTTAGACATTGTATGTTTTTTGAAATTAAAATAATTATTTCCATTCGACCAATGAACGAAGCCGCAGCTTAAAGATAGTAACTTATAAACTTATTACATTAGAAGTCAGCGTGACGCCCACGTATGGAAGTTTGTCTAATCGTAAATATTATATTCTGTAATGGAATATAATCTGGAATTAAAATATCGACCACAACTATGGAAAATACCTAAGTATACATACGTATTATTATTATCCATATTTGCGAACCAAAAAAAATAGAAGATTGTAACTGTTTGTCTGTAAAGTCGGTTTACGGACGATATTTTACGTGAAAGTAAAGAAAATTACGGGAAATTTTACGTAAAAGAAAGCCTAAGAAAACATTATAAATAAATAATAATATTTTTATTTAATCTGAGTGCAATTTAGTAACCTGTATTGATATTACGTAATACGTTACGTGAGAGCTCATTGTTTCACTTATGCAAATTGAAGCCGGGCTTAATTTATTTGACCGCTGCGCTAATGGGCGAGGCGCGAGGACTTTACTACTAGCGTAGTATTACTAATATTACTAAGTATTTATCATGTAAATGCTTTTTGCCATGTTAACTGCTTTTATATTTAAAAACTGCAATTAAATTATAAATGCGACAGTTGTGGAAACGATTCCTACTTGGGTGATTGAACTATTTGGTAACCAAAGAGTGGAGAATTGGCCGAAAAGTGAGGAACAGAGTGTCCTGACACCAGGCCTACACTGATATACAGAGAAAAGAACTGATATATACGTGAAATAAAAAAGATATAAAAAAAATCTTTTTATGCAATATTAAACCGTTGGAGGACCATGACAACCAAAAAGAATGTTTAAATAAATCTAAACAATATTGAAACAGTACAGTCCTTGACCGTAGCCGACCTTGGCGAGTCCACCCGCCTGGACGGCACACAGGAAGACAGCAATTTGCTATCACAACGATAAGGTTCCCCATAATGTTACATGGACCGGTAATCACAAATAGCGTTGTATTTATGAATAAACCTTTGTTAGTATCGTTACATATGGGAAAATATTTTTTTAGGTATCTGTAAGTATAATACACATTAAAATATATTTATATAATAGCAAAATTTTTAAACAATTAATTACAAAACGACACGACATGTAGAGCAGTTGAAATGTGCCTGACTGAAGGCAACGCTTGTAAAATGCAATTTTACTCGCGGGAAGGTTTATATTGAAAGTGGTTTCTCGAACCAATTACAAGAAATGGGATTATCATTTTCGACACCTAACAGGAAACATCTCTAAATAGATTAGAAAAGAAGAAAAATAGTTCTATTGTACTCTATATTTCATTACTTTTAGCCGAGGCATTCACCTCGCCACTGTCACGTTGAATTAGGGTTGTCAAATTGGCACTGGAATCCAGAACTGTTCCAATGTTGTAATCTTCTGTGTCAACGGATTTTTCATTGTTGTTCCGGAATTCATAAATACTAGTCATATTCATTAAAAATTTAATACTTAATCCTTGAAAAAGATGCTTAAAAAAAGAAATTATTAGTAATTCTGACAGTATATGTAAATATTAGAACCGTAAAATTTCTTACCACTAGCCCTCTGAAACTGTACAGCAGCTCGTTGACACTCAGATCTGGCTGATGACGCTGAAGCCACCGCGTCGTGGTACGGCCGCGACTTGTCCACACATGTTCCTAAACGTTTGGTTAGCGCTTGCAGTCTTCGGGACGTTTCGTTTAGTAATAAATGAAATGTTTTCATGGATTCCTGTAATAGAAGGTAGTTACATAAAAAAATCTTAGATGTAGTTACTTAAATTCAATGTCAGGTCCGTTCCGGGCTTTCTACCCAATATTCGAGACATACCGTGTTGAAGCGGAAACTCAACTCAACACTTTTCCTATCTGAAGAAAAATAAATTGAAATAATTCACATCCTTACAATGCCTACAGAATTCGTCGGAAAGTGAGGACCAAAAGTGTGTTAATAGGAACGAAGTGTTGACACAAAGTTCCCAGGTTCCTTCTGCGTACACTGCAATGTGCGGGGATACAGCGTGAAACTAAAAAAAAATCAGTCCTCGAGAGCTCGATCCCCGAGCCCACAACCATATTGTGTTTTCAGTTGAAAACACTGTCTCAATTTCATATAAATACTATTTTTACATATATTTACAATTTTTTTTCTACAGATATGAGTCAAAAAATATATTGGGTTCCGCTACTGAGAATGCAAAAATGTGGAGATAAACTGACATCCTGCCTGCCTACCATTTAAAATAAAAACAACTAAATAAAAATATCGGTTGATCGAAAAGCTCTACATATTTTAATTTTAACGAAAGCCCGAGTTCATCGAATGTGTTAAATCATAGTTAAATTCTATTATACATAAATGGTTCCGACGCTGAGACATCGAGACGGCAGTACTAATTGACGCTACCGTATGGTGCGTATGCGCAACAAACTCACAATGACTGTACAGTGCACGAGTACAACATGATTACAATCACTTAAGTGATTTAGTCCTAGATTAGAATACAGTTTATTTATATTTATGTAGATATTATAAGCGTTAAGTATTTATTTTAAAATATATTTTACGCTGTATCTCGCACATAGCAGGGGAGAGGGAGAGGGATTCTGGGAAATAAGGAAAACTCAATAGAGACCACCCACTGAGACTCTGCCGTCCCCCTTCTCGTTACTAGAGCAACAAAATTGAAGCTTTCAACTCTCCCTCTCTTTAACTGTAATTATAAATAACATTAAGCAATCAAATTCACATAGGAATATGAACTCCTTATTAAACCACATTCCACCAAGCTACAACGGCGAAAAATCTACTCAACTAATAATCTAGCAGGGCCCGACATATATGAAGCTGTAATTGAGTAATAGAAATTCGATTGACATACATATTTCCCACCGCCAAGTCAATTTACCAACGATCTAAGAGATCTACCTAAGATTAAGGTTCTCTATGTACCTATGTATTTTTCGCATACTTTTTTTTTGTCTCAAGAATATAATAACTATTATATTATATTTTCTTTAACAATTGTACAATGATTTAAAGTGCAAGGAACCTAATTTGATAATTTACTCTGATCTTGGGACTTTCCGCTTCCGCTTTTAGAGATTTTCATAATTGAAATATTTTTTTATTAAATAAACGTACCGTACATAATCTACGATATTATATATACTTAGCAATCTATAATATAATATATATAATATAGCACAAATTACAAAGCATAACTATATCTAGTGAATACTACTGTCACTTCCCCATGCCTGTCTACTATATACAGTATACAACCTGTTTCTCAATGGCCGCTATCTAGTTTCTAGTAGAGAGCACCTGACTATGTAAAATTAAAGTGATATTACTATAAATTATGATTGAACTAAACAAAATATTAGAGAAAATTAGAGCAAATTTCAATTCGATAGCACAAAAATTTCCGTAAAATGGAAAAATCACCTTATTTCCAATCCCGTAGGATAAATACGGGCCGTAGTGATCTCTAATACTACCTAAACTAACAACACGCCAAATTTCAATTTTCCGAGTCCAGAGTACCAATACGTTGTTTAAGTTATAATATATAAATAGATCTCCCATCTAAATTTATAAAGAACTTGAGTGACAAGTTACTCAATTGTTCACCTTCCGTTCACCCATAAATATTGCGTATTACGCAAACGGAACTCAACGCCGCACTTAGCCTTATTCTTGTACAATGAACAGAAACGAACATTCCAACGTCAATATAATAAGCTAAAGTATGATATTCTATATAAATTTTAAACCGCTAAGAGAATGTTGTCAACAACAATGCAGTATTGAGCGAATCGATGAAGTGACCCTCTAGAGACATATTTGGTAACATGTACCTTTCAGTTTATATATAGATATATTATATATATTTCACATATTATGTGTCCACATTTGGAGTTTCGCCAAATGTTGGTTACATCATCTTCGACTTATAACTTTAAAGCTTCTCAAAAGTTACATTTAAAATGATACATATTAAAAATATAGTTTCATATTTTTAATTTAGTTAAGTAATTAAATTATAAAGAAACCGAGTGCCACGTAAGTAATTGTTTCTTTACTTACGCTATGTGCTCGAAATTTCAAAAGCCAAATGTCGAAAAAAACTGCAAACATACATGAAAATTAATTAATTATGTAGAAATAAAAAAAAAACCATATACTTCATTAGACGTATGCATATTTAAAATTCGCGAGTTTTAAATGTACAAAAAAAAATTAAATATATATGTGAAATACAATATTTCCCTGTATTTTAGAATTACGACGAATGTAGCGGGTTTATTTCTTGCATAAGAGAAAAGTGCATGTTTCGTCTGACCTGATATAGACAAAGCGCAGTGGCAGTTGGGTTCCGTTACCTAACTAGCATGTAGATATTACACAGGTGTCTTGTGTCAGTATGCGGCAAACCAGAAAGATATTTAAAACTTTTATTTAAGTGACGTTAACTACTTAACTTAAAAATAAATTAACTGTTTTAGCGCCACGCAGAGGAAACCATTATAAATACTTATTGTCATTTAAAAATATTTTAAAATTAGTTACAAATTAACCTTCCTTCACTATTCTATACTAAGCAATTTAAATCTATAAACTTAACTGTATTAATAACTATAAAGAAGCCCTGTCAGTTCGTGTATCAAACATAATTCAAGGCCACACATAGAAAATTGTCTGTCTGTTATTAATCATGTTATATTTAAGGTCAAAAGTCAAACAATATTAGCATTTTTGTATGTCCAAAACTTATTTGTTAGAAACTATAATTAAAAATATTTATAATTCAAAGTGATAAGCGTAGAGACTGCATTGTGTGTTAATAATAAATATAGCATTATTTATTACTATCAAATATAAATAACAAGTATTTAATATACGAAATTTATACATATACAAGATACCAACGTAGTTATCACATAAAAATTGCATAATACTTGACTTTACGCCCACTTCTACTATCAATATAACATTTTATATATAAATAAAGGGACCGACCTACCTATATGCTTTATAAAACATTAGACATGGCCAGCACATTTATATGCATGGACTTACTATTTTTTAATACTTATATTTGGAAATCTCGTTTTTCCCATTCCCATAGGAAGTACGGAAAATCGTCATTCACTGCTTCCCTGCACATCCCAATTTACCTACATACATGTTAAATTTCAACTTTCTAAATCCAGTAAATTCGCCTGTGCGTTGTCTGTCAGTCTATCAGCAATGGAAGAGTTTTATTTATATACTAGCGACGCGTTCGCGGCTTCGCCAGCTTGAAGTGTATATTTATAAATTTATTAATCTGCATTAGTTTAATTTCCTAATAATTATATAATTTTAATCTATCTATATCTAAAAATAATTAACATACAAATTAAAATAATTCATACCCCTGAGTACAAATCGAGCTGACAACAATCATGTTTACAGTCAGACGGTACTCTACAGCTTCACAATAACGTTCCACGATAATTAAAAGTATAAAAATATATTCCACTTACATCAAGTTCCAATTCGAGTTTATTTATTTCATCAGTGGCCGCATTCAGCTTTTCCAGCTCCACCTGAAACGTTGTAAAATACTTGAGACAGTCGCACGGAACCCTCACACGGCACTCCCAAGCGTACGGCAGCAGCAAGCAACATGTAGAGACGGGAAACATTCGAGACATTGTACTGCTTAAAAAAATCATTTATCACTATTATCATTTAAGATAACACATACTATCTTACTTGTACCTTATTCGGATCGTTTCCTGTCCCTACTATATGAACTATAAAGCGCCTGATATAAAAGCAATACTTACACCAGCGTTCCAATCTTTTTTGCTTATAGTTTTTTATTGATCCCGGATATGTAAATAAATTTGACACATTTACTTAGATTTACATTTTATTCCAGATTAATTTACATACATAAGAATTATACATGCCAATATAAAAATATTACGTTTTCGATAATCGTGTCGAGCGAAGGATCGTTTTTGGGGAAAAGTCTTCTGAATTTGTATCAAATCCGAAACATCGCGTGAACCATTTATGTATGTATGTTTGTTTGTTTGTCTTGGATATAACTTATAAATATTACACGTAATATGTTAAAGTAATGGAATGGTTTACTTGTACTAAGTATATGGTAGGATTACGCTAGGCTTTACAATATTGAACACTTCACTTTTGGTAAAGTAGGCAAAGGTTTAACTCGCATTACATTCTACAGACATTAGGCCGAGATGTGTTTGTATATAAATAAAAAAATCATAAGATAATGAACAAAATGAGATTACATTTCAGTAATATTAAAAACATGAATACTATGATTACAACTACATACTACAATATCAATAAACATCGAAACACAAATCGACTAACACTTAACAACGACATTAAACAAATAAATCTTCCGGTGGTAGTAAGTGCCAATTATAAAAATAAAATTTATAATAATAATAATAATACAAAATAATCAAAATTAATAATTAAAATAATTTCGAGATTCAATTAAAATCAATTTAATTGATTAAATTGCATGTTGTTGAATCGATATAGACGAAACAAAAATAATAATAATATATTCTAAAACTTATTAAATGTAGACTATAAATGTTTTGGTGACTGTGAACTCTACGTTATTTAAATGCAAAACAATGAATGTTAACAGAAAAACCTGAACACTATTTACACGCTAATATTTTCGTATTTTATTTATGTTTAGTCGCGGATATACAAGGCCTCAAATTAATTTTATTTTACCTGTGACATGTCAAGGTGACGTTATAATAAAAGAGCTAATAGGTTATCTTTATTATTGACCTCGGGAGGTAGATAGTACAAATTAGTAATAACATCACATTATTCGATTGGTGGAAAAATATATTAAAGCTTTTTTCGTGGTGTTAAAATGGATATTAGCTTACATACATAACCGAGTTATCTTAGCAGGTTGCAGTGTGATGGGCCAGTTTAGAACTGATGTAGTATTTCTTTTTTTTTATATTTTGTGTAATTTTTTGAAAAACTTATATACATTTACAACTAAAAGTTAGTCAGGAATAATGGCACGTCTATATTCAAGAAATAAGTTAGTGCAGCTGTGGATACAGATACATAATTTGATTATAAAAAATGTTAAAACTGTCATAAGTGAACTATAACTAATAGATTAAACACCAAAATTGACAAATAATATGATCCAAATATTACATCTGTGGACAGGAAACAGTCCTATAAGGTACTGAAGATATACAGATCGTTTAAAGTTATAAAAAATGCCTCGCATGCATACTGTATACCTCTACATGCAGTTATAATTGGACCTATCAGTGCAAATCGCTGTCGCAAATATATTTCCCGGACACGAAGCGACGCTTCACGAGTGACAAACGGTACCCGCTGCCTATCAGTTCGAACTCGATGCCCGATAAGGTCGCCCCTTCACAGTTGAATTGAGCTGAGATAGTTGTTTTGGACGACGGACCGCTGTTCAGTTCGAAACGTGCTCGAAGAGATCCTACGCCTCGGTCTTCAGAATGTTGAGACAATTCTGTAAACCGCCACAATGCCTGTTCGGTTTCGGGGTTCCAGGAGTTTTTAGGCATTGCTATGACGTTTTTCACGGTGCCATTCATTGGCACGCACACTGACACGTTAAGTAACGGTGACGACGGACTCATAGCGTGGAGGTTATATTTGTAATCCACTTTAAGGTCCGTGTGGTCACGCTCGCATTTCCAATAAGCTACCATTTGCAACGGACACGATGCGGCACCTATTTTAGGTCGCACTTGGTATTTAAGAATGTCGACGTTGAAATATTGCGCGGTGGGATTCTTCTCTGACTGTCTTTTTAAAAGGGATGTTAGTGCTTGCATATTAAATTCCACGACAGTAGAATCGCGTGTCGACATCATGGCGTTTATACTTATTAATTGCTTATTTGGCAAAACATTATCTAATCTGTGTATGTTTTTCAGTCTAAAACAGAGTTTGGCTGGGTTGGGATTGTTTGCGAGTACGCCCACTATGCCGGTAGGGAACGAAAGCATCATGTCACCAGACATTTTAACTTGACATTTAGATTCTTCAGTCCCACGAAAGTAGGAATGTATTATTTCGTGGAACGCTACAGCCAAGGGTATTGTGTCTGCCATGCCTATAGTAAGCGGTGAAGGGCCACGTGACCCCGACGAACCTGCTGTTCGAAAATCGCCCTCAGAACGCCTCGAAGGGGGACGAGGGAGGGATATAGTCGATATTGTTGGCGTAGATGTTCGAAAATTGGACTGAGACATTTCTCCGACTTCGGAAAATAAGTCACCAACATCAGTGGCAGAGACTGGGGTAGGACTTTCTAGTAAATGTGACTGATTGGTTTGTAGAGGAGCGTATGGGTTAGAAACATTGCCGTGAGGTGAAGCTGGATTACTGGCACTGGGACTTTGAAAGAAATTCAAATTTATAAAATCGTTACTAGCTTTACTGGTGTTGGCGTTAGAGCCGCGTCGGTTTGTGCCAATTTTATATAGGCTAATGTTTTCTACTGTTGCTCTGAGTTCATCGACGCTAGCCGACATTGGGGCGTTTCCATTGCTGATGGGCTTAATTTCCACATGTATTTTTTGTTCCCTCTCCTCTTCTGAATCTGAGTCAGAAGAAGAGTACCCACTTCCTTTTTCATCTTTTGGTCTAATACAAAATCCTTCTTCATCAACTTCTGGAGAGTTTAACAAATCATCTTTTGCTGGAACTTCCTCTTCCTTTTCTTCTAAGTCAGACTTATCACCTGCATTAGAATTTTCAGATATTTCATCTTTTTTCTTTTTAGATTTTTTAAGTTTAGTTTTTGTTCTTCTACTTCTGAACCACTTTGATTCTCTGAGCGTAGATCGGTTCATATTGTCGTCTTTATCTTGAACTACTGGAGTAGCAGGGGTCCCACTCGGACTTGAAGGCGCTGAGCATGGTGCTGCCCCCTCAGTGCTAACACTAGGTTCATCTTTGCTTTGGAAATTTGGAGTAAACAAATTAAGAAGGGATGTAGTTCTTCTTGAAGTTTTAGTTGCAAATGATGGCTCTTTCTTGGCTGCTTTAGGAGGCTGTGCTGGCTTGTGAGAGCCATTAGAAACTGAAGAAATCTGGTCAACTTCTGATATTGAATTATTTGCTGATCCCGGCTTTGGTAAAGATGGAGGTAGTTCCACTAAATTGGCCTTCTCTAAGGCATTGTACTTTTCAACAAGAAACTGCTCTAACAGCTTGTCTACTGTTAACTCTAGACACTGGTGCTTGAAATCTCTATGAACTTGTCCCATGAGGTCATGGTTATTTTGGATTATATCAGCATAAGCATTTACAAACTGTTTCATTTGTTTTAAATGTGCCTCCTCAACATCCTGAAAATGCTTACAAGTTTGTGTCATTTTCTTTTCAAAATCTTGTTTAACCATACTATATTTTTCAGCTAATTGTCTGTAATCTTCATGTAATTTTTTTATTTTAACTTCAGCTTTCTCTATGTCTTTTGCTGAAGCATTTTCTTTTCTAAGTTTTTCTAGTTCAGCTGATTTTGTAGTGTACACATCTTTAGCTTTCTGTAAAGCTTGTTTAGTATTTTGTATGAGTAATACCACTTCAAGTGTACTCGATTCAGAATCTTTAACTGCTTTATGTTTCTTATGGAGCTCTTCAGCGTAGCGAGCTACATCTTTAACAAGCTCACTGACTTTTTGAAACATATGCTGATGTAAATTAGATAACTTCTCTGCTGAACATTTAAGAACGCCCCAAAAAGGTGCAAATGTACCTTGAGCGCAGTTACTATTTGCTTGTTTAGCCAACTTTGCTAGCAGTTTCGAATTAGATTCTTCAATGTTTGACCTCTCTCTGAGATACTCTGAGAGCTCCTTGCTAGCTATCAGTCCGTATTTCATGTTTTGATATAAAATATCGTATCCATTATGCTCGTTGGCGAAATAATCTACAAAGTTGACACTCATCTTTGCTGTTACGAAGGCAACGATTTGTTACTCAATACATAATTTTTCACTCACTGACCTGTATTCTAGGATCGAGCTCAGTGTCACCATTGTCGTCAGCTGGAATAGTAAAAGAGGATTCTTCCATTGTAGTATCTACAACTAGGAAGCCACCCAATCACTTAAATTACATCACCGACACAATAGCGTATAGCGTCACCGTCACTTCACTTTTCAATAATTTGTTTGATTATACGCACATAACTAATACGTAAAAAAATTATCACTATGTATTTACAAAGTTATATCAAAATCACTTTATGTATTTTAATTGGCAAAACTAATCAAATAAAGAATTTTCATACAAGATGACGTCCACTTTCTTGACGTCAAATCATAATAATAGACAACGGTGAAGTTTTTTTATGTGATAGTGCTTGCATATAATATTCTACTACAATTTTAAATATTCTTATCGATTTTGAAATATACCAAACAGTTAACTACAAAATAAATTAGTAACTTAGTACTTCCTTATTTACAACAATATAGATAAATATTGTATTTTTTATTTGATTACATAAAAATTTCATTTTCCTTAAAACATCATAAGATAAGAATAAATTTTGAATTACAATTATTATTACCTTCAACTACTAAAATTCCACATAATTTTATGTATCAATTATACGAAGTGGGTTTTGTATGATAAAGTAAATTCTAATCGGTACAAATTATGCAATATATAACAGTCGATTACAAATTAATCGAATAGTGTATAATTTTTAGCTATATTACGTTTATCATCTACTTATTCATTGTCTATGCTATTATTACACTATGTATAAGGTAAACTAGACTTTTTTCATTACGTCTCTGTTCTCTTTCACACCCGCAGTAAATCCCGCAAATAGCCATCATGTTATTCTGTTTGTTAGATTACATTATTTTTAGTTGGCTAATGATGCTTTTTGACTTGTCGATTTTGACGTAAAACAACTTCAATTTGCTCCAGATTCGTTGTTCCACGGAAGAAAGTATTTGATATAAAAGAAAATTCTTTCTATGAGTGATACAGACAGTAGTTGCGTTATAATTACAGACATTTTGACTCACGCTTGCGTGTTCAGAGTATATTTCTGAAACGGGTAACGTAGTCAATCTGTATGCAACTGTTACGCGTTGCCTCGACTATGTCTTACCAAGGATCACCATATTCGGGGCCGGGGGACGAGTACGACTTTGAAGATGATGGGTACGACGATATAGATGAATATAGGGACCCAGAAGACTCATTGCAGCAACCCCCTGCCGATGATAGTGACGAAGGTATGTTTGTTTATAACCAGCGTTACTAGCCTATTTTGGCGTCGTATCACCTGTCTTTAATGTCTAATCATGTTGTTCTCTATAAATACACACTCAATGCTTGTAAACATTAGTTGCGCAATCATTGTAACTTTGTGATTCACTTCCCTAATTATTTTATTACCTTCCCGCCTTTTGAGTCAAGCTCTGAAAATGACGTAATTGATTTGTATTTCCATAACTTTCTCTTCATTGTAAATATTATTTTTTTGCGTGTCATTTTTTCGCCTGACCAGATCAGAAACATTTACCAGATTTAATTAATTAAAGAAGCATACCAACATATACCAGGTGTCTAGCTACTGATGACACTTATCTCAAAATATATGACATGTCATTCTAATATAGTGATTAATTTTATATATTTTCCTTTTAATTCTAGACACAGAAGAAGCCAGTGAAACTGACATCCCCAATAACGATGAACCTCTGGAAATAAAAGAGCAGTAAGTACTTTACTATAAAGCAATTAGAAATACTAATATTAGATTAGAAACTTATATTTCCTCAAATATTTTTTAAAACTATTTTTATTTTATTAAATATTCATTAATTATTATTACAAATCCACGCTTACTTAAAAAGTTATACTCAAATCTTTAACAACAATTGTAATTATAAAACAGATTTGTTATTAGAACAGAATTGTTATTTTAAAACAGACAATTTCATTAAGTTGAATATTGTAATCTCCGAACTCTCAGATCCAAATTTAAAAATCTATATGAGTTGTATATATAAATGAATTATCAAGGAAGGCTATAGGTTTTGATGTAAACTATTGTATAAAGGAGCGAAGCCACATCTAAAAGTGTACTTTTTTAATCATAAGTTTTTGATAAATAAAACTAAATTTATTACCAAATTAAATACTATCATTATGGTATATATATTCTCTATTATGTTTCTAGAATGTACCAAGACAAGTTGGCCAACTTAAAAAAACAGCTACAGCAGTTAGAAGATAATATTCACCCAGAATTTGTAAGAAGAGTCAAAAGATTGGAGCATCAGCTTCATGAGCGGTTACGTCTTAATAGAATATATAAGTAAGTCACATGATGTTTTTTGTTTTTAGAATGTTATATGTTATTATTAGTGAATACTATAGAAACTATTGTGAAGACAGAGTGGGGTGTCAAATTTCACTATTCACAGGTAATGTCTTAAAGTTCTGGTAGACAGTGGAGAACACAGTGCTGTATTGTTTATACATTTTTTTTTCAGTACAAACATTGATTTTATATACCTTTGTCCTGAGAAATAATATTTTCAATATTTCTTACCCTAGGTATAGGTAATATGTAAATAAATCAAATTAAAATAAATATAAATTAATATCTTAAAGTAATATTTCACAAATTTTATGCTCTACATCTTATTAGAATCTTAAAACATGTGTATTTGTATTGTAGGTTTTTTTGGTTTATTTTATTAGTTTTGGTTGTAGGGACACTAATATTTTCATTTCCTCTCTCTCTGATAATAAGACAACAAGCAATGTATTTAGAATTCGTTCTGTTTTTCTTTAACAGGGATCACATGTATGAAGTAGTTGAAAGGGAATTTATAGCTGAGAAAAAAGCAGCAGCAAAAGAGTTTGAAGAAAAGAAAGTAGAATTAAGAGAGAACTTGTTAAATGATTTTGAGGAGAAACGTAAATTGATTGAGAGTGAAAGGCACACTATGGAACTCAATGGAGATTCAATAGAGGTAAGAAAAAATATTTTTTTGCAAATTTATCTTTATATTATGCGGTTCATTTTTGGACTAAGGAAGTTTGATCAGGCCAGTCAAAATCGCGTTAGGCTGCAGTGGTTTTCTATAAAAGACCCACGGACTTTCCATATTGTCACACTGCTCTACTCCATTCTTTTCCACCCTAATACTCTTTTTTACCTTAAGGAGTGCTTCTTCTTCTTAGGCTTCAATTCTCGTCTTCAATTGAACCTCACCGCTCAAAAAGTTACATCCCAGAAAAACCATTTTTCTTACTCACTGTCACAGCAAATCATTTACTGTTAAAGCAGTAAAATTATGGAATGCGTTACGATGATAATATAGGCAATCTACTTCTATTGACATTTTTAAACAAAAGAGTCAAGAAATCGAAAGTTATCTTCGAATGTAGAGACTGCTAAGATAGATCTTAATATTTTTTTTTATTTTCTCAGACAGAAGTATTAAACAAATAAATTAATTTATAATACTTATCTATCATCATTGTAAAATTGTTGTGGCAGAGTAGCGTGTGGCAAATGTTGTGGTGTCAGACAGTTGAAAAAATTAGGCAGAAAGTGAGCAACAGAGTGTCTTAACATTTGTTAAGCTATATGCAGAAAATTTTGTAAAGCTAAAAAAAATATTATTATTCATTATCACAGGTAAAACCACCAATGAAACGCATACTAAGGAGGCGAGCAAATGAACCTGCACCTGCTCCAGAAAAGAGAAGGAAACCCCTTACAACAACGTTGACCTTCCAATTGGATGAGAGGGATATAGATGCGGACCTACGGGCCATATCACGAAGTTCACCTCCGAGACATCATGTACCGTCCCACAATGTTACACAGCCAAGGAAGCATTTGAATTCTAATAGTTGTAAGTATTGAAATAAAATGTATTATGGAACTATTGTTAGAAACTATAAATAAATAAAGAGAATATTATTTTAACTCAGTTGGGCTCTCAATGGTTGGAAGTTGGATTCTTACTGAAATTAAAATTGCCACTTTTATGTATGTATGTTCAAATAATCTATGCAGTTAGACAAATATCAGCCTGGAATTCTAACACCCTACAAAAACCTTAATACAAAATACCTGATATATAATAAAAAATTTATATGATAAAAATGTGAGCTCTTTTAAATAAAATGTGACACAGGTTTCTTTACCTATATGTGCCAACAAAATCCTTGTAATAAACTTATAGCTAAATGTTACATGTTGTCAATAGATTGCAGTATAAAAATGAGTTGCATAAAAAATTATAAAATATAATATAAATATGACTCAGTGTTTAACTAATTTACAGTTTTGATTTAAATTATATTTGTGAGATTACAATTAGAATAGCGTGGAGTTTCGCCACTCAACACGCAAGGCCTCCAGTTCCAATTCGGCGGAAAGTATTAAACGGAGTGTCTTAACAATAGGTTCCCTCTGCCTACCCTGTTGTGTGCGAGATACAGAGTGGCGCTGAAGAATTAGAACAGTTAATTTTTAAAAAAAACTCATTTCAGGTGATTCTCCAGTAAGGGAAAGCACAAATACCTCCACAAACGTACCTCCAGACGTCGACACCCGAGTCGAGGACGGTAAATTATTATACGAGCGGCGCTGGTTCCATAGGGGGCAGAGTGTTTATGTGGAGGGGAGAGACATGCCGCGCTTCCCTGCCCACATACACGCTATTACGGATGATGCGGTAAGTTTTTTAATTTTAGTATTTTTGTGTACAAATGTAAAATATGATTGATAAGTTAATTTTATTTACGTTTGATAACTTAATTCTAGCATTTTTATTTAATTTTCCTTCCCAAGTGTAAATTACGCAAAAATTCACGAAGCTTAACTTAAGGGGGCCACAGCATTGGCGTACTATATCTGTAGACATTGAAACTAGAACGGACAGACTAAACATCGTATGAGAGCCGTTGGTGCTATAGAAGATAGAATGTTTATCTGTAGGGGTGAAATATATTCTAAAACAGGTCAAGGAAAAAATTTTGATTTAAAATGTAACTTGAAATTTGAAGTAAATAATTTGCAGACATTATCTGACACCACAAACTACCTCTCTGAGTGTGGAGACTCTACCCAGGCGGTAGGCGATGCGGTCACCCTACCCTGGTCATAGAGTCCTGACACTCGGCGGGAGATCACTTCCACATGCAAACAAGATAGAGGAAGAAAAGAATATTGAGAAAAAATGTTAAGGAATACAAAAGCTTTATGATGACAAACGACATACGTTCACATAATTGAATGTGTTTAAGTTTTATACAGGTTGTTTTATAATACAAAAGTACTCGTGTATAGCAAAATGTACAGAAAGATCGCTTGGAGATAATATTATGTATCTTTCTTTCTTGGAATATTTTGGGACATTTCACGTAACAGGTTGGAACTCACATTAATCAATTTACGTTGGTATCTCCGAAAATTTACTAAAAATTCTAGAATTCACCCAATATACAGATTATTTATAAAAGACTTTATTCAAGACTGTAATTAATCTATATTTTTTCAGATATGGGTCAAAAAGACGAATTTAGAGCGAGTAAGGATATACGTGTCTCAACTCGCGCGCGGCAAAGTGACGTTAAAACGACGCGCCTCGTAACCTTACTATAAGTATATTATTTGTATATTTGTATATAATTAAGATTAGTTATAGATATATGTTAGTATTTGCTAGATATTTTAAACAGTTGAGGCTAAAGTGGCGTAACGTTATAAAAAATATAACATATTTATAATGAAATGATCTTACTCAAAAGATTTTCCGTCCGCGCTTTTGCTTTTTTATGGGGAATAATACAAAGATTTATGATTTTATTTATTTATTTTATATTTAATTAGCAAGATACAGAAAAAGAATATAGACTAAAAATGTTCTTTAACATTAACATTCTATATACAGTATAATTATGAATTAAAAAACGCTTAATCATTTTTGTATAGTCCAAATTTAAGTAAAATAAATAATGTTCCTTCTATACAGACCTATATATTACTGAAAAACAAGATGTATTGTTGTTATAATTTATGTATATCAATATAAAAATATTATTGATTTGTATTGAGGGTTATGTCACTTAGCATTAGCTGTCTAACATGTGTGAATGTGCGAAATGCATTATTGGTATTTCTTTAGGGTATTGTCTGAAATTATATTGATTCTTGGTCTGGACCATGGAGACTATCAATGAAAGAGAGCAAAATTAAAGAATATTCGAGAAAATGTAACACAATATATATTTAGTACTAGTGTATTATTGCTAGTGTAATGATTTATTTTATATACTTACTCTAAAAAAATATATGCAATTTTTTTCTCTTTCTCTAACCTCTACAGATTAATTAAAGTGATGCTGCTGTCAGGTTTGACAATCATATTTTAAATGCTGGTATGGAGGTCCCATAGAAGGATTTTCCATTCTGTTCATATTTTTTATTTATTTCTCTACACATGATTATTATATTTATGTTATTAAACAATATCTAAGTCTAATTTTTACTATGCAAATGTCTTTTTAAAAATGTCATATAGGTAACTGATGTAAACACTATTCGCAAAATTTTTTAAATAGACCAATAAAAGAATATGAAATTAATTATCCAAATACCTACACAAAAGATACTTCCTTTTTGTTACATTTGTTATATTAAATACGAAAATAACTTGAATGTATAAAAGTTTAACATTTTAAGAGCCATTTAAAATATGAAAACAGGTGAAATATTTTTGAATTACAAATTATTTAGTCTTAAATTGTATTCAAGTTGCTTTATTAAGCATATCGTATATGAACATTTAATGACTCATTTTTTTCTTTTTATATTATCCCTTGGTTTCAAAACCGTATATCACTTTACACACAATTTATATTTTTTAAATTCACTCTGAAATGATATTGAGTAAGACAAATATATGTGCAAGTTATATTTATATTTAAGATATATACAATATACAATTAAATATACAAACAAATTATAATAATATATTTGCATTTTGCCGGTCTTACTGAGGAAAGGTCTTGCCGGCGTTGGGTGCTGCCCAACATGCAGCAATTTCTGAGCTAGATCGATTTTCATGAACTTCACTAATACTTTGACAATGGATGTATCTATGTATGGATTTTTATTATGTTTGTAAGAATCTTATTCACATTTTTAATTTATTTAATTATTTGTGTTTCAAATACCTATATGTGAATTGTTTGTGTAAATATTGTACATAATGTAATATAATGATCAAACGATATATGAACGTATGTAAATGAATGGAATTTTGAACATTTTTTTTGTACATTACATGTAAATGAGATGTAAATAAAAAAAAATGACTTTTTACTACGGTAGATGATATTGACAAAAAGATCTTTTTAATTATATGTATTATAACATATATTTTGTCTTTTTTTACTCCCTTGAATTATCCTATTTAGTAAACATAAGCATCGTTTTTAGCTTTGCACTATATACCATATATAGCACGGTAAGCAGAGGAAAGTAAGTGTGGAAATTAGTGTTGTTTGTTGAAGTTACGTTCCCTTCATTGTCCAATTTTGTCCCGCTTTGTTAAGTCAGCGCGACGTTGACTTTCATCACTTAAAACAGATAAATAGAATTTCTTCATTCTTACCATAAAAAAAATCAGAAGAGATACATATATATTTTTTTTAATTATGACAAAAGGTCTAACTTGGCTAATTATACTGAAGAATAGAATCTCAAACATCGCTGAATTTCAATTACACTGTAACAACCAATGGGGAATGTAGTGGCATTGTTAGCTCTATTGAAAAGTAAATTACGTTGCTTACAAGTTGGGTAAAGATAAAACAGTGTGACAGAGTGGTGATAAACCACGTGTTCTCATTAGGATTTAAAAACCATAATATGAGACCAGTCGTGGCGCAGGAGCACAAGTAACTGTAAATGCGACAGGTTGTAGGTCCAATTAATCGAGGAAGTGAAACGTGTCTTGACACTAAGTTCTCTCTGTCTACCCTACTGTGGGCGGGATACAGCGTGAAGCTGATTTAATTTTTTTTTATTTTGATGGAATATTATATATTATAAGTGGTTAGGTACATCTTAAACAGTTAACACTCATTGAAAATCCTTGACAATTATGAATATTAAATGACAATAGAAACATATTAACGTAACGCCGCCCACACGTCGGGGAGTGGTCTCTAAGCGTTATTTAAATTATTAAATTTGACATTTACTACTTCATGTTACATGTGAAAAAAGTACGGAATGTGAAGGACCGATTATTCTTGAATTAATAGACTTGAATAAGCGCCAGTTTCGGTGCTTAGAATTTTATCTTTTACTTTTGACATTTTGCACTGATACCGAATATTCAACTTTTTTTATACGAATCGAAGTAGATAGCATATAGCGCCTGATAATAGTGTACAAGCAAAACAGTATTAAGAAATAATAATTCATTCTCTCGAGTGGGGATTGAATCTACAACCGTCGCATTACAGTCACACCCTTGTGTCCCTGCGCCAAGACG
Source organism: Heliconius nattereri (assembly GCA_013403645.1). Lineage (NCBI taxonomy): Eukaryota > Metazoa > Arthropoda > Insecta > Lepidoptera > Nymphalidae > Heliconius > Heliconius nattereri. The sequence continues at coordinate 1,512,817 of JAAIXI010000237.1, forward strand.
GGCTCGAGTATAAGAATATTAGTTTATTAATTAAAAAAGAAAGTCAATCGTTTTAAAGTCAAAACAACATTTACCTAGTGATAATAATTATATCTTTTATTTTTTATTTGCATATAGCATATAGTACAGAATTGTATGCATAGATGTCAATATTAATTATTGTCTTAATAAAATCAGCCTACCATTTCTGGGTTAATAGATTCAATCAAAAGAGCCAAGTGCGATGAAATCGTAAACAATTAACAACTTATTATGATACATATAAGAGTATGACTGTCTATAGCGAGCCGAAACTTCTAGCCAAAGAAACAGTTATAAATGGATGGACAAAGTTAATAAAGTCGATGTCCTGCCACATTGTTAGCCAGTCTCGGATGTACCGCGACGCCATTCAAAACACCGCGGCCGCTAACAAATATAATTAGTAAATCCCGAATATTTTCGCGTCAGCCATTTGTATTCGGCGCGCGTCGCGTCCTAGCCACGCCACTGACACATTTCTGTTTTCGCGCGCCTATTGAATTTAGAACAGTTTTTGTTTTTCTTTCGATACGGTGTTGAACATTTTGTATAGATACGTGGATTTTGGATAACTGGGATTTTAATTTTGGTTTTTTCTGTCGGATTGTTTAAGGTAAGTGATTTTGTTTTTAATAATAATTTATATTACTAAAAGCAGGATGCATTCTAACTTGAATTATAGTAGGGATAATAATAGGAAAGAAAAAAAAGGATTATTTTTATATTTTTAAATATTAATTTTATTATAAAAAAATATTTAATCTTTAGTATTAACTTTTGAATTGGTAACAAAGAAACTAATTTGCAAACAAATCGACGAGGGTTTTTAAAATGTTTGAGGAGTGCACGCTTTGAATCAAATATGAAATGCAATTTGCTTAATATTCGAATATCGTTGTAGAGCATAGTATCGGCCGAATATGTACGTATAAGGATTTAAACGTACTTAAAAAATATTTATATTTAAATTTACGTTCTACTTTGACAATAAATAAGTTTGTTACAAGTAGCATAAATAAATAGTTAGGTAAGTATCGAGAATAGTAATCCACTCCCACATTCTCCGCTATGGAATATGCAATTCATAAATGCCGAATAGAATATTAAAATATTTTTAAAAAAATTGCGGTTATAAAACTGTCATTCATTAACATATTGCATTAAAAAAGGAAACATCTAAATCCAATAAGATTACAAATCAACATAACAAAAGATTTAAAATGTTGAGGTCATAAAAACGCATAGGTTTAATAAATAAATTAGATATTTCCAATACAAATTTATTTATTAATCAATAGTTTTTATTTATTTTCGAAAACTAACTTGATATTTAAAAGGTGCAGGTAATAGGATCGAGGTTTTTTTTATTTTAATAATTTAATTTTTTAGACTCGATTTTACAGCGCATGTAGCGAGAATTGTAAACTGAACATTTTGTTGAGTGTATGTTATCTTTAAGTTTTATACAACTTATTAACAAAATATTTTTTATGTTTACCTCAAAATATTTATGAAAAATTGTTGAAATTTTGAACTCGCTATTTGTAGTATGACATATTGAAACATTACCTAAGTCTTGATGGTAGGTAGATATATAATTTATGAATAACAACGCCTTCTCAAGATCGATCTCAAACGTCAGTGTGGTTTATAAATACGGGCCTTAGTACGTTTCTTGTTAGTTTATAGAAAAATTATATATAGCAAGAATTCGCTTCGTAAAAATTAATAAAAAAACGCTTGTAACATATACGTTTTTATTTATATATGAATTGAAGTTGAGATATAAAAAAGTATTAAACCTTTTTGTTCTTTTTGGTGCTAACGAACGGAATGAAAACACTATTATATTAACAAACTAAAACCGGTAACAAAGCGACTGACATTTTCAATTAAAAAAAAGATGATTTGCCACCAGATCTGTCGCTATAATATTACCAATTTACGCTTATATTGTTAATGGAATGTCACTTTTATCGAGCCCAAAATAGTGATTCGTAATTTGACCTCAAGTTAAGATTTCAGCTTTTGTTTTATAATCCCTCATATTGATATTGGTTTATAAATATGTATTTAATATATTAATTTCCATTTCACATTGGATTCGCTAGCTAGTACATAATGTCTCTAAGGAAGGCGGAGAGTAAGAAACAGATTGATTCATTCCTCTTTTATTTTATTCCCAACTGCTAAGGGTTATGTTTTCCGCGCGTATCTTGTATGTACTCGTATGTATTTATGTATGTATATATATTCTTTACTTCATATCTCCAGAACCGCTGAACTATACATAAAATTGTTTTTAGGAAAACTAGTTACAAGTAGAAATATGTAGTTATATATGTAGAGACAGGCTTAGTTAGTTAGTTTTATATATTGTCTAACGAAACGATTTTCTTCGCAAATATCGTGAATATGGAAATTTGATACCGAACTAGGACTCGTTAAACCTACACCGCGACTCGCAAGCACTCGTCTGAACGACTCTCCCTGCAACGTGATGCTGACACCCTCACAGTAAATCGAAATGTTTGTTTCTTCTAATAGTAGCACTTGATCTCTTCAAAAGATCAATAAAATGTGTAAACCTGGCTAATTAGGACATTCTAGAGTGAAAATAAAATGTCGATCTAAACTCACAACTCACTCACAAGTGTAAAATTTCAACACCATAAATTATTATTATTAAGATATTTAACCAATTTCTCCAATAAATGTTTTTTCTATAAGGCCGCTCTTTTTCAAAATGGGTTATAAAATTTAAAAAAAAAGAAGTTCCAGCTGTATTTTTATATTATCGTACATAAAAATCAGGACGTATTTATTTTAAAAAAATTAAGGTTTTATTTAATAGGTAATTTATTTTCTTTCTTTTTATATAACGTCGAAACTTGATTGATGTGCCAAATTATGCGTATATTACACGGATCACTTTTACATGAGATGAGAAGGTCGATGAAGCGACTAAATTGAGTTATTCCTTAATTTAAAACTTGAAAGTGGACACTTCACTGAGGATGAGATGATGAAAGGTCTTGTCTTAACAGTTTTAAAAAATGAAACTCTTTCTTCTCCTTCTTTCGCTCTTTCGATTCTTTCGATCTTTGTAACTCGCGACGTTTGTGGCATTATTTCCTTTGATAACGAGATAAAGCACAACGTAGATCTAACCACATGCGGCATTGGGGGCATTCTCCAGAATTTGGCGGAAAGCGGGGAACGGAAGTATCTTAACACTAGGTTCCCAAGTCCCCGCTGCCTACAGTGCTTTGTGCGAGATACAGCGTGAAGCTACAAAATGAAAAAGAAAACTTAGTCTTTTAATAATGATTAGAATATGTAATATGAGGTAATATCGAAAAAAGCAATAACTCTTGCGGCCACGACTGTGTGTCAGTCATCAATAAAACATTAAGTTTCTGTATTTTATTAGCTTTTAGATATATCGATAGATATAGGTATATTTAATTTAATTGTTGAAACTTGATTTTGAATTTTTTTATCTAATTCTAGGCGATTTTTTTTTCTTATACTTTAACTTTACTTATTTATATTTAAATTTTATATGATCGATTACTTTTTCGTTAAGTGATCTCCTTCAACATGAGCTTAACATAATATATTATAGGCACCATAAAAAGGTATCTTTTTAATGTAAAATGTAAACTTAGAAATTAAGATTTTGAAACTTGCAAATTGTCCTTCATAAACAACGTTCAAGAGAGGTATTCCGTTCAGAACCATCTGAACGGAAAACCAGATTATACTTTAAATATTTCTAATCAAAATAAATTAAAAAGAACTGACTTCGTAAATCGATATCAATAAAACACTAGCAATACAATAAAAATATAAAGTAAAAACTTTTGTTTGAATTTATTTAAATAGTGGCAAAAGTTTATTCATTCACTTTTTGTATTTGTTAATTTATAGCCTGTTAACTTACACCTCTGCGTCAGTTGTAAGCCTTTGTTTTGGCGAATCGTCTTTTTCATCATTATTTATACGGCAAACAAGGTAGGCATCTCCGGAATTGGCATTGTATGAGCGCCACCGTATTTCAAGAATTATTAAGTATCATCAATATACTTCGTTAATAATTATTCTGACCACATATGAAATATTAGTGATTGTTTGCTTAATTATACCACATCTGTCTTCTTGTATGTTTGGACATTTAAAAAAAAATAGTTTTTTTATAACAAAATTAATTGCAACTGATAAAAAGACCATTTAAAATTACAATTGCAAAAAATAAACTTTTTATTAAAATTCTGTAATATTTTTGAGTTTAACGTTTGTGTTTTTTAATTTTAATGAGAACAGATGTTACAAGTAAGCTAAACGTTAATATACTTTTGTTTTGTTTGGCTATTTGCTCTTGCATTCAAAACATTGGGCGTTGAGTGGCGTAGTTCAACATCACCCTTCGAGTCCAGCTCGAGGAAATGAAAATAAATTAAGAAAATTTATTCCTCCGAATTTGAATCTAGAAACATCGCGTTCAATTAGACTACGTACTACTGTGCCGCGATGGCCTGATAGTTTTTTGTAACATTCATAAAGAAGATCCAATAATAATTTTAGTCATTATGCTCTACAAGTAGAAACAAATGGCACGTACTTCTTTAATAAACAATCATTCAGCCGGTGGTTTTTGTGGAGCCATAATTGATAATAGGACCAGTAGAGTTGGATGAGACGAAACTGCATGTAGAACAGGTAAAACTGAGGTAGAAGTAGCATACGATACCATAATAATATATAATATAATAATTTTGAATACAAATGAATAAAATTTATAAATTTAGATTTTGAATTACTTAAGTAAGTTACTGTTTTCAGATTTCATACTAAAATTTCAACTTTTTTTGTAAATTAATACATACAATTTTCATTAACTATGTAGTTACATTCCATATATAGCACCGGATTACCTATGCTATTTGCAATATCCACAATCTTGCATTGTCGAGATATCTTGTGCCCACATAAACATATATCCTTATTTACGAGAATACCGTTCATACTCGGAGAAAAGATCCGGGCACCTGTCCTATAAACTAAGAAAAGGGCGTGTAAAGTTATATACTTAGTGATTTTAGTGCTGTATATCTGATAGTATATGAAAAAGAATATAACTGTATCGCTCTTAACATAAAATGTAGAGGTATATTTTATAAACTTAATCTTATTATACGTTTGTCTATGATATATATAATCACATAAAATTGTAATCTATGGCTTGTCATATGAATTTGAAAGCACATTCATAATTTTAATTTATATTTTTCAAATCTTTTCTTGGTCTGGGTAGACCATCTACGGCGTTAGGTTCCGCTACAAAAACTTATAACTACTATATTGTTTTGCTTATATTAGTAACATTTGATATTCATAATCTTTATATTTAGATTTTAATACTTACGTAGATTTTAATATGTTAACAAATATAAAGTTTTGTTTGGATATTTTTTTTCTTGCAAAATATTATCAGCTGCCAGTATTTTTTATTGTAAATTTTGAGGAAAGGACAGACGACAAACGTATTGCTTTATTTTGTTAAAGTATTAAGTGCTCTAAAGAGCATCGACGATTATGATTTTGGAATTTATGATGTTTTAATTAATGACTAATACGTTTATTTGTTAATAAAATTTAAATTTATTATGACATCAACTTTCAGTCACGAACTCGTCATATTTAATATTTTATAATAAGTTTTTTTTATTTTAAATCAGCTCCAAGGTATGTGCTGCATAGTAGGGTCGGCAGAACGAACTCTGCGTCAGACTAATATCAAACTAATTATTTTGGTAATATTTCGATATATCTATAGTTTAAACAACAAATATATATATATACACGACTGACGATAAATTCATAAAGTTGTAGAGATAGTATTTTTTGTGTATGTGTTGAAGAGTACTCGATTTCGATTCGTAGCTTTTTGTGTAATCAATAATAATTATTAGTTTAGTACCCTCTCTCGTTGTCCGTTGAATCCTGCGCCCTTTTTTTAGCGTAAACAGATCATATCGTGACTAAGCGGTTACATTACGTGTTGTTTTATAAAAAGATCTACAATTGTTTTAAAATTTACAGGATGTATGTAAAAGTTTTCCGAATGGAGACGAATATTAAGAGATCAGCGTGATAAAATTATCTATAAATATCTTAATCAAGTTTTATTAGGACAGTCACTAAGGAGTCTTTTTTATTTTAGCTTCACGTTGTATCCCGCGCATAACAGGGTAGCACAGGCAGGGTAGCCCGTTCCCCATTTATCCACAGTCATTGAGGTCTTTGAGTTCCACCTGACAGCGAAGCGTTGAGTTCCACTACTTAACAAAATTCGAAAATTGAGTTGCAAAAAGTTGAACTTAACATTCTCTTTGCCTACCCTTCTATATTCGGGATACAGCGTGATGCAATAATTTTCTTATTATATCAATATCACTAAAATACTAAATGACATTTCTGGCAACTTCGACATTAAAACAGTTAATGGTTAAATACATATTTACTATAAACAGAATTAACTCGAGACATGTAAGAGTAACTTTCATAATCGAATATTCTTGTGTGTCAGGATAAGGCCAATCCCTCATTTTAATCTGACGTGAGTGCTCAACGGACAGCTATTATTACTTCGACATTTATTTTTAATAGGTTTTAATAATTATTGAAGCACACGTACGTACCTACATGTTGGTTACGCCTACTAGCTATATGGATAACAGATTCAATTCAGTGGAATGCAAAATATATTTAAAGTTTGTATCAAAAATTTGGAAATATAATGATACAAACTTATTAATTAATATTGATATCTTTGCTCTGGAGTCGAGGAAAAGTGCGGCGTTGAGTTCAGCCACTCAACACGCAATGCCTATAGACTTCGGCATAAAGTGGGGAACGGAGTGTATTAACACCAGATTCCGTCTGCCTATCCATCTGTGTGCGTGATACAGCGTGAGGCTGATCAATAATATGTTTAATTTGTGATTGATGTAGATTATACTCATAATTAAGGCTAAATGTAGTTTATCGACTACATCGGGTTTGATATTATTTTTACATTTTTTAAGTTTCACGCTGTATCACGCTCAAAGCAAGGTAGGCAGAGGGTATATGCGAACCTATTAAGACACTTGCCCCAGTTTCTGCCGAATTCTGGGGGCGTTGCAAGTTAAGCTGTAGAACTCACTGCCACAGTTTACCTTGCTCTGGTAGAGCAAGGAAATGAATTATTAAAATTTATTTTCTCGAGTGGTAATCGAATACAACCTGTCGCGTTTACAGTCCAACGCTGGTGATACTGCGCCACGACTGGCTTCGATTTTGACTTCTATTGCTTACTTTAAAAATTAAATGCTAATAGTTAAAGGCAGGTTGTATCTATACACTACATCTACTACTCATTCGTCTATACACGTAGTAGCTGTTTTTTATATAAAAATGGCGGCTACATCTTTAATTTTGATTGAATGTATAAACATGTCTTAAAAGCTACACTTTTTTTGATTCTATAAGAAATCCATAAGAACTTTAACATTAAAACCGACTGGATCACATAATTAGATCACCAACGCGGAAGTGTTTTATTATTATCAAGACACAAGTACCAACGAATGTATTAATTGAAACTTGTTCGATATTTTTTACTAGCTTCGAGAATTGTGTCGATATAGAGGTCTTTGTACTATTCAGGAATGCTTATTGCCCAAGTTTGACTTATAAATATCAAAAATATCTCAATTTCATTATTAATTTCGTGTCTGCAGCTATTTTTTAGAGGTGTTAATTTGTGATTTTGCAAATGGACGTAAAAACTTTATATCAGATTGCATTTTTTTTAAGACGGGAGCGTGTTCAAGTTAATTATGCTTTTATATCTTTAAACTTGTTTTTATTTTGCTGTATTTAGCAAGGAAAATGTATTAATAAATTACTTTATATTTTTATATACATATGTAGATTTCTACAGCCGGTGGAAAAACAAACAAAACATATTTTATTATTTTTTGGATATTTTTTTGGATGGGGCCATCCATATCTCGAGAACTCTTGTAATTTGTACCAATAACTCTGCATAACGGAGCGCTAATTTCTGAAAAATCTCAAATTCTCTTTGAGAATGGATTGTCAGTACCTAAGTAGGTACTGTTTAAAATAACTTATCTGGTTTATAATAATTCAATTAATTTGTTAAGTTATCAAGGTTATTTATTTTATTTTTTATTTCTTTTTTAATTGAAGTAAACAAATTATTAAGTCTTAAACCACTTAACAACGCGGAATATGTAAGCTCTATTTCAAGGGACAGGCTACAATACACACTACAATATTGTGCAATTTTTATATTCAATAACAATTATTTTATTTTGATACAGAATATATATTTAGTCTGGCCATAAAGACTGTTACAATTAAAAATAAACAAAATACCTATTAGTTTTGAATTTGGAATTTGTAATTTTTATACGATTGTTCATTATGTTTTCTTATTTTCGCGCCAATATTTTGTAAAATATTTTGTGATATTAAAATTGACTTTTTATCAGCACAAGGTGAGATTACATAAAGTAGCTGTAGCGCCAAATACGATTTTTAAAACCCTCCATACGCTGGATATTGTTCTCTGCTTGTGACAGGATAAGTTAAATACCGGCCACGTAGTATTCGTATGAAAAATTGAAGCAGCAAGGGAAAGAATTCAAAGAAATTCTGTCTGAAAATATTTTATCTCAAGAAATGAAGATAGCACCTAAAGCCACCTCGTGAATTTTAAAAGATACTACGTCTACTTTTTTTAAGTAAGTATAAAAATTAAGTCCATACAGAGACAGATATTCCATTCTAATTGAATTTTGAATAAAATTATATAGTAATCTCGTCCCTCTACATTTTGCAATCAATCAAAATGAGAAGCGTAGTGTCCATTGTTTCCGATAATATCTGTAACTTAAATATCTTCTATAAAAGGAGTGTCAATAAGTAAGAACCTAGTGGTTATTGAATATGTAAGTGTTACTATAAAGAGTTATCGCACATCAATAAGCAATAAATAATTTTCGTACTTTTCGATTAAATCTTTCATTGAGTTAATGTAATATATTGCAGCCATGAAATGAATACGTTTTTATTTCGCGAGATCCTACTTATTTTATTACAAAACTTGTAGTTCGAAAGAAAATTTTAATTTGTATGTTGCCTTAATTTTTTTTATGATATTGGCAGTCAAACCATCTTTAAAATGGACAGAATGTGGTGAGGAGATGAAAGTAGGATGAAGGTTTTAATGAAATTTCGGAAAACCTGAAAAAAAATTCTAAGGGAGTTATTTTTAAAAAATATTTCAAATTAAATTAAAGAGTTCCATGTGAAACTTAAGTGAGAAAATTTTTAGGTAAACATGATGTTTACGTAAAAATTAGGTAAAAATGCATTTATAAATTTAAAAGCTAGCGGGAAGGTTGATACTATTGCATTTTATAGAATTGCAATTTTTCTTCCGATAATTTTTGTAAATCCGTAATATTTATAAAAAAAATTTAACCATATTTTTTTTCTTTTTAATTTTATTTACATCTAATTCAAGTCATTTCATGATCGTAACTTCATTTTGTTTTAAAGTTGTTAATAAAACTTATAATAACTTCAGCTAATTTCATAAGATCCTATTAATATTACAAAAACTTTATACAGGGTGGAATTGTCAGCACCACTTTAAATGAAACCACAGTTTTAACTACTCTATAAAAGCCTAATATAATTCAGAAATAAAAATCCTAAAAATGAAAAAGTTATTTTTTGAAACAAAATAAATAATAAAATTATCGTTTTAAAATAAAACGCCATTTGTAAAGTATAACATAGGCACGCACACACTTACCTGTCAAAGCGGCAACGTCACATACGTATGTGTGCGTCACACGAAATACAGGTATGGATAATCGTGAAATGAAAAAAAAATCCTACATCCAATCTGTTGAGTTACCTTGATTATTTTTTTTAATTCTGGGTTTAACATTTTTTACCCTATATGCAGTTTTAGTAAAAGGAGCGCTGCCATTTCCACCCTGTATATTTTTGTAGTAAAAACAAATCAACAAATTGTATGAATTGAATTGAATTCTTGATATATGGCGTTTCGAGCGTGCCAGTTGAGCAAAATTCATTTCGTCAATGTCACGTTGGAAAACACACGAAGGAAATTGACCGGTAATAAAAAAGATAAATAAACAAATTGTATTATAAATATAAATATTTTGACATTTGACGTTTAAAGAGTGAAGAATTCGTTAATATGGTGTAAAACGATTAAGTTTTATTGCTCAAATCAAATTAAGCGTCCTACGTTTTTGAAGAATAATTAACTTATTGTTGGTTGTCACATGTCCGCCGCATGTGGGGTCTCGCATAATGCGATAATTGTATCATTTAAATTACTACGAAATTAAATAATTACTATACATAATTACTTTTGCAATATTCACATTATTTTTTGGATTTTTAAGGAAAATACAACTTGTATAATTTGCCAATGGTAACGCCATTGCAACTTTTAATATACTTTTCTATTCTTCATATTATCACTGCACGTTCGTTATAGTCTTATATTAATCTAATATTAAATATTATCTGAAATATTATCTGTGTTTATAATAGTAAAATAAAACTTAATATTTAAGATATCACTGTCACAAGTGTTTCACGGTATTTTGACAGCCACTGAGTGGAAAATTGTTGATGATCCATTATAAAAAAAGTAATTATGAAAGTGACAGGAAACTGAGATTAAGTATAAAATGTCAATGTTAATAAAACTTGTTATTTCATAATTATGTATTAAATTTCTCAATATTAATATTTTTAATAAAATAATTGTGTTAGTTGAATAAAATAAAATATAATAAAAAATCTTGTTATTTTGTCATGTATAATTCTTTCTTCTTTTATTCTAAGTTTTATTTTGTCCAGTATGTTATAATATCAATTTATCATCCATCTCTTTAACAATTATCCATAATAAACAATGCACACACCCAATGCATACTCTACACTTACATAAGTTTAACATTACATAAGTTTAACATTATATAATTTAAGGATTATTAAGAAGGGCGTGACACAGCGGGACTGATGAATGTTCGATTTCCAATAGTGGGAATAAATAATTTTCATTTCTTCGCTCCGGTAGCTAGACAAAGCCGGCCGTTGAGTTCCGCCACTCTACACTTAATATATTAATAAGTTGATATAATCCTCTGCCAGCCCTTATTACGTACGGAATAAAATGTGCGGCAAAAAATTAAAATAAAACTGATCTTTCTAAGTATATATATATATATACATATTGTCTGTTTTAATGTTATAATAATTAAGAGTGATACCATATAAAAATCTATAAAGCCACCTACGAGATAAGAAAACTTAAAGGACAATTAACCTAAATCTACTTTATTTAATTGCTTAGCGCTGACATTTATTTCGGAAGGGCAATGGATTGTATGATTTATTTTTCCAAATGATAAAATAATTAATCGTTAAGACATTTTCTAAATAAATTAATTTTTTCCCTTATTTCTTTTTTGGAATTTTAAACGTTGAACTGGATATTCTGTAATAAACTGTGGCACATTCCTGTTTTTTATCTGTATTACACACATATATTAGAGAATAACTAATATCTATATACGAATAAAAATATTTGAATTCGTGTTTCTTGTATTGTATGTATCAGAATTTTGACATATTATTTTCCTTTAAATAATAAAAGTGTACAGGCATTAACACATTCTACATTTTCTAATAATATAATTATAAGATTTAAATTGTAATAACTTTCAATTTATTTATTATCTTAAGCACAATGAAATTTAATTTGAGTTACAAAGTACCTCAAGATTCCTCAGTAGTCGCTATACTCGTATATTATTAGTGTACTTGGATGCGATCGTTGTTTGCCTAACAATGATCTTACAACACTACTTATGTAATGGATACTAGCATTTAAGTGTTCTTCTAAAGACACATTTTGTATTTCTAGCCCTTTTTTCGTTTAATTTTTTTTATATAATTTGGTCAAGTAGAGATATTTGATTTCATTTTTTCAATTAACTCGATGTCTATTCATATGTGGGTTATTATTTGACGAGTAAAGCTTTTAAGCATTACTACTTTTATACCATCTCAGAAAAGCCTTTTTCTTATACTGCATAGCACATACTTGCGATACCTTTTTTTTCACATGTTAGAAGCTAGTAGTATGTATTCGTTGGTTCCCCGAATTAATTAATTAATTACTAATTAATTTTTTACTTCACATTAGCATTTATTACATAATAAATAATGTTTCATACGTATTTTTTTTTCACATAATGCTATTCGTAATGAATGCTAACGTGAAAAAAATATTATTTGGTTTTATTAAAATGCCTTTCAAATGACAATAAAACAAAGTAAAATTTTAGTAAAATAATTTATTTAGTCTTTTTGTTTAAAGTGATATTTTTTAGGTTTGGTGCACTAGAAATTTTTTTGGTGATACTATGTACCAACTTTCGTGTAAGTTGGTGGTGACTATTTTTGTTATTTTTCTTGTCATAATATTTGACCCTCACATCTGCATGTTTCCAGTGCTCCTCCGGTGGAACATCAACCAGTTTTTTCAGTTCAAATATCTAATTTTTTATGAGATGTGTTGCATTGGATCCATCATCTTCGTTGGTAGTAAGATATGAAGTACCATCGTTCGTCGCTCGCCCCACCGATGAAGAACGTAGTTTTGTCTTTTTTATCTTCGGAGGTTCTTGAAAGAACTCGTTTAGAGAGTCACTGCTCTTTGATCTCTCTCGTTTCTTGATAGGGTATGGTGAGGTACGTTCATCGTCAGATGTTGAGAAGTAATACTGTTTATACGTGTTTTCTTCGTATTCTGCATTATTCCCACCCACGCAGCGCGTAAGCTACAACAATGAATACAATGGAAAATGAGTATAAAATAAAATAAATTTCTACGCTATCTAAAAAACGTTAGAGAGTGGTAAAAAACACAAGTTGTAAAAAATCATAGTAAAATACAAAATAACATGAATAAAAAGTAATACTCACATCCATAATGGTTTCCATGTGGTTAGCACTTACTAGACAACACTCGCACAATAGTTCTTAACAAGAAGACACTGAACAACTTAGTGATGAATCCAAAAAAGATACACAGTCGTTTTATACTAACTTAGACAATGTAAAGGGGCAAACCTATTAAAATACCAGAAGTGATAATGATAATATTCGAACTGTTTTGTTACGACTTATGAGTAATAAAGAAAGAATGGCATTAGTAATAATGGTAAATCTGTTACAAGTTTGAGCATGTTTAAAATTCCACAATAACAACTAAAAAATAAATCAAAAATATATATTAAATCGAGAACTATTTAATAAAAAAATATTGTTTCGCCGGCGCACCATTATTTGAAACATTATATAGTAAAAAATACAATGAAAGTATTTAGACTAAATAAATTCATAAAGATTGTAAAAAGAAAATTATTTTATAGAAAGCAATTTAATATTGCGGGTTCTAGCATACCGTCCTGTATCGTGGTTTCTGACGCCTAGATTAAAATTAGAGAAATTGCATTAAGTATTTATTAGTCAACATAGCGACAAAGAGACAAGCACTGTGGCGTCGTGAGGTGAAGAGTAATGCATGAAAGAGTCAGCTGCACTGCACTGTGACGTAGGTTCGTCGTTAGCAATTCGGGGAAGTAAATAATTAACTAGTAATTAATTAATTAATTCGGGGCACCAATAAATACATACTACTGATGCACCACTGGCTTACTTACAATTTTTTTTAAAAAAGAACGTAAGCAATATTGGGTTTCTTATTCAACCACTAAATTCGCCATATTTTTCAAAGCTTAAATCTATTAGCATTATTTGATATAATTCATTAATCCGAGAGGGAATCGAACATGCAGCCGTCACGTTTCCTCGTATGATGCTGTACCGTTGCATCACGACGACCCCTAATTAATAATTTTAAGAAATGAATTTAATATTAAAATCCTCGTAAAGGTAAAAAATAAATTGCATTAATTTCGAAGAGAGACTGATATATTATAGGGATATAACTCGTTATAAGCCACGTGACATGTTTTTATTAAAAGTTGGTGTTGTCCTGTAATAATTTATACATAGATATATGTTTCTGTAACATTATAAAAATATGCTCTTTATTTATATATTTTATATTATTTTATTTATAAAAGCCCTTAGGATGTGAAAAGCCTCTGAGAACTGTAGCAATTGCCCTATTCGACTGGTGTGTTTTTAATATATTACTCACATATTTCTATTACATTTTTTAGTTTCACTCTCCATTCTGCACATAGCAGGGTAGGCAGGGGTAACCTAGGAACCTAGACTTAAAACATTCCGTTCTCCATTAAGACAATTCCTTTCATAGCGAATTCTTGAGGTATTGCATGGTGAGTGACGTAACTAAACACCGCAATTTTTATTACGATATTGTATTACAAATAAATACAAAAAATATTTTTACTGATGCAAAAGCCAGTTGTTGAAGGAAATCCTTGTAACATATGTATTCAAATAATAATCACGTTGAAAGCTTACACAGTACAAGAATAATTACTTATATCTCGTGCCAAATGGATGCAAAACGATGATATAATGTTGTTACCACCTACGATAATATTATACTCACCTACAATTTTTTTTCTGTGTTGCTATATGTAAAAAAGAGTTGAATCATAATTTTGTTAAAAGGAATAAATTATGCTTATTATTTTTAATTTTATTGATATTTTATTATAATAGGAGTATTTGAATTGCAAAAATTTGTTATCTTATTCTGGTATGTGATTGTATTTAGATATAAATATTATTGAAGTTAAAAAAAACTGGTCATCAAGCTTAAAAATATGTAAGTTAGGTTTCTTTTATAAGCCTATATTGCAAATATTTTAAAGTTGTAAAATATTTTTCAAAATATTCTGTATCAAAAAGATCATACAAAGAGTCTATACATTTTATTGCTCTACAATACAGAAACTCAGTATAAATCATTTTATCATAAAAAATCTATTATCGGTACAATGTAATTAAAACCTAAATATTTTAAAGCAAGAGTTACGCCAATTATATACATACGTAATAAAAACAACTACCATAAAAGCATACATAAATCAAATGTATTTTTTGTCGCTGACCTATAATTAATCAACAAAACGTTCTGTCGTTGAATCACCTTTGTCTATATTTTAATTTCGTATAATATACGGCTGTTTACTAATCAATGCCTCATATAAGACTTTAGATTTTCCGCTTGTAGATATGTCATGTTTCACGTGTTTATATTAATGATAGTGCTAATGATAATTATGATAATGATCATTTAAGTGATGAATTTTTAATGATATATTATTTGATATGAAATTAGAGAGCAGTAGCTCTTTTAAATTTCTTCATAAATAACTAGTGTTGTCCGTTTGTTCTTTTAACTTCTTTTAACTTTTATATATCTAGTTTTTCCTAATTATATTAAAACAAATTCATCACTCATCGATCAATTTACAATGAATGTATTGTTTGATATTTAAAGACAGCTTGGAGGACCTTGTTCCTTTTAATTTTGATGTTATCTAAAAATATCTTATGATATTAGATTGTTCTTTATCCAAGTATGTTAGTTACGCTCACTATTTTTAAAATATTTATTGGAAATATCATTAGCCTGGCTGTAGAAACAGGCAAGACAAACAGACAAGTAAACAACAAATATTTTAGTTATTTTAGTAAGAAACTTGATCTACGGGCTTAAAGACAATAGCCATACAGACAGACAGTCGGAGTCGTCCTAATCTATATTGATTATATATTTTGAGTGACAGTCAACAACGCAGCGAAATGCCAATTGGTGATCGTAAGAACAGGTCCGTGACCGTGACATTAGCGTGTTTGTTCCGCTACCTAATCATGTGTAGGTCTAGGTACATATTATGTAAGTACAAATACCGAAAATAAGTCGTTAGTATTTTTGCATTACTTAAAGGTATATGATAAATAATTGTAGGCCAATTGCCAATAGAAATTTGTGGACGTCGTGGCGCAGCGGCTCAAGGGTGTGGCTGTAACGCGACGGTTGTGGGTTCGATCCCCACTCGAGGAAGTGAAATATTTATTAACGTTTATATTTCCATTTCTTCGTTCTGGTGTCGAGGGAAAGCGCGGCTTTGAGTTCTGCCACTCAACACGCAGTGCCTCCAGAATTCGGCAGAAAGTGGGGAACGGAGTGTGTTAACACTAGGTTCCCTCTGTTTACCCTTATGTGTATGGGATACAGCGTGAAGCTGATTTATTTATTTATTTATAGACCATAATTATAAGGAACAGGTTAAATAATGTTTTGTCCACTACGAATGTAGAGTTTGCAACTAAATTTCTAAGTAGTCCACATTATATCTTACGTGAAATAACTGTCAAACAGTCAACAAAGATGATATTTAGGCAAAAATCTGTATAATTAATAAATTTTCTAAATTAAATCTACTATAGGTAGCTTCATAGGTACAGGAAAATTTTGAGGATAAAAGAGGTCTGATGAATTTCGTTTTGTGCAGTCAAAAAAATCATTACTCAGCTTTCAAAGAAATTCTTTTACACTCGCTAACCGTATTGCATTGTCATTGCGGTACTATATTATTACCTAAATTATTAATAACATGGACTATAGTTAGTAGGCTTAGTTCTAGTGAATAACATAAAAAGTCGTTAAAAAAATTGTTACCATTTTTTAAAAAACGGAACAACGGTTCTTATGATTTTTCTAGCAGCTATTATAAATTAGAATCTAAAGAGATTAAACAACTATAATTCTTTATTAAGATTTTTTAATGATTATTATCAAAACTTGCGTGAAATGGTATTTCAATCTCTCCAACACCTTCTTTTGATCAACAAACGTATAATTTTGTCTCGTATGTTTACTTAAATAATCTACTTAAAAAAATAAAGGATATATTTTAATGCATAATACCTTAAGGCTTGGGATTTTGCGACGTCAAAGTATAAATATTTTAGTGATTACGGTTAAAATTTTCCTTTTATCTTAAGGTTCGTCGTATTTGTTGCAAATATTTACTCGTGGTTATGGGCTTTCAAAGTGCACTTTTTGTTAGGTTTACTTTACAAATTTATATTCAAATAAATAAAGGATATATTGCAAGTATTCAAAGTTTTACACTTCAATTTCAAACTCGTCGTTTCAAATATTAAATAAAAAAAATATAGTTCGATGTGTTCGATTGCTCAATTGATGTGTATAATAATGAATGTAGAGAAACATCTTATATATTCTAAAAATATATATAAAAAATATATATAATTTAGTTGTAGAAACTTAAAATATTGAGAAAAAAAATGTATTGCTTCTGAATATTCGAACAAAAACTCCGCCAAAATTTCATTTTAGGTCATAATTGATATAAAGTATCTACAAAAAATTGTTCAATAAGAATGATGACATTGGGATAATTTATGATCGTCACCATAATATGTTCTTGAACGCTTCTTTCACGCACTTTTGTTATAATAACCATTATTCTATAATAAAAGGTCATTCGTCGCGTTTTAATATCGTTTTTGTGTCGAAAGTGTCGTTAAAAATGCAAAAACCCAAACAAATGATTGATGATGGACACCGACGACGTCAGATTATGCAGAAATCACTTGACTAATTGAGATAGCTTGTTTTGATTTAAATAATTTATTGCACTTCATTAGACAATGTGGATGGCTTTTTTTTCATTTTAGCTGATTTTAGTAATATACCGTATGTAATAGCTATTGTATATTATACGAGTACATAGAAAAGTTATGGATCGTGTTTAAAGATAAAAGATAATAGATATTTTCAATAAAATTCTTAAATCGATTAAAAAAAATAATATGTAAAAATCTCTAATACCAAAGATTATATAAGAGAAGCGAATATATTTTGTTATTAAATTAAATTAAATAGTTTTTCAAGGCTATAGTAAGCGACAACTATTTTAATTTTCTTATAGGTTATCTTTTGCCCATATTCAACAAAAATAAAAGATCTTGCGACTACCGTAGAAGGTATGTAATCTCAATAATACTTAAATTCCGTCCGGTACATACAAAAATATTAAATTGTTACATTAAAAAGCTTTTTAATAGTAACGTATAAAGTTCAGAAGATCAACCTTTTTAAGTTAAACAGTCGTTTAAATCAATTGATAAGGTCTATAAAGACTGCAGACAAAATATAAGCGACTCATTTTTAATGGAGGGCAAAATTGATGAGAATCACTTACCGCGCTCTTAAATGCGTTTCGAGTATTTCGTAAGACGTCATGTAAGTTATTTATTCTTCACCAGTTATTTTTGTGTATGATATTTCTTATAAAGAAATGTTTCAGTAAATAGTTTGTCTTTTTCTAAATTTAATAGATCAAAAATGTGTGAACAAATGGTCACAATAATACAATTAGGAATGTATTATATTAATTTTCTGTAATGTGTTATAATAGTCGCCACGTGGACGTAATTTGGAAAATTTTGTCTCTCTTTCGTCTCTCACCTGCATCCCTAATTCCTACCGATGTGCAAAATGTCCAATTTTAAGTTTAGTATAAAGTAGTTTCGTCTGTACGTTGTATGTCAGTCAGTATTCGGAAGTCTGTTGATCAGTTATTTAAATTGAGTTTTCCTTTTTTTGTTTTTCAGCAGCAAATTTTGTGGCAGAAACGTAGCACTAGTTTTTAAATCTATACAATTTTTATAAGTTAAAAAGTAACACGAACTAAGTTAGCACCATTGTATACTAACATAATGAAACCATATATATTAAAAAGTCAGAAATTTGAATCAATTTCAATTGAACACGCGTGTCGAGAGCTCATAATTTAGGGATATAAAATTTTACCATAAAGGTGTGACTGTATTAAATTATCTATATCACTCAAAAATGAACTTAATTCCGTTATAATAGAACTTAAAATACTATTTTAAACAATATGCGTGATTTCATATGCGCCGATGGTAGCCATGAGGAAGATAGTCGGATAATTGTGACATTTCAAAGTACTTGTATGTTTATTAGTATAAGGTTGCGATCACATTTTTTATTGGATCGATTAAGATAACTTTGTTTTCTTTTACTTTTGTGTAATATTCTTTATATATTTATATTCGTGAAGCCTGTACACCTTCAGTTGCTCTGGTTTAAAAAACATTTCTTTAAATCTGATATATGTTCAGAGTGTGACTGGAAACGCGACAGTTGTGGAAGTTTTTCCACTTGGTTGAATAAAACATTTAATATTTTCATTTCCCCGCTCTAGTAAAGAGACAAAGTGCGACGTTGAGTTCCGCCACCCAACACGCAATCAATCTACTGTCTCTACAATCAGTTTGGTGGGGAACGGAAGCGTCTAGTATGGGCGAATAGGAATAGAGTGTTTTAATTTTAGGTAGTGAGATACACCGCATATATAAAAAAAGGATATTTGGATTACATATTTTTATTTTTTATTACACATATTAGAACTCCTAAATAATCTTTAGCCATCGTTTTATTTAGATTCTAAATTAATTAAATAAATTGATTGCATATCGCTAAAAGGTCGTAAAAATTTACAACGAAATCATAAAATTGTAACTAATGTTGAGAATACAGTGTATTTTTTAAAGATATTTTAATTAATAGTAATTTAATTAATATCTGATTTGATCGCTATATTGCCGTTATTTCTGTTAAAAAGAAAAATTTTTTGCTTATGTATTTTTATTGACATTATAAATAACGCAGTAGATGTGAGAATTGATAATGTCCAATTTATGTTATGTATGTTACGAATAATCAAGAAAAGTTTTTCGAATGCGTTGATGTCTTTTACTTAAGACGTATAAAAAGTGTAATCTATCTGAATAAATATAACAATTAAAAAATAAATTATTTAAATTAATAATTATATATAAAATAGAAAAAACACAAATAATTCCTCGCAATTGAGCAAAAATTGAAAAATGAAATAAATAAATTAACTGTAGGTCTAACTTAATAAAATATTTAAGTATTATCAAGAAGTCCATTATACAACCATTCCACTTAAGACTGATCTTTTGTAAAATGACATTTTTTACATTTTATAACGTAAAGTATTTTTTTTAACGTATTTATAAGATTTATATCTCAATATTGAAGTCAGATTATCTCGGATTATCTCTCGATGATCTTAGCTTGTGCTTCTTACGCCTCCTGATACAATTCTTTACGACCATTAAACGTCAACAGAAAGATATATTTAAAGGATCAGTGTAATTATTTTTATGTTTATTTTTAATATTTTATAAATATGTATGGATTGAAAATAAAACAATTTCTCATCTTTTGAGTTGTAGAACTGCTTTTTGATAGTAATAAGTAGGTGCGGCGTTAGGTTGCGCCACTAAGTAACTGTGTCTTAAATTCTGGCGAAAAGTGGAGGTATAGAACGTAAACATAAAAAAAGTGAAAAATTACTTATATCTAATATCTTAAATCTATTATATTTCGATATTAAAATTAAAATATGTTCATTATTTATCTAACAAGTCTACTGTTAGACATTGCATATGCAAATTCTCTTTTATTACAACTGCAATTCATTTTGTACGTAATAAATTATTGCTAACGGACTTTTATTGTATACAATTAAGATTATACTTTTTTTGCGTTAAAGGCTGACAATTCGAATATTTCATAGTCGTAAAGTATTTGAATTGACATTTTGTTATAGCTTCATATTGTATCTCGCGTATAGCAGGTTAGAGAGACAGAACCTAGTAAGTGACATTTCACGTGGAGTGCCGCAGCTAAATACGCTTTTCTTGTTTGCTCCGGATGGGAATCGAAGGCGCAACCTTCAAGATTTAAGATTAGCATGTTTAATATAATTTAAATTAATTTCTCCAACACATATTTAGTATGAACATAAAAACGCAGCTAGGTATTCTCATTGTTCTCTGTCCAAGTGTAGGTACTTACATACTTACATCATCAAATGCATAGCAGTACACCAAACAGAAATCACGTAAACGTGTAGTATGTAAATCAAACACCTTCATTGCAAGGTGACGTCTCCGTCGTGACTTGAGTCACCTTCTGGGAATCGAACTTGCTATGTCCGACCGCATCGTGGCGTAACAGATTGTTGTAATAAGGAAATTTGGTATTGTCACCGCTCACTGAACGATATGTGGTCATGGTCACGTTTTGTGAATTGTTCTTCAAATTCAATACAGTTTCTATTTTTAACTCATGTTTATTTTTAAATGAGTCCATCCAACCAGTAAAATACAAAGCGTAAAATTTTTCCCTTTACATTTCATATAATTATTAAAAGAAAGAAAAGTTAAAAAAAATTAAAGCAAAAAATACATGAAGTATTCACTATTTGAAGCGACACTAACATAAAAATAAAGGATTACGGCCATGCCAATTGGCATTTATATCCATAAAAAGTAACTATAACTTACTGTTAGTATAGATAAAACATTAACATTTCGATTTTATATAATAAGATGGAATGTAATATTTATTATACAATTACTTGACTCTATCTTGTCAAATATATCCGATTTATCACGATAAGGCGATTCAAATTCCATTTAAATATAAATAAAGACTTAAAGGGGAGATCGTCGGATCGTTACGCAAAAGAAAACATCTACACAATTCATGGTGGTGAGTTCCATCTCCATCCCCATTCTGATAACGAACAGCGCTACGTAGAATTGCGCCCCTAATTAATGTGGTGAAAAGGGGAAAAAGGAGTGTCTTGACTAGTCTCTTTCCGCCTATCTTGCTATAGGCAAATATAGCCATGAAGCAAAAAAAAAATGTAACTTTATTTTCGATTCCAAGTTCATTTCATTATTTAAATTTCTTAGCAATAAAATATCTAACATGAAATATGAATGTTGTAGATTGTATCTCAATCTGCTATTATAGGTGATATGTAGATGATAATTTTGGCAAATTATATTTGATTGTGCGGCTTACGACGTATATTGCTAAATTATGCTAACGAAGCATGGACAAAAGACCTTTACTAATAAATATGCCATTTTGAAATAATTTTCGTAAAAGTGAGTTAAGTTAACTTAAGTTAATTCCCATAACAGTTATATACATAACATAAACAGTTTTTTTATATATTAAAATATTTTACCACTAGTAAAGTCAAAAAAGCGTTTCAAAATTTGCCTAAAATGAGAGCGATAATTATTGACACCTATTTAGGTAATCGAAAAAAAGGCTGTTTGTTTATTTTTATTAATTCGAAGCCCGCTAAAATTTGTATACGTTTTCGAAAATATTTTTTTTGCTTGTAAGAAAATGCAAAATATATTTAAATGGACCCGTTTTCGTTGCACATTTAGTTATAAAGCGAAGGTAGATTATTTATTTAGTGGAAACCATCGTGGATTATAATCTGAATGTGTTTGATTTAGAAGAAACTGGAGCTAACAAATACTTTTTTTATTAATATATTAATTGTGTTATTCTTTTTTCACAAATATAATAGGACAAGTTTTAAAATATTACTCATATTTATCATTATGTGGTTCGTTGGCTCTTAAGCAGTTTTTTGTTGCCAAAAAATTCCATACAAATTTGCCGTTGATAGAGAAAACTTGTCAAGCAGTATATTATTCAACATTTACAAATACAAAGGTATTCAACAACCAATTAAGTCGAAATATCAATAGGCTACTTTTTGTTATATTATATTGTTAGTTTTTTGGAGGTAATTGATTAATGATTGTACTTAATTTTTCTACCTGATGACAGCATATATTATTGTTCATTATGAATTAAAATAGAAATATTTAATACTGTCATGAAAAAAATAACCGGAAAATTTATTGGAAGTGATTAAAACGTGAACCATTATCGTTAATTAATTAATTTTCGTTAATAAAATTTCGTATAAGTGTATGCTATTTCCGCTTTATTTTTTTTTGGATATTCGGTTTTTTATTATCATTTATACATTGAAATAAAAAATAAAATTGTACCACTCGTGTCTTGTCATTTCCATTAAAATTATCACAAGAAGGATATGTTGATATGTTTTTTGGTCCTTCATTTAATATTCTAAATGCTAAGCCTGTTACCACGAACTGGCTTAGCATAAATAAAAACATAATGCAATTAGAGATAACATTTTAGATAATATCTGTATTTACCAATTTGAAGTTTCCAGGGAAATACATTGTAATACATATACTAGTAAATAAGTATAGATAGATTACATGTTTTTAGGCCAGTCATGGTGCAGGGGCACAAAATGTGACTGTAAACGTGACAGGTTGTAAGTTCGATTCGCACTCGAGGAACTAAAATATTTGATATTTCAATTTCCTTCGTTCTAATATTGAGGCCAAACGCGGCGTCGAGTTCCGCCACTGACATGTAATGCCTTAATTTTCGGAAACAACGCCGCATTTTCTTTTGTTACCAGAGGAGATTTTTTTAAATCTAAACGGGTATAGATATCTATACTACCCACGGCTAACGGGGGATCTAATAATAAATTAAAACATAATTTTGCTTATTTTATTCGGTGGAAAATGGACAAACGACTATTCTAACACTAGGTTTCCTCTGCATACCCCGCTGTGCAAGAGATACAGCGTGAAGCTTAAAAAATGCTTACAGTACACTTTATTTTACTAATAAAAGATTTAAAATACCTTAAGTATACTTGTATGTGTTCTATCACTTTTAAAGTCCTTTTGCCAAAAAAATATTGATAGTTAGTTACCTAAACAATAAATCAATGCATTGCTAATATTTGTATTTCTCATTATTACAGCGCTGTTTATATCATGAAACTAAGAATTAAATGTAAGTATACCAGGTAAGAACAAAGTATAGAACATTGACCTCGGTCTTATTTTGTCCACAGAGATGGCAATATTTTAGTCGAAAAGCTTGTATATGCAAATTAGCGGGCATTTGGTGCGGTCAACGGCTTTACAGAATCGAAATAAATATTATGATGTCTAGTTTTTGATAAACACCACTGTGGCGCCGTGGTTCACTGTAAGTGTGGATTTGATCCCAATTTGGCACGTTAAGTCGTAGGCATACTAAATGAGCCCGTCGTGGCCCAGTGGTGTGTGACTATGCGCGATGGTTAGGTGTTCGGTTTCCATTCGAGAGAATGAAATGAATAACTAGCGAAGTTCCTAGGTTACCAATGTGTGCCATAAGGCACGACCTTCCACGCAATGTCTCTAGATCTTACTGAAAATGGAGAGTGGAAAGTGGAGAATTTAGCACTAGAGTCCGTGCTCTTTGGATAATTTTGTCATTAACATGTAACTAGCAGCTGACTTTGTCCCTAATATGATGACGATTTGCTCTCGACTGCCGTTTGAATGCTAATGTATTGTATTTAGAACAATATTTAAATAATTTTGGTGGCACTTTCGTTGGACTGTCAAATTTTTATAATATATCACTTTAATTTTATATATTATGTATGTTAATTATAGAATAGTAATATTTCAGTTATTTTCTAAAGTGATTAATAAATTATACTTACCTGTCTCTGTAAGATGACATTTATGGAGTATTAATTCCATATTAACATTTTTTTTGTACTGGAATAGGCTTGCGTTGAATCATTAAAAATAAAAAATAACTTTTACTTTATTATTATTTGATAACATAAAAGTATTTATTAATAACGCTTCCTTAGCAGTCGGGAATAAACATATCCCAGCCAAAATCGTCCGTTTTGTTTTTTAAATCATATTTATTATTGAGATGCAGAAAAATATTATACCACACATATGATATATATGGCGCGTATTGTAAGCTCTGTTCTGCTTAAAACTTATGTTATTCATTCTTTCCTTTCGCCGAGCCATATGTTTTATGGTACAGCGCTGGCAGAGAAATTATTGATAAAATCTTGGACTTATTTTTACATATTACTTGTTTGAAATTAAAAGGATTGTTATGAAATAACGATGACACGGGTAAACGGGACAGTTGTAGGTTCAATTCCAAATAAGGGGAATAAATTATTATTTATTATTATTTTCATTTCTACTATTATTATTTTTTTTGCTTTATGTGGGATATAGCGTAAAGCTGAAAAATATTCTAACTTTTCTATCCACTCCTCTTATTTCTAAAATTTCTGCTCAAATTAGATGTTAAATTTAAACTATTTAAACTACTTCTTTTGACAAGAAATATTTAACACAAGCTTCGTGTGATAGACTGTAATATAATTTTGTGACAGGGACATACCAATTATTTTATTTATTTTCCTAAGATGAAATTAAAAAATAAAATGCGTATCTGCAAGATAAGCAAAAAATACAGTTAAAGCGCTAAATTTTTTAAATTTTTATTTTTATTCTACTTAATCAAAAACATTTATAAAGCAGTACACGACTTTTAATATTTCATTTAGACTCGCATATGGCGGCCTTTTTTAAATATTTAAAATTATTTTATACAATTATATGCAACACACATTTTATGTTATTTAAATCGGTTCTTTGACCACCCAAAACTAATCGTATTGAGTGAAACAAGATTCGTAACTGTAAGGACTTCGTTATTTACATAAAAACTTGTTAAGATATATTCATATTTATATTGCAAATTTGGAAGGATTTAAATAAATTAAATATATAATGTTGAAACTTAGATGAAATAATTATATACATGATAATTGGTAGAAGGATAGACAAACTGATACTTGTCATATTTTATGGATAGATATTTTTAATATTGATTTTGAGCAAATTTACTTTATTAATTTTATTTTTAAACAACGCTTTAGCTTGTTATACCTTATAGCCTATAGGAGGAGAATTTTGTTAACATTTCGATGTAGTAAAAATGTTTGCTTTCTGTAGAGACTTTAAAAATATTGCAAAGAAATGTTACAAAAATATTTTATTTATAATAAACTTCAATTTATATATTTTAGTCATATTAATATCGATTTAATACTGACTTAAAATAAATGTATTAGCGTAATGTCGAGGATTCTACAGTTAGGATCATTTCGTTTTGTGTATTATAACAACCTGTTAGTACTGGCAATATATCTGTCATCTTTAATTATATCATTTGAATGCAAACTGAGGCTCCGTGTTGTCCTTAAGTAATCCGATACTTTGATAACAGGTCGTGTGACTACTTTTTTTTGTAATTTCACACCTTTATACCTCCAAATATATATTGGTAATTAAAATAAATATAAACTTTAAATATGAGTAAAAAATCACTCACGTAAAACTTTTTTTATATTTTACTACTTTTTTTGTGTTTTAATTGAACTTTCGCTCTTTAAACTCGGGCTTAATAGAAAAAGAACTGATATATGAAAGAGAATATTACCTGGTTTGGTACAGTACCAATATGTTAATTTGAATACACCTTCATTTGAAAAAGAAAAGGTTCGAAGCTTTTTCGAAGGTTCAGCACACGTTCATTCAGACACTTCACCACTTGACCTGGTTGACTTGACTCGCTTGTCAATATTACGAGGTAAGATGATATTAATTGTAAGCCACATTATAAATTGGACAAAACAAAGTTCTTCGTTCAAAAATAAAAGAATATGACAAGATTGATCACTTGTTTCCTAAATGATAAACTCCAGCGTACAATTCTGACAAATTAAATAAATTATAAGTTGTTATGTATTCTTTGACTGTAATTACCTTCTTACCTTAAATATCATAAATATACGATTATTATTTATTACATTACTTTTTTTTCATCCTTCACGCTGTATACCGCGTTTAGCAGAGAATACAGATGGAACCTAGTATTTAGACACTATCTTACCGCATTTAGAAGAAGACAACGCTACGGTTTGTTTTACTACCGGTGCGAGTAAAGGAAGTATTAATAAATAATAATTTATTTCCTCGAGTGCGAATCGAATCCAAAACCATCGCGTTTACAGTCACACAATTGTACCACTGTACCTCAGCGGCCTCAATTACAATTATCCTTTCATTATATTACTTATATTTAAGCCATAAATAATTAAAGTATAATTGAAAAATAATGATTTTTAACCTTACAATATATATCTTGAAGACATTCGGAAGAACCATGGCCGTGGGCGAAATTGAATCTTGCGAGCGAAATGAGTACATTTCATCTCATGCAAAACATATGACAAGTTGGACAGATTAAATAGCTAGTGATAAGGGCACTAGCTACGGTCGTGCCAATTAAAACAATAATAATCTTTATATGAACTTGAAATCTTGACTATTTAAAGTCTTGATTGTGAGTGCGGCTTGGAATTAATGATAATTGATGTAAAATGTACTGACGATGTATGAAACTTGTTTTTTTTTTATTTAATGAAGATTAATGAAAAGAAAGTAACTGGAGTTTTTTTTATTGGTATAAATGTTATTGTGGGTTTAAATCACATAAAATTATAAGATAAGACTAGCCAGATTCATTGTCATGTTATTTAAAAAGTTATATTTACTTGTCTTTTACAACATCCTAGGATTTAACTTGAAATTTATTTATTTTGCCTTTATAATAATTTATTATTTTTATTTTTTTCCTGCTCAACGATTTACAAACAGATATTTTTTATCACCAAAACAAAATTAATCCGTGGTACAATAATTGTTTTTAAAAATAAATAATACTTACTGACTTAAATATTGCAATTAAAAGTCAAGTTTTTTGTTAAATTCGTAAATGGCGTTAATGAATGAAGTAAACAACAGAGTGTTGTGTTTAAAGTATTTTCCTTTGCGTGGCCATCGTTTAGTTCCCAATTACTTCTAGCAAATGCCACTAATTATATCTTGAGTTAAGAAGGCAAGCGACTGTGTTTATGGCAGAAGTTCAAAAAGGCAGCATTATTTTTTTCTCTGACGAGGTTTTTTTATGCATCCTCTGCATTTTACGTATACTTATTGTAACTTGTAAGTTATATTATGTTTTATTTTGTACGTTGAATGATGGATAGAAATGCTACAATTTTTAACTGATCTTGGATAATATATAATATTAAAAATATTCACGCTTCACGCTGCATCTCGCACACACCCTGCTGTGTAGTGCAGATAGTAGTGTTAAGATACTCTGTTCCCCATTTTCTGCCGAATTTTGAAGGCATTGAGTTGAGCGAAACTCGTCGCTGGGCTATGATTTGACTGGTGTCGAAGAAATGAAAATACTAAATATTTCATTTCCTCCACAAACAACGACGAGCACGACTGGTCTCAGCCTATAAACGTAACAATGGCCAAATTCATCTCAGCAGGTGTAAAAGATTAATAAGCAATTACAAAAAAAAGTGAAACGTAGTAAGTTTTGATAACCTCCTTTTCTTACAGAAGTCGGTTAAAAATATAAACTATACGCAAGTTTCATATAAACTGGTTCCAGAAATATGTGCATAAAGACATTCCTCCCATACAATAACACTGGGCGTGATTTAATTGCATTATTCGGTGACATATCTTCAAAGCAATATATTAAATTAAATTATGAATTTATTAAACTCTTTAACTTTTTAAATTTTAATTTTTTTTAATTTTTTAATTTTTTACCCTTAATTTTTTTAAAAGTTAGATTTGATAAATAGGCTCACGAGCTTTATAAAAACGCCTGAATAAATAATTTTTCAATATACACAACGTTTTATTTGAAAGTAAGTTATTTTTCTATTTTGTATTATGCATTAATTAAATATATCTAAGATTAAATTTAAACGTATCTTTAAAGTAAATGTTGTATTTAAAAATCTTTCGGGCTTTCAGTTGTATCCCAAACATACAAGAGTAGGCAGAGGGAACCGAGGAACCTAGTGTTAAGACACTTTCATTCCTCCCTATCCGACGAGTTCTGGAGGCATTACGTCTTGAGTAGTGGAACTCAACGCCGCAAAATGTATAATACTATTTATTTAATAAACTGTATATACAATAAGAAAATAATTTACTTTAAGTTATAAAAAATACAAATCTAAATTATTAAGAATTAGCTAGGGCTTAATTGGATTGATTTATGTGCTTTATAATACTAAAAGTTAATATTGTAGAACACTTTTATTGCTAGACGTTTGTTAAACAACTTTTTGTGCTTATATTGATTTGCAATTATATATCTTTCAAAAAATCTTGAGAGCTTTGGCGCAGGGGCACAAGCGTGCGACTGCGAACGCAAATGGTTATGGGTTCGATCCCTCGACTCGTGAAAATGAAATATTTAATTAATATTATATAGCGAAGCGCGGCGTAGAGTTCCGACACTCAACACATAATAATTCTTAATTTTTACTTGCAATAAAAATATAAGTCGTTTTAAATATTATTGCCAATAACCTAGATGTAGTCATGAATTATAATATTCAACTCGCTCTATAATGCCAAAGTGTAAAGCCTTTCTATGTTTTATTTTACTTCAAGGTCGTATTCAAAAATAAATACGAGTTAGTATATCCAGTATTTATATTTAACTTTTTTTATTGTATTTCAAAATTTACATAACAAGAATAAGGGACAATGTGGCAGTAGACAGAACCACGTTGAACTTTTTAATCTGTACAAATAAGTAAATCAAATATCTCATCTCTATAAACATAAATTTAGGTTGTAATATTATTTTATAATTTAACAGAATTACTAAATAAATTATAATAACTTATAATTTTTCGTTATAATAATGGATCGTTACATTTTATTTTCAAATTAAATTACAGCATAACCTTTTAATAAGTGATAAATATTTCTGGTCAAATTATAAACCTGAAAATATCATATATTTTAATTGCATATTTTAACCCATTTTTCAATAAGTCAAAGTAGTAAAATTTTATATCATGTCATTTAATGCTATCGACGTACTGAATCTGCTACTGTTTACGAGTATATGCTACTGTTTACAAATAAGACGTACAAGTATTGAAAAATGGTAAGAAATTCCTCGTTATTTTTGTATTGCAGCTTAATCAGAAAAATATAACACCATTTAATAAATATAATTCTTTGATCTTCAAATAGACATTATAATTAAAAGTTATAGTTATAATACGTATATAGTCTTATCAAAAATGAATTGTCGTATGTAGCGTAGACACGGATAGACAGAGGGAATCTACTGCTAGGACATCTCATTTAAAGCATTCAGCCAATGCCACATCTTTTCTCAATAGAGTGAAAAATTAAAAATAAATCATTCCGCCGAGCCGGCCTCGAACCTACAATCATCGCGCTTTAAGCCAGAGGTCAACTAATTGCGCTACGATAAATATGTTTCTTCTTCTCTGTCGTAACACTCTTGTCAGAGCGGTCGTGGTCATCACAAAGTGACATTGGCGGCAGATGTTACACGCCTCACGAGCATTTCCCACTTATCTCTACTGACTGAGAGCCTGGTACACTCACGTAAGGGTCCCCCTACTGCAGCCTTAATCTGGTCGGCCCAACGCATGGGAGATCTTCCTCGCCCTCTAGTGCCTTCCACTCTGCCCTGCACGACCAGGCGGTCGATGGAGCCACTTCCCTTTCGGGAGACATGTCCAAAGAACTTTAGTATGTACTTGTACTAACGTCTTATGTTTACTCAATGCATAATGTTTGTAAAAGATAGAAGGAAACTACTATATGCAATTGATGAATGAAGCTTAAAAGAAAAGATGTTATCTTAATAGATATGTATCATCTTATAAACTATCGTCCGCAGAATCGTTTCAGGTTTTGTATAAAAACACATCATTTATATATTTAAATCTTAAAAATTTTTAAAAAATGACAAGAAACAAATAATTATTTACTATAATTTATGATTAACAGACATCGTATAAGTATACTTAAATATGGTTTTTTTTAACAATTTACAATTTTTTTTTAAATATTTACATATCTAGTGTTTCAAAAACAGAAGAAAATAATAAAAACGTTTTGTAAACCTTAGACCAAACAAATATATTCTCGAATTAAATATGTAGAGCTAATATTTTAACGACTTTTATAATATTTTTATTGTTACACACCAGTTTTATAGTCGTTAGATTGTTTTAACGATCTCCAAACAGACGATAAAAAAGAGGCGGCAGTATTTGAGGTTAGTAATATGTATGAAGTTATTTATTATTAGCCATTTAAAGTTTCTAAACGAATGTTAAATATATGCATATAAATAACAATGTAATAATAAAAAAACCGTTCAAGATCGCATAGGAAGATTTCATTTACGACGTACATAAATATTTCATTTCAGTTAGCATTATATAATAAAGCAAAATATACTTTTTCTTATAAAATCAAAGGATAATAATATAATACGTATTTTCATTGTAGTCATTGTATTATTTAAAGGCATTGTCTTTAAATCCACTAGTGTATGTATGAAAATCTACACAATACGAAAAATATACCGAAAAACATTAAAAAAAATCAGAATAATAATTCAAAACTTCATCCAAAATTATAAGGAAATTGGTTTTGTAGCAGATTTTCACGTCGTACAATGTTCAACCCCAGTCCCCCAGTTTAATTTTTATACCATCACATACCAAATATAAAACATATGTATGTTATCTTAATATAAACATAAAAAAAGTAATAACAAAAAAGCTCAATTAAAACTACTGAATTATTTTTAATTGAGATCCATCTTCATTTGCATATCATATATATGTATGTATGTACGTAGATCGACCGTTTCCAGTCTTAGCGCTAATTACTCAGTGACTTGTCTAGACACTGATCAGGAAATATTACGTTCCTTCAACCTTAAAGGTATTCAAAATAAAACGCGTATTGACCGCTTTATACTACTTGTTTTGATATAAAGTATTATACTTAACAAAAACTTCCAGTATAAGGAAGTGATAAGCGCTCGGGGGCTCATCGGAATCCGAAATGAAAAAGACAATTAAGACAACCAGTTCTCATTTAGCACCGAGCTGCTCTAGTTTGTGCAACTACCAACCGAGGGTATATATAGCCCGTTGTTAATGTTTCATTTTCACATGTTCAGCTAACTATAGAAATCGTTGTTTATATTACAAAATTATTATTAAATAATTAATGTTTCAGTATGTTCTTCTTAGAATAAAAAAAAATCCCACAAGCGTGAAAATCCCATAGTAAACGTGACAATTTTGGGTTAGAGTCCTACTCGGGGGAATTAAATATTTAATACGAGTATTTTCATTAAATATTTAATTCTCCATTTCGCTCTAGTTAACTCTACACCTAATGCTTCTAGATTTTGGCGGAAAGTGGGGAGCGAAGTCTCTTAGTATAAGCTGAAAAAAAAATTTAGCTATATTGTACAATGTACATTTATTGCTATTAAATATTTGTGAACATTTGCTCGATCTATAGTAACAAATTTTTTAATATTAATCCTTTTCCCCCATTAACAGGGAGGGAAGAATATATTTAGTGTTAAGACTACTTTTAATCTTCAAAAAATATACAATATACCTAATTAAATTAAATTAGTTGAACACCTCTGAGACATGTCTATCATATTTTAAAGTCTCGAACGCGACGAGCCCCCAGCCGCACTGTCGTGTGAATGCCAAGGGCGGCTACGTAAATAGCTCGTAAACAACAATATTTATATTACTTCTAGTTTCACTTTATCTATTAAACCCGATTTCGATTTTATAAACAAAATGCACGCACGCATGTTGATTCAATTACATTTCCGGTTGTAAAACATTTACTCAATATTTTTTTAATATAAACAATATTAATTAATAAATGTTTTATTATACTATGTCATTATAAGAGTCTCTCTGTGTTATTTTTGCATAAGCAAAATCTGGTCTCCGTACCGTTTTCTATCCGTTTACAGAGATATCATATTTAAGACTTTCTATAAATAGCTGAGCAGGCAGAAAGAGTTGAAATGAACTCGCTCAGTTCTAGAAGGCAGATGGATCTACTAATACACTAATTACCTTTTTTAATTAAAAAGTCCGAAAAGCATTACCCGCTCATTTCTTTTTCGCGAAAAAACTAGGTTTGTCTTGAATTAAGGTAAGAAGTAGATATTATATTGTGTTATTTCTTTCAATTCTGCAATGTAGGGCTTGAAGCTAAAAATAAGAAAAAGGGGAAAAATATATAAACAATAAATTTCTACGTATTCTTAATAACACTTCCATTACTTTCTTAGTCAATTTTTTATTTTCCTACCATTACTATTACTTAAATTTATTTATGATGAAGCAAAAAATTCAATAACAATACATCTTTAAAATATATTCATACATTTACATAAGTGTACTGGCTTGTGGGCCCAATCAGGATAAATCAGCAGTTTGATTAAAGAAGTTGTTCCTTAACGACTGTGTTAAGGATGATTTAATATTATTCTCTTAATAAACAGCTTCCTTTCGACGTTAGTACCAGAACGGGAATGTAAGCTTGGTGCTGTTTTTTATATACATATCATTAAACATAAAATGTAGAGCGTTCTTTGGATAATATATAAACAATAATTATTTGGAAAAGTAATGGTATAGCTAGAAATCCTTGTATTAAGAAATCTGAATGTGAATTATCCAAAAATTGTTATTTTTTTGTTGATTTTTTAATAGTTATTACATGACAGTATAAAAAAGCAATAATTTCAACAAACAACAAAAAAGAAAGCTTAAATTAAATTTTATTTCGATTGTTCTTATATATAAGTGTTTAAAAATTGGATTATATTATGGCGATATCGATTTACAAACAAAAGTGCAATTATCGATATTTTACGAGCGGGAGCACACATACCATTTCAAGCTGGCCTTCGACGCGATTTATTATATCGCTGAAGTCAACTCCAGATATACGAAGGAGTTGATCATTGTGAAAGGGGTTTTTACTTGCCATTAAGTGATGACACATGGATTTATAGCTTACCTTATTTTTTTTACTTGTCTTCCACTTTTTTTTTAGAAAACTTAGGTAAACAGTGTCAACTTTTGACTATTTTAATTTAAATGACACATTATACTAATATTATTTTTATGGTATAAAAAAATTCCTCTAAAATACTTTTCCTTGCCTACGTGCCACCCAAATGCCCGCGTATCTACAACGTAAGTAAAAGAAATATAAACAATATAAAACATTTTATATTGTAAATAACTTAGTACTGATACTTACCCTAATATATTTAAATTAGTTACGTATTTTGAAAAATCCAGGCGCTTATATCTATTCTATAGCTTTTAACCATATTCCTAAGTAGAACAAAAGCCAAGCAGCTCAAATCTAGTAAAGCGATATAATAACAAGAAAAAAACTTAACCAACTTAACCAAATGTCAACCAGTATGTAATTTTACCATATTAAATATCCCTAACAAAAATATACGCGAAAGCATTTTAATATAACGTAATAACAATGTAAGTGAATGTAAAAACTTAAAAACATCACTTTACATAATGAATGCCTTGTTAACGCGCTTTTTACCTTATAAATGTAAATATATTTTAAATACATAAGTTGTATAAAAGCTAACGTATCTTATTAATAACTTATGAGATGGCTGTCGATACTTTTTGTAGAAATTTTTATATATTTTTGGTCTTCCGCCTGCATTCTGGTTAGACATAATTGTTATAGTGGAACTTTAATTATTGATTCTTTAAAAGGAATCCAAGTTGGCTTTGGAGTTGAGGTCTTTATAATAATAATATCCCAAAATCTACATTATATTCTGTAAACGATTGTGTAAAAGTTATTTATAGGAATAATAACTTTTACACAATCGTTTACGGAAATCTTGAAAATGGCGTAACATTTTTTTTGGTTTTGGACTGCTATAAATTTTTCTTGCTATAAGTTTTTCTGGATCACTACAATTTCCACATAGACGAAGTTAAGAGAAGATACTACCAACATCTATCCGTGTCGTTAATATTTAGATAAAACGAAACTTACCGATAATAGCTATAAAGCTGAAACTGTATATTATATTGAACTTCAGCTTGTTCCAACCTTTAAAAAAAAACAACTTTTAATAATATACTAATAATAAATATATATTTTTTCATACTAATATAATGAAATTAAAATAAGTTGTATAGACCGCGATTTCTTGAATAAAATGCTTTTGTGAGTTATGCTTAATTATGAAAGATTATTCTCAAATTTTTATTATATACTCGTACATACATACTAGATTTTAATACTTCATTTTGATACATACTAACCTACTACATATTTGACATTTTGATTTGAAATACAGTCAATTATAGACAAAAAAAATGAAGTGAATACCAGAAGCTGATATGTTATTTAATATTCCAATTTTGCCGTCAAACTTAGCGACGTGGGTCGTTCGTTTTGACGGTAACTTAATCATGTTGGATAGAATAATTACTGCCACATTGCTTCGTAAGACAGTGCTTGAGCTTGACATCGGCTTGAAAAGGTCGCATTACTGGATTCGGAAATGTCGAGCTGATTGAATGATTGATACATATGTCAATGGTTATAACGCAGCTGAGGGTTAAATTACGTTTTTTTTATTGTGCTAAGGTGATATTTTTTACCTTCACGCTATATCCCTCTCGTAGAGTGACAGGCAGAATCTGGGAACTTAGTGTTAACGCTAGGTAGTGCTATTATCTGCCATCAAAAACTGGACTTGAAATTAGATTCTACAAATAATTTATCTAATATACTTGTAAAAAATAAAAAAAAATGTTAAAATCCCGCAAATGTATAGTTTTTTATATTGTAGAATTAAAACATTATCTATAAATTTGTTGTACTTATAAGTACACATAGCTTCTTTGGTTGAGACATAGTAGATAGTAGACATACTCGTAAATCATAATTAAAGACCGTGAAAAAATGAAGTAAAATCATAAAATAAACCACAGGCTTCTTAAGTTAGGTATATTAAATTATAATAAAGCAAATCCGAAATGAGTTGATATTAAACGTTGCTATGGAAGCTGTAATCGTGCGAGATTAAAATAATTTAATTTTTATGTGACACACATACAATATACGAGCGGTAATCAGTTATGTTTCTAGGGTGCCGCTGAAAAATGTATTTTGTCTTTTTTTATTTAATATTGTTAAATGAATATTCATAATCAGTATATTGATTTTCTTATCCATTTTTTTATTTTCCTCTATAAAATTAAACAAGTGGAATATAACTGACTGACTAACGCTGAGATGTTTTCGTGGAATATTAATTTTATGACAATTTTAATGAAAAAAAAAACGTAATTTGTTTAGACGTAAGTAATTACGGATTTGTGCCTAGGCTAATATAATTTAAGATTTATTCATACTAGCGTTTATATCTCTTAGGCTAGACGTAACTTTAAACTTCAAAGCAAAAATATTTCTAGGCAGGTTTCAAGTATTATTTAGGTAAAGTGTAACGAAAAAATTATCTAGATACAAAAGCTAATTTAATGCAGAACTCCCTTAGATAACTTCATATAGTAAACAATTTTTAAACTGCCATTTATGTGGTAAAACACGTCCGATACAGCTTATCAAATAAAATTATTAAAAAATATTTCATATTGTTTTTACGCACATGCCGAATTAATTGGAACATATATTATGTATGATTTAAAGATGATTGTTGGTGGCAGTTAAGCTCACTAGGAAATAGTTATATTAAAATTTATAAATTATTATTTTTAGTTTATCGTTTAGGCAAAATACTCATAATATCTCTAAATTAATCGAAATAGGGTATGTGGTATATATATATCCCTAGGCTATCGTACAAGTTATATAAAGCCAGCGAAAATTACAAAAAAAAAAATTAAAAAAATGTCGCAACGACATCTTATAATCTGGAAATCGATGTAATGTCAGAACATTATTGATTCGTAATTACAGTGAAGGTGCGTGTAATAGGTTCGTTAAAATATCTGTTATTAAGTATCGATACAACAGAGGAATCGATTTTTTATATCTATTAATTATATTAAGAGGAATGCGATATTACATGAAATTACCTATTGAAATCGATTTAAGGGTCGTACTTAAACGGGTAAAACACATTTTGGCTCATTAATAAAATAAAATGTTCTTAAAGAAATTCTTAAACGTGTGCCATCAACGCATTTTACGACCATCTGGACTGTAGCGGATGTAGGTACTTATTACACAAAAAGCAGATTCAATTCCTGATTATTCAGATATTATTGTTTTCTGCTAACAATATGACGGGTATATCTATGTATCTTTGCCTATTATAAAGATTATTTGTTTACCCAATATATACGTGTTATGACACAGAAATGCTGTCAATTATATTATTTTTTACGGCTTCTCGTTGTATCCCGCACACAGCAGGGTAGGCAGAGGGAAACTAGTTTTAAGACACTTCGCTCCTCATTTTCCACCGAATTCTGGACTGGAGCTCACTCTGCGGTATGCCTGGACACCATAAGAAATGAAAATATCTAATATTCCTCGAATAGGAATAGAACCCACAACTTTTCGCGTGTACAGTCGCATGCTTGTGCCCCTGCGCCACGACTGACCTCAAAATATATTTATAAATGATAGAAAATAATTGTTGAATTATAATGTTATACTTTTGGTGATTGTTTTACTAATTATAGTTGTTTAACTCCTAAAAATCATAAACAAATTCCAGGAAAAAGTAAAAATTTATGGTTCCTTTTAAATTAAAGTCCCATGTCAAACTTTAATCGATATACCATTAATCTCACCACAAATATCCAAAATATCTAACAGGTCTTGTGTGTTTTAAACAAAACTTTTATTAATGGCGGTTTAACTTAGATAAATTACGATAAACAAACAATTTAAAACAAATGTTTGTTTTTAATTGTCTAAAATACCTTTTTATGCATATAAATTTAAAAATACAGTAAAAATATATTATAATTTATGATAACTTTTTACATTTCGATTAATATTTTAAATAACATATAAAAGTAGCATAACATAATCTCAATATATCACCGGTTTCTCTGTTAATTGCCAAACAGTTATATGAATGCGAATACTAAAGAAAGAATAAAATTCACCATTTTTCAAATTTAAATGGATTTTGGCATTCGGAAAATAACAAGAACATTAAAAATGATATATATGAGACGTGAATTATGTTTTTTGGTTACATACAATTATGTTGATTATGTTGATATATTATTTGTAGAGGGACTTTACATTTTGATCTTATGCTTAAGGGTGGAGTCTGGAAAAGTTGAGCGGAATTTGGGGAAAGAAGTGTCTCAATATTAGGTTTTCCATTCATCGTTTGTTAATTTAGTTATGAAGATACACTTAAATATATACAGTTAATATATTTAACCAAAACATTAACTTATTTTAATAATAGTTATCCTAATAATAGTTTTTTCATGGTAGTCCCTTGTGTAGTGAGTGTACTTCGCCATTGTAACTGCACGTTGACATTTAAGTGACAATATGTAGGCGTGTAGGTTATCAGCCGTCCTTCAGTAATTAAAAATTATTAATTTTTCAAAACAATGTTCATAAAAACAATATTGTTTTTGATAATTATTTATATTATTATTATTAACTACTTTACTATAGTGTTAAATATTAATTTGTATTTTATTCATAGTATCGAGTATTTCATGTAATTTTCGAAACAGGGAGAACTCCTGAAGCGATAAATATTATATATTTTCTATATTTTTTAAATGCCGTAATCCCAACTCAAGTCATATATTAGAAACTATGTCAAATATTAGGATTATATCGTTCTCCGCTTTCCGCTCATTATACTTAGGACTTAGAGTTATTCAAGCATTCTGGCGAGTGGAATCGAATCTACGACCACGATGAGGAGATATTTACCAGTTGTATCACGACAGCATTGATTTATTAGCATACTCTTGAAATTCTTGAAATGATTGTAGTAAATGATTCCGTGTATCAGTTAAAATATGAATATATTGATATCTTTATAACCACGAATTATTTATTAATTCTGTTTAATCGTACGTTTTCCCCTTTCTTGTTTACCCAATTTATTTTACCCAATATTTGATTTATTTGTACTTGCTTTAGATTTGTGGGAAGAGATTCGTTATCAATTTAAACAGTGTTACTTAATCTCAATTTAAATAAAATAGGTATTTAAATATCACTCGATAATATCAGGGGTATATACTTAAATGAAGCTTAATCGTATATTCAGATGACATGAAATAAGACAGCGGCTGAAATATGGTTGCGTCCGCCTCTTAGCATTGAACTTTTGTCATAATGGCGTCATCTGTTTGGACGTGACTTACTTTTATAAGTAGCTTTACGTTAAAGTAGCTTATTTTACAGCTGATAATATTTGTTAGCTTAGTAGCGGTAGTAGTATTTTTTAGCTTAAATAATATTTTTAGAGAAATCTTCTTTCTAACATGAATCAGCATCTACTTATATACTACACTACTAGTGTAGTAGTGTAAGAAGAAATGAATTGGAAATTCTGTTATGTTACGAATAAAAGGCTTTATTATAATTATCTACCTATATATTGATTTTTTTAAAATTTCCTTTCCCTGGTAATCAAAAATGCGGCGTTGAGTTCCGCCACTCAACACAAATGTCGCAATCAGTATAATAAACTGTGAAAGTGAAAGAAAAAACTATAGGTATATATGTAAAAAAAATATAAGGCATTTATTTCAAAATAAGTATAATCTGACTGATAATAGAGTATTCTGATAACAGAGTAATGAATTAAAACATGTTATTGTTTATAGAACTTATAAAATTCTTTAAAATTATCGAAATTAAAAATATATCTGTCAATATTTTACCGTACAAATACATATTTATCGAGAGCACAGTATCTAGGAGGTTTTTCCCTTGTATTGAATGAAAATGTTAACATAAGTAATATTATATACAGGAGTTTCCGTTGTGTAATTCACGTTTTGGTCTGTTTCAGATGGAGATTAGAAGGCGAGGTGGTCCATCATCTCTTACATATTGGATATTTTTACTGCAAGTGAGTAGGATGAAGGGAAACATTTCATCATTTTAAGATAAAACGCGTATTTGTTTTGAAAATCAAAGTATCTTAACTGAAATCTATATCAAAATAAATAATTGTAAATAAGCAATCTTTAAAAATATGTAAATAGTGATGAACAGTTAGAAAACGTGCTTATATATATATCAACATGTTTACATAGAAAAAATAGATTTTTTATTGTCATTATTGAATTAAGTACTCAGAAGCTGTGTTCTAAAGGATGAACATTTATCTAAACTAATATTTGTTAATGAATGTGCAAACATTATTTTTTGCGTATTTACTTGTTTAAATATTGAACTTTTATTATTCTTTAATAATATGCTAACACGATTAAAATTTTTAATATGACGGAGTTTGAAATACATTATGGGTTATATTTAAAAAAAAAAGGTTAAAAAGTTTACAAAGTTATAATTTATTTTCCTTTAGATGTTAGGCAGTGCGCGTCGCGGGGCAGAAGGTCACGGCCGTCTCATGGATCCTCCAGCGCGCAACTCCATGTGGCGTTTTGGTTTCCCAAACCCAGTCAACTACAATGACAACGAACTCTTCTGTGGAGGATACGCCGGTCAGAATCTACTCCATATCTTAATTATTCTTTGCTTTCTAGTTCATAACAATAATATGAGAGAAAATGAAACACGGGTGTATTACAAGTATTAGTGGTGGATGGCGATTAATACACTCGTAGGTACTATTCAGTGGCATCAGATATTTATTTAGTTAAAGGGAACGTATGAAATAACTAATACGTATTAAATCAATGCTAACGCAAAATCATTTTTTTGAGCTTTAGAAGGAACATAGTGTTAAGACACTTCGATCCCATTTAGACACTTCCATTGCCCACTTTTCTGTTTCTATTATAAAAAAAACATTTGCTTGTGTGATTTTTTAAATTTATATACCGATTACCTAATGTAAAACCAAGTATATCAATTATCAAGTAATAGGAAGCACTGTCGTAAATGATGACAAATTTTTACTTTATACTTCAAACACTTTTTCTTTATGATTATAGTGAGGGAAATGACATGCGGGTTGAAGAGTTACTAGAACAGAGAGTACAGCCTTTAAAACGTTTTACAGCGGAATTTATTTTTAATATTAAAAAGTAGAAAAAAAAGGCAAGCATTTCTCAGTTAAAGTATACATTACGTCATTGTCTTATGAAATTCTTGTGGCTAAGATATTTGCATTCTGAGTGTTTGTAAACATATTTGTGGTTACTTAAATAAAACTAATGCAGACAAATTTATAATATTTAAAGTTCATTGATCTTTTTATTATTCATGGACTCACCGACTCACCGTGTCATTCAACGAGTGACCAATCGAAGATTGCGGATTCAAATCCCGCAATAGACACGCTCTTGTTATTTTTATGTTTTAAACATACACTTATTTAAGAAGACATTAAAATACTCTTCTAAGTTTAAGTTTAAGTCTAAGTCTAAGTCTTTTCAAGTGTATATAGTTTATATTTATTTGTACAATACTAAAACACAAACAAATAATTTTAAACTTTTTGTCTGTATTTCTGTCGGTCTTTCATTTTGTCTAAGTTAACCTCCGAAACAGCCGATCCGATTTCTATGGAACTTTAACTGGATGATAGTGTGGGCAATGGCCTAGTACTTTTATTTCCTATTTTCCGGAATTGCCGTGAGATAGAGATTTCCACGGGACAAACGGTGTTTACCGAGCGCGCAAACCTATACATATAGACCTATAGATATACGACAATTTTTGAGACCAAAATAAAATAAAATAAAAATATATTACATTATATACGTATAGATATATAGAAAATTATATTAAAATAGCTAACCAATTTTCCCTAATCAAAATAACAAGTAGTCCATGGGTTACTGTTATTTATTTATTAGCATCGATAATGAGAGAATATGGAAAGCAGAGATAAAAAAATTGTCATACCAACGTTATCTTAATTGTCTCTACATTTTTATATTGCATGACTTCTTATAAACATTTATATAAATAACATTATTGTAAATCCCTTTGATGATTAATTATCATCAAGTATTCTGTTGAATGTTAAAATGTATTCGATTATATCTTACATGAGTTTTTAGTTTATTTGAATGATTAATTACGGAAAAAACGGCGCTATAGTAGCCGACATACAAATATTGTGTATCGCGTCATATATTTTTTTCTGTGAATGTATTAATAATAACCATAGATAAGCATAAACTTAAGCTTAGTAAAAAAAAAATGTTTGGGAAACCTTTATACAATGACGTGATAATAAATACTTTAATAGGTATAAACTTATGGCTGTTACTAGCGCACGGATTTTAGGCACTTTTTAAAATATAATAACATGGTTTCTATAATATAACTAAGAATACAATTTTAAATAATCAGATTCTTATGAAAGATGTATTTAAAACAAACATAATAGCGGACAAGAAATTCTTTTTTTTAATTCTTGTTCTTTTTAATATTATTTACATCATTTTATTTCATTATTAAGTATTATAAAAGTAGAGTCAACACTCAACACGTAATGCCTCTAGAATTCGGCGGAAAGTGGGGAACGGAGTGTCTTAACTCGTGTCTTAAAACTTAAAGGAAAGTCAGAAAAATGAAACTTTAAATTTATTACAATTTATAATTTCCCAAAAATTCTGAAGAAAAATAATATATAACTTGTAAATAACGTTGAGTTGAAATTTCATAGAGACATACTCGTATTTAATAGATATCTAGAAAGTAACATTAAGGGTTGCTACCCCTATAACTCCCTTAATATATAGGCTAGAGACAAGAAAATGTGTCATTTTTTCGGGCAAAAATTCGGCAATACAAACATAGTAAAAAATTAGAAGCTAGTGCGGCCTTCGTAACTTATATGCTTTGTGACAGTTATCCAACTAAAACCTAAAACTG
Organism: Heliconius nattereri; assembly: GCA_013403645.1. NCBI lineage: Eukaryota > Metazoa > Arthropoda > Insecta > Lepidoptera > Nymphalidae > Heliconius > Heliconius nattereri. The sequence goes on from JAAIXI010000237.1 coordinate 1,555,858, forward strand.
AAATAATATTTTTTATTTTTTTCCTTCTGAAATAATATTTTTTATTTTTTTTCCTTCTAAAATAATATTTTTTTAATGAGATAAAACTAATAAAGCGTGTGTTCAGTCCAGTGGGAGCAGAACTCGGGACGCTGCGGCGTGTGCGGTGACGCGGACCATCTCAACGAGCCGCGCCCGCACGAGGCAGGCGGCATGTATGGAAAAGGCATCATTACTAGGCACTACAGTGTTGGACAGGTGGGAAATTGTTGAACCTAATTGCAAAATATTGGTTATTAAATAGGCCTTACTCTATGGAAACTGTCATCTTTCGCTTCGTATAAATATCTACTTAAAAGTCAATTTGGACTTTAATACCCTACTATAAAATTTTAAATGTTAGCAGCTGGATTCCTAGAAGGGAAAACAATTGAGTGACGTTAGTATCGTATAAATATTATAGCTCAAGATCCCAGAGCCGCCAGACCGACCTCATTTTAGCAAAGGTGAAATTTTGAGGACTAATAGTTAAGACAGTATGCTTACTCACTATCTTGAAAATGGGATCGCTTTTGAATTATTAACTATAAAGATTAAAGGAAATATATTTCTTTTTTCCCTGTAGTTACTGTAAATATTCAAATTAAACGAATATGAATATTTAAGTAATATAGAATTATTCACGTTTTCATTAGTGCTTAAGATAAATTTTTAAATTAACTTTTTTATTATTAAATTATTGTACTACCTATTACTATAAGCGAATTTACATATAACGGTCAATAAATGTAATAATCTTTATTCCTTTGTTTTTCTAAACTAATATGGCATCAAAGTGGACACAATGAAAACTTATAATAGCTTATATATTTTTATCAGACAAAAACCTTTAATTTTTTGCAGGAAATAGAAATAGAAATAGAATTAACGGCAAATCACCTCGGTACCTTTGTGCTGAAGCTCTGTCCGAACAATAACCCCAAACAAGAGGCCACTCAAGAGTGCTTTGACAGGTGATACAAAAAATGCTTTAAAAACGTATTATATTCAATTAACACTTAAGTTGGAAAAAACTAAATCATTATTGTATTGAGGCAGTGTGACTGAAAAACGGTTGAGGGTTCGATTTCCACCCTGGAGAAATAAATATTTAATATTTTCATTTCCTTGCTCGGGTAACGCGGCAAAGCAAGGCATTGTGTTCCATCCATCAAAACGCAATGCCCCTACAACTGAAGTGTCCTAATGAGAACGGAGTGTGTTAACACTAGGTTCCCTGGTTCCTTCTGCCTACCCCACTTAATCTTGATGATTTTTTTAATACTGTATAGGTAAACAAAGATTAAATTTATGTAAAGACATCAATACTTTTTTATATACTTGGTAAACGACAGAGGAAAGGACACGATGCAAATTGATTTAATTTATTTATTATCTTTCAATACTAATTAAAAAAATAATAATAATAAGGCGTTTATGAAAAGACTACCATTTTTAATGAAAATTGATTTTAAAATTATTTTTACAGGTATCCTCTATACATTTCTGGGACTCGTGAAGATAGGTTTTGGATTCCTCTAGATACGGCGAAGAAGGACACATTCAGATATAGAGTTAGGTTACCACCATACGTAACTTGCACCCAATGCGTTTTGCAATGGACCTATTATACTGGTAAGATTAAAGTATATTCTAATAATTTTTCTTATACATTTGGGCTTTTTGAGGCCGCCGCCGCCGTGACGCCTCGACACAGGCACAGACTGTGCAATTCGATTCGAATTCGAAGGTTCGATTGTTTTAATATAAATTTCAGTAAAATATAGACATAATTATAAATATTAATGAATATTTCGTTAATCTGCTAATCTGATGCGCAAGATTATTTTCCTACTATTTTATTATTTATTTGTTTTTTTTAGGTAACATGTGGGGCATATGCCCAAATGGCACAGAGGCGGTTGGTTGTGGTCGTTCAGAGACATTCAGGAACTGCGCTGACGTGAGCGTGATCACCAGTACCGGTGGGCTTCCTCCTGCCTTCGCTGGAGACCTACGACGTGACAATCCCTTCTTACTCTACTATAGAGACTATAGTATGCCGCAAAATGTCTATCCTCTTGTCGTCAGGTTAGTAGTTTAAAAGACGGAGAATTCCCTTAAATAGAAATATATTTCATTCGTCCATGACGTAGTGGTTAGAAAGTTCAATATTATATTTTTTCATTTCATTGAATCGAGAAAAATGCTTATACATATATAAATTAATTTTATAACAGAAAAATATTTAAGCTCACACCTAAAGTCATTTCAACAAACAAACAGCCATCATTTGTAATGGTGGTTATGTTATGCTAATTGTTACTATATTTCTCATATTTTATTTAATAAAAAAATATTTAGATAATTTATTTACGTACTTAGTTATCACGATTTGCTTTATACAATACTTTAATATATATTTACATTTTTTATGATATCAACTATATTTTAGTATGCAGTATTTTTGTATATAGTTATTTAATTGTTTTTATATTATTTATTTATGTATGTATTGCATATATGTATGTACGCTTAATATTGCAGATATGAACACAAAGGTCTAGAGAGAGGGGAATTACGTATGATTAGGTAAAACCTAACAAGTATACAAAAAAAAATATTTTTCATATACAAAATATATGTTTTGATTGCACTGTATATAATAATCATTGATTTTATTTCAGCAATGATATAGATGATTCTGAAAGTGACTCTGGCGTAGGTCCAATCGTCATTAGGTATCTGTTTTGTGTTCTCAATATTGGGATGGTGTGGACCTTGGAAAGGGGCTGGTGTGTGAATAATACCTTTGTGTTTACTACGTTGATATATTCAATGAAAATCTATGTATATAGAACTTTGTGACTAACAACTGTATTTCTATGTCTGACTACATCTGTTGTATTAGTCGTTCTCCTATTGTTGTCTCTGGTCTGTTGTTTCTATTTCTATGTTATAAAATATACTTATCTTTACTCGTTTGGACTTTACTCTTTACTCTTTATCGTATACAATTCCTGTAGATTCTTTGTTTTCATGTTCTTTTTCCAATAAATATGCTGTAAAAATGTTTACTTCTTGTGTGAAGAAACTGTGTTTAATACTGTTATCCTAATAAAGGTATAAATAGAATATACCCAAGATACATCAATACTGTAAAGTTAACATCGTTTCGTAATTAACGTATATATAATATTAAGGATATGTATGAGTATCCTTCGTATTTCATTGCGGTTGTAAATAAAAATACTTATGTTATGTTTTATTGGATGCCAAAAAAAAAATGTTAATAACCTTTTAAATACTGTAATTTTCAGAGATCAAGTTTGTATACCATCTGAAGGATTCCGTATGATCCCCGGCATGTTGAGCTGGTGCGAGACCAACTGCTTACGGTACCCTCCCAACTGTCCCGAAAATCTCTGCCACTGCCCGTAAGTTATTGTAAAAATAAAATGAATTTAGTTCAAATTTTTGTAAAGCTAATTTTGGATTATTTTTTTACGTTTATGTATACAGGTCACACCCTAGTGCCCTGAGCTACGACGATTCCACCCCATACTTTAACTAAATTTTCTTTTTATTAATTTTCTAGGCAAGTTTGTGAAGCAATTGGAGAGTTGGAAGGTAGAGAAGGAGCCGACGTGTATTGTATGGACCAATGCATCGTGTACCCACCACGCTGCCCAAAGCACAGATGTCGCTGTTACTAAGCCCTTTTATCATATCAACGAGTGTTTCTAGAAATTTTGAACAATTTCACAATAATAAACTCATTATTTTTATTGTAATTCTTACATTTTATATTTTGGAAATTTTGTATATGTTTCAGAAACACTGTGTTTTCTTTCTACGTAGATAGGATCTTATTGCCAATTTTAACTAAATATTTTTTTGGTTTTAGAATTTAAAATGTGTTAAATATTGTTATAGTGAAAAATATCATATGTTTAATTTCTACACAGTGGCATTTTTTTTTGTTCCTTGAAATTTGTGCATTATTATATTTATAATTCAATTGCATTTATATGTATTACTTATTAGATCCTATCTAATATCTATTGTAAATTTTGGATACCACTAGAGTAAATATAAAATTATTTTGAAATGTTGAATTAATTAAAATACTTTTATATTATGTATCAATTCTTAATCAAATTTATGTATTGTAAATCTTTTTTTATTATTTTTTAGTATCGGCCAATGTCGATCATAATTATTTTGTACAAATGTATATATTATTCCTAATGGTTAGTGAGGAAGATTTTATCTGTGTGAACTATACTGATATAATTGGTGCCACCAGTACCATTTAAGAACTTTTGTACAATATTACAATAAATATTTTTAAAATAATGCTGGTTGTTTTAATGATTTAAAATTAATATTTATGGTTTATTGAATAAGTAAATGTATAAATATTTTTGGTTTGTTCAATTAATAAGTAGGTACATATCATCGCCATTACCTATACATATATTACATAAGACAGATAGGATATAATTATTTTTACACTAAAATACAATTTTTAATTTCACAATTGGATTCACTTACCTGGATTTCACTTACCTGGATTCTGACTATATCTATACTAATATAATAAAGCGGAAGAGTTTGTTGGTTTGTTTGAACGCTAAGATCTCTAGACAGTAGTATGTATTTGTTTCTTTACAAACAACAATTACGTTTCTTCCGGAAGTGTGCCAGACTCAGCAAGTCGACTCGCCGATGCGTCGAAACTAAAAAAAAAAAGGTTTAGCCCCTCATTTGAATCGATTGCGCTGGGTCCCAGAGCTGTATCTCTAACCGTTCCAAAGATAGCTTTTCGATTAATTAAATCCCACTAGTCGATTTCTTGCATTACTCATCACCTATCGACGCTATAGTGCCTGTCTCTTTGTCGCTATAAAAACTTCTCATTTAATGTATATATTTTTATGAAATCTAAATAGTTCTATTGTATTTTTTATTATATAATGTTTCTAATAATGGTGCGCCGATGAAACAATATTTTGTTTATTAAAAACTTCTCATTTAATATATATATTTGATTTATTTTTTAGTTGTTATTGTGGAATTTTAGACATGCTCAAACTTGTAACAGATTTGCCATTATTACTAACGCCATTGTTTCTTTATTACTCATAAGTGATAAGCATACAGTTTGAATATTATCGTTATCACTTCCGGTATTTTAATAGATTTGTTCCTCTACATTGTCTAAGTTAGTATAAAACGACTGTGTATCTTTTTTGGATTCATCACTAAGTTGTTCAGTGTCTTCTTGTTAAGAACTATTGTGCGAGTGTTGTCTAGTAAGTGCTAACCACTTGGAAACCATTATGGATGTGAGTATTACTTTTTATTCATGTTATTTTGTATTTTACTGTGATTTTTTACAACTTGTGGTTTTTTACCACTCTCTAACGTTATTTAGATAGCGTAGAAATTTATTTTATTTTATACTCATTTTCCTTTGTATTCATTGTTGTAGCTTACGTGCTGCTTGGGTGGGAATAATGCAGAATACAAGGAAAACCTGTATAAACAGTATTACTTCTCAACATCTGACGATGAACGTACCTCACCATACCCTATCAAGAAACGAGAGAGATCAAAGAACAGTGACTCTCTAAACGAGTTCTTTCAAGAACCTCCGAAGATAAAAAAGACAAAACAACGTTCTTCATCGGTGGGGCGAGCGACGAACGATGGTACTTCATATCTTACTACCAACGATGATGATGGATCCAATGCAACACATCTCATAAAAATTGAGATATTTGAACTGAAAAAACTGGTTGATGTTCCACCGGAGGAGCACTGGAAACATGCAGATGTGAGGGTCAAATATTATAACAAGAAAAATAACAAAAATAGCCACCACCAACTTATACGAAATTTGGTACATAATATCACCAAATAAATTTCTAGTGCACCAAACCTAAAAGAATATCGCTTTCAACAAAAAGACTAAATAAATTATTTTACTATAATTTTACTTTGTTTAATTTTCATTTGAAAAACATTTTAGTAAAACCAAATAATATTTTTTACATTAGCATTCATTACATAATAAATAATGTGTCATACATATTTAAGGTAAAACTAAATATGTACATATAAAAAAATACATAACCTTTTATAATATATTTTCTTAACTAATACAATGACAAAATGACATCTTAATACTATCTTAACTTATAATGACTCCAAGCTAATGTATCTATTGAGTTATACAAAATATATCGCTTGGTGTCGTTGTATGACAAGCAAATTTTATTATTTTTTTGTGTAAATATAATATGTTTGAAGCTTCTAAATCTATACATTTCAGCAAGTTGTATTTTTTTATTAAATAAACATGACTTATAGTCACTAACATTTAATTTCTTGGTTACACTTTTATTAACCCCTTTAGCTTTGGTGATATGGTGATGATCTTCAACACTCATTGCATACATTTTTGATCCAAAAAATTCAGTAAGAATTTTTCCGTTGATCTCGTCTTTAAAAAATCCTAATTTCTTTTTATTTACTTGAGGAAAGTGATACTGATTATTTGAAGGATAATCAGAAGTATCGAAATATGAATATGATCTTCCTTAATTTCTTTGTAAAAATCACCGCAAAATATTTGGTATATCAGACTATCAGTATCAGTATATAACAATTTTATGTTGGTAAATTTATTTTTCATGTACTGATAGTGAAAGTCATACATTAAAGTCTTGGATATCTCTAATATGCTAAAACCTAAATATATGGGCTTATTATAAAACAATTTAGTTTTAGCGAAGTTGGACTGCGACCAAATTTTCAGAAAAAATGGAAAGACTGTGGAATTCGGAGCAAGCAATGAGACTCTCAACACCTTTGATTTTTCCATGATTTTCCCAATGTGTTAATAATTTCACGTTTACTCTTTTTTCGATATTTTCCATTGTCTTTCCAAATACATCATTACATTATTATACATCATTACATCACATTATTCATCAGCTTATAAAAATCTTTTTCAAAGTCGGATGTTGCTAAAGTTCGTAATTGGGTGTTCAATTCAATAATTTTTTTTAATCAAGGTTCTTGCTTGAATTTTAATACTCTGTGAACTTTTTGTACTCGCAAACCATATTTCTTACATTGCAAAAGATTTCTATAATGTATAACATATTTTTTTTGTTATATAAATTAGTATTTAATTTAGATTCTTTCGAATTACCTACACAAATATTTTCTGGACACAATGGAAAATCGGAATGAGCATCATGTAAGCTATCGGGGTATTCTAGATCTACTTCTAAAATATATCTAACATCAGAGGTGATTGGTACATTATAATTTTCATAAGGATCTTCTCATTCAAAATTAGACAAAGGCAAGTATTGAGACATAGCCCACCCATATAAATTGTTTGCATCAAGATAAATTAAATATGAAATAAGATCATTACTATCAAAAGTTTTCATGTGTGGATTATTTGCTTTTGCATAGCGATTACTGCATTGCGATATGCCTCCTCTAATACTGGATTTGACAAAAGAAATTTTGTCAAAATCTGTTAATAATTCTAGTTCAACTTTGGTATTTTTTAACATAGCGTCCCAACTTAACCCTGGAGCGGTATAGTAATGAGCAGAATCTAAATCGTAAGTCTTCATGCAAACATTTCTAAAATTTTCGAAAATATCACATAAAAGTATTACATCAGTTTTTAAATAAAGATTAGAATAGTCAGCCATGCTTTGACAGTGGAAATGAGACCATACTTTTTGAGCATGATTATAATCATCAACTGAAATGCTTTCACCAGTCAATGTACTAGCGAAACACTGAATTGATGGCAAAGATGATAATTCTAATGATTTGAACGAAGACACATATGTCTTCGATGAACATATTCATATGGATAAACAACTTTTCGCTTTAACAACTGAAAGTCTTTATCGGAGGGATATTATTGTTTCGTTTCTCGGAACTCATCGTCATTAAGATTCTTAGCTAGTAAATCTAAACTACTCGATAAAAATTTGAAAGAGTCAATAAACCTCAATCCAACCTTTTTACCATTTACATTCAGAATTTTTGAGAAAGAAATATACTTATCTTTATTTTGTGGATTGATTTGTACCTCACCTTCGGCAAAATTTAATGCATGTACAATAAAATGAGCATCGTAATTGCTCAGATTATGTAATATTATAGGAATAAATGAGGTCTTATGAATTTTTTTGCTACAATTCTCATGGCATACACCTATAAAAGTACCTAAATGCCAGTCGTGATCGACATATTGTTCATCCTTTAATTCATTCTCACATATGTAACATATAGAAGCTTCTTGTATTGTTTGTTGTCTATTTCTGAAAGAGGAAGAGGACATTTTTGAAAAGAGTTAGCTCTACAAATAATTTCTATATCTTTACGTAAACTTGTCAAAAATACGTTAGCACAATTTTCGCTGGTATAAGTAACATATTTCGAAAGCTTATTATCATATGAACATTTGACATAATAACCAAAGCTGTACTCATCATGTCTTTGAACGTTGGTAGTGAAAGATTTAAAAGGATCATTGGAACATGAATCGATTGGATTGAGAAAAGATTCAAAATCTGCGTAAATCACAAAGGGTACTTACTCTCTTTTTCTTTTCATAACCTTCGAATTTTATCTTATCACTTGGTACATTTTCACCACGCCAGTTCTTTTTACTTATATCTTTATTTGGAAGATCGGTTCTGACATGTGTGCAATCATTCAATCTATGTCTATCGAGAGCTTCCTGACTGTTAAAATAAATAGGGCAGCCGTCATAAATGTAAATAGCATTATTTCGTGATGTAATCTGATGACTCACTAAGCGAGATAATTTTTTTATATAGCAATAATGCCCATTACTTCCACTCGTTATGTAAAGTAAATTAATATGAATAGGTTTGAGATACTTTGTAAAATATAATGGACCAACCACAGAATTAGGCTTACTCAAAGCATTGTATTCCAGTCCATAAACGTTAACACTCAAATTATTCAACTTTTCGATTTTATGAATGTCTGTTAACTTCACAGGAAAAGGAACACCATCAAAATTTAACTTGTTTTCATATTTTGAATATGAAGTGACTTAATCTGAACTTTTATTTGCTGGGTACAATGCTGAGAGTAAAGCCCACTTAAAGCACTGAACGTCGCTATTTTTTACATTTATTACTGCCTTTTTGTTTCGTATGTCGTGAGGCAAATCAATGTATGAAGATCCGCGAAGTGGATTAAATTTATTCACATTCATATCCAAACTAATTATTTTCTGAATAGACCAACCGCTGTCTTTCTTTTCAAAGTCAGTTATTTTGTTTGTAAATGTTTCATTTAAAGAATCGAGAAATTCATTTAAATTAACAGATTCGTTAATGACGACATACAGGAGTTTGAAAATCAAAAATAATTGTCAATTCTTTACATTGTTGAATAAAATTAGCTTGGAGTATAAAATTAACTTTGAAGGTTTTCAAAGCTACTATACTCTCACTAACTAAAGTAAAAAGAGCATCTTTGATGGAATATAAAAACAAATTAAAATCCAAAAGCTCATCACTAACGGAGAGTGGAGTTATTCTGTAAGTATAAACACGTTTTCCAAATGCTTTTTCGATTAATGTTACATTAGGAAAACTGTGATGAATGCGTAATGCATTATTTTTATCAATATTGCTTCGGTAATGATTTGCTAAATAACTCCTTTTTTAACAAGTATTTTGCATACCTCATACTTGATCATGTCAATGTTTAATGGTTGAACTGATGGTTCTGAATCCCTCGAAGTTGAAGGTTCGCTTGGACGTCTCATTTTAACAACTTTTTTATCTTTTTTATCTTTAATCTTGAGCTGCGCGTTTTAAGCTTCTGCCAACTTATAAGCTGGTTAACAAAGAAAAAAAATAAGTTTTAAATTCAACATCTCATAAATTTAAACAGAAAAAAAAATAAAAAAACATTAATAATCATTATTACTCACTGCTTTTTCACTCTTTCAGTTATGCTGAACAAAGCTTCATCAAATTGTGAATCAAAAGTCTTTGACTCAATACTTGTGAATTTATCGTTGAAAACTTCCATAGCACATTCTGCTGATTTAACAATCTCGCAAATTTCGTCCAATTTCTTGTCAGTCCAGCAATTACTTTCAATCTCCTGTTCTTTAGTAAATAACACACTAGTAACATGATCACAGTTCGACATTTTCAACTACTATTTAACTCAACACGAATTAATGTCACGCAAGACAGAAAATGTTAGTATGCTAGAAACGTTTTTGGCTTTTATAGATTCTTTGCAAAGGAACAAACCTATTAAAATACCGGAAGTGATAACGATAATATTCAAACTGTATGCTTATCACTTATGAGTAATAAAGAAACAATGGCGTTAGTAATAATGGCAAATCTGTTACAAGTTTGAGCATGTCTAAAATTCCACAATAACAACTAAAAAATAAATCAAATATATATATTAAATGAGAAGTTTTTAATAAACAAAATATTGTTTCATCGGCGCACCATTATTAGAAACATTATATAATAAAAAATACAATAGAACTATTTAGATTTCATAAAAATATATATATTAAATGAGAAGTTTTTATAGCGACAAAGACAGGCACTATAGCGTCGTTAGGTGATGAGTAATGCAAGAAATCGACTAGTGGGATTTAATTAATCGAAAAGCTATCTTTGGAACGGTTAGAGATACAGCTCTGGGACCCAGCGCAATCGATTCAAATGGGGGGCTAGATAATTAAAGAGATGTCACCTAGATTCGACGCGAACGGGCAGATGATGTTAGCGGTTTTATAAATTTTCATACATTGTCGAACTATTGTTAATTTTTATGTAATTATTTGCTGGTTATAATTTATTTAAAGTACACTTTGGTTCTCTTCTTATTTTATTGGATATTGCTCGCAAAAATTACCCTAAGTATATAGAAAAATGTTTAGTTATTTCATAGAGTCGATATCTACGAGTTTGTACGCACGCACGGAAAACTTTAGGTACTTTTTCTAATACTAAGAATATCCTTTAGTTACTTCTACTTCTTTTGTTAGTTCATTTCAATAACTCAGATATTTTTTCAAATAATATGTCTCTACTTATTATTCTTTTTGATTATTTAGGCCTATATTTTCATACTAATTCTATTGAAAACTGAAAATAATTTCATAATTATATTTAATAAATATTCTTATAGTTCAACCAGGCGTAGCCGCGTCCAGGTCCACTAGTTATAATATAAAAATTTTTTTCGCAATGACAACACTGATTTGACAGTTCATTATCAGCCGGTCGATTATTTACGCATACAAGTAAGTTGAAAACTCGCTAAAAGGTAAATATTGGGGTAAATAAGATGAGCGATTTGTTGGACGACGATTTAGAATTCCGAGGTGGCACCCTACAGCTGTCTTCAGAAAGTGTACGTGGAGATAGTCTTGGTAATAGGCGAGATAAACCTTCGGGCACTGCAAATAGAAGCCCACAAGTAAATCCTTCTGTACTCTCTGGTGCAGACTCACTGACGTCTTCTACATCTTCTTTTGCAGGTAAAAAATTAGTAGCTATTTAAATTTGTCACTGTAAAATATAATATATGAAAGTAATAAAAGATACAATCGACCTTTGCAATGTAATTAGTTTCATAACTTCATCTCACAATTTAACAAAACACTTAATTTTCGAGGTGTAAAACAAGGTCAAATAAACAAAATAATTAATAAATTAAATTAAGGAAAAATAATAAAATATGATATCGGAAACATTTGTAGTTACGCCAAGTAAGAATAAAATTAAGATCAATAATAAATACTAGTAAGATTGTATGAAAATAATTTATAATATTCAACATACATATTAAGAATATGTGTAAAAATCTCTTTGGAAACCTCTATTTAATACACTATCATATTTCATATAGTTTTTAAAATTTTTACATAAATTTGGTATTATTTAATTAGGCTGTTGTAGCACAGTGGCACAGATTCTGATAGTAAACACTGTAACTGATTCTCCTCACATGAATGAATTACTATTGAGTGCTGTAGCTCAACAGTCAATGTCTTTAAAATTGAGCATAAAGTGAATAACAGAGTAATTTAGAATTTGTTTTCCTATATTTTATATATATTTTCATTTGTTTTCAATCAAATAGATGCTAGAACAGATGGGCCACCTGCTGTACAACCAGAACCAGAGCAAGTACAAACTGTTTACCCTCGGTATGATGTTCCTTTCAATAAAGAAAATATCAAAGATTTCTTCACTTTCCGCAAGGGTGTCGTTGAAAATGCAATACAAGAGTGTATAACAGCTCTACTGTTTCCTGAAGATGGAGAGTATCTAGGTTCTTGGTTATTAACAGAGTAAGTATTATCAATATGAAATTAAAATTATTTATTAAATATTAATTGCACTGTGTCTGATGGTACATACAATGGTTGTGACATCATTTACTACTTGGGGAATGATTATTACTAATTTTATTTTTGTTCTGCCTCATAAAGATAAAGTGAAGCATAGTATTTCACTCAACTCTTTATGCAATATCTCAAAATTGAGCAGAAATGTGGGCAAGGAGCAATATCATTAGGTTATATCTAGCTCTTTTCAAGCTAAAAAATATTGTAATTTTGAGAAAATTAATGTTAAAATACAGTTTATAAAGAATATATCACAATTCAATTGTACATAATGTATTGAACCTGCTTATAGAATTACTTTATGGGATAATGAAAAAGAGAGGATTGTGCTATTGACTTCAAGGCTGGTAATGACAATAAAGTATGACTTCATTGCTATGAAACAATTGGATTTTAAAAAGACATATTTAGATGATTTGGACACTATTGTAATCGGTGAATTAGTTTACCCACCATCTTCCTTAGTGCCGTAAGTACATTTTTTTAATTTACTTCCACACTTAATATTTCTTAAGTTCACTTTAGACATTATTTATTTACCCAACTGATTTTAAATAAAACTACTATTCATTATTAGATGAGATGATAATATGAGAGAAGAGAACTTCAATGCCTATCCATTTCACCCCCATGTATGTTCAGTGATTTTCAGTGACCAAGCATATATTAAAAAAATGTGATTTATTGGAAAAACCTGGACATTTGAACAAAATTCGCATAACCTAACCAATATAACATATAACCTGACTGTTTGGTCGGCGTTCATGATTTTCAACCGAAGCCAAGCCCAACAGTTGGGTTGTGTTTTCCAATTTTGCTTAAGAATCCCATTTTTTCCATGAAAAAATCATAAATACTCTAATATCAGCTGAATCTCTGAAAATCACTATACACACATGGGGGTATAATAGATACTGAGATCCCCTACCTAAAGACTAGTTGATCCATTGGTCAAGTTACATGTCTATCAAATTAAAATTATAAAAATAATATTATATCCTAAATAAAAATTTAAACACAAATGTTTCTATTATAGACGTCTAAACGGTATCGCTACAGGCGTTACAACGGTAGTCAAAGACTGTGTAATAGACCGCCTGTACCGACGTCCCAGTACAACAGATGAAGCTAAACTGTTCGATCCCAAGTATTTTGAACCTAGGTACTTTCGGTTGCTGTAGATGCTGTGATCATGTTTTAATTTGAAATTTCCATTGCACTGTGTGTATGAAGATTCGCTGCATTTTGGCATATAGTCGAAGAGCTAGTACGCTTTTTGTGATTTTTATAATTATGCATGCTATGCAGTAGTTGATATGCTTGCAAAAAAATAATATTATAGTTTAATTTTAAATTTACTAGGTAACAAATATAAATTTAGAATAACAACACAAAAATAGCTTCAATTTCATTAAAATTTATCTTAATAAGATTTTATTATTTATACATATATATTTATTCACGTAACAGATGCATTTTAAAATAAATTAATAGATATTAGTCACATTATTTATAATTAACGCAATAAATACTATAATTAAATATAAAGCATTCATATTGTTAACTTAAAGAAAATGTTAATGGCAGAAAAAAAATTATAACAAAAAAAATCTTTGAAAGAACAGGTAAATTTAATTTATATATAAAAAAGTATGTGTTATTGTTATTGTTATATTATAATCTTTTAGAGAACGCAACCTACGAGGTGTACGCATGATGTGGAATAAAGGAGAACCTCTACCACTAAAAACTGTATGGAATCCATTTAGCCATGACGTGCCATTTATTACTTTCGCTTCTCATCCTATATATTGGCATAAAGGCAAGATATTTATATAAATGTTTTTTATCAATATTTTAATTGACATAAATCCAAGTACTTGTCTTTGGAATGGTTTGATGTCAATTAAACAATATTTTTTTAACTTAAAATGATTCACGTATTGCCACTTCACCAAGACAATTCTTGGTGAAGTGGCAATGCCTTTTGAATAGTTGTGGGTTCAACTCTCATTCTGGGAAATATATTGAGTTCCTCACTCTGGACCCTTTTCTACTACATGAAGGAAAGTAGAGCAAAATTATAAAAATGCTTTTGCACGAATTATTTCTCATATGGGTAACCATTAGGTTTAATAGAACAAGACATTAAACTAAGTTAGTATTTGATGAAATATATTTATAATTTAATATATATTAAAAACAATATTTTACAGACGGTGGCGTTGATGAACGATCAACATACGACATGGAGTTATTTGCTCAAAAATTGCAAAGGGCCATAGAGTCTATGCCCTCTTCGTGTTGTATACATCATTCACCTATTGTCATACAAAGCTATCTAGGCATAACATCGCTACTACATAATAAAACTAGCATGGGCTTCTTCAAGGTCAGAGGGAAATTTAGTTTTTAATATGAAATTATTATCTGGGCGCCATGACACTTCATTTATTAAATATGAAAGGAAAATTTACTAACTAAATTATATTTTTGAAATTTTAATCATAATGCATTTGTTTAATTTTTATCTTAATTGAAAAAATGTTTACGTTTTGAATAGTATAAAGGGAAGAGATTGAGCAAATTAATATATATGTAATATATAATTATGTCACTTTATATATCATATCACAATAGGAGATAGTAAAATTATTTTACATTGTTAAATATAAATTTAATATGTACACCATTGTATATATATTTTAATTTGTTTATCGTGTTCTTCCAATATTATAATTCAAAGTTGTTGGGAATAATTACATAAACATAAATTTATTGACAAATATAACAAAATGAGAAATATAGGCATTCAGCTTCTCTAAATTAAATCATTTGAAGATATTTTTAATAATGTTCTATTATAATACATAACATAATATACAATAATATATATTGCATGTAGGAAGGAGTGAATTATAACAACCACAATGTCTGTTCTTTTAAGAAGGAACGGGGCGAATTCGCAAGCTGTCTCTAATTTAGGCATATCTGTAGAATAAAGATTGAACAACAACCATTATTCTACACGTATGTCTGTTCAGTATTTATATATCGCTCTCAGGTCGGAATCAGTCATAAGATGCCAATTTCATACATAGATATGTGTATAGTTTTATGTTATATTTTTTTGTATGAAATCGGCACCTTTAGATCGATTTCAGAGTTGAGAGCGATTTATAAATATGGGAATGATGGATATGGGTATATAGGTGTCTGTCTAGTATCCAACCCTGCTACATGCATGAATCACTGTGAAGCTGAATAAATAAATAAATTATAAAATTTAGATATTCTAGATAAAACATTTGAAATAAATAATGAAACTTAAGTGCTATATTTAAATAATCGTCGGCATAGAGTGTAAACTTACTAAATACGTTTATTGTTTTTATGTACTAGTACAATTTTTTCATTCCAACTATTGTTTAATTTCACATAGTACAGAATACAAATCAATTTGCAAAACTGTAAAACTTTCTAATAATAAACGTATGCTCAAAGTTTTTCAAAAACATTTTTTTCTCCTGAGAATTTGCTTAATAGTCTGGTTATCCTTACACTTTTAAGCTGTCGATATGGCGTTGATATAAGCCTTTAGGACACGCATTTATTAATAAGCATTTGTTAAGTTACGTTATAAAAAGTTTATCGTATATTATAAGTAATTTTTATTACATATGAAAATTATTTTTATTTATATATTTTTTTATATTTAATTTATGTAGAGATAATATATACTCGTATATACCTAATTTTGAATGTTTCATAGTATATATGTACTAAATTTGATATTAATCTAATCATGTTATATTCATAATTCCGAAACAAGCTATTATTAAAATATATTATATAAAAAATTTATAGTTAAACTAGTAATGTCGAAGTGTTCTTTCATTTGTGATATATTATTATGTTATTAAATATTTTGTTAAATATATACAATATATATAAATAAAAGAGATAAATGAAGAGTATAATGATATCATTTATCTAAATGGGCTTAAAAGAAAAAGGAAACCAGCTATAATTGAATATATATAATTGTTTGTTTGTGTTAAATCCAGGAGGGAATGGGGGAACCCATTTGGAGCCAATCCTGATTGTAAGGAAATCACGTTTACATTGAATTAACATATAAAATTTCAAATCCACAAGATAAGAGCCGAAAAAGTCACGAAATTCCTACGAAGGACCTTGGCAGGGTTCCCACCCATTGCCACGCAATATCACACTTAAACTTCACTTAGTAATTTATGGATGGCCCCTAAGGGCAAGTGAGTCTAAATTTCCTTGCAAGATTAGATTTAAACAAACAAACAATAACTTGAAGTGAAACATGAGGTTTTAAGTTCAGTTCTGTAATTATGGCGTTTATAAAACCTTAATAAATATGACGTTCACACGTTATATAATTGTGTTTGTACGTCAATTGGTGTACGGGTATATGTTATATTAGTCTGATAATGACCTAACGTTATTACTATTTGACCCAATTGAGGTAACGAATTTCGTGAACATGTAGGTACGAAAATAAGGATAAGAATTGTGTGTGCTCAATTAATACAAACAAATAAACTTAAAAATAATGATTCATATTTATACTAAAATGTTATTAACCTAGTCAGAAGGCTTGATAAGCCATTAGACTTAAATTATTTAGTACATTTTATATTGTGAATTTACCCCAAAAAGGGGCGTTTTTTTTACTAAATTGTGGTTTCTTTCTATTTTACATGACAAATGTAAAAAATAAAACTACTTAATATTTTTTTATTTAATAAAGGTTTGGTGAAACTACTTAGTCATGGAGGGGTAGTATGTTATAAAAGTGACTTATTTAAATAAGTTCATTCTCATATTAAACGTTTTCATTGTTGCCTAATATACATATAGTTGTTATATAAAAGTTAAACATAACATTTGTCTGTTAATTCATATGTAATACAATGTTGTATTCTAAAAAAAATGTTTATTGTAGACATTAAAGAGCTCTGAGTAATATGAGACTTATATTTTGTAGGACATAAGATATACATTAGGCATATACAAATCTAAATTAAATTTTTGCTGGAACAACACAAAACTCGCCGTTGAGTTCTGCCACTTAACAACACGTCTCGAAAAATTGCACGGAATGTAGGTTTTCTCTGCTATAGTCTCTCTCTATTGGTACTATATGTAGGATATAGCATTGAGCAAAAAATAATAACAATTATGGTACTTTTAAATTTTACTTCAAAGTAAAACAAAATACCCTTTGGTTAATCAGAGCTCTTTAAGTGGTTATAAAATATTTTTTATGAAATAATAATAGTAATAAGTTACATTTAATGTTAAGAATCAAATATATTGTAGCTTTTGCATGGGGTTTAAAAACTGGGTTTGGGAAAATTCTTATTATCATAAACTTTGTTCGTATATTCCTAGAACTATAGATAGATGCACTTATCAGCATGAGGAAAATCCGTTGCTCTACTTGTTTTTTTGTTTTATATATCAATAAATTAAATTTACTAGTCTAAATTAACGACTTATAAAAAGTATTATTAATTAATTAAATATTAATCAAACTTTAAAATCAATTTATACAGTGAATATATTGGAGGAGGTTAAAATTTTAGGTCTAGTGTCGTCGTTCGTATATATTGACAAAAATTGTTTTAAATTATATAAAATTAAAGATAAAAGTGCATATGAAAATTAATAACGGCCTACTAGATCTATGGAATTTAAAATGAAACCTTTGAAATACAATTTCTGAATTTTTGCTTTGCATGCATCTTTTAGTCTTTAGCGTAATGTTATAACAATAAATTTTCAGTACCAACTACTGTTTTTTATTATTATCATTATTATTAATCATTAAAGTATATAATTAATCGGTTTCAAAATCAGCACTGCAATTAGGTAGCTTAGTTAAATCACTCCAAAATGATTCCTCCAAATTACTAACCAGATGTTCCTCTCTGTCGATTTCTCTAATTAATTTTATGTTTTCGATCCACATTAAGTCATTTTTTTGTTTTTTCTTCAAAATTCTTTTTTTACTTTTCGGAGGTTTTTTTATATTATCTTCAGAAATAATTCTGTTATTAACGCACTCAGTACTAGTTATCATGTTCGTATTGTTTATATTAACAGTTTTATTTTTAATTGCACTAGGTTTATTATTTGTATCTTTTGAGTTACTTTCATTAATATATTCTTTATTCATTGGTGGACTGGTCATATTATTTTTTCTTACAGGGAGTGCTGTATAAAGATTAATATTATCGTTAGTATTTTTAAATGGTATTGCTTCCTTTCGAAAATTGTTGGGCATATTGTTAATAGGTGTACTTATATTGTAGTTAGTATCTATTCGATCTTCTATATTACCAGGTTCTGTTAAATTATTTTGAGAGTTGTCTGCATTCGTTGCCACTACAGAAGGTTCACAAAACTCAGGTCTTATATTCATACCTTCATTTGATTTACTTTCAAAGTTTTCATTTAATTTCTTTTCAACATTATTATTTAAAGAAAAAGTATTATAGTTTTCAGTATCAGCAACTTTATTTATATATAAGTCTTTCAGCATGTAAGTAAATTTTTCAGCCACCTGTGGTTAAGAAGATTAATTTAAAAAAAAACTGGTTCTAGTGCAGTTTTTTATATGTGATCAATTGATGCCAGTAATGGCACAGGGCGCACAGCGTGTGGACTGTAAACGTGACAAGTTGTGGGTTCGACCCCCATTTGAGGAAATTAAATATTTATTATTTTAATTTCTTCGTTTTGGTGTCGACGCTAAAAACGCGGCGTTGACTTTCCCCACTCAACATGCAGTGCCTCGAGAAATCGGCGAAAGGTGGGGAACGGAGTGCCTTAATACTAAGTTTCCTCCGCATACAGCACGATAGGCAGCTATCCTGCGGCATGCGGGACACAGCGTGAAGCACCAATCTTTATTATAACTAAAAATAAAATAAAAAAAGTGATATTTACCTGACGCGATCTGGTATCGTCACTTTCGATGTTTAGGTTCGAAATTTCTCTTATGTAGTCTTTTGCCTGTTGCAAAGAAATTATTTTCCTCCCGTGTTGATTGTCAAATTTTAAACTTAAAGTTAGAAGTGTCGACGTTACGATATTTTTCTAAAAAAGAAATCAATCAAAAATGAAAAAATCAAATTTGCAATTTCAACAAGTTTAATTAAACAAAAACTTACCTGTTCAGTCTGTTTTGTCCTCTTAACTCTTTTTAAAGGCATTTTTGGAATTCCTCTTTTTAGACTAATGCTTTGTCAACACTACACACCTTGTTATAATTTTGGCCACTTTAGTTATAATTTTGGCGCCATTTTTTTTTATTAATAAATTACATTAGGATGCTCTAAAAAAAGAATGATGTTAAAAAAAATAGTGATTTAAAATTATAACTAATTAAAAAAATATTTTTTGCAAATCCTACATTCGCAGATAAATACACTTATCGGGAGGATTGAATTATGAATTTCCTTTTTTACGCAATATAGATAACTTATAATGCATTATAAATTAAACGGTTTGAATCAGTGTAGCTTGTGATCTGCAAGCTAACAATCGTGCTTACAATATTAATTAAAGTTACTATACATAAATTTATTAAAATAAATGGGTAATACAAATAATTTAAAATGAAATTATTTACAATCGTTTTCATTTTAATATTTGGAGTATGCGTTTGCGAACCTGGCTATGGCGTAGGTGGTGGATATCATGAGTGAGTATATGAAATTATACAGCAATAACGTTTTTTTTAACATTTTTATTTTCTTGTAAGACTGTACAATATTTGCGATTTCCCTATTAAAAAAAATAAAAATATAATTTAAATGTCGCGGTTAACTAATGTAACTTAAAATATCTTTTTGTATTCTATATTTTCATTTATTTGCATTAATTGTTTTTTTCATAGTTTTCTAAATAAAATAATATTTACGATGACTTCGCAGCTACGTTGTAAGTACATGTAAAGAAAAGTGAATTCTAAAATAAACTTAACCATAACGACATTACGACATTTTATACTAATTCCAATTTATTTTATATACACTTATTTCTCAAAATCTTAAAAAATTCTAAATGATAACAACATAGTAGTAACTGTTAACTAACTTGTTTTAATGAGTTTGTTGAAAATTATTATTATCAAATTACCAACTTAGATACGTAGGACTTATGTATTTATTTGATATGCTGCGATAATTATTTTTTTTCAAATAGGCAATCCGACGTTCAAGCTCCTGCGTATATGCCAAATTATATGAAGAATTGGGGTTATTCCAAATCTGTGCAACCTAGGAAGTATGGATATATTGGGACTAAGACAGCGCATGGTGGTACAAAAAGTTACAGTGGTACTAAAACTGGTTACAGTGGTACTAAAAGTAACTACGGTGGCACCAAAAGTGGTTACGGAGGACATAAAAGCATGTATGGTGAATCACGGTCATGGGACTCGTCAGGTCATGGGTAAGTTATTTGAAAAATTTACCTATGTATAAATTCGTTTTCGCTTTGAATATGAATAAGATAAAAGTTTCTAAATTAAATCAGATTTTTAATTTTGTTACAATTTTTAGATACTTTTATTCTATTTGTTTGTATTTTGAATTATTTGTAACATTTTTTTTATTTATTATATTATATTTTAATTTGATTCTTTGCGCTTGAACTATGCGTAAAAATTCGGGGACAAAATAATCAAAAGTAAGAGAAAGTTTAAGTGGAGAACCGAGTGTGTTAACGCTATGTTCCCTCTGCCTACCCTGTTGCGTTGGGTTACAGCGTGAAGCGACAGACCAAGAAATTCTAAAATAAATATTGCGCAGCCATCTACACCTAACTTCAGGGCGGTCATGTATTGTGGACTTGTTGTACTATGCTACAGATGCGTACAATAGCGGTATTCCTATAAAAATCGATAAAAGTTAAGAACACAACATTTTAATAACGTGTAAGGTAAAAACGACACAATAAACAGAAGAACAATTAACGAATTTTCTAAAATTTATATTTTTATTATTACCGTATATCATGATGCACTAGGACAACTTCTAATAGTAAGCAAGCAAGTCTTAGAGTGCCCATTTGATGGAATTTTTATATTTAAATTATTTTAATGTCTGCGGCGATGGTAGTGTTAAGACATTAAGCTCCCTACTGTTCGCCGTATTCCTGAAGCATTGTGTGTTGAGTGGCGGAAAGAGAAAAGGAAAATATTAAATATTTTATATCCCCTGAGAAAGAAAAGCGCCCAAAACTGTCGTGTTTGGTATCACACGCTTGCGTACTTGTGCCGCGACGGCCTCATACGATTTAATAAAAATAATATGATATTTCTTTTTGCAGACCATCATACTCTAATTTTGCCAACAATGCCAACCAAGCATATACGGGTAAGTTTTTATCATTTTTTGTGTTTATATACCTAAATATGAACTAATTGATATAAAGGAAGTAATATAAAGCTTTTTAAGATTAAATTGAAAATTCACTTATAATATATAGTGTAGCTCAAATGATTGAATTATTAAATTTGAACTGTATCTGAATACAGTTGTATCTATTATACAGACGCTAGCGTTTGTAAACTTGATGGTCATGGGTCTAAATCCTACACGAGGTTTGGGTTGATTTTAGTTCCTCATTCTTGAAAATTGGGTGGAAAGTGAAGAACGGAGTTTTAATACGGTGATTTAACATCTGCTAACCTGTTGTATATGTGATACAGGATGCGTGAGGCTAAAAAAAGCTCAACATAATAAAGCTTTTAGAAAAAGCGAGAAATTATATCGTTATACATTAAAATTAAACGAGAAAATATTTTTTACTAGATTTTTATTTATTTTAGAGTTGATTTTGTCAGTTAAGTACGTAGGATACTAGAATTAATAATTGAATATACACTGTAAAATCAACAGGATGCTAAGGGTGTATAATATAGATAAGCTTATATATTTTTTATTTTATTTTATTCGGATAATGTTTTTTATCTACGCAAACACGTGTGTAAGTATTAACTTTAATCAAAAATTATAAACAACTTCGAATTTTATATTTTTCACATGGGAAATCCTATTTAAGAAGATATCACTCCATTTATTATTGTTGTTTCCGAGAATTATAAAACGTAAAACCCCATTTGTTTCCGTCGATTCTTGAAATCTTAGTGCCCCCTACTCTTCACAAAATGAACTAGGTATATCATATACTAATGCATTGTCTATCTGTCATTTATATATATATTTTAGATTGGTACTGCAGCTTCACAAAAACCAATAACAAACCACATAACAATACTTATTTTCAGACTTTCAGCAATAATTGCGAAAAAGCTACCCCGTAATATAATATAAATAGAATTAAAATTAAAAAAAAAATTCTTACTCAATTATTAATGATACTATTGGTAAAAAGTTTCAATAAAATTGTGACCCTTGCACTTATTATCTCTTTCTCGCTAATTTATCCGCCATTCATTTTTATCATGGAATCGAACTTTATGAAAATACTCGTGCTATCAGACGTGATTCAAAAGGGTTTTTTATTATAAAGTTATAATTAGTCTGCCGAGCCCGCTCGGGTTTATGAAGTTATAAAAAAAAATACAGTCGAATTGATAACCTCCTTTTCTTACAGAAGTCGGGTAAAAATGCTTTATTAAGTTATAAATATTTTAATTATTTTATTGCATGAAAATTATTATGATACTTAATTTGTAGTTACTAATTAATTTATTATTGTCTGTAGAAAGATTTAATTCGCATGAACTAGATGAACCTACAGTTAAATTTTAATTGACATCTTTGAATGTTATGCTGATAGTATTATTTTTGTATTAGCAGATAAGGCCTGCGATATGCGTGGATTATGATTATAACATTTAAACCTTGTAGACTTATCAATGTTAGTATTTAAATTAGAACCTAAATAATTAGGCCCTCACAATCAAGCGGCGTGGGAGCTATCTCTGTTTTGGCGGAAACTAAAAATATGCGACCAGTTAATCGCAACCCAAATATAATAATAAAATAGATAACTGGTAATTCATTGTTTTTGGGTCACGGTTGAAATTAAAATAGACTTTATGTTTACTTGGTGCTTTTTCATCTGCATCTACGAGTACCTATGTCTTTCATATTCGATTATTCTGGGAGGGTCGTGCTCTCGTTTTTGTATTTTGTATTAACTACTAAATTAAGCCTTTTAATCATGATAAAGCTTTTCAAGTAAAATTGGACCGACGATTACTTAAATTTATTTTTTATCTACTAATTGTCAACGTGTTAAAATTTTTCTTCAAAAGTTTCATTTTATAACTTCCTAAAATTGTCCTTTACACCTCCCTACTGACAGATACTGAGATTCATATTTTTTTGATTTTTGTTTTTTTTATATTTGCTTGTTTTTCTATAGCGAAATGCGAAGTCGATTGTAAGAACAACGGACTATGCGTGGATACGAACACTTGCTTGTGCCCGCCCAACTTCCAGGGCAAGTACTGCGAGTTCGAAAAGAAGCCTTGCCTGGCCAACCCACCGCTACCTAAGAACTCACATATGAAATGCTCTAATTCTGAGTAAGTGACATCGATATAATAACTTTGGTCTTCAAATCCATTCTTAAGATTATCAAAATCAAAACAACATACTTTCAAAGTTAAAAAATGTGGCTTAAAATCTATTTATAAACTCAATTACCATTTAAGTAGTCAGTATAATATACAATATAGATAAATGTTACTTTCCGTTTAATAATATCTAAAAGTGTTAAAAGTCCTTACAAAAAGTCTTAAATCTTGGCTTTCTTTACAAAATTTCTTGTTTTTTTTTTAATTTAAAGATTCTTGACTGACATCAGAAATTAAATGAACCATTTCATTCAACAGATTCTGTACAATAAATTGTATGGAAGGTCACAAGTTCATAGATGGCTCTACCATAGCTAACATTCGATGTATGCAAGGACAGTGGCAGCCAACCAGGGCGGACCTGAGTTCAATTCCCGACTGCGAACCAGAGTGTAATCCGCCATGTTTAAATGGCGGTGTTTGTCTGTCTGTCAACACTTGTCAGTGTCCTAAAGATTTTAGAGGCCCTCAGTGTCAATATTGTAAGTTTTCAATATATTTTCTCCCATATATCAAGAATTCAATTCAATACAATATATTTTCTTGTTTTGCAAATTTGAGAACTTTTAAATTATATGTATCTTTTAATACACATGTAAAAACTATATATATTATCATTACCCCACCCAGTGTCTTCCACTGAACTGACTCAGTTATTTTTATAATTATCAATCTAAAATTGAAATAAATCATAACAAGAAGAATAAAGAAAGACAGAATAAAAAAACCACGTTAAAGGAGTCCCAAGAAAAAAATATTACTAAAATAGAGCATTGTTTACCAGCGGCCAGTGTGTGCGACGTCCGCAAGCTTGCCTTCAACGGCGGCTACAGCTGTCGTGGCGACATGGATAAGTTCACCTGTCAGCTGTCCTGTCCCGCCGGAGCCTCTTTCAGCGTGCCCAGAGCTGATGAATACACCTGCCTGTTCTCTACTGGAGTCTTCGAGCCGCAACCTATACCGCATTGCGTTTTTAGTGAGTATATTCATACATTTATATATTTTTATTAATAATAATGGTTTTAATAACTGTACTATCAATGAAATGATAGAGAGTCATGGCCGCTCTGAACTAAGGCTGAACTAAGGCTTTCTGAACTATTGTACATTCGAAAAGAAAATAATCAAAAAATAAGAAACGCAATACTAAATTCAAAAGTGGGCCATCTACAATTAATTTCAGGGCGGTGACTACATATATATCTTTTAATAAAAATATTTTTTTTCTTTCAGACGAAGTCATCGTGATAACTCCATCCAACCATCGTCCGAAAGAGGTAAATAATTTTTGTATATATCTTTTTACCCTCCGACGAAAACTGTATAAGTTTGACGCGTCTATATATATCTATATGTATTTAAAAGCACATGTTTTTCGTCGACGGTATTTGCTCCAATCATATGCCCGTGAACGCAGGCGTTCCCCAAGGCTGCGTGCTGTCCCCCACGCTGTTTCTTCTGCATATCAATGACATGCTGGAAGATTCTAGCATTCATTGCTATGCAGATGACAGCACGGTGGACGCTGTTTACTCCGGCCGCGCAAGTCTTTCTCGGGAAAACGCTGAACAGAGCCGAAATAAACTTGTGTCTTCTGTTGAGGCATCCCTCGAGAATGTCTCTTCATGGGGTGAAAAGAACCTGGTCCAATTTAACCCCCTAAAGACACAGGTTTGCGCGTTAACCACTAAAAAAACCCCATTTATCGTATCGCCAGTCTTTCAGAACACTCCCCTTTCAGCCGCGCCCAGTATCAGCATATTGGGCCTTAATGTTTCGAATGACTGCCAGTATCGCGATCATCTGGAAAGCAAGGCCAAGTTGGCCTCGAAGAAACTGGGGGTCATCAATAGAGCGAGACGGTACTTCACGCCAAAACACCGATTGGCCCTATATAGGGCCCAGGTTCGGCCACACATGGAGTACTGTTCTCATCTCTGGGCTGGTGCACCCCAGTATCAGCTTGACCCATTTGATCGCATACAACGTAGAGCTGTTCGAATCATTAAGGACCCAGTAAGCTGTGAAAGGCTTGACACTTTGGCTCTGCGTAGAGACGTCTCCTCGCTGTGCGTTCTCTATCGCATTTATCATGGTGAGTGTTCTGAGGAACTGTTTGACCTGTTACCTGCCGCCGAATTTTCTAACCGCACAGCACGTCACAAACTTAAATATCATCCACACCATCTGGATATGTGGCACTCCACTACTGTGCGGTTTCGTAGAAATTTCCTTCCACGCGCCACCGAACTGTGGAATGGCCTACCCGCGTCAGTGTTTCCAGGTCGGTACGATATGGGTGCCTTCAAGAAGCGCGTCTATCTCCACTTCAAAGGCCGGCAACGCACTTGTAGCACCTCTGGTGCTGCACGGGGTCGTGGGCGGCGGTGATCACCGCCAGGTGACCCGTACGCTCGTTTGCCTTGTCCTTTTTCCATAAATAAAAATAAAAATAAAAATGTAACCACTGTGCGTAGAAATGCGAAATTTGGACAGATATTTATGTTCGTAATCTGGACATCCACTAAGAAGGGATTTTGAAAAATTTTAACCCTAAAGGGATGAAATAAGGGATGAAAGTTTGTATGGAATATAATTTAGTTTGTATGGATTTTTATAAAATTTGTAATTCAGACTCTTAAAAATATTTCAACACGTGTTTTACAGTTTTTTTAGAATTCACTCCCTAAATTGAAAAATATTTTTTTAATGAAATTTTTAATGAAAAATAATTAAAAATATTCGTATAGTTCAAGCGGGCGAAGTCGCGTCCACTAGTTATTATATATATATGGCATCATAGCTTCCGTTCCGTGGGTAAACGTGACTTAATTGAGTCTTCTTATTTATCTACGATTCCAGTAAATATGTTCAACCATTAGAAGACTATCAACTCTTTCCTAGTTGTTTGGTTGCTTTTTGGATTTTTTTATGTTGGGGGTTTTTAATTGTCATTTATATTTAAAACCTTTTTTTTAAAACATCAATAATTTCTTAATATAAAAATACATGAATGAATAAGTTATAAATATCAAAAAGAAATTTTAAAAATATGTGCTTATATTTTTACACAATCAGCTTATACCAGACTCGCTTCATTCAAACTCATCAAGCGATTATGAACATATTACGCATGGCACTGGAAAGTACAACACGGGAAATAAACCTGTGACCGTCGTGGTACAAGACTTTGTACCTAAAGGCGGCAGCTGTTTAACTTGGGCCGGGAGTCATTACAAAACATTTGATGGGAAAATATATAGGTATGTAATTTAGTTCCTTAGAAAAATAAAACTACTACTGCTACTTTCTTGATAAAATACAAAAATAAACACAGTTCTTTTTACATTTGTAGGTATTGTAAAGGGTTCACACCCACAATACCCATGTATGTTCTCTTTGCCTAAACATATTTTAAATATAATGACTTTCATACTGTTTGTTATTATTATATTAATATTTTTTATCCAATTTTGTTAATTTTCCAGTTTCCAATCCCCTTGCAAGCATATCCTAGTACGTGATATAATAGAGCACAAATACACGATCGCAATTAAACATCCTAAATGTGAGAGAGAGTACTGTCCGTCTGAAATTATTATTTATTTGGAGGAGAAAATGTATACGCTTAGCGTTTCTGGTAAGGATAAGAAGAGTTTTATTATATATTATTATAACGATACTTAACATTTATATCATAACAATAAAAATGTATTATTATCATCTTAAAAGTATAATTATCAGTCAAATACACATTTTTTATTTTAACTATTAGACATCTTAGTTTTTAAAGCGATCTTGTATATTCGTTCCTAACTTATCTTTAATTGTTAACAAAAAAATTGTGATAAAACTAAAATTAATGCAACAATAGGTATATTATCTGCAGCTGATAAAGCCTGAATGTGACCTTAACATAAAAAAAAAACTAAACTTTTATTCCTATTTATATAAATATATAGGACTATGAAACATACTAAAATCCTTATTTGTGTACAGACGACGGCTCGGTTGTGTTCCGCAGCACAAAGCGCATGATCCCGATGCCGGCGTCGCTGCCCGGCATCCGTGTGTCCATGCCCAGCGACAGCGTACTCCTCGACCTGGATGTGGGACTCACTTTAAAGTGGGATACCAATGTGAGTTAATGTTTATGTTTTTATTTTAATATGTGTGTCTTAATCATTAAAATTAAGTCAAAGAAATATTACAATATTTGTTAAGTAAGTTGAATTCGACATATATACATTCTTATACCATACTTCGTCTAAGTAGACTGAAAAATACATGTATATTAAAGCCATAGATAGTTATTTGTGGTGCATTAGGACAATTGTATTATTTCATTATGAAAGAATCAAAATAAAAAAAAGGAAAGAACTATTTTTATTTCATTGCTCTTGTAGAGGTATTATACTGTTAGGCATTTTCTAACTGTTTAGCTATAGCTTTTATCTTATAATATTAGTTAAGTATACACACATATATCACAAAATCTTCTAATTAAATTATTTACAATATATTACAATGCTATCGCTGGGCAATAGCACAAGGATGTCACTAAACGTGACGGGTCTGTGTTCGTCCCCCGTATGTGGAATACAGTGTAAAGGTAAGAATCAAAGAAAAAAGAAAGAAAAAAGAAACAAAGAATAATAATTAACGTAACGTATTTCCAGAACTTCGTAATAGTAGAAGGTTCTGTCCTGCTCTGGAACAAAACGGAAGGTCTCTGTGGCACTCTTGACGGGAACCCGGAGAACGATATGAGGACGAAGGAGGGAGAGATCGCGCCCACTAAAACTGTTATGATCGCGTCGTGGCAGCTTAATAAGATTGGAGGTGGGTTGTTATTAAAACGTTTTATTATACATAAGAATAATTGTACATATTTAAATGTGAATAATAAAAAAATACAAGAAATATCACAATGTTAGTCAATAAAATTATGTTTTTCGAAAAAACTCTAGTGACAAGAGTGTTATATTTGTATATGCTTCATTAACTTTTATAGATTAAGAAGATATGGATAATATTATATGAATTTATATTTATTTTGCTTTATGTTTCTTTTACACTTGTTTTATTTTTTGTTGGATCTATTCATTTATATTGATTTATATTAATTATATTTAATAAAATAATGTCTGATAATAGCCCATGTATGGTAATATTTTTTTGTACATATTAAGTAATAATAATTAAATCTTGCAGATATTTGCGACGAAAGTCCTTCAGATGCTAGCGCTTGCGTCTTAAAGTCAGATGCCGATATGAAGAAAGCGATGCAATTCTGTTCTAAAGTCTTCAGCAAAGATAAATTCCGAAAATGCTCTAAGGTTGGTAATATTGTTTTTATTCATTTTTATGTTTTTTGCAATTGCGAAATGTGTTGAGTTATTTTCCTGTACTAGTGTGTGTTCTATTTATTTTCATAGTTTATTGTTTTTTTATGCAATATTGTTTTTCTTCTATATATGAATTAAAGATACTAAATTTCATGCTTATCACTTCGCACAGTCTTTATAAACGAGAGTACAAAGTTTTTTGTTTCACTTATTAATATATGTGATTAATGTATGTAGACGTTCCTTTTATCAAATTTACTTAAGAAAATATTTTGTAGGCGAAGAATAAGGGCATATAATAGAAAAAATATTTATATTGTATTTCAGTATAATAAAGTTTATATTTTTTTAGGTAATGGACGTATCTCAACTTCTAGAAGTCTGTCAATGGGACTATTGTGCGTGTGTCACAAGTCTAAGTAAGTTAATTTACTCAATATTATTTAGAATTAAATTTATGTACATTATAATGTTTTTTTAGTGTCACTCTTTATCCTGCACACAGCAGGGAAGGCAAAGGGAACCTAGTGTTACAACACTCCGTTCACCATTTACCGCCGAATTCTAGAGGCATTGCGTGTTATGTGGCGGAACTCAACGCCGCGGTTTGCCTCGAAACCAGAGCGAAAAAAAGGAATATGATAAATATTTAATTTTCCTTGACTGATAATCGAACCCACAACCTGTCGCGTTTACAGTCACTCTCTGTGCCCCTGCGACAGAACAGGCTTTCTTTTTTTTTATTATTGAAATAATATTAAAGTATGTTTGTACTTGTTATTATTGGTGATTTTTTAAATTTTTTATTAAAATAAAAATGATGAGTAAATGGAATTGACAGAAGTTTATTTTAATGGGTTACATTTGTATAAATAATTTATATACCTATCTATTTTTTTAGGTCCAGAAGAATGTGCGTGTAAAACAGTGTCAGTGTACGCCAAGGAGTGTCTCAGGCACGGCGTAGAGGAGATGAGGGCGTGGAGAGACTCTGACACTTGCCGTAAGTTTGTGTATATAAAATAATATGTTGTATTTTTGAAAATATTAAATATGTCAAAGATAAAGAATAACATCTGATATATTACTTCGTATATAGATAGATAGATAGACAGATAGATAAAACTCTTTATTGAATACATAGAGAAAATAAAAAAATCACAAGACAAATAAGAATACTAATATAAAAACATAGAAAAAAATAAATAAACACATTTTGCATGAAGATCATTTTGCATTTTGCATGAAGATCGCCTTCACACACTATTAGTGATCTTTTACAATAGTACAGGATATCTTGGGAGTGCATAACATAATAAACAATAAAATGAATACAAATAACATATTAAGAAATTTTATTTTCACAGCGATGACTTGTCCGGCCGGCAAAGTCTATAAATCCTGTGGTCCCGATACCCAACCCAGTTGTGCTTTACCAGATATTATAGTGAAGGAAAACGCCACTTGTGTTGAAGGATGCTTCTGTCCCGATGGTACGCTATTCATTTCCTAATTTCTTTATTTGACATATTATTGCACAATTTAGGAGGTTGGGCAATAAACGATATTGTGCAGTATAATTTTGCAATTTAAAAAATTATAATCCATTATTTTTAAAGTGTATTTTTGTTAAAAAAAATGTATTTTACGGCATAAATATGTTATCGTAAGCGGAAATGTGATTTCCTTCCTGGTGATGAGTAATTTAATTTATGTTTTTATTTTACTATTTAAGATATATTTAAAGAATAATTTATTTATTTAATTTCCTAATGTTAGTAAAAAAGGTACATTATATCTTGTTACATAAGAAATAAAATTCTTCGATATGATATGTACACATATTAATATTGAATATTTACGTAATTTACCTAAATGTTTGGGCCGCACAGAAAATGTTCTCGCGGAATTTTGAACTAAAATTTACAATATAAAAATAAAATATATTAATTTATACATTTATAAAAATACAGGTATGCTTTTGGAGAGTGGTCGCTGCGTACAAAAAGAAGAATGTCCGTGTCGAGTTCGAAACAAAAACTACCCACCTGGAGCTGTCATACCAAAGAGCTGTAACACTTGGTAAATTTTTCATTATTTTTTGACCAATTCTGGCTATTATTTTCATATAAAAAAACTGACATAATATTAAATAAGAAATAAACAATATTAACTATCTTAGGTATTATCTTTAAGGTAGGTTTTTGTATTGTTTTACAAAAACCTAGTACCACATGCCATTGTTAGTAAAGGAGTTGCCATAGTCTCCCCTCTTTCTTATTTAAATTATACTAAAATAAAATTTATTTAAAACCACTCAATGAGACATGTAATTTTATCAATCTTATGACGTTATTCTGTAATATTATTTAATGAAACTAATATAATAGAAAGAGTCTACAAACTTCTAATTTTAAAGAAATAAATCTTCAAAGTTCCTACCAATAACTAACAAAATATTAAATTTCGACTTACCTTGAGTTCTTTAATTCCCCCAGCACATGCCAAGCAGGCGAATGGATTTGTACCCAGATACCATGCGGTGCTCGCTGTGGTGCAGTGGGCGACCCACATTACACCACCTTCGATGGTCTAAAATATAACTTTATGGGACACTGCACATATACATTGTTGAAAACCGATAATATTACCATTGATGTGGAAAATGTTGCGTGTTCGGGTAGTATAAGTGAGGTGGGTTTTCGGTATTTTTTAAGATTTTTTGTGTAATGTTATAAATTGCAATATGCTGTTATACAGTATTTCTCTATATGCCCTTATTTAACGTACTAAAAAATATTTATTAATTGTTATTGTTTTTATATTTTTTAATAATGTTAATTCAGCTTCTATAACAACTAAAATGATAAAAAATGAAAAAGAAGGCAGTGGAAACTTTTATTGTTTTTATGTTTATCTGTATAACTATGTCAATAAATTATTATCTTTTTTAAATTCATTAAATAATCGAGATTAATTCAACTTTATTCTACACAGGCTATGAACCTAGCTCCTTACAAAGGTGAAGGCAAGCCATCATGCACTAAGGCCGTTAGCCTCGCATACAATGGCGCTAACATACATCTAAAACAAGGTGGCTTAATACTAGTCAATGGAAAGGAAATTAATCAGTTGCCTGTAAATGTGGGAGGGATTAGGATAAGGGCTGCCTCCTCACTGTTTATTATTAGTAAGTACAAAAGTAGTAAATTAACAGGAATTTGAACTATTTTGAATTGTTGTTTACATCATAATATAATATTTTAAAGATATGAGATGTCGTAATGGACAGCGGTGATTGTAAAGGCAATGGTCGTGATTTCGTTGAATATTTACCAGAAAAGAGAAATGAACTACTTTTTTTTCACTTAATGGCCCTTGGTTTTAGAATTTTTGAAAACCAATTTATAGTAGTAACAATAAGTCACTCATATATTAGACTTATATTTTATTAAATTCTAAGGCTCTTTCGAATAGAATTTGAACCTATTAAATTTTCTCTATTTATGCAGCACGACCAATAAAAACACAATTTTTTAATAAATGTTATGTAATTTATCTTACTTTTACTCTATTATGTAAAATTTGACAAATTCTTGTGTGTTAAAATTCGAACCTAAAACTTAAGACGTTATTCGATCTATTCTATGCTTGTTTCAGTACAACTACCTATCAAAGTAGACCTGTGGTGGGACGGCAACACCAGGGTATTTGTGGATGTACCGCCATCATTCAGTGAACACACAAAGGTAATTATATAATTTATATTTGGATCTTTTTTATAAATTTATATTTTTAATTCATTTTTTTCACACTGTATCCCGCGTATAGCACGGTAGGCAGAGAAAAACCTACTGTTAAGAAATTCCAACCCACACTTTCCGCCCAATTTTCAGGGCATTACTCGTATAATTAAATGTTCATTATAATCAAACTCTACTGATGATTAGTCATTTAAACACATATTATTTATGATTTATATCTGTACCTACTGTATTAAATTGTGACATTCCAATTTCCACTTTTTAAATATTTATAGAAATCATATTGTCTGTTTGAATACGTGCGTGATTACAGAGTGATTACACACATCACTTTTAAAATGCATTCAAGAATTTTAGATCGATGAAAAGTGTGGGAACAACATTTCTAATTTATCTACCCGGTGTTCTTCTTCAAATAATACAACAAGCAAAAAGTTAAAATGTTTACTTTATTCTGCTAATTTATATAGGGTCTCTGTGGAACATTCAATTTGGACCAAAAAGACGACTTCCTTACCCCCGAAGGTGATGTGGAACAGTCAGCACTCGCCTTTGCCAACAAGTGGAAGACCAGGGAGTTCTGTGATGACATCGCGGCCACTGAGCCTGAACACCCGTGTACAGTGAATGTGGAGAATAAGGAGGCTGCGGAGAAATATTGTAGTCATTTGAAGAGTTCACTGTTTGAATGTAAGTATAGAATTTTTTTTTATGCAACAGCAATTAACACTACAAGACGAACTTGCTGTGTTAATTGTTGTTCTTACAACATATGATCCTTTCGTAGTAGAAAAAAGTCAAATCATGTCAAATTAGCTTCACACTGGATTCCGCACACAGCAGTGTGGCAGAGGGAACCTAGTGTTAAGATACTCCGTTCCCTACTTTCCGACGAATTCTGGAGGCATTGCGTGGTGCCATTGTTGAGTGGCGGAACTTAACGCCGCGCTTTGCCTCGACACCAGAAATGAAAACAGTGAGTTTTGGAAAACCCTTAAAAAAATTTAAAATATCGTTATATCTTATATTAACTTGAAATATATTTACGTTTGTTGTATCCAAGAACGCTACAATCAACTAGCGTTCAGGTATACAAAGTCACATATGTGTCCCCCAGCGTGCCACAGCTACGTGGACGTAGCGTCATACTACCAGGACTGCGTGTACGATATGTGCGCGTGCGCCGGCGACCCCGCGCGCTGCCTGTGCCCCGTCGTAGGTGACTACGCGGACGCGTGCGCGCGCGCCGGCGTGCTCGTGCAGTGGCGCTACAGCGTCAAGGAGTGCGGTAAGTACATTCTATTACCAGGGTCTGCCTTCCTACTCAACCTACTCCACTTTGCACGATCTTTTGCGTCCTCGGTGGTTAGACCATTGGCTCTCATGTCCTGCATCACGACATCCAACCAGCGCTTCCTTGGGCGTCCGGGAGNTTTCGCCTGGAATGACCTTACAGTTAGTTACCCTGCCCATATGACACCGTCTGGTCAATAAGTAGTCTATTTGAGTTGAGTGGGACCCGCTCTTATACGTGATAAGGTGCTGAGAATTCTTTTGGAAGAACGTATTCACGACGGCCAGATCAGACGCAATACAGGTTCTCAGAATGTTTTCTCCCTCTGCATTGCGAAGACCGTGCCCAAAACCCCCGTGAACACGTTCATACGGCTCAGCAGCCTTACCGACGTGCCCGTTCAAGTCCCCCCCAACTAAGACCACTTCGGTAGACGGCACAGCAAGTAGCACCCCTTCATACTGCTCCCAGAATGTCTCCTTTTCGGCCGCGCTACATCCCGCCTGGGGAGCATAGGCACTGATTAAGTTTGTGATGACGCCCTCAATCAGTACCCTCACTCGCATCAAGCGGTCGGAGCGACGGTCAACTTCAAGGAGCCCATTCTGAAGCTCTTCAGAAAGCACTACCGCTACACCGTTTCTACTCGAAGGTGACCCAGTGTATATAAGCCGGTAGCCCTGTCCGATGTTACGGGACTTATTGCCCTTCCAGCGTGTTTCCTGGAGGAAGGCACACTGGACCCGACGTCTCATGAGTACATCTGCGAGTTCCCTGCATCGTCCGGTCAGAGAGCCAATATTCCACGTTGCAAAGCGGAGTTTCCGTCTGGGTACTAACATCTTTAGCCGTGCCCGTACATGACAGTTGCCCACTTGTCGCAGGTGTAGGGCGATGTGCCTGCGCGTCGTTTTGCGGCGACGCCCTAGCCGTACCCAGTCTTTTATAATGTCTATCCATTTAAGTGGCGCTTGGCGGTTTTAAATGGAGCGACTGCCGTCTGACCTCCAAAACCCCTTGTGGGGAAAAACCGAGGGGAGGGGAAGATAAAAGGGTAGGGTTGGTAAATGGAGGGAGCTAAAGAAAAGGGAGAGGAGGGGGAGGGAGGACACCATTCTTACGGACTGGATGAGGATATAAGAGTGGCGGCTCGAGGATCCGGGGTCGCGTACCCGTATGCCCACAAACAAATGTCGGACAGATATTAGTCAGTGCATCCTCTGGTGTATTTTTTAAATATTTAATATGTCTTCTATACATTAATTATATTTTTTGACAGACTTTAGCTTCCATAGCACCTAATATTAAAATATTCTTTCAATATCTTATTCAATAACATGTCAGGTTACAACTATGTCGGGTTACCTTAATTCGGATTCAATACTTTACAAAAATTCCAAGCATAGCATTCTCTCGAGTGGTAGTCGAGCCCATAACCATCACGTTTACACACGAGGGCGTCAATGATGATGATCATGATAGTGATATTAATGAGCTTGTAACAGAGGTACAATGTACGGGTGGGCAGCAGTACACAGTGTGCGCGGACAGCTGCCTGCGCACCTGCACCGACGTGTCGCTGTCCTCCTCGCTGAGCTGCAAGCCCGCCTGTGTGGAGGGATGCGCGTGTCCCGCGGGACAGGTAAATATTATCCTTTTTTTACTCTTCATGTGATGTTTCTTAGTTAAGTAATAAACAACTTATCACTTTTCGTATTTGGAGCAGTACTTAAAATTTGGACTAAAATGTAATTTTTCATTAGATTTTTTAAGAGTAAAATATTAATATATACTTATTACTAATAATAAATTGTTCATTTTGTTCGTTAGGTTCTAGATAACAACAACGTATGCGTACCAATAGCCATGTGCACATGCTTTCACAAGGGTATGGAGTTCAAGCCTGGCTATAAGGAAGTAAGGGCTGGAAAACGAGAACGTGAACTATGGTAAATAAGCTTAGACTTCATTATATTTTTATAATAGATTCCATTTTATGTAGGCTTAAAAACAAGTGATTTTACCGAGAACACGTTTTGTAGGGGGTGTTTAGTCATATTTATAAAAGTAAGATGTCAACGTGGCATATTTAGGAAACATCTGATTTTAAACGTAATTGTTCTGGGTTCAATCCAATATCCGTAATTTTGTTAAATTTATAACTTAATATTTACATATGTGATATAACAATTTCCTAAATAATATTTTTTCTTGCAGTACATGTGTAGGAGCGCGATGGGAGTGCGCACCCGCCACACCGGAACAAATAAAACAGTACCCGCCAGCGGAAGACCTTCGTAGCAACTGTAGTAGCGCTCGTAATATGGAATTTACGACTTGTGAGGTTGCTGAACCTTTGACTTGTAAGGTAAGTGAAAAAAACCTTTAAAAATTAAAGGTAAAAGTCCAATCAGCATATATTTTAGTTCACCTGTAGAGTTATAGGATTATATGGCAAATTAAAGTTGCAAAGACAATTGTCAATATTACTAAATGTAATCAAAATATTTTTATCATGTATATATTTTTATAAATAAAAACCAACGTATATAAGATTTTTTCACACTCTACTGTGGCGAAAGCCACTACTATTCCTATTTTTTTAAAACAAAATTGTTTTATATTTACTCGTGTATATATATACAATAACACACATTTTTATATTAATAAATAATTTAACTTCATGCATATTTTATTGCTCTCAGAACATGCATTTGGCTCAATCAATAACATCGCAAGAATGCAGACCGGGTTGCCAATGCAAGAAAGACTACGTACTCGACGCGTCTTCAAAGAAATGTGTACTACCAACTGAGTGTCCTTGCCATCACGGTGGCAGGAGTTACCCTGATGGACATAGTATGCAAGAGGCGTGTAATACTTGGTAAGTCTTGTAATATTTGTAAGATATATGAACGGGATGGTTGTGGATTCTTTTCCCAAACGTCGCAATAAATTATTTTCATTTCCTTACTCTGGTATCAAAACAAAGATCGGTGTTGAGTTCCGCTACTCAATTCAATGTCTCAAAAATTAAGAAATAGAGTGTGCTAGGCTACGCTAGAAATAGAATCGCGAGTCAATAGAGTTAAAATGTATGCGAGCTTAATATTTTTTTGTATCTCGGCTGGGTGATTAGATTAACAAATAGCGTCCTTTTTTAAATAAATACACACAATACACTTTGAGATAAAAATACTTGTGAGATAATAAAAAATGTTATTTTCGAAAATTGCTAAACTGCTAATTGTGATCTTATCACAATAATTTTTAAAATACATACTTCTTCCCCTGTAACTGGAGATTTTTTAATACAAAGAACGAATAAAATTTAAAACTAGACCTTAATTTGTAAAATTAAGATGCAAGGTAACCATACTAGTACTATATTTACAAAAATATCTAAAAAAAATAATGATTGGAGGCGCCGGGTATCGATCCCGGTACCTCTCGCATGCTAAGCGAGCGCTCTACCATCTGAGCTACGCCCCCGATATTGATCAACATCAATTTAAAGTACATATTGGATTAAATAATATTATAAGTGAAGGCTGTGAGACTAAAGCCTTTCACTTATCAGTACAAGTGAATGTGGAGCAATTTCAACTTTATACTCGTATATTGTTGTATATGTACGAGTATATTATGAATTAATGGTAGTTCATTGCCATGGCTCATTTGATATATTTCTTATAGTGCACGACGATCTTGAGTTCGAATTTTAAAAAAAAATGGGAAAGTTTCGTTGTTATTTATATATAAGACAATGTTAATGCACTTTATATTGAAGTGCAAAGCCTACTAAGTCTCATGCAATAGATATCCAGTCAATTGCATAATTTTATTTATGAAATGCACTAATTTTATAAGATCATGAGACTAGATTACTAGTAGAAACTAGTTACTATAACATTGACTAATAAAAGGAAAAATAATATGTACCAAAACGACTGGCTAGGCTAGAGGTCCCTGTCTAATTTCGGTATATATTATTTTTAACCGTTTCTTCATCTGAAGTCATTGGTATTCGCCATATTTTTTTTTATTAAAAAAGGTCAATATTATAAGATAGTCACGTATACATCATAATTTCGAAACAACTTAGTGATAAATTACTCAAATTGATAGAGTACAGGGCTATAAAATTAGAATTAATCGAAGTATCGTATGATCGAATGACATACCGCGCCCCTTTCATATGTTTTTTTTGTATCACTAAAAAAACAAAAACCTACTTTTTTTCTAAACGCAATTTTCTGAAACTGGTAAAATCTTGTATTTGGAGGCGCCGGGTATCGATCCCGGTACCTCTCGCATGCTAAGCGAGCGCTCTACCATCTGAGCTACGCCCCCGATATTACTTCATTTGAATTTGTAGTAAATGCTGATTAAAAAATATTACGAGTGAAGTTTTTGTAAATCTTACTAGAGCCTTTCACTTATCAGTATAATTAAAATGTAGAGCAATACCAAGTCTAAACAAGCTTCTTATAAATATTATCAACTTAGCTTGGTCTATCACGACTGATGAACATTGTTTATGGCATGCCATAGCGTGATTTCTAGCAAAATGTGTACGTGTTGGTTTTGGGTTTATAATTCCAACGAACAATGTTTATATCTCATTAAAATATAAATGCAAAAAGAGTAGGCATTTTCAACATTAAGGCCAAGCTATCCTTTGTAATAAGCCAAATTTAAATTATAGGCCCAGGCAAGTTTTTTAATTTATCGTATCAACATCGTATGAAAAATACATAGCTGCCTTAAGATATCTAACCAACGTAATACAATTTTAACGCACTATATTTTGGTGCAATTAAAAATAGTGTGAATATCTACAATATTTAATGAAAGTGCTCTTTTTC
Organism: Heliconius nattereri; assembly: GCA_013403645.1. Classification (NCBI taxonomy): domain Eukaryota; kingdom Metazoa; phylum Arthropoda; class Insecta; order Lepidoptera; family Nymphalidae; genus Heliconius; species Heliconius nattereri. The sequence continues at coordinate 1,595,287 of JAAIXI010000237.1, forward strand.
AAGTAAAGTGTAAATATAAGCTCATGTACAAGTTATTTGTCAAATGTACAAAAATGTACAACCTAGGTTTTGAAAAAAAAGTTTTGGAGGCGCCGGGTATCGATCCCGGTACCTCTCGCATGCTAAGCGAGCGCTCTACCATCTGAGCTACGCCCCCGTTATTACTTCATTACAATTTATAATGTATATTGAATAAAAAATGCTATGAGTGAAGGTTGTGTACTTAAAACTGAAGGCTTATTTTCTCAGTGTAAGTAAATCTAGAGCAACTTTTTATCATCGGGGGCATATGTCTGTTATTATACTTAATTTTACATTTTTAATATAGATCCTATACAGTCGCTAGTAAAATAAGGTATTATTATTGATTATTTAAAATTAAGCTACATTTTAATATTCTATAGACAGAAATTATCTTTATTGAAAAGTCTTTAGCTTTTAGATTTCATCCAGTTTCTACGAAATGAGCCTTTAAAGCTAATATTATAAAGCGCTTCGCTTCGTGAAAGACAGTTTGTTTTCCAAGATACGCAATATCTCGAAAAGTGGGCAGAAAATGGACAACGAAGTATCTTGTCACTGGGATTCCTCTGCCTACTCTGCTGCATCCAGGATACAGTGTGAAGCTAATAAAATGTAATAACACGTTTATAACTTTATAGCGATTGTAAGAGTGGCAAGTGGACGTGCACGGAGCGGCAGTGCGCGGGCGTTTGCGGCGCGTGGGGCGACTCGCACGTCACCACCTTCGACGGACAACACTACGACTTCGAGGGCGTCTGTACTTACCTGCTGGCTAAGGGCACTACTGATGGCAAGGATGGGTTCAATGTTGAAATACAGGTGGGGTTTTATTTTGTTAGAATTTATATACATACATGCATGTATACAGGATTTTTAGTTCTTTTCCATATATGTTTCGATACAAGTTGTAGTATGTTATTTCGGTGGACTATAAAAGGTAAAATCTTTTTCTTTTCCGTTCTCATAAAAAATATTTAAAAATCCTCTCTCAGTAGTCCCTTACGCTTCCAATAGAAAATTGATATTATAACTATTTTTATATATAAGAATAGTTTTACAAATATATAATATATCGTGAATTAAAAATTCATAATTCAAACTGCGCTCTACATAACAAGAAATATCATATTTTTTAACAAGCTATCATTTAATTGTACTCGAATCGATCACGCACAGTGTATTATTTGCAGTTCAGCACGTTCCAGTAGACTTTACTTTAACGCCATATTTAAAAAATATGATACAAGAATAAAATTGCTTAATATCTCTTTATTTTAAAAATTTATAACTTTAGTAGTTTATAAGTATTCTGTAAGTAAATATATATTAAAATAAAAAAATATATATTTACATAATACTTGGAGGCGCCGGGTATCGATCCCGGTACCTCTCGCATGCTAAGCGAGCGCTCTACCATCTGAGCTACGCCCCCGATATACTTTATTAATCGAATTGCAATTACCTTTCACGCAATCGAACAGCAATAAATTGTAACATAGAAGAAGTATAATGATTTGTCGGTATATTATCGCCGTTATTTATCTAACGGAAATAAAAGTGATATATTTTATCCTTAAATATTTTTATATGTACTCACGTATAATGTTATATTATTAGAATGAACCATGCGGTACAACAGGAGCTACTTGCTCCAAATCAGTGATTCTTCGCGTCGGAAATGGCGGACCTGATGAAGAAACTGTCTCTCTAACCAAGAGTGCTCCTCTCCCTGATACTTCAAATTTGAAACGGTATTGATTTTCTTTGACATTTAAATATTTTTTTTTTTGAAATATGTACATTTTAATGATGCAGATGTCACAGAATAGCGATGTATTGTTTTCTTAAAATGTATTATTCCTTCATACAAGCTTAAAATTTGACATATTTGCTTACGATTTGTTTATCGACTTTGGTTGCGAGTTCAATTGCCAATCGACAAACCAAGTGAGTCGTCAGCTGATTTAACACAAGGTTTTCTCATTCTAATCACCGAAATCCAAGCGATAAATAACAAGATAAATTAATATTTACTTCATTTTTACAGTATAAAGCTACGAGTGGCAGGTGCCTATGTGTTCCTAGACGTAGTATCGCTAGGTGTCAGCTTACAATGGGATCGTGGCCTTCGTGTGTATGTCAAAGTTGATTCTATGTGGAGGAATAGGGTATGTATTATTGTTATATCTATGACTATCAATATCATTTTGGGTTTTATTTTATTATATTATAGGCGTATTCACAAATGATTATAATAAATTATAAATATAAATGTTAGGCAAAAAGTATTCCTCACAGAATTTTCTCCATTTACTTCAGTCACACTTCATTTTGTGATTTAATTATTGCCAAAATAATAGTTATTTTCATGATGTTTATTTTGTTGTTGTATGTGTTTAATATTGTTATAATGTTAACGTATTGTTTTTTTATCAATTATGGAAAAAAATGATCATTTTTGCACAGCTTATTATTTTATCATTCTTATTCATCTCTTATATATGGTAAATTTTACTAATATTGTATGTAATAACAATAATATATTTATAGGCTTGTGTGCTACGGTAACTAACAGTTTTTCAATTTAAAATAGTTACTAAGAAAAGCGAATAAATTACTCCATAGGAATGACTTAGAAAGAACTATTAATTTATGAACCTAAATTGTCCAGGTGAAAGGCCTCTGCGGTAACTTCAACTCGGACACTCGTGACGACTTCCAAACGCCATCCGGAGGCGGCATCGCTGAAACCTCGGCCGTTATATTCGCTGATTCGTGGAAATTAAAGTCTACATGCCCTAAAGCTCATGAAGTTACCGTAAGTATTTTGGTTATTTTGATATGTTGGAAAATTATTTATATGCATATATGGATTTCAATTTTTTCTTGTGGAGTAGCGTTGGGACACAAAGTGCGACTGTAACACCGTCTAGGGGTTCAATACCCACTAGAGAAAATGAAATAATATTTTAATTTATATTTCCATTTCTTCCCTCTGGTGTCCAGACAAAAACGCGGCGTTGAGTTCTGGCACACACCGAAAGTGGGGAATGGAGTGTCTTAACACTAGGTAACCCTCGGGTCTTCCCTGCTATGTGCGGGATATGATGATTTATTTATTTGTTTATTTTAACTGTCTTGTTGCTTGTTATTGTTATAAACTTATAATTATATGCTACGGCAATTCAATCGAGTCATAAATATTCAAAAACAAATGGTCTAATTCGAATGTATCATTGTCACAAATTGATAAATCATTCACATCTGTAAATCATTGATTTAAAAAAGGCTCGCTGAGTGTCTTGCGCCGGTTCTTCGCAGGTCCCGAATCTTCTTATTTTGAATAACATTATTTGACTTTGACTTTATACATGATCAGGACCATTGTAAGCAACGCCCCCACCGCAAAGAGTGGGCGTCCAACACCTGCAACGTCATAAAGCGCTACCCATTCAGCCTTTGCCACAGCGAGGTGTCGCCCGCCCTGTATATAGAGAAGTGTGCGAGCGACGCGTGCGCCTGCGATAGCGGCGCTGACTGCGACTGCGCATGCGCGGCCGTAGCGGCATACGCGCATGCGTGCTCCGAGCGGGGTGTCACGTTCAAGTGGAGAAGCCAGGAGTTGTGTCGTGAGTGTTTTACAATTATAGGTTTAAGACTGTGGTAAAATTGTTTTTTTTTATTAAGTTTAATTTTTTATCTTGTTAAGTATAGTATTTTTGTAATTTTTTAAAAATGGAAAATACTACGTAGATATTTTTTTTTCATTTATTATGAATGTTATAATAGTTCTTTTGCAACTTTTTCTATACATTTTTAACATCACCACTCGTCATAAAGAATACTGCAAAAGAACACTAAATGTTTTTTCAATAAATACAAATATACTAAAATAAATTCAAATGACACATTTAATAATGTTACAGCGATGCAATGCGACGGTGAATGTGAGAACTACAACGAGTGCATCTCTCCGTGCCCGCCGGAAACATGCGACAACACTCTGCAATACGCTGATCTTAAACTGGTCTGCGAGAAGGATACTTGTGTTGAAGGTAATATTTTTTTCTATCTCTTATTCTATTTTGATGAAATTCCATTTTAATAAAAACTTTGTAATATTAATTGCGTTCTGAATATTAAATTTTGTGTAAAAAACACATCTTAGAGTGTCAACCTTTTAAATCCATTTTTTTCTTTTTTTGGTATATACATTTTTATACCACTTCAAAGTGTAAAAAAGTGTAAAAAAAGATAAAATTTATCTTTATTTTATTCTATGTAGAGAATACAAATCAAGTTTCGAAATTGTAAAAACCTTTTAATAATATAAACATATTCATAGTTTTTTTAAAAACGTTCCTTGTCTTTCCTGATAATATGCTTAAGTAAGCCGATGATAAATATATATTTTTTTATTCTCTTCTATGTAGGGAGGCCATGTATATGACATGAGAGCAGTTAGGCAAAGTCCAAGTCCAAAAAGTAGGATTATATACAGGAACAACTTAATATTATCAAATATAAATTTAAAAAACAATGAGCCCTTTAGCGATGATAGCCTCTTTAGGGATAGAACTTCTTTCATTCATATTTACAGGCTGCAAACCAAACAAAACATGTCCAGAAGGCACAATCTACTCAAACAGCTCCCTCAAGGAGTGCGTACCTCGAAGCAAGTGCAAGCCGACGTGCATGATTCTGGAGGACGGCACAGAGGTCGTGGAGGGCGGCGTGCTAGAGGAGGACGCGTGCCACACCTGCAGGTGCTCGAAGGGTGAGAGGATTTGTAACGGACAGCCGTGCGTCACTGAGGAGGTTTGTTTGTGTTGTGATTTTAAATATTGTTAGTGATAAAAATATATAGATTTTTCAGCTTTCCCATAAAAAACTTAAAACCTGCTTGTATTAAGACTCTGCGTCCTCCAGGGACGCAGAGTCCGGGTTTACAACATTGGAAGTTAATGGAATTTCATACTGCGCCTTTTCCTATATTCTTCAAATTATACTCTGAATAAATGTTTAATCAAATTCTGTGAAAAGGGGGGAACCGACGTGCCTTAGTGGCAACGAAGAGCCTTAACACTAAGTTCCCAGGTTTCCTCTGCCTACCTTGCTATGTGCGGGGATACAGCAATCTAAAAAATTAACTTAGCCTCTTCCACAGGAAACATCATCGTGGCCCCCCGAGACTACACCCCACGACCAGCCCCTTACATGTAAGACTGGATGGACGGAATGGATCAGTCGAGGACTGCCAGAAACCGGTCTCACCGGTGCTTCAATAGATAATGAACCTTTGCCTATGCCTAATGAACTTGTAAGTGATTCTTTATTTTAATAATATTTTATTGAGGTTAGTTGTAGTAGGGGACACAAAGTGTGACCGTAAACGAGACTAGTTGTGGGTTCGATCCCCAATCGAAATTAAGTAAGTGTCGAGGAAAAACGTAGCGTTGAAATCCGCCACTCAACACACAATGCCTTCAGAACTCTGCGGAGAGTAGGGAACAAAGTGTTTTATCCCTAGGATCCTTCTGCATACACTGCTGTGTGCGGTATACAGCGTGAAGCGGAAAAAAAATATAGAAATTAATTGATAAAATGATAAGTAGTGTAAAAAAGTTAAAAATTGAATATAAAAAAATATATAATAATTAATAATACAGTCGTCTAATTGATAACCTCTTTTACTTACAGAAATCGGTTAACAAAAAACTAATTTAGAAGTTGAGAAAATTACAACAAATTATACTTCGATACTGTCTATTATAGATCAAAACTGAGTTCTAGTCATTACCCTCCTGCTCTAGTTCCGATACTCAACATCAATTTTTCCAAATTAGGCCGCTCGTGGGGTGGAGTGTCTTAACACTAAGCTGCCTCTGCGTTACAACTGCTACATGTAAAACTTCAATTAAAAACTTTATTTTTCATAGACAATTGGATCACCAATGTGCAGAAAGGATATGATGACGAAGGTCGAGTGTCGCACAGTCGGTGATCACAAGACACCCAAAGAAACTGGACTCAATGTCGAATGCAGTCTGGAACACGGCTTGATATGTTCTGAAACAGAGAAAACCTGCCTAGACTTCGAGATTAGAGTGTACTGCGAGTGTGGTTCGTAAATTTTAATATTTTCTGTGTTATAAGATATATAATATAAGTGTAAATATTTTAAATTTGACATATGATAAGAGAGCGTTAATATAAAAAATACAATACATTTGTAATAATAAAATAATAGCTTTAGCTAATAATAGCTTGACTTGACACAGCATCTGACTGTAAAAAAGCGGGTCTGAGTTTGATTCCAACTCCGGAAATAATTTATTCTAATTTTCTTCGCTCTCACAAGTTAAAGCGAGTCGTTCAGTTCCATCATCAAAGTGCAATGTTTTGAAAATTAAGTTGCCTGTGAGCAACGGAGTGTCTTAACCTACCTACACGAATACAGTGTGAAACTAAAAAAAGCTTTAGTTTCACAATTTAATTTACGCAAAATTATAATAATAAAATATTTTGTTTCTAATATAACAAATATAATTTAATTAACAGCTTATAATATAAAATCTATAATAAGAAAAATATTTTAACACCCAGAGCCATTCCAATGCCTCAACTCAACACGACCAAGCCAACCGCATCCAACCGACTGCAGCCAGTTCTACGAGTGTACCCCAGAAATAAAAAGCTCTTTACCCCACGCCGTGCTCAAGGCGTGTACCCCCGGCCTCATGTACAACCCTGTCTCTATGGTTTGCGATTGGCCCGCGTCTGTCGCGCTTGTACGGCCAGAGTGTGGGGTTAATGAAATTACTACTGCTTCTACTACTAGTGAGTTATTTTTTTGGTTTACTTCATATAATTGGCGGAGAAGGTGAAAAACTATTAGTAAATCCTCTGCGGGTCCCAGTCCAAACCGAATGTACCACCTTTTGTCATATTTGTAACTCCAGAGTGTGGAGTTAATAAAACTACTACGGCTTTTACTACTAGTGGTTTTTTTTTTCTTTATTTATTTCTTATAATTGTGGAAAATGAAAAAAATTGTGATCAGTTTGTTGCGATTGTGTCGATCAAGCTCCGCTCCGATTATGTCACCGCTCATGCGATCAAATTTTAGTACTGTTATTGATTATTTCTCCATTTTGCAGAATTTTAACTATGACCTTTATATTATTTAATAGACTTGTGAAAATTGTAACATACAAAAAAGAAGTAACATGTGTTAATTATATTTTTATTAATTCAATAATTTTAATTTCTCCATGAAATTTATAACATTTTATATTAATATTTTTTTATATTCTAGCCTCTACTTCTACTACTCCGACGACTATAGAACCAGAAGAGCCAAAAGGTGAGAAATTTCAACGAATAACATTAGTTTCAAACAAAATATGCAAGTGCTCCTAAAATATATCCCTGATTAATAGAAACCCTCGTCCATTGAATACACGATTCAAAATAATGTTTCAGAAATGGTTACTTTTTTTTGATATGATAAAATACCAAAAATTGCCAGATTCATAATTTAATTTACAAAATTTTAATTTTGATATTTAAAAATATATTCCGAGCCGGTGGAAGCTTCCTGTAGGACTAGCACTACTGACATTTCTAAGTAACTTGACGGTTCAAAAGTGTTTGTAATGGCCTAATTGGAAAAAGAATATTCTGATTTCAAAAATCTTTTCGAAATCAAATCATTAATATTAACTCGTTAAAGTTTCATAATATATTATATGTTGTGTATCTGTCTATCTCCGCAACTTGCGAAAAATATATAATATATGTTATCTTTTTTCAGAGGAAATTACCACATTAAAACCACGGAAAGCAACAACAACTACAACTGCAGTGCCAGGTATGATATTTTTACACATACAAATATATATTTTGAAAATTATAACTGTAATTTTGAAAATATATTATATCATAATAATTTATTTTCACATTGTATTATTGGTTTACTAGTCAATTACTCTTTAAACAGCTATGAATTGGAGGTCCAATCCTCGCCCAAGATGTTTATGTGATTAGTATGTTTATGTACATAAGTATTTAAAATGTCCCAATTTCATATTTTATATATATTTTTTTCTTCTTAGATTAATACGTTTTTTTTTAATTATTACATAATATTTTCCACTAAACATGCATTTCTATTTCAGAAACAACGACAGGCAGATGTCCTCCGGGCCAAGTGTACAAAGACTGCGCGTTCCGTTGCGACAAATTATGCGATCACTTTATGAAAGCTGTAGTCAGTGAAAAACAATGCTTGAAGGGACAGGTGAAGTGCTTATTTTTTAATTAAATTTAGTAGAATGATAAGAATAATAGAGTAATAAGTTCTTATAATTGATTTAATGAAATCTTCTCGCAATTAAAAATCCTACTCAATGTTTAATAATCTTCCTCTAGCATAAGGCCGTCGCGGCACAAGGGTGTGGCTGTAACGCGGCGGTTGTGGGTTCGATCCCCACTCGAGGAAGTGAAATATTTATTTACGTTTATATTTCCATTTCTTCGCTCTAGTGTCGAAGCAAAGCGCGCCGTTGAATTCCGCCACTCAACACTGCTTCCAGAAATCGGCGGAATAAGCGGAGAATGGAGTATCTTAACACTAGGTTCCCTCTGCCTACCCTGCTGTGTGCAGGATACAGCGTGAAGCCGATTTATTTATTTAATTATTCTCTAGCATAAAATGTTGGTGAAGAACGATATTTTAGGCTTAAATTCTGGCTAATCGAACAAAACATTGACAAGACAAGACAAGCTATTGAAATCGCAAGCTCTATTCAATTCAAAAAAATCATAAATTTATAAATAAAATTTAATTTCTCCTATTAATTTGTACAGAAATGCGTGGCTGGTTGTGTGGACGAAGCGGTGGCGAACATTAGGTGCGAGTTCGGTTCTCTTTGGAGGGACAAGAAGACTTGTGTCCCACTGAAGGATTGTACGTGTGACGACGAAGGCCGTATCGTTAAGGTTAGTTTTATTTGAAAATTAGGCTCATATTATCGATTTTTTTATTTTGGAAAATGATATTTCAATATTGATTTAAAGTAGTCAAACTTAAAAATAAGAAATATTACATTGAAAAATAATTAAAATATTCATATATCATATCCATTAAATCATTGAAATACAATCTAATTATTCTTAAAAAAAACAATTCACAGCCGGGCGGAGTAGTTGTAGACGGATGCCAGAAATGTCAATGTCTAGACAATGCATTACACTGCGACTTCTCCGAGTGCATGTCACCAGAAGTGCCAGATGGACCTACAAAACCATACAGGATACCTCCAACTACACCTACGCCAACGACATCTACAGAAACAACAGTGACGACCACAGTGACAACAGTAACAACTACAGTGCCATCGTCAACAACACTGGCAACGGAAACGACATTGATTATAAAGACAACAGTGACTCCACCACCAGAGTGTAATCCGGACAAGTAAGTTACTTTTTTTAAATATGACGTATCTTTTTATAGTATCATTAGAAATTTATTTGATTTTTTTTTAATTTTTTCATATGTTTTGCTTTTTGTTGATTGTATTGATTTTGTATTGTCAGACAAAGGGTGAAAAATTATTATCAAGCAAGAGAAATAATAATGAGATATCCATTAAATATCATTACTATAATTGTCGATTATTATTTTTTCAAGATAAAATATCAAAACAAATTTATATAAAAAAAATTGAGTATTAACTCAATAAGAATTTAATTTAATTTTCTAATTAAATTTTATATTCTTTAAAAATAAAGAATAAAAAAAATAATTAAAGTACTTTTGCCATTAATCAATTACTGCTTTATTTATAATTCAGCATACTTCTAACAAGTTAATCAATTTGTAATAAATACATTCTGATATTTTTAGTTACAAGAATCTGTTATGGGAAGGAGAACCGCTGCCAAACTCCTCTTTCACTGCGAGTTCCGTACTAAACGATATGTTTGCACCTGGGTACGCGAAGCTAAATGGAGCATCTACGGTTATATCTGGTAATATATGATTTTTTTGTCTTGCAGAGTACCTACTCTGCAGAGATAGAGAAATAATCTAGTGCTAAGACACTGCGATCTTACGAATCGCCTCTGTGATTAACGTCGCGCTTTGCCTTATTACTAGAACGAGGAAATTAATATAATTCATTCTCCTAATAAGGAATTACACCCACAGACGACGCGCTTACAGTCAGACATAGTAAAAGAATTAATACTTTTAATATTGTTTCTTTTTAATCACGCTGTATCCCGCATACAACCGGGTAGACAGAGGGAATCTAGTGCTAAGACTCTCCTATCCTCACTTTACGTCCAATTCTGAAGCCATTGCGTGTTGAGTGGCGGAACTCAACGCCGGCCTTTGCCTCGACACCAGAGCGAAGAAATGGAAATATACATTTTAAATAAATATTTTATTTTTTCCCGTGGGGATCGAACCCACAACCAATCGGTTTACAGTCACAATTTGTCCCCTGCGCCACGACCGGCCTCCTGTTATGAAATATATTTGTCCCACAGCCGGTAGCTGGAGCCCATCAGAATCTGACACAAACCCATACATTCAAGTTGAGTTACCCCATAAGGAACCCATTTACGGTGTGATAATGCAAGGCAGCCCTATCTTTGACCAATACATCACAAGTTACGATATTATGTATGGGGATGATGGCAAAGTGTTCTCCACTGTCGATGGACCTGATGGGAAACCTAAGGTGATTGTTATTTATGTTATTATTGGCAAAATTAAAACACTTATTTTTTATAATTTCATATTATATGTAACCATTTATAGCCAATGAATAATTCTATATATTTTTAAATGAAGTATCATCAATTATTATTGATAAATTTGATCACACTTAGTCGAACATATGGACCATGGTTTTCATACTAATTAATCATACCTATAGTAAAAATATAAAAAAGATTTTTATTTATATAAAATAATTGTTTTTAACAGAAATTCCGAGGACCCATCGCACCAAAGACACCTATGAAGCAAATGATAGAACCCCCAATAGAGGCCAAGTTCATTCGCATTCGCCCCGAAACCTGGAACGGTGCTCCATCTTTACGCCTTGAACTGATTGGTTGTCAAGAACTCACTACCCCTGCCACCACCCCTACTTCTCCCACCACTCCTACTTCTCCTACCTCTCCTGCCTCTACCACCACTCCTAACTCTCCCACCTCTCCTACCACCCCCACTACTCCGTTGACTAAACCAACAATCCCTACCACTATAGCAAGCACAAGACCTACATTATTTACTACAGTAAGTGGATTTTAAAATTTTTATTTTAAATGAATTTGCAATTTTTCGGCTGGTTAAGTCTGTTTTAGTTTTTTTTATAATATGCATATTATAAAAACAACACATAATATTGCTTATGCGGTTAGTAAATTTTAATTAATAATTAACATTTTTTTTAAAATTCACAAAGAACTAATTTTTTAAAATTATAAAAAAAATATTTTTTTTAAATATTTATTAATAAAAATTAATATAATACAAATTTTAAAATAATAAAAAAATGCTTTGGCATGCACTCGCAGAAATAATTTATTGCCCTTTCCTTACCCTGGTATGAAGACAAAACACTATGTTGAGTTTCACCACTCAACACACAATGTCTTGAAAATTGTACAGAAAGTGTGAGATGGAGCGTCTTAACATCCTGCTATAAGTTCTAAAATACTTCCATTACTGACTAAACTTTTATCTACTCCAGCTGGGGCCGCTAGAATGCGTGACCCCACTAGGTCTAGAAGGCGATATGCCCCTGAGCCTGGTGGAGACCAGCTCCAATAATGAAGGTCGCAAACTCCTCAACATGTCCTCCGAGAGGGGCTGGACTCCGCTGTACAGCACTCCTGGAGAGTGGATCTTGGTAAATTTCTATATTTCAACAAGTTATATTCCACAACTTGACTAGGGCCACTAAGAACCCTATATTTTAAACATTCCATTGTTACATTATTAAATGACTACAATAGTCCAAGGAAGTGATTTACTTTATTTCGTAAGCGAACCAACACTACTTGTTTTACACATGGTACGAGTATGTATATAACAAAACGAGGACATATTCTAATGTCATATAATCATAATTTTCAATTTTCCAGTTTAATTTCACATCACCGCGAAACATCACAGGCATAAAGACAGCAGGTGGTCCTAGCGGATGGGTGACCTCATACCACGTCATGTACTCTTCAGAACTACCCACATTCAATCCTTTATTAGATAAAAACGGCGTCCAAGATCTACTCCCTGGCAACTTTGAAGGAGACCACGTAGTTCTGAATGAATTCCGACCACCTATTAGAGCGCAGTATTTGCAAATTTTACCCATTACTTGGAAGAATAATATAGAAATGAAAGTCGAACCGATTGGTTGCTTTGAGCCTTATCGTGAGTACACCATGTTTGTTTATTCTTTCTAATATAGTATAATGTTATATTGACATTTAGCAAACAAAAACGCCCGTGTCTTATTTACCTACTTTATAGGAGACAAAAAAAATGCCTTTTTTTTAAAAACTTTAGTCAACTGATGATAAAGCTGTTTGTCAATCATCCACTTCTATTGTTTGACTGGAAGAGATTTCTTTCAGAAATAACCCCACTTTTGCTAACAAACATGTTAATTTTGTATTTCTGATATATTTTTAATAATAATAAAAATCAGCTTCACGCTGTATTCCGCACACAGCAGGCAGAGGGAACCTAGTGTTAAAATACTGTGTTCCCCACTTGCCGGCGTATTTTGGATGGTTTTGGCTTTGGCTTTGCGTATTAAATGGCGGAATTCAACGCCTCGCCTTGCCTCGATACCAGAACGGAGAAATGGAAATATAAATTTAAATAAATATTTCATTCCCTAGAGTGGGGATCGACCCCACAGCTGTCGCGTCACAGTCGCATTCGACGGTTATCTACGGTTACATATTTTTAAGTACCAAGAAGTTAAAAAAGAATATATAAATTATTTGAATTTGGATATTTTTATCTATTTTTATTTTTTATCTAACAGCCGAAATCGAAGACAAGGAGCCTCGCACGCCGCCCATGTGCCCCACGTGCGCCGGCGTGCCGAGCGCGCGCTGCTCGTGCGCTGCACCGCTGCTCTACGACGGGGAGTCCTGCGTTACTCGCGACCAGTGCCCTTGCTTCGATGGGTTTATATCGTATGTTGTTTTTTTTGGAGGGAGGCTGGTTGATCCGTGATCTAAAAAATCTTACAACAATTTTATAAATAATTATTTTTGTACTCTGCGTTTTGGTTAATATTTTCTTTATAGGATGTGTTATAAATTCCAATGCAAACGTAATTTGCTTTATATATATCTTTTGTTATTTATTCAACAGATACCCAGTGGGGTCCAGTTTCCGCGGAGATAAGTGCGAGACGTGCGTGTGCAAACTTGGCGGCATTCGTAGCTGTGCGCCAGCCGCGCCCTGCGCCTGCGCACCGGTATTTTTATACAGCACATCTCATTTTAAATGCATATGGAAAAGATTAAGATTAATATATTATCTTTTAAAAATACACTTACTTATCTTAACTATATTGAAATTTATTTATTTAAATTATTATAGTAAAAAAATACTGTATGTAGATATATAGTTTGATTTAAATGTTAATGTAAATTTAAATGTTAATAAATAATATGTTTTGATTTCATGTATAGTGTATACTCAATGTATGTATATTCAATTCTAATATCAATTTACAGGATTTAGTACCAAAACTGACAGAAAAATGCGAGTGCCTCTGTGAACCCTGCTTGAACAACACTAAGATATGCCCGACCAGCAAAATCTGTCTACCTCTAGAAAAGTGGTGCGATGGTCTCCAAGATTGTCCTGATGATGAACTGGAATGCACCACCATACCCACCGTAACGGAGACTGTAGTCACTACTGTCTTACACACTCAAGCTAACACGCCGCCGGCCACTACACTAGCTCCTACAACCACAACTGAGAAACGTGAGAGATACATTTTATTTAAATATGTTATTTTCATCTCTCATCGTAACTTTAAAGCTGTATTCATTTTCAAATTAGAAATAGTTTTCGGAATTTTATTGTAGATATATACAAGTACAAGATCCCCAAGAAATCAATTATTAAATATAAGGAGGCAACCAAGCGTATTGCATCATCTAGGCGGAAAGCAATATCTCATACGATTTCTTCTGAGACTTCTCTTAAGACATCATCTAAATTTTCTCCCAAGGCTTTCCTTAAGAAAGAACGAATAGAAAAAGAAACACGTATGTTATGATTGTTATTTTAGCAAAATTTTGCCAGTTTGATAAGAACCTTAATTGCCTATTGTCCTTCGTCTCTTATTTGCTAATAGATCTCTTTCTGTCTTATTTGCTAATAGATTACCGCGGGTTACCTATAAAGAACCTAGCGTTACATCGCTACGTTGTCCACTTTCAACTTTTGCTTAGTAAATGATTCCCGATACTTGACTTGTGTACCATAATTTACTTAACACGCTTTTATTAGCTTGCCCTGGGTGTCAATCATCAATGTTAAAAAATGTGACGCTATTTTGCTATTCTTCTTGCCGTCCGATTTGCTCTAATAATTTGCACACGTTAACCGTTCTTTACGAAATAATAATTTGAAGCATGTTTCTTAGTTTTTTAAATTACTCTCTGATTATTGTCTAAACATAGTCACATCGGTTATGAAGTACATACTAAACAGTACATTAACATATAAAATGTAATATAACATTTAATTTTAGCTCAAGAATGTCCTAAAGTAGAATGTCCGCCCGGCTACTTCGTACGCAAGGTGCCATCGCATTCCAGTTATAGCAACCCTTCAGATATCCCACCCCCACGCCCGAGATATTCCTACCAAAGGTTCTATAAGGGATCTAAGGGAGGCAACGGATTTTCAAAGGGTGGATATTCTAAGGGAGGATACTCTAAGACCAGTTATTCTAAAGGCGGATACTATAGTAAGTTTAATTTTCGCTTTTGTTTACTATGCATTATAACCTTTTTTATATAAATTAATATTTCATCTTGCTGTTCATTAGTTGACTCTTTCTCAATACGTTTTAGTCAATACGACTTATTTCTCCACAAACATTAATATTACGTCTTACTCAAAGTAATCGTCAGCTACTATAATACAAACCACATTATCCAGGTCCACCATCACGTCCGAACCAGAATCAAATCTTTAACTTAGAGAAGCCAACATTGAACAACAACCCCTCACAGGCTAAGCAACAGTGCGTCCAGTTCAAATGCATCCCCAAGTTACCGCCCATCCCCCCCAAAGGATCAACTTTACCACCATTAATTTGTTCAACACCTGTATGTCCGGATAGATACTCATTAAAACTGGAAAGTGTACCGTTTGGTGTTAATGAGTGCCCTCAGTAAGTTAAACGCTAACAACATAAGTAAGTTATAACAAGCGTACAGGAATTTCAACGTAGCTTGATGAGAACGCAGTTTAAGTATGGCTTAATGGTCAGAGCGCCCGGTCGGTTTCCAGGAGGCGCGGGTTCGAGTCCCGCTACGTTCAAATTTTTATACGTTTTCTAAATAAGTATTTTTCTTAACTAAGTGTGGCATAAAACTTTAAAAATGTGAAAAATACTTCTTGACCTTGTCTTTTGGTGACCGAGTTGTCTGGTCCCTAAATCATAAAATGTTACAATTTAAAAAAACAAAATTGGAATTGAATTGATCACAAACAACAACTATACGGATTTAGATGAAACTTTATATTAATATAGCTTATAAATCAGAATTAAACATAGGCTACAATTATGAAAAAGAAAGTTGAAGCGGGTGAAGTTGCAGGTGAATCGCTATACATTTATCAGTGTTCCATACAGATATATATTTTGACTAATTGTATTATAACAGATACGGCTGTGTACCACCTCCCGAGAGGCCAGTGTTCTGTAACATGACCGGCCGCACTATCAACACCTTCGACGGCGTAGAGTACAAGTATGATGTATGCTTCCACTTACTGGCCAGAGAGAACCGTTTTGGGGAATGGATGGTTGTAGGTTAGTATAATTTTTCTATTTTTTTTACTTTATGAAAAATCGATTATATTTATATGAATGCAAAAATATATATATTTAAAGTTAAATTAAAGCAAAGATACATAAATTACTAATTTGATAATGTATAAAGCATGGCGAAGCAAGGGGCGAAACTCAATGCCACACTTTGCCTCGTTACCAGAGCGAGAAAATGAAAATATTACATATTTCATTTCCTTGAGTGGAAACCGAACTGTGGGTTCGACTTCCTATCGTAATCTATCGTATTTACAATTCAATTGTAATAGTACAAGTTTTACATAACAATAAAACTTGTATTATTGTGGAGAGACGATGCACAGCATCTGTGAGAGGGCGCTGTATACTTCCAATTGATTATCTAATGATTTTCACTTCCGGTTGCTGTTTTCGACCAATCAGCGATTCGCCGGAAGTCACGTGGTCTCAGGTGGTAAGGCGCCGAAACGTTTTAAAGGCGCCACTACGCTTCATTCCTCATAGCAGATTCTCACCAGGAGCCTTAAAATGATGGTGTGCATCGTCTCTCCACAATAATACAAGTTTTATTGTTATGTAAAACTTGTACTATTATTTGGGATGTGACGATGCACAGCATCTGTGAGAGACGTGTTTATAACTCCTGGTGACCACGTACGACGCTATGTGATCTAAATCAGAATCCATACCTATATTATAAATTCGAAAGTAACTCTGTCTGTCTGTCTGTCTGTCTGCCTGTCTGTCTTTTACGCAATCAGGCCCAAACCGCTAATTTAATTGTGATAAAATACTCATATAGAGATACTTGAGGGTATCGGGATGAACATAGGATACTTTTTTTTCTCATATTTGTAATATTTTCGATATATACCAATATATTAAAATACTTATTAATTTGACATGCAATTTATTCCGCCATGTTTATAACAACCGCCGTTGCTAAGCAACGATTTGCAAAGTTTGTTGTTAGAAAACGTCACCCAAAATAAGTTTGCTTAACGCATACATGGCGCGCGCCGACTCAACCTTATGAGACACAAAAACAATATTCTCCAAAAATATTGTCCCTTAAATATTGTTTAAAAAAGTCCGCGTTGATATATACTATAGATATAGATTTGTATACATTAACAAAAATTAGATGATTTCTATAATTTGATATTCATCCTTATGAAAATAAATATAATAGTCACTTTTAGCATTTCATCTAGATGGAAATTATAGGTTACTGTATAACATTCTAATAAATAATTAAGGAGATGTCACTGATTCCAAATGACTTAGCCTACGAGTTGTGTAGTATGACCGACGCGAACGGGCAGATGACTTTGTTGATTTTGTAATTTTTTATATATTTTCGAATTAATATTATTTTTTATGTAATTACTTGCTGCTTATAATTAATTAATCTTAGTTCGGTTATGTATACCGATGTTATACACTTAAAATATCGTAATTTTAATCATTTGGGATTTTATTTAATGTTGTTCGCAAAAATTAATAATTATTTAATATAGAAAAATGTTTAGTACGTGCGCACGACAAACTTTAGGTACTTTTTCTAATGTTAAGAATTTCCTTTAGTTACTTTTACTTCTTTTGTTTGTTCATTTCGGTTACTCAGACATTTTTTCTAATAATAAATCTCCACTTATTATTATTTTTTAACTTATTTTAATTATTTAGGCTTATATTTTCGCGGGCGTAGCCGCGTCCGGGCCCACTAGTGATTATATAAATTGATTCTGATACATTCAAATAAATTGATCTGTAAAACCACAAAAAACATGAGTAACATTGTTTTATTTATAAGCAATTTGAGAAACAAAGAATTGTTAATTGCTTAATTTTTTAATTCAATTAATAATCGCTCTGCCGGAAGCTGCGCCAAAATAATGTAACTTCAATTATTAGATTTACTTATAATCTGCATACAAACAGATTTTGAAAGATGTTTCGCAACTCGTAGGACGTGGAGGTTTTAATCGAATCACCAAGATAAGACATCTTGGTGATGACGAGGCGGTGATCTGAATAACAAATCGCATTAGAGTTGCGCATAACGCGAGTGATGTGCACCTGGGAGATATTTTTTTGACGAACCATTACATAGTCAATCAGATGCCAGTGCTTCGATCTCGGATGCATCCATGTGGTTTTATACCTAGCAGGAAGTCTAAACATGGTGTTGGTAATGGCTAGTTCAAATTGGACACACAACGACAGAAGAAGTTGCCCATTACTATTCATATTTCCGACGCCGTGTCTTCGTGTGTCAAGACTTTTGGCCAAGATTCAAAATCGCGACCGACACGTGCGTTAAAGTCGCCCATCAGAAGGATCTATTCTCTAGGAGGTACTTAAGAAAGAACCTGCGTGACTTCCTCATAAAACCTAGCCTTTATTGTATCATCCTTGTCTAACGTCGGCGCATACACACTGATCACATTTACATAATTGTTATTGTCCAGATGCAGGCGTAGTGTTACACGATCTGAGATGTGAATCGGATGTTCCTTCAATTTAGAAGTGATATTATTTTTGATATCAAAGCCGACACCAGATATTCTTGGTTCGGACGATGGAGTACCTTTCCAGAAAAAAGTATAACGACCCCGACGTCCCACTCTTTCTCCTTCATCAGGCAAATGTGTCTCACTGAGAGCAGCGACATCAACATTGTGGCGCCTGAACTCATGGGACACGAGGGCTGTTTTTCTGGATGGACACAAGTTTACTTCGTTGTCAATAAGGGTGCGCACATTCCACGCTGCGAAAGTCATATTAAGGATTTTATGGTGGTTTTTATGTTTATATTGTTTTCGACCACGTTATGGGTGATGCAGAGACAGCCGTGGTTACTACCTCTAAAATTTAGTGAGATAAGCCTTTTTTAGGACACCTTTACTAGTCCCCTCGCCAAATTGGGGGGTAGCAGGGCCTCCCTGAATAGGGCTGCTACGTCACCCTGGGAGCTGCCGAATCACACCGTTAACCCAAGGCAATGCAAAACGACCATCTTGCCGAGGCCGCCTACGTGCAGACATCAGACAAAGCCTAGCCGGCATCACGGCTAAACCTCCATACCTTTGTCCATCGCCGCAGGACTATTGTTAGCAATCGGGGTCCATTGTCAGAGCCAAGTCATTTGCGCAGGATATTTTATACAGTTTTTTTCATAAATATACGCCCATTTCGAACCCAAATATGCTTGTACTGCAACTCTTCCTTTTTTACGAGCGACAGCGTGAAGTGATTTATTTGCTGTCGTTAGATATTCGTAAACATATACAGGAGGATAGGAACCTTGTTTCCACCAATACCAAGATGAGATGAATTAAGTTTGTTGGAGAGGTTACTTTTGTTGTACTTGATCACAGCTGCTAGAAATTGGTCGCGGGCGAAGGAAGCACTAAATTGGACTATAATTGATCTTGGTCTCGTTGATTTTGGATTTATTTTGGCACTGCGAGAACAGTGAGCAATTTCATTTTCTTTTATATTGAGGTTTATAGATTTTGAAAGTTGTTTAACTATAGTGATCAGATTTTCAGTTTTAGATTCTGGTACACATTGAATTTCAATATTGTTTGCTTTAGCTTGTTGTTCCATTATATTAATTTTATTTTGTAAAGTATTCACGGTAGTTTGTAGAGCTTCATTATCATGTTTTAATTGACTAGTTACGTCACAGTACATGTCGAGTAGCTGCTTCATATCTTCGTATTGGTTACTCATGAAAGTAACTGACGTTTGCAATTCTCCAATTTTGTTTTCAAATCTTTTAAAGTTTGTTTCAATAGAATTGGTTATTGTTTTATTAATGCTGACCATTACATTAGACATTTGTTTCTCAATAGCGTCGTTCACAATATTTCGTATGTTATCGTAGGTAATTTGTTTATTTGTTATTGGTGACGTCGGTGAACTAAGAGCTTGTCTTTTGTATTTTTTGTATTTTTTTTAGTAACATTAAAATCAGTAGCTTTTGAATTTGTACGGTTACCTGCAGTACCTACAGGCGTCTCATCAGTGGTTTTATACTTATTACACTTCCAATTAGTAAACGCATATGATATTATGCTTAGAATGTCTCCAAGAGCATTAAACAAGCGATGAGTCCTCTTGCTCTTTGCAATGCCCGTTAGCTGAATAAAATTAGGCCATAACTGCTGAAAATCTGAGACATATACCTAACCTTATTGTAGGTTTTAACACAGCCGTGTTCGGTGAAGCTCAGAATCCACTACAGTATTGGTATACTCGTATATAATACCAAGCAATAGAACAGTATTACATGCATGTAGATACTTGTTAAACAAGAGGTTCAAATGACTCACCCGTTGTCCATTTTTTTTACCTTTGAATTTCACAAAATCAAATTCTCTGATGAGGATGAACATCTTTGCTAGAGGCCTTCCAAGATTAGGCCCGATTTAGAAATCCGATTCACGATGTAAAGAAATTCTACCTCCAACACTACACTTACCACAGCACTTTCACTTTTAAACAATGTTACTCTTATGGGAAATAACGACGCCATGAGGAAAGAAGCGCAGTGGCGCCTTTACAACGTTTCGGCGCCCCACCACCTAAGACCACGAGACTTCCGGCGAATCGCTGATTGGTTGAAAACAGCAACCGGAAGTGAAAATCTTTGGATAATCAAAGGGAAGTATACAGCGCCCTCTGACATCCCATAGAATATGTGCTGTGCATCAACACATCCCAAAGAATAATGTATTCTTCAATAACATTATTCAATATTTCTATTATTTTATACATATTATGAAGATAATATTATAAAATTATAGTTATTCATTCAATTTGTACGTGAAGTTTAAAGTAACAAAATTGAATTGATTATTTTTTTCAGCTCGTAAGAAATGTGATGAGAACACATGCCAGAACCAGCTTATAGTAAGCCAAGGCCATGAAGTGATCCTAGTGAAGCCCTCTCTTATGATAGAGTACAATAATTACGAATATACCGTAGAACAAACTAACAAGATTTGCTTCCAAAGAAACAGTTTTGATGTCAATCGCTTGGGAGATGGAGTATCTATAAAGTCTAGGAAATATAACTTTACAGTATTATATAGTCCTGATGGTGATATTAAAATAGGGGTATGTATTATTTTTGAACTGTGTTTTGGTAATATCATTGTCAGAATAAGGAATTCTCAGTTTTATTGCATATTTTTATTTATATTTCAAATGTTGAGATATTCAATTTTATTTTGCTTTAAACTATAATCTGTACTTTCCATAACTATAGTAACTTTTTATGATTTTTTTGGCTTATGGTGTAAGTCATAGTAGTAAGCAATAGATTCATATACACATCTTCTGATAATATGACAAATACATTGCGTTTTAATATGTTTCTCGCAGGTATCGAAGTCGTACATGCATCGCGTGGACGGTCTGTGCGGCACGTTCGACGGCGACGCGCACAACGAGCGCGCGCTGCCTGGCGGCCGCGTCGCCGCCACCATTGAACAGTTCGCGCGTGCCTGGGCGCACCCCGCGCTGAAAGACGACGCGTGCGAACCGCGCGCCGCGCCACGTTGCGACCAGCGGCACGTGTGGGACCTGTGCAAGGTTATCAGGTTAGTGTAAGACTGAATGTAGGATTAACGTCGCAACGGTCGTAATTTTTCTACTAAAGAATACTTCGCCAACAAGTAACAACAAGTACAAGAAAACGCATGTCAAGTGCACACCGTACCTTTAGTGCTCTTAACTTTAAGGATCACTTATAGAACAATTCCATGACATTAAATGTACATAGGGTTTTTTTTACCCTATGACGAAACGTAATACTGTCCAGGAGTTCAGCAATTTTCGTTTATTTTTAGTTACTGCTTGTTGAGAGGTGGTATGGTATGCCACTACAGCATTGGGCAGTTACCTGAGAATGAAGTAATTTGAATAACATATTAAGAATAAGAAATAATTTGAAATAAAATGAAAGTGTTCCATATAATTTTATAACAATTTTAGTAAAAATTAAAGAAAATAAACTTTGTAACAATTATTTTATATCTTCAGCGAGGAACCTCTGTCACAATGTGCTAAAGTCTTGAACCTGGATAAATGGAGAAGCATATGCTTGGAGAAGATCTGCGCGTGTGAAGACCTGGTTGTCAACGGTACTAAGAGGACTAAGGAAGAATGCCGATGCCTCCTCGTAGAGAAATTAGTGGCCGAGTGTCTAGCTGCGGATAAGAACATCGATGTATCCAGTTGGAGAATGCAGATGGATTGTCGTAAGTTTTGTGTAATGTTAGAATTAGTTTTATTGGATTATGGGTTGTTTATCTTAATATAAATAAATTTTAATATTATAGCGATATATACATAGAATTTTCAGTGGCACGAGCGTGTGAGAGTTGTTTGCTTGGTTTGGTTTTGTCATTGCTTCTTCTTTCATCTTCATTTCATTTTTGCCCTGGTAACAAGGCAAAGCGTGGTGTTAAGTTTCGCCACTCAACACTAAATGCCTCTAAAATTCGTAACGTAACGAATATACGTAACGTAAAACTGAAAAAATAGAATTTAGTGATATCAATAATAAATTATATTTTTTTTTGAATAATGATAAAAATGATTAAGCTTGGTTCTTAATTGAAGAAAAGGGACTTCACATAATTGCAATGCAATGGATGCAAGGTGATAAAAACATTAAATATAACGTCTAAAAAACTATGATTGGTTTTTGTTGAAACTTGTATATTATTATTATAAAAGCAATCTAACATCACAAAATTTATTGTTTCATTCAACACAATAAAAACATTTTACACATACATATACACCAGCATATTATCAGAACTTCTTCAATAATAGTTGTTGATTTTAGCCGCGGAGTGCCCCGCGCCTCTCGTCCACTACGACTGCTACCGCAAGAGCTGCGTGCCGACATGTGGCGCGAGTGGCGGCGCGGCGTCGTGCGCGGCCTCCGACGGGCAGTGCTTCCCCGGCTGCTACTGCCCCGAGGGCAAGCTGCGCAAGGGCGACCAGTGCGTCGCGCCCGGAGACTGTTTGGACTGTGAGTACCCAACTAGCCTGTACTAAATAAACATCGCCCCAGTGCCACTATGACATTAGTTACTATTTACTCTATATTTTATTTTAACGTAATATTTAAAATAAACTACGAGTAGCTCCAAAACTTTTTATCCATTTTTTTTTGTTTTATAAAATGCTCTAAATTTAAATAAAACTTCCAGGCTCATGTAAGGGTGTGGGAACACCGGCCAAGTATGTAACGTTTGAAGGAGACGATTTGCCATACCTCGGTAACTGTACTTACTTAGCTTCGCGGGAAGTTAGTGACGATGGCAAAAGTCGTTATGAGGTACTAAATACTTGTATTACTTCTTATTTTCATCTGCTATGTAATATTATATTCTTGTTCTTCTTTCTAATGCCCCATTTTAAACGTATTGTGAATATCGGTTCCTAAAAAGCTATATTTATATTTATATTTTTCTTATAAATAAAAAGGAAACAAATATATAAACATCTAACAGTAATCATGAAATCATTAATAACTATTTGAATTTTGTATTTATTGATGACTGCACTAAATTGCACTTTTTCTTGTCAAGATGTAGAAAATGAAATATTTCAAAATAAACTTTTCCGAATTGAAGAATTGAAAATACAGTCATATTTATCATACATGATTTAGTTATTCATAATAATTATTATATTTCAATATAAATTTTAGGTATACGCCAGTAATGGACCGTGTGAAGACAAGTCGTCAGCGGTGTGCACGAAGGCTGTACATCTAATACATGAGAAGAATGTTATACATGTTTCTAAGGACGTAGTAACCAAAAAGGTTTGTTTATTTTTTATATTATAATTATTATGTCATTTACAATGTTATAAACTTTTAAAAAAGTTAAAAAAAAAATACTATCGTGGCACAGTGAAATAGCGTTTGATTGCCAAGGGTATAGTTGTGGGCTCAATCCCCACTCGAGGGAAAAATTGTATTTATTATCTCACTCTTGTGAACAATGTCTTTCTACTCTGGTAGGAGGGAAACAACGTAAAATTTATTTCTTTTAATTGACGATAAAAGCAGTTGACAGTCGTTGGCCGTATTTAGTATATTTACATTTTATTTGTTTTACGGCGTTGTTTTTTATAAATGTAATAAAAAACAACTGTATAAAACAAATAAAGTGTAAATAAACTTATATAATCATTTGTTTATTTTTTTCATTTTCCAGTTGGTTACGACAGTGAATGGCGAAGTAGTATTTACCTACCCTCTTAATAACAAATGGGCTAAAGTCACTCTCTTGAATGGACAAGATGTCAGTATTGTGCTACCGGAACAACATGTACAGGTAAATTAAATATATTTTATTATTTTAAAATATAATATTATTAAATATATTTTTAATCTATGATTTTAAAGTATTATAGTAAGGCAAAAAATTTAAAACTCTTTTGCCTTCAGCAAATCTCCTTTATCTCGCCTTTTAATAGTCTATTGCAATAAAATTATTTCAACTTTAATGACATCCCTCTGTATTTAATCAGCCTAGGGCAACTAAAATGAATTTTACTATTTTTTATATTTTTTAACTAGACTACTAGATACTAGATTACAAGATTTTTTCCCCCTTGCAATAAGCTTTGATCGAACTTTGTACTTAATATTTTTTTCTTAAATTTGGTAATTTAATTGTTAGTAAAATACACTTTACACTTGAACAGCTAACAATAATACAATCTAAAATGGAGTTCAGCGTGCAACTCCCCTCCTACATCTACGGCAATCGAACCCAGGGTCTGTGTGGAGTGTGCGCCGGATACCAGGACCAACTAGTTACTAGCAATGGTACTGTTACAGATGATTTCGAAATAGTAAGTATATTTTTACGCTTACTTTTTTTAATTGTAATTTTTTTATCTGTTGATTATCGTTTAATATTATTATTCTTGTACTATACTATTATGATAAAAGTCAAACTAAAAAATAATAACAATTTCAAGGGCTTACATTGTTTTAAAAAATAAAAAAGTTAGAGTAAATATCTTTCTAAGGTATTCTTCGAGAAAATTCAACTCTTGAAACTGTAACTTAACCAGGAAATTCATATTATTGCTCTTACATAAAAATAAAAATTCTTCTTTTTTACTTCACAAAAGACGACTAAACGGTCCTTATTCGACCAGTCTCCTTCTTACCTTTTTTACTTTCGTTGGTTTTTAGTTTTATGCTGTATCATAGCATAGCAGAGCATAGGTAGAGGGAACATGGAAACCTAGTATTAGGACACTTCCGTTACACACTTTCCACCGAATTCTGTAGTCATAGCATGTTGAGAACTCAACTCATTACTAGCGAGGAAATGAAAATTATATTTTTTAAATTTCCTCGAGTGGGAATTGAACTCACAGCATGTTTAGCTTACCGTCATATGCTCACGCCCTTACGCCGCGACTGGCCTCGCTTGTCTCTTTTATTCATATATTAATATATTTTTTAAAGCAGAGCTTTTCTTCATTGAATTTTAATAAAGCTACTCTTCAAGCATTCCTACATACATATGTATTTCTCCATAGTACGGTAAAAGCTGGCAAGCTGGTCCTGAAGCACTAGAAATACTAGAGGTGCCACCACAAGAACAATGCGTGGAGGCTCCTCCCCCTCCTCCTTGCGTGCCACCACCACCTGACGTCAACCCCTGTTATAATATCAACGACGTGGAGAGGTTTGGAGCTGTGAGTATGCAACATAACAGAAATGTTTTTGCAGCTTCCCGCGTTTTCCAGTTAAGCAAGGAAAGCAGGAGTAAATTTTTGTTAAGACACTCCTTTGCATTTATTATGAGTTTCCCCGAGGAAAGTGTGGAAGTGTAGACAGAAGCTGTACGATGGCCGTCGAGAGGTTTTCGACTAGTGTTATGACATTAAGCCTGAAATAATAAGTGGCAGAACTCAACAAGGACCTTTTTTATATGGTTTAGTTAGATCGAATTCGAAATGATAATGTTCTCTTTTTACTCTCTATCTTACATTCATATAAAATACTTTGTATAATAAAGATAAAGAACCCAATGGAAACCTATGATTCGTTGGACCAAATCAAGTAAACTAAAATGTTTTAAGCACTTCGATCCGAATTGAAACAAAACCGTCTTATTTCTAACTACACCGTACTGGATAAAAAAAAGATAATTTTCCCTCTATACAACCCGCAGTGCCACGCGCTGATAGACCCGGCGCCCTACCTGGCGCAGTGCGAGGCGGAGCTGTGCGAGCTGAACAAGACGGACGCATGCGACGTTCTGCGCCGCTACGCCGCCGACTGCCGCGAGCAGGGCGTGTGCCTGCAGTGGAGGGCCGGCCTGTGCCCCTATACATGGTGAGGCTAACTACACATAGCTATACTTCGTCGAAATGGGAAATTATAATAAATAAAAATTTAGAAACTCTAGTTTCATTTTGAGAAATTATTTTCATTTTCTTTTTTATTGTTTCCCTCTGTATTTATTTTATTGTCGCACATAGCAAGGAACAGGGAACTTAGTTTAGATATTCCGTTCCCATTAAGACTCTTTCGTTTCCCCACTTTTGAGTTGCGGTGCTCAATGCCGGGCTTTGCCTCGTTAGCAGTGTGAAGACATGAAAATATTTAATATTTAATTTCCTATTGTGGGAATCGAACCTACAACCTATCGTGTTTATTGTCACACGCTTGTGCCCCTACGCCACGACTTGTGCCCCTACGTCCTAATTATATCGACAGAAGCTATAATCAAACTTCATCAATTGTTTTGATACCACTTAAAAAAACTAGTAATAAATAAAAATCTTAATGAAACTACTATAATATTTATGTGAAAGCGAGGCGCCATTCGTATACCGACCATGCGTAGACTGCGAGCGTACATGCGAGAACTACGAGGACCTCAAGAACAATCCAAAGAAATGTGACAAGCACCCAGTTGAAGGATGCTTCTGTCCAGAGGGAAAAGTAAGTTCTACCACATTTTATTTATCTTTTTCAATTTTACAGGTTTTCTAATTGGTTAAAATAATATAAATACAAATATTAAGAGTAAAATAGGGTATTATAACTTCACTTAACTACTATGGCTTTACTGTAAACTTAATATATTTATCATTCTAAATATTGTTCATTCAACTATTTGAATATTATATTAATACCATACATTTTTATCCGTTATCTAATCTTGAACAGTGTACTACTACACTGTACTTGTTAGTGTTTACTTTAAGTTTTTGTAGTAGCAAACGCAGAATACAATACATAAATAAATAATTAAAAATTAATTGTATTAAATATTTATTATGTTATACAGGTGCGAGTAAACAACACGTGTATAGAGCCAACGAAGTGCTTCCCATGCGACGTTAACAAGCAACACTTTGCAGGCGACGAGTGGCAAGTAAGTAAACAAATATAACATTTTTTTGCTATTTTTTTAGCTTAACTTGCACGCTGGATCCCGCTCGCAGTAGGGTAAGCGGAGGGAATCTAGTGTTAGAACATTTTATGTTTGAACAATGAATACAAAAAAATATCTACATCCTATATCTTAGTTAAACATTGAAAAATCCTTGTGCAACACTTAAGTAGCACTGAAAATATGGTCAAAGTACTAATCTAACATATATATATATATATATATATGAATATAACAGGTGGACGCTTGCACCAGCTGCACGTGCAGCAAGCTCCCATTGGACAGCAGCGCGCACGTGTCGTGCACCACGCGCACTTGCGCCGCGCCAGTGTGCACGGAAGGGGAGAAATTGGTCACTAAATCCTCGCGCGGCGCCTGCTGCCCCGAATACATGTGCGGTGAGTTATATCATGTCAGCTTCACGCTGTATCCCGCACACAGCGGGGTAGGTGGATGGAACCTAGTGTTAACGCACTCCGTTCTGGAGGTATTGCGTATTGAGTGGGAGTACTCAACGCCACGCCTCGATATCAGAGCGAAGAAATGCATAAATAACTTTCAATAAATATTTCGTTTCCTCGAGTGGGGATCGAACCCACAACCAGTCACTGTTTCAGACACACTTTGTGCCCCTGCGCCACGACTGACCTCAAGAAATGATAATATAAATTTAATAAATATTTAATTTCCTAGAAGAGATCGAACCACAATTGGCCTCACTTAAAATAATATTACCAAACCTTTTTAACCGAAATCATGCTTCTACATAAAAATATAATTAAATTCAATGTTAGATGTGACATTAATTATACTGTATTATTTAAAATTGTTGTTATTAATTGTTGTAAAATTTCCAGTTGAAAAACCACCGGATGTAACATGTGAAGAACCGAAAAAGATGGAATGCGGCTTTGGACAAGTTCTCAAACAAAAGACAAGACCTAACGGATGTAAAGAGTTTGCTTGTGGTAAGTCAAAAAAAATCCATTTACAAAATAATTTACATATTATGTAGATGAATTATAAACAATACAATACAATATTGTTATAAATTCTTACTTTTCACAACTTTTATCATTTATATTTAATTTAATGTTAGTATTTTATCCATATACAATGAACGAACATTTTTCTCCTTCGCAGAGTGTAAGCCAGAAGAGGAATGTGAAAAAATACCCACAGCAAGCGAGGTAGAAATGTTAGAACCGGGTATGGAGCGTCTTATAGACAACAGCGGGTGCTGTCCGCGGGTAGAAATGGTTTGTAGGGTACAAAACTGTCCCGCACCCCCATCCTGCCCTGAATATCATACTTTGGAGACTAATAATGTTACTGGGAAATGCTGTCCCGCGTATACATGCGGTAAGTTTTAGTTTATTGTTTTTTTATACTAGCATCATAAAGCTTGTTTCATTTTGTTTGTGTGAATGCATTAATCTCTGGAACTACTGGTTTGAATTGAAAAATATTTTTGTTTCAGATAGTTTATTTATTACGGAAGACTATAGATTATATAAAAAAAATAAAAAATCATCCCGCTGTATCCCGCACACAGCAGGGTAGGCAGAGGGAACCTAGTGTTAAGACACTTCGTTCCCCACTTTCTGCCGAATTCTGGAAATTCGGAATACAGCTGTCTATATTTTTTTTAAATATGTCATTATATATTTGGCTAACAGAATTACCTAAAGACAAATGCGTCGTGACTCTTGAATGGGAGGCTGCACCCAAAGGTGGAGAGAAGCCCAGACCCAACGCACAAGTTGTTCTCAAGGATGTAAGTAAACTGATTCACTATAAACGAATTTTTTTTCAGATTCACGCTGTATCCCGCATGTAGCAAGGTGGGCAGTGTGATAAAAATATTATATTTTGATTATAGAAAAAAACTTAGTTGGAAATCAAATTAGTTGATACTCATTAAGAGTATGGTTTGAAATATATTTTTTATAATATTTCAATATTAAAGCTGTAAGGTTAAATTCCACCATCAATTATATCAGCACGTTACGGTATGTATAATATAATAATGTTATGTTAAAAAGAACAAATATGCACCACCTGCTTTTCTTCATATATTCGATAATCTCAACTTTCGATTTTACTTACTTTATTTTATACTTTCTTTTGTATATAAATAATAGCAATGATTTTTAATCTACAATTACAGATAGACGCAGTATGGCTCGACGGGCCCTGTCGTTCCTGCCGTTGTGTGTCTATGGCCACGGGCAAGGGCGCCCCCGCCCCGCAGTGCAGTACCAGCGAGTGCCCTGCGATCCTTTCGACCCCACACTTCGTGTTGGAGCCCCGTCCCGTACCGTTCACGTGTTGTCCTGAATCAGTGCAAATTGCGTGTCGAGATGGGGATAACATTTACAAGGTATGATTTTGTATGTTGTAAAAAAAGGTTGCTTCGTGAGGAACTCAACGCTTCGTGTTGTTTTATTACCAAAGCAAGGAAATGAGTATAATTCAATTTTCAAAGTAGGATCAGCGCGTGCGCGATGGTGGCCTCGTATCATAACATATCATATCTATCATAAGATTTGGATCTATAAAAACATGATATATAGATACGTAATGTACCCTTAATATAAAAGGCACCGAACTCAATGTTTCTGTAAAATCAGATTTTACTTAAAACTGACTATTAAAAATAAGACTATTTTCTAAGATATTATTGAAAAATGTCCAGGCCGGTGAGAACTGGACGTCGCCGTACAACCCGTGCGAGTCGTACCAGTGCGTGCCGATAGAGGACGGCAAGCTCGAGAAGATCACCAAAGTACAAAACTGCCATACTGACTGCCAGATTGTAAGTATATGTGGGCTTTTGTCGTTTAATTGTAATATATTTAATATTATTTAGTTGTATTTTTGGAAAATTGGTTAATTAATTATTTTAGTACGGTTATCTTTACTGTTATATACTAACCCGTTTATCCTTAAATCACATATACTTTAATTTCATTTGTATGTATAGATCTATATTCAAAAGAACAATCATAACTCGCAATAGGAAAAAGAATACGCAAATAATCTTCCTAGCTCATAAGCATACAATTTTAACGTTACCTTACGATAGCAGAGACTTAACGCTACGATAATTACGATAAGATTATTTTTAGCCTTGCTGTAAAGCTAAACAACTCAACAACAAAAAAATTAAGAAAAGTTTCTAAAAGCCTACCTGTCGTCAGGGCTGGGAATATACTCCGTCGTCG
Organism: Heliconius nattereri; assembly: GCA_013403645.1. NCBI lineage: Eukaryota > Metazoa > Arthropoda > Insecta > Lepidoptera > Nymphalidae > Heliconius > Heliconius nattereri. Next base: position 1,626,109 of record JAAIXI010000237.1, read on the forward strand.
GACGCCGCCGAGTGCTGTGGTCAATGCCGTCCCGTGGCCTGCGTGGTGGACGGCATCATACACGCCATTGGGCAGACCTGGACGTCTACAGATTTTTGCACTAATTACACTTGTGCTGATTTGAATGGAACTGTAAGTTTTTTGTTTAGCTTCACGCTGTATCCCGCACATAGCAGACTAGGCAAAGGGAACCTAGAATTGAAACCTAGTATTAAAACACTCCGTCCTCATTAAGACACTTCCGTTCCCCATTTTCAGCCAAATTCTCGAGACCCAATTCTAGAGGCATTACGTGTTGAGTGGCGGACATCAACGCCGCGCTTTACCTCGTTACCAGAGCTAGGAAATTCCCGGAATTGGAATCAAACCTACAACCGTCGCGTTTACAGTCGCACGATTGTTGCACCTGCGCTACGAAGGCGACGTGGCTGCCCTAAATCTGTAGATGGTTGTAGACTTTATCTTACTTTTGATTATTTCTTCCCGAGTAAACAATGCGCTCAGAAATTCTAAGTTTAAAACTGCCGATTTCAGATACTCAGCTATCATACTGGTTTTAGACTAGAAAGTAGAAAATCAAAGTATACCAAATATAAGGTACTCGAGTCAAACTATTTTTGTCCATAAAATAGTTAACGAACATTAGTAGTAAATAGTGATAATTTAAAAAAAAAAAAAAACAATATGGTGCTTCTTATTTGAATAAGCTACGTTACTATTTTATAAAATAAAAAAGTATCATTCATGGTTTATTAATTTTGAACAGAATGAATATATATTGCAAATTAAATTATCAGATAAAACCTCAGTGTTTAAATATTTTTTTATATTTTCTCTACTTACAGCTGCAAATACAAAGTCGCAACGAGTCGTGTCCAGAGATTTCTCAGTCTGTCAAGAAACAGTTCTTACTGTCAGAGGAGAAGGTACCTGGACATTGTTGTCTCAAGAGAGAGCCTATCGCCTGTCGTGTTGGATATAATATTTATCAGGTAGCTAAATGTTACTTTCTCAGAATTTTGATATATGTATAAATTTTATGATAATATATAATTCCACAGGTAGGCAGAGGGAACTTAATCTTAAGACACTCTCTCGCACATTCAATTGTTGATGCATTGCGTATAGAGTGGCTGAACTCAATACCGCGCTTCGTCAAATGTTACTTTTTGCGGTTATTTTGATATAATATTTTAATAAAATTAGAAACAGTAGTTTTATTTAATGAAAGATTTTTTATTTGTGATTTTTATATGAAACTTTCTTTTATTTTTCATCGAATCAAATGAAATGTAAGTGTTTTTTTAATATATTGAATATTTTACTTTATACTATTCAGTGGCGTAGCTAGGGTATTTGCTGCCCGGTGCGGCTTGAGGGACTTGATGCCCCTTTCCTGTTGATGAGTTCTAAAAAAAAACAAAGTGATCGTCAACGTTGACTTCTAAAAAAAAAACGTAATCGTCGACGTAGACGAAAAAAACAAAGTGATCGTCGACTTTGATGCCCCTTTCCTTTTGATGCCCGGTGCGGCTTAGAGGACTTGATGCCCTTTAAAATGGTATAAGGTCTAAAAAACAAAGAAAAAACACACTAATCGTCGACTTTGATGCCCTTTTCCTGTTGATGCCCGGTGCGACCGCCCCGCTCGCACCCCCCTAGCTACGCCACTGATACTATTTGAAGATATCAATTGCTACGACTGTATGATTGATATTATCGAATTCCACCAAAAAAAACCTTAACATAACTGTCTAATTACTGTTAATTTTTCTAATTCATTATTTTAATAAAAAACACAGGAAGACCAAACCTGGCCATCAGACGACCCTTGCAAGAACTACACGTGTTCGCGTGAAGACGGGCAACTCGTCCACGCGCCACACGTCACCGCGTGCGACGTCGCGTGCAGACGTGGCTGGAAGTACGTGAAACCCGCACCCGGCGTGTGTTGCGGGCAGTGCGAGCAGGAGCAGTGCGTGTTGGAAGAGGAATTGAAGGAAGTTGGTGAGTGTTATGTAGAGAGTATTGTGTCTATGTATAATAATGCAGGATAGTATTTAAGTATAAAAACACATTTAGAACTGAAAAATATTTTTCTTATAAAACAGTACTTTTTATTATTTGTATAATTTTGTATAATATTTTAATAAATGTCGATTTATACATATTTTCACAGTATTTGTAGCATTCGAATGTTTCTCATCATTAGAATATAAAATTTGATGATATGATTACAATCGTACTAATTTTTAATCTGTTAAAGATCTTTGTCTTTTGTGTCGTTGTATTAATAAAACATATTTCATTACTTTAACATTGATTTTTATCAAATCAACGTTTATAAGCAAAGTTCAAAGCAGCTTATAATTGTTCTTATAATTGTTGAAACGTATTGTATAATATTTATATCATGAAAAGCCATATATACCAATGAAAAGTAGAAAAAATATATCAAGAATGCACGTCGAATCTTATTTCTTAATTACATTTTGCAATAAAATAGACCAGCTTGGCTTCTAAATTAAATGATATATTCATAAGTGTCCACAAAATATGAAAATTTTTAATTGTCCCCATAGGCGAGACTTGGCATTCAGCTGACAACTGCACCACGTACCTGTGCGAGCGCCTAGACCACGAGGTATACGTAACGTCATCGCGCACCACCTGCCCCGACGTGTCAGCCTGTTCTCCGGAGTACGTGGTCAAAGATGGCTGCTGTGCGGTCTGCAAGGAACCTCCGGCTGCACTCAGTGAGTCATTTGAAAACAATTAATTTTAAATAATTTTGCTGACTGTATATACCCTAGATGTGTGCAGGTCAAGACGATTGCTAGAAATGGAATTATTAACTTGTTTGAAAGTATTAGTTTTAAAAAAAATGCTGACCTTTGGGATATTCATATCGCAGTGGCACAACTTTTGACTGCGAACGCCAAAGTTTTGGGATTCATTTCAACTGGAAGACATGAATTACTTACATTTCCTCGAACTAGTAACGAGACAACCGGCAGCATTGAGCACCACCACTCAACACGCAATGTCTTGAAATTTAGGCGGTACGTAGTTAATAGTGATTTCCTATGCGTAGAAATAACAACAACGAAATATAATTGAATAAACAAACAATAGTATCTAAACATGTACATCTCGTTTTCAGGTAAATGCGTACCGCGCGCGCTGCCGGCGGCGGACACGGTGGGCGCGGTGCGCGTGCGGCTGGGTGCGCGCGGCCTCTGCATCAACGCGCAGCCCGTGCCCGGCCTGGGCGAGTGTCGCGGGCAGTGCGACTCCGGCACGCTGTATAACAACCGTTAGTATTCGACTTTACTTTATAAATTTTATACTGTATTATATCTTTTTAATAAAAGCTGAGATTAAAGGTGAAAAAAAAACATATTTTAAATCAAGCGTTATTAGAAATAAACAAAATCTATAATGGGAGAAGGAAATTTAATTATTTTATTTAAATGCATTGAAAATTTTATTAAAATTATGATAACATTTTGCCGTTTAATGTATAATTATTTAATTTCTCGAATAACACTTTTGAACGTACACCCTATACAAAGATAGGTAATACATGTAATGTGAAAACTATATGGCAACCGATGACTCCTAACTGTAACACTACAGTGCGAGGACAGCATCACTAAGCAGTGCATTCCATAATTAAGTACTGAAAATATAATAAAGTGTTCAATTGTAAAAATTTTCTATGAAAAAATTTTACTTTATATGACATGTTATGTTACACTTTTTTCGTTTAAACTTGTTTTGTTCGTTATAACTGACATTACTAACATCAGCAAAACTAAACGAATATAGCGTTTAATCGTTAACACGATGATTATAGGTTAACATTCCACTCAAGGAATAAATCATTTTACCCACTCTTGTCCCTACTAGTACACTAGGTTTTCCCTGCCTACGATACTATATGCAGGATAGAGCGTATTCAAACACTCTACTGTTAGAATTACCAACAGAGACATTGCAATACGACTCCACTACTCGCGGCTGCACTGCACTGCAGAGAACAATATCGCCACACGGAACAACTGTTAATTATTCTATAGGACTGTCAATAATGATATTTTTAATTTTAATATACCTTTACGAGTATAAAGAATATACATATATACACTACACTACTTTAGATACTATATGACTAACATGACTAACATTAGTCCATGTAGATATTTAAAGTTATTGTGTGGGCATAGAGAGTAATAAATTCACGACGGTGCACTTCGTGTATTCTCTCTGTCACACCTGATCCACATTGTTCAAGTAGTAAACACAGTACTGACTGACTCCACAGAGACAGGCCACCACGACTCCACGTGCGAGTGCTGCACCGCCACGGGCTACTCCATGCTGGCGGCCACGCTGCAGTGCGCAGACGGCAGCACGACGCTGCACCGCGTGCGTACGCCCGCGCAGTGCGCCTGCAGGAAGTGCGGCGCCTCCGCATATATTAAGAACGGTAATGTTTCTCCTCTTCTTGATTATTGTTTGTTTTTTATACTTGTAGGGATTACTTTGATATAGATTTCCGCAGGGGCTTAGAGTAGGAATCAGAGGGCAATGGGGGCGGTTGACCACGTCGGTGGCCAAAAATTCAGTTTGAAAAATTTTAAATAACTTTTACACAAAAAATCACATCAAATCTAAGAAAATTAGGTAATTTTTATACCAAATTTTAATTTTATACTAAATATCTCTAGATACACACGATGTCTGTACCAGTAATTGTGATTTTAGTTAGCTTAATATTAGAATAAGAAATGATAAACATTTTATCTACCTCAGTATGAGACATCAAGTTGGAATGTTCGAGACGATAAGTGATATTATAATTATATAGTCATTTAAATGATTGTTAAACTTAACTGAATACACACTTTAAAATAGGAAACAAGTATTTTTTTTGTTTTCTATTTTTTTTATAATCTATTTATCTATCTTTTAATTACCTGATTCTTATTAAAATAAATCAATTTTTAAAATTTTGTCTCAGAAAAAAAAACAATAATATTTATTTACTTCACAAAATAAATAACACAAGCAAATTTTTACAAACATATATGTGTATATAATAATTATTTAATTAATATTTTGATATATAAACACAGGTTATTCCCCATCAGACCGTCCACCATACGGCATGGAGCCGGACGACTTCGCGATCCCATCTATATTCGCTCGCACCGGACGTCCACTGCCCGGCGGACGCCCGCAAGAGTTCTAGTTTTTTAATATATTTAGTTAATAGAATGTATTTTGATATGATATTTGTGTTTATAGTTGAGATAAATTGTGTTAACCCTTAATTATGCCTTAAAGTGGATGTGGGTGTAAAAGGAAAAATAATTAGATTGTGTAAAAAAAGTATGGAACATGTTCAAGTATTTGATAAATTAATGAAATAAAATTAAACTGTCTTGTATAATGTATTTTATGCCTTAACATGTGGGTAAAGTACCCACAAAATGTAAGACATTTTCAATCATATGATTATTGCATACATTTTCAATATTACACTCCCAACCTGTACAAGGAATTTCTGGTTAACATTATATATATTATATTTGTTTATGTTTGTAAATTGTTTTTATACCTAAATCATACATAAATATATAAATACATATGGCGTCAATTTACTTAGATATTAATTGAATTCACCTATATTGTGATGATGGATGTTTTTTGTAAATAAATAAATATACTTGTACATGTACATTTTTTTTATTTTTGAACCCTATACATTTACAAAAATACACAATGAATACAACTTTATCTATTTATATATATTTATGTTTACTTTTTTTTAAAGAGAAAAAAATACTGGAATAACACTAAAATAGACAAATGTTAAAAATATTTATCTATCTTAGTTGCTTACTTATCATTAAAAGTTTTATAGATTTAAGTTTAAGTGTGATAAATCTTGAGCGACACTCTTAAAATTATTTAAGTAAGAACTGTTTAATACTTTTCTATTATCAACTATTTCCATTAAACTAGTTTTGAGGTATAGCTATTTTAGTCTAAATTACTGCCTGAAGTTTCTAAACTTGCTCCTCTAAACAAACAGTACAAAAGAAAAACATAATGTTAAAAGATGTTGCTTTGCAAACTACACTGTAAAAATAATTTTTGATGATAAGTTTAAATGATTTTACAACCTACCATAGCTACCATCTAATTGAGTTAACTACAAACGTACAAACCGTCTACTCTTAAACTGAACTTACAAACACATACAAATAAGTGTAAGTACAAGTGCATGCAACTGTTTGCAAGTGCAAAAAATAATATCAGCAAAAAAAATCTATTTTTTTTTTATTACATAACCAAAAAAATTTTCTATTTATATTTCTATTTTTTCGCCCTAGTGTCGAGGCAAGCGCGGCGTTGAATTCTGCCACTCAACACGCAATGGCTCCAGAATTCGACAGAAAGTGGGGTATGGAGTGTCTTAACACTAGGTTCCTTCTGCCTACCCTGCTGTGTGCGGTATACAGCAAAATTATGTAATTGTTCTATTAAAATTAAAATTGCTTTAAGAAAAACATATCGACGATCTAAATATTTTATTTAATGCACCGCCCATTTTTATACAACTTTATTTTTATACAAAGGTTGCCTGGAAGGGATCGCTTTAAGCGATAAGGTCGCAATTATTTACGTACATACGTACTTACTTTTTGGTTATTTTTAAGTATGAATTTTTTTTTTACATTATGAATACCTGTCACTAGATAGCGCTATACATTTTCGTGGTATATCTGAATCGCGCTATCGACTTGTTAGTGTGAAAGCGTAAATAGTCGGGTACGAGAAAGTTCGACATCTCTGGTTTCCCTACAAAACGTATAAATCTTTCGCCTTTTACTAAAGATTTCCGTGGAGGGGAACACTCAAATGAGTCTTTCATATTTTTGATAGTCTTGCAAATGCAAGACTTTATACTAGCGACCCGCTCGCGGCTTCGCCCGCCTTAACTACTTTATTATTCATATAATGTATGTTTGCAAAGCACTTAAGATAATGTGAAAATTAATTAAACCCTAATGCAACATGCATTTTCGTAATTCCAAGAAGGATTTTCCAATTGTTTTAAAATTACCCAACCCAANGCGCCATGTACGCGTTAAGCAAACTCATTTTGGGTGACATTCTTTTAAAACAACAAACTTTGCAAGCTGTTTCTTAGCAACGGCGGTTGTTATTAACATGGCGGGATAAATTGCATGTCAAATTAAAAAATACTTTAATATATTGATATATATCGACAATATTACAAATATAAGAAAAAAAAGTATCCTATGTTCATCCCGGTACCCTCAAGTATCTCTATATGAGTATTTTATCACAATTAAATTAGCGNGAGTATTTAATCACAATTAAATTAGCGGTTTAGGCCTGATTGCGTAAAAGACAGACAGTCAGACAGACAGACAGACAGACAGACAGAGTTACTTTCGAATTTATAATATAGGTATGGATTATTCAAAGGATGCTTATGTGATAGAACGGCAGGCGCCAATGCGAGCCAGTAAGAAACAAAAAATATCAATGCTTTGAATTAGTTTGAATTGAAGTAATCTATCGACTTATCGAGGACTTCTTTTAGTAATAAAAGTTAGATAAATTAAAAATTCCATTATTCCACAACCACTTCCACTTCCATACAATCACTTAATAACAGATTTTCGAGTCGTTTTAGTAATAGGCGGTATCGAGATTTTTTCAAATTCAAAATGCTTAGTATTAGTAAGTACTTAAGTAGTACTAGGTACTGTAACTAATTAAAGTACTCATTACTATTATAATTCTTATCAAATATTAAATAGAGGATAATAAATTGAGAATGTTATATATCCCCTAACTACGACCGACGATCCTCGCATACAGACACAGAGGACTCCAAAGTGAGAGTGCATGTGTGGGATGTTGCTATGTTGGTATCATAAGTATGAGCCAAAAGACCAAGATAGTTGGGTAATTTATTCGATACGATACCCATTAAAAAGTACTTGATAAGTACAAGTATCGAATACCAAGTATCAAAAGGCAATGTACTCGATACCACTAAGTACTTATCGATACTTTTTTCGTGTCTCTAATTATACTAATTTAGTAGTAGTTTTAATTGTAACAACCACCGTATACTATAAGAATTTCGACATAGCTTGATGAGGAAGTATGGCTTAGCAGGCTAGCAGCCAAAGTGGCTTCGTGAAGCAAATGAGTTGGATTTGGTCTTTATTTTCCATCGTATAATCATCTTCAATGTATGATATATAGAGCACAGCCTACTGGAGATGCGTAATATTTTTAAGATAAATTCTTCTTTATTTTAAACAAAATAACAATAATTTAGTTATTTAATTGAATTGAATTCTTTATATATGGAAGTTATTTAATTCATAAAAGTATGCGATTTTTCGACAACTTTTTTATGTCGTTTTATTATCGTCCATAAGCCAACGTTACAGGCAACGAGATTATTTTATTTAATTTTTTTTTTTGATTGCACTCTCGTCAAAATAATGATTGAATATTTTTTTTACTTCCTATATAAAAACCTTGTGTTTTTGTGCTCACATATGTATATTAGAAGATTTTCTTCTATTCGTTATACTTATAGGTTTGTTCTTTCTTTCTCTTTCTATTTACCTTTAAAATTATTATTAATCTTGCAACTTTAGTAACTGTTTTAGTAAGTATTTCATCTCCATGAGAACCCTTTACAGCATCACTGTAACTTAAAAAGAAAGTGGCTTAAGATCCCTGCCGCCAAAACCCAATTTTGTCTATTTTTCTTATTTTTGTTTCCAATTACGTCAATATAACATTAATTAACTCGTATATTCTTAAGATGAGTGTAATTTTTAATTACGTAGATTACTTACTAACTGCAAAATAAGTAAATAAGTATATCGATAGTTTCTTTACAAATGTATATTTATTATAACGAAGCTATGTGAGATGAAAATAAAGACTTATTACTATTTATCAGTGCGGTTTCCCCTGTGGTTTCCCCTTGTGGTAAACAAGTTTATAGGTGCATGTGCTGTATAGTTATGAGAAAAGGCTCGTTATCAATTTGAACACTCCCATATCTCAATAAATAAAGTAAGTAACTGTTTATGTATCACTCGACAATATCTGTAGGTATATAAATATAACTTAACCCCGCATTCAGATTACATGGGATAACGCACAGTGATTGGAGAAATATATTTGTATCCGCATTTTAACATTGAACTTTTTGAACTCAACACACAAATGCTGTCGTAATATGTAGGTACATCATATAATTCGACTTGAACAGAAACGTACAACAGTATTTCATTGGTAGTAGTATAATAATAATTTAATACAAAAATAAGTAAATTAATTTAAATACCCTGCTGTGTGTGGTATACTGCATGAAGCTGATGTATACCATATACAGCAGGGTATGCAGAGAGAACCCAGTGTTAAGACACTCCGTTCCCCACTTTCTGCCGAATTCTGGAGGCATTGAGTGTTTTATAAAATTTGTTAAAATTAAAATTTTAATTGAAAAGAAACGAATATAATAAATAAGTCCTTTAGATCTTGGCTTTAAATATTATATATTGAAATCAGGAACATTGTAAAAATATAACTAAAAATCTAAAAATGTTTTATCCATTCCATCTTACGGTATCATAAATACCATAAATTAATTTACATACATCCTCCTCTACATCTTGTAGATGTAGAGGAACACGGGGGAATTGGCACCACTTAAGAAAAAACTCCTATAATTTTGGACAAACATCACTTTTTAATATAGGTTTGGTTTTTTTTACAGCGTAACTAATCAGGTTTATCTTATCAACACATAAATTAAAAAATAAACCAAACGAAGACATTTATACTCATTTTTGATCAAAATAACATTGGCTCCCATTGCCCAAGAGTACGGGGTAATTANGAAATTTAATGGAGTCTGCACTCCATTCTTACCCCGAGTCTTATCTAAATGCGGCCCTAGCCATGACGGATATCTTATAATGCATTATAAATTTAACGGTTTGAATCAGTGTAGCTGGTGATCTACAAGTTAACAATCGTGCTCGCAATATTAATTAAAATTGTTATATAAAGAAATATTGAAATAAATCCATAATAAAAATATTTTAAAATGAAATTATTTATGAATGTTTTCATTTTAATATTTGTAGTATTCATTTGTGAACCTGGCCACGGCGTACTTAATGGATATCAGGAGTGAGTATTTTAAATTGTACAGTAACAACAATTACCCCTAATAAGGCTTTACGCTTTCAGAGTGTATGACTTATACTCCCGACTTCTCCTTTTTTTAATGAAAAATCTTTGTATTTTTTGTCTTGTTAATTTCCTTTTGAAATAATAACAATATAAATATATATTGTTATTATTTCTCATCTTTTTTTCTATCGCCAATAGTCAACAATAGTCGGTGCATACGTGTATAGTTATCCATAGAACCCACCAACTAGTAACACAAGCTCAAAGCTTAGTACAAGAAATAAATTATTTTGTTATTATTACCACTCTACCCGCAAGTACCACGCTATTTTACATGGGCGCAATTTTTTTTTCTAGAAATTCCTTAGATATACAATTTTTCTGGGTCAATCTACTGATTCGCTTTTTCTTTTGAATATACAAGTAGGATATTTAATAAACATTTTTTATTCATTTTAGACTTTTTTTCTATTATTGTGGTTCAGTTTTTATAAAATTAATTGAGATATTTATTTATTGCAGATCATCATACTCAAATTTTGCCAACAATGCCAATATGCTTGCATATACGGGTAAGTTCTGACGTTTTTTTTTGTATATAAATTCAAACTAAATCGCATGTACAGGAAAGCTTTTTATGGTAATTAAAAAAAATAAAATCAAAATCAGCTTCACGCTGTATCCCGCAGCAGGGTAGGCAGAGGGAACCTAGTGTGAAGATACTCCGTTCCCCACTTACAGCTGAATTCTGGAGGCAATGCGTGTTGAGTGGCACAACTCAACGCCGCGCTTTGCCTTGACACGACGACAGAGCGACGAAAATGGAAATATAAATTTAAATAAATATAGTTTTTTTGTTGAAACGTCTCCTCGAGTGAGGATCGAACCCACAACCAGTCGGATTTACAATCACACATTCTGCCCCTGCGCCTCGCCTGGCCTCAATAATATTAGTTGGCTTGATAGATCTGAATTTCAAGATGCGCAGCGACACAGTTGCTGACTCTCGTAGGAATAAATAATTTCCATTTCCTGACTTTTGCTGAGTTTCACCGCAATGCCCCGAAAGTGTGGCGGGAAGTGGTCGCACACTACATGTTGGATCTTCCTAAACTTCTTTATACACAGTGTAAAGTCAAAAAAAAACCGTTTAAATCAATTAAATTAAGAAATTTGAAAATAATTATACTATAAAAATAACTTCTGAACCAGAAATTATATTATTATAATTGTTCTTTATTTAAGAACTTTCTATTCAATTAGATAGGGTAAGCTTCACAAAATAATATAAAAAATATCTGTCTTTTATATTTTGCCTTTTATTTATGTCTTTTTATATTTGCACACACGTAGATTTTATCTTTTATAAGAAATTCTATATATAGAACTCAGGATTTCTATACAATACCTCGACAATGTATAGATAGACCATCATGAGTACCATACCACCACACTGGTACCTAGTGGGTTTGTCTTTGAGCCGCAACTGCTTCCGCATTGTATTTTGAGTGATTATTCATATAGCAGCTTAACTGCGCCGGTTTGGTCTTTAGTATTTTGTTAACGGTTTATTTCTGGACCTATTTTTGCGAAATTTCACATCTCACCTGATAGCTTCATTCTATTTTTTTCTTCGCAGAGATAATACTTGTTTGTTTTTCTATAGCGAAATGCGAAGTCGAGTGCAAAAACAACGGACTATGCGTGGACACGAACACTTGCTCGTGCCCGCCCAACTTCGAGGGGAAGTACTGCCAGATTAAGAAGAAGCCCTGCCTGACCGACCCACCGCTGCCTATGAATTCACATATGAAATGCTCTAATTCTGAGTAAGTAACATCGATATAAGAAGTTAGAATTTTTAATTTATTCCTTAGATTACCAAATTATATTTTAAAAAAGTTGAAAATATTAAAATTTAATACAAGATTTTCGCATTTTTTTACTGTTTTTTTTTCTTCATTTAGCAATAGCCAATAAAGTGTAACTTTTAGAACTATCTAACGAATCAATTAATAAACAATACATAATCATGTAGACATATTTTAAACGTCTTTTAATGTCGGTGGTTAAATTTCCTCAATAATATTTATTTTTTATATTACTACACGTTCACATTCAAGACTTTACATTAAAAATTACATAACCAATTTCGTCTAACAGATTTTGTACAATAAACTGTATGGAAGGTCACAAATTCATAGATGGCTCTACCACAGTTAGCATACGATGTATGCAAGGACAGTGGCAGCCGACCAGGGCGGATCTAAGTTCGATTCCCGATTGCGAACCAGAATGTAATCCACCATGTTTAAACGGCGGTGTTTGTATGTCTGTCAACTCTTGTCAGTGTTCTAAAGATTTGAGGGGCCCTCAATGCCAATATTGTAAGTTTTTAATATATTTTTTTAATTTTACAAGCTTAAGTGTTCAGTAGGAAATATCCTGTCCCATTCATAATTATTATTCTAATCAAAGAAACTTATATTTAACAATAATTAATTTGTTAATACGTTACAAAATTATAATTATGTTACAAAATTAATAAAAGTTGATATCTTCAGAGGGTGTCCAGACAAATATCTGTCCGATATTGGTTTGTGGGCATACGGGTACGCGACCCCGGATCCCCGAGCCGCCTCTCCGAACTCCGAACTCTTATATCCAGTCCGTAAAAATGGTGTCCTTGCCCCCCCCCCACTTCCCCTCCTCCTTTCCTTAGCTCCCTCATTCTTTTACCTATCCTACCCCTTCTATGTTCCTCTCCCCCCGGTTTTGGTGGTCAGACGGCCACATAGGGGTTTTGGTGGTCAGACGGCAGTCGCGCCATGTGAAAAACCGCCATCCGCCAACATAATGAAAAGTCACAGAACGAAACTGGGCACGGCTAGGGCGTCGCCGCTAAACGACGCGCAGGCACATAGCCCTACACCTGCGATAAGTGGGCAAGGGCTACCGTGTCAAGTACGGGCACGGTTAAATACGCGAGTACCCAGACGGAAACTCCGCTTTGCAACGTGGAATATTGGCTCTCTAACCGGACGATGCAGGGAACTCGCAGATGTACTCATGAGACGTCGGGTCCAGTGTGCCTTCCTCCAGGAAACACGCTGGAAGGGCAATAAGTCCCGTAACATCGGACAGGGTTACCGGCTTATATACACTGGGTCACCTTCGGGTAGAAACGGTGTAGCGGTAGTGCTTTCTGAAGAGCTTCAGAATGGGCTCCTTGAAGTTGACCGTCGCTCCGACCGCTTGATGCGAGTGAGGGTACTGATTGAGGGCGTCATCACAAACTTAATCAGTGCCTATGCTCCCCAGGCGGGATGTAGCGCGGCCGAAAAGGAGACATTCTGGGAGCAGTATGAAGGGGTGCTACTTGCTGTGCCGTCTACCGAAGTGGTCTTAGTTGGGGGGGACTTGAACGGGCACGTCGGTAAGGCTGCTGAGCCGTATGAACGTGTTCACGGGGGTTTTGGGCACGGTCTTCGCAATGCAGAGGGAGAAAACATTCTGAGAACCTGTATTGCGTCTGATCTGGCCGTCGTGAATACGTTCTTCCAAAAGAATTCTCAGCACCTTATCACGTATAAGAGCGGGTCCCACTCAACTCAAATAGACTACTTATTGACCAGACGGTGTCATATGGGCAGGGTAACTAACTGTAAGGTCATTCCAGGCGAAAGCCTAACGGCCCAACATCGTCTTCTTGTCATGGACTTTAACGTCACTCCGAAGAAGAAAGTAGCCGAGAAACGTAGGCCTCGGATCAAGTGGTGGTTGCTGAATGGACCGATGCAGACCGACTTCCTGGCAGAGGTGAAAAGTCACGATCTTTCGACTAACACCGAGACTGCTCAGGATGCTTGGGATCGGGCTCAGTCGGCAATCATTGCGGCGGGCAGGCGAGTTCTTGGCCTTTCTAGGGGAGGACGTGTCATCGACAAGGAGACATGGTGGTGGAATGACGAGGTGCAGGAAGTGACTCGTGAAAAGAAGGCTGCCTTTAAGAAGTGGCAGGAATCCAACTCTCCTGAAGACAGACTGGAGTACACAGTAGCTAAACGTGCCTGTAAAAGAGCTGTAGCCAGAGCCCGCAGTGAAAGTTTGTCACCATTGTATGATAAACTTGAAACTGTGGAGGGGCAGAAGCTCATTTACAAACTGGCACGTTCCCGGGATAAAGTGACGCAAGATATCGCAAAATGTCTTTGCGTCAAAGATTCCCAGGGCACGCTGCTCTGTAGTCATGCCTCTGTGAAGGAGAGGTGGAGAAGCTACTTCCAGGAGTTGCTGAATACTCAGCACCCATGCAGTCTTCATCACGACCCACCGCCTAACCTCGGACTTATTGCCCCAATAACCCTTGACGAAACACGTAATTGCCTTCGACGCATGAAGAACGGAAAAGCGGTGGGACCTGACGACATTCCGATCGAAGCGTGGAAATCGTTGGGCTCTCTTGGTGTGCTCATGCTTACTGACCTTTTTAACCATATCTTGAACACTGGTAAGATGCCGCATCAGTGGCGGCTTAGCTTTATTACCCCTATTTACAAGGGAAGGGGCAGTGTTCAAGATTGTGGTAGTTATAGGGGCATTAAGCTTATGAGTCATACCATGAAGCTCTTCGAGCGCATGATCGACTTCAGGCTCCGCCGAGAGTGTACTGTCTCTGAGTCTCAATATGGATTTCAGCCAGGATCGGGCACCATGGACGCCATTTTCGCCCTCAGAACTTTGATGGAGGCATACAGGGAAAAAAGGAGAGCTCTGCACGTGGCCTTTTTAGATCTGCAGAAGGCCTTTGACTGTGTGCCTCGTCAGTGTATCTGGTGGGCATTGCGATCCAAAGGGATCCCTGAGGCCTATATTGAGATTATCAGAGGCATGTACCACGATTCCGCTTCTATGGTTAGGACTGCTGTTGGCGACACTAGACCCTTCCCGATTACAGTGGGGGTTCACCAGGGCTCGGCTCTTAGTCCGTTCTTGTTCAATGTAGTGCTCGATACTGTCTCGGCTCACATCCAGGACCAGCCTCCATGGCTGATGATGTATGCCGACGACATAGCACTCATTGCCGAGAACCGACTGACGCTGGAGCGTAAAGTGAACCTCTGGAAGGGTACGCTTGAGAACGGCGGCCTTAAACTAAATGTGTCGAAGACAGAGTACATGGCCTGCGGGAGCCGGGACTCGAGCACCATCCTTATAGGTCCTGAGCCAGCCGTTAAGTCGGAGAAGTTCAGGTACCTTGGATCCGTTATGCACGAGTCTGGAGGCATCGACCACGATGTCCATGGCCGGATAAGCGCTGCCTGGGCCAAATGGCGGGAGGTCACTGGTGTGGTCTGCGACCGCAGAATACCGCCCAAGCTCAAGGGGCTGATATACAAGAGCATCGTCCGACCGGTTCTTTTATACGGCAGCGAATGTTGGCCAGCACTATCTCGGCACACTCAGGAGCTTCACGTCACGGAAATGAAGATGCTGAGGTGGATGTGCGGCGTAACGCGGTCTGACCGCATACGCAACACATTCATTCGAGGTAGTCTTGGGGTCCGTGACGTAGCGGATAAGCTCCAAGAGCGTCGTCTGAGATGGTTTGGCCACGTTACGCGCCGGCCTAAGAACTATGTCGGATGCAAGTGCCTTGATATATCAGTGCCTGGAGTAAGACCTTCTGGACGCCCAAGGAAGCGCTGGTTGCATGTCGTGATGCAGGACATGAGAGCCAATGGTCTAACCACCGAGGACACAAAAGACCGTGCAAAGTGGAGTAGGTTGAGTAGCAGGGCAGACCCTGGCAATAGCCGGGATTAATGCCAGGAGGAAGAAGAAAATTAATAAAAGTTGAATACATCAACAGCGACGAATGCGTGCGATCCTCGCAAGCTCGCCTTCAACGGCGGGTACAGCTGTCGCGGCGACATGGAGAAGTTCACGTGTCAGCTGTCCTGCCCCGCCGGAGCCTCATTCAGCGTGCCCAGAGCAGACGAGTACACCTGCCTGTACTCTAGTGGAATGTTCGAGCCTCAACCGATACCTCATTGCGTTTTTAGTAAGTATATTTGTTTTATTATTATATTGTTAGAAAACGGAAGCGGTTAACGTTTTTAAAATAAACACGATAAAAATACATATGTTTTTAACGTACTCGGATAGAGGTTCCACGTAATTACAATAAGTGACATGTATCACTCAATAACAACACTACACACTAGATATCTTTCGCTTCCGCCTTCAAGCAACTGTGTTCGGTTGACACAATTCCACTGCTTTCCTTGTCTTTTTCTTCTAAATCTACCGACTTTTACACGAATATGCTAACAATATGTTAAAAACGTTTTTAGCACAGTACGGTGATTGATTCTGACTCGTGCCCGCCCGGAAGTTAGGTGTAGCTGCGCAGATAACATTTTAGAATTTTTCTACATTTTTTTAGGACTCAACACACTAGGAAAATTACATCTCTCGTATTATATTTATTTTTACTATTGTAGTATTGTTTTTGTATTTTTCTTCTCAGATTTAATTTTATATTCGTTTGTTTTTCTGTAGCATAATACGAAGTCAAATGCAAGTCGAAGTCTAACTACAAATTAATATGACAAGAAATTCTATGGTGTACAAAGAACAGTGAAAGATGTGAATATGAACCCGAATTAAAAAACCTGTTCACGACTGAAGTCAATAATTTACACGGACAATAATTCTGCATACATGAATATTGGTTTCATACATGGCTGAATAAATTTTAATATACTGGAAACTAGTGATGTTCTGTTTTTCAATAAAATACTATTCACATTCTAATAAAACTTTAATTTGAAATGATCATGTTTTGCTAATCAATATTTATTTTGCCATTATAATGGCACGATCACTTTATAAAAGTGATTGCATTTTTTTTAGTCATGTCGCACCTAGTTTATTTTTTGGCCAGAGAACCCACTACCTCGACAAATACCTCAACACTTTCCATTAATAAAAAAAGGCTGTCAGCCCCTAATCCTTTCTTTTTAAGAAAGTAAGAACTAGGTTAGACAAGGAAAAAAATACTAAAACGACAAAAGTAAAAAGAGAATTTAAGAACTCACAAAACAAGTAAAGGAAGTAAATATTATTTAAGGCCCTAGCTGATTTATGTTATAAAAAAATATTTATTCTTAAAAAATATTTCTTAATTTCTTTTTCTAATATGATAACAATTCAAAGATTTAAAAAAATAATTTTACTAATTATAAATTAGATCTATCGTTCTCAATATTTTCATTGTGGCAACTATCCTATAGGTAGGCTATCGATCTATCCCTACAAAAAGTGTTCTGCGAAATGCTTAATTCTATGAAAACTATACTGTTATAAAAAACAAATTAATAATTCAACAAAATATTTAAAAAAAACAATATCAAATATTTTTTTTATAATTAAAAAAAATAAAAACAACATTTACATTAAACAAAATACAATAAAATCGAATGAAACTATATAAATAATAATGAGAGCACCAACTCAACACGTTACATACACTATACACTATACAATTAACTATTAATTTATTTAATGTTCATCTGTTTCATACATGTAAAGTGAAGTTTTGATGAAAATATATTAAAATTAAAAAAAAAAATTAGGGACATAAAATAACATTTTCTTTTTCAGCTTCACGCTGCATCTCGCTCATAGCAAATAACATAGGTTTTTAGTTATTTATTTAGGAACTAATGTTTAACACTACGAATATCTATAAGAACCATGCATTCCCCATGTTCGGAAAGCAATTTTCATTAAATATGCTTAAAATAAAGAATGAAACAGGAGAAACATAACCAGCTATCCCTAGCTTGTTTCCACGTCGATGCGATCTCTCGCAAAGTGTCAGAACTCTATGACCAGGGTAGGGTGACCGCATCGCCTACCGCCTGGGTAGGGTCTCTACACTCAGCGAGACAGGGTTAATATTTGATAGTAATGATGGAAAATTGTTTGTAATAGTTATTATATAAATAGAATAGATAAATTAAAAATCTATACTTGTAATAAAATCGTAACGGATCGGTGTCTGTATATGTGAAGATATATAAGAAAAATTTTATTATGTTTTGTATTTATTATGAAGAAAAATAAGACCATTAATTAATTAAAACCAATTCAAAATGATGTTTGTATAGTATATTTACTAATGTATGCCTCGGAATTTAGGATGCCTCCTCACCTCTTGTCATACAATCTAATGTAAAACTAATTTAGTATTTTTTCTTTTTGCATTGTAAAAGCTTCAACTGGTTAAAACTATATGTATAAAAATAACGAAAATATTTAATGCCATGCACACATTCAGATAATATCTTAAAAAGCCGGTCAAGTGCGAGTCAGTGTAATCATCACTAATCATTGAATTAATGCTATTAAAAATGTTTAGATCTTTTTATATCAATCATAGAATACATAGACATACAAACATAATTTTATATATAATTGTAATATTCTTTAAGCATTAGTGATAATTTCGTTATTCTGTTCGCCATCCGCGACCGCATCTCCATCGCTAAGACCGTCTTCTTTCTGCTTCTGTTTTTTAAGTAACTCTGATAAATATTTACACCTTTGCATGCACTCCTCCTGAAATTGACATAAATTTATTCAATTTTTTATATATAATTTTAAGTTAGTTTTTATGTTTTCTAAAAAAAAGTATTATACCTTGGTCTTCCCCGGTACGTTGTTAGCTATCCTCTGCCACCTGTCGGAGTGCGCGCCCTTTGGGTGCTTCGCGAGCGCCGCCTCCAGCGCGCGCTGCTGCGTCTGGGACCAGTTGCCGCCGCTCGTCTCCTCTGTTTTACGTGTTTTTACCTGGAAACGAATAAAAAATATAATTAGAATGTATAAAATTGAAACATAACTAGAATCGAACTCTCGATCGAAATCGACCACGCCAAATGCATGCTTATTTTGCGAAAAAAAAGGGAATTGAGTATCTTAACAGTATACCGACTTAAACTACACAGAGTGAAGCTAAAAAAAATAAATGTAGCGGGACTCGGACCCACCCATTCTTTATTTCCGATTTTTTTATGTTTTACTCGTTGAGTTCTGCCACTCAAATCACAATGGCTCGATAATGCGGCGAAAAGTCGCAACGCAAATGTCTTAATAGGAATGGAGTGTCTTATCACTAGGTTCCCAAATTCCCTCTGCTCATTTTTGCTATGTGCGGTATACAACGTAAAGACAAAAAAAACAATGCTGATTATGTACGTACGTACGTACCATAGCCATCTTCTTAATAAATCTTACTTTATTTAAGTTAAAAACGTATAAAAGTTTTGTGATCAAGTAGCGGGAGTCGGACCAGCGCTTCTTGCTTACTTTAGCGTTCTGACAGAAAGCTCGTCACCAATTAGGCCACATGTTTTTATGAAGCTTACAGTTTTTATGAAATTGAGTTCACTTGTTAAAGTTTTTTTTGTTGTAAGGATTTTGTTGTTTTGGATATGAAAACCAGTAAAAAATGTCATAGTCCATACTTTCTTAGGCATTTCAGGCAACTCCTCCGGTTGATCTTGGCCAGGTATCTTGTAGCAGTTCTCCTTCAACTTGGCGGCCATGTGAGTCACTTCTGGCACACTCCTGGCCATGGCTTCAGCTATCCTCTCCCACCGCTCAGCCGCCCCTGGGGGGTACTTCTTGACCAGACGGACTAGTTCTGCCAAGTCATCGTCTGTCCAGAGACCACCAGTTATTGGTGGGAGGGCCTGAAAAATTTATATTTATTGGTTTATTTAGCTACGCTCTACGCTATATCCCGCTTATAGCAGGGTAGGCAGAGAAACCCAAAACATAGTCGCACACTGTGCCTATATATATAATAATACATGTTATTAATGTGTAGAGGTCAATCGTGGCGCAAAAGCACAAGCTTGTGACTGATATTTTCATTTCCTTGCGGTAGTAACGAGGCAAAGTGTGAGTTTGACTTCCGGCACTCAATATGCACTGCCACCAGAATTCGGCGAAAAGTGGAGAACAGAAGTTTCTTAACGTGACCCTTCACGTTCTTTCGTTCGTATCTTAAACACTAGGTTCTCTAGGTACCCTAATGTGTGTGGGATAGTTTGAAGCTCAAAAAAAAAGAAAATTATAAATAGCAATTGTTACTAATAACACTAGCATTAATGGAATACAGCAACTCACAGGTTTAACAGGCACAGCCACGGGTCCCTCTAGGCCCGCGACGGGATCCAGTACGCAATCCCTATGCACGTCCCTATCCTTGTCCCTTGCAGGCGGTATGAAGGCCCTGCGGCGCCGCGCGTTGCCCTCCGCCCGGCTCTCGGCGGCCGCTGCTTCACGTTCTGCACGCAATTTTTCTTCTTCTTCTTCTCTATTTAAGTAAGAAATATTTATTGGTAACCAGCAGCTCGAGTAGCAACAACCAGAGTAGCTGGTTACGTGACTTAGCCCGCATACATTTATTGTTGTATTATAACCAAATTGTACAAAATCTATACATAAATTGCAACCACTGTTGCACTTTGTATCACTAGAGGGAGGAAATGAAAATAATTCATCTCCCAACAGAGATTGGCAACCACATTAATTTGTCGAGTTCCGTCACTCAACACGCAGTGCCTCCAGAATTCGACGGAAAATAGAGAACAGAGTGGCTTAACACTAGATTCCCTTTGCCTACTCTGCTGTACTAAAAACATTTTAAAAATAAAAATAAAAACTCACTTTTTCTTCTTTCTTTTCGTCTCTTCCTCCATTTCCTTCCTTCTCTTCTTTAACTCCATAATACCCAATGGTATAGCAGTAATAGTCCACCATATAGCCCTCGGTATTTGAAAGGGCAATGTGTCCTTGATACTTGGTTTGGGCAGTTTGTCTAATATTTCTGCTAAGCCAGTATCAAAGCCAGACTTTTTTGAATGCTTTTTCCCTCTACTGTTTAAAATTTGTTCCTAGTATAAAGTAAATTATAATATTATTAAAATGTGATGCAGGGCTGACAGAGACTACCTAACGTCAAGAAACTTAACTTATTATCAGTTTACCACCAGAAATGTAGATATTATGTCGAGTGGCAGAATTCAATGCCGCACTATGTCTTGCCAGAGTAAAAAATTGTATACAATACCTTCACTTGAGCCAAGATTGAATTCACAAAATTAAAAATATATATGTTATGTATATATAATAGTACTTACGGCTGTAAACCTCTTTTCTGCATAGGCCGCCCAACCAACTGCATACTGTCCAAATGTTATCAGTATGAAAAGTATAATTGAACCTTCAGCCAAGCCCATCTTTCTAACATGCCTATAATAGTATACAGCTGAACGCCAATTTGGAAGACCATTCTTAAGTACTTCATTATATCTGAAAAATATAAATAGATGTATATTTAATATAACAAAGCAGAGTTTGATTTATTGAACAATTTATGTATTGGACATTTTTGTATTGGATAGTCATTTTTCAAGAGAGGCTATATTTTTGATGTAACTCAATATGCCTACAGTCAACTAACTAGCTCGGGAATGTATATGTTAATGACATAAAGAAAGGGTCTAGCAGGATATTAATGGGAAAACTGCATTTTACTATGATTACATACTTTTCATTCAAAATAGCAAGACAGCCAATTTTATTATCTGTAAGCCCTATGGGTTTGGTACCACAATAACTCCCTCCCGATTAAGGGAGTTTATAAGGTTATACAACCCATAATATTAAAATTTATTTTCTCTTGGTATCTATTGAACACAATGCAATATTGTTATTTTTTAAAATTTATTATTACCAATTGTGGTTATTTATAATATAAATATAGTAAAAATCAAAGCCACAAACATGCAAAGCTACGGGTAAAATTTCGTATAAAAATAAAAGTGAGGTGTAAAAAAAATAAGCTCAAGAATTAAGAGACTGCAAACAAGTTGAAAAACGCAAAAGATATAACTTACTTTTCTCGTTTTCCTGGATCTTTTAATATATTATGTACAGATACAAGATTGCGGAACTGAACATCTGCATCAGGAGCATCATTTTTGTCGGGGTGCAATTTAAGAGTAAGCTTTTTGAAGGCTGATTTGATTTCCGATTGTAATGCATCCTTAATTAATATAAATGGTATTTATTAAATAAAAGTACAATTATTTTAAGTAAATAATGATATTCTTATCATTATAAATTTAATTACCTGTGCTACTCCTATCAATTCATAAAAATTTTGATTCACTTCTTCTACCACGTCGAATATTTCTAAGTCATCGTCATCCCACGCTGTCGCTCCTAATATGAGTGTAAAGAATAATAAAATAGACGAGCGCATTTTACATTTAATAAAATCTTTTTAGCAAAAGTATTTGTACAGGAATAAAATGAATAAAATTATAAATTATAATTGCAAATCGTAATCAACTGATTGTAACTTTTTTCCGAATGACATTGACAAATGTCACGTCGCCAGGACTTGACGTTCGAATAATAGTGATGCTTGTAACCGATATCGTACATTTTTTAATCGATATTGGTTTAATATTTATTTATAATATTCAACTTAGATTGAATAACCGTTGTTAACCGGTCTTATTTGTGTTAATTATGTTTCTTAAAATTGACATTATATGGAAATTTCCGGTATAAAAGCGCAACTTAGCGCATTAATGTTTTAAAAATATATTTGTCAATATTGATTTTTAATATGCTTTATACCTAATATAGCAGGGATAGCAGAAACATGAGCACAAGGTTATGACTGTAAACGTTACAAGTTACATATTACGAGTTATATATTACCACTCGGAGATGAAAAATATATTATTGTCATTTCCTCGCTCTGTTAACAAAACGTAAGGTTGAATTCCGGCACTCAACGCGCAATGGTTACAAAATTGGGCGGAAAATGGGGAATGTACAGAAATGTTAACAACACAAACAAGCTTATAAGAATTTCAACGTAGCTTGGGATGGGAACATATGGGTTGGTGATAAGATAGCTTAGATGGACTTCAAGAGGCGTGGGTTCAAATTCTGCTACATAAAAATATACTTTCGAAATAAGTATTTTATAATTATATATTTTAATTGGTGGATTTGGTGAGGGTGTGACGTAAATGTGATAATTGTGGGTTTGCTTTAAACTCTAGGAAAAATAAATAGAGAGTATAGTGTATTGATCGTTCTCTTTGTTCCGCCTGATACAAAAGATCTCTAAGGTAACAAAAAATATTTTACCAAGTTAAAAATACATACATTGCAGATCAAATTCACTTTCATCCTGCGTAGCTTTACGTAGGCCGCTGCTACGAGTTACGACGTTAGACGGACCGACGCCAAATTTACCGCCCAATATACTCTTGACCCATATAAACTTAGTAATAGTATAAAAAATAAATAAGCATTTCTAGGCCACATGTTAAGAAATACATGCGAAATGTCTAATAAAGAAGAGTTTTCTTGGTAGAGTCACAAAGAGTATTTTATGCAAGACTTTTGGTAGGTACTTTTTCACTTATTAAGCAAGTTGAATAAATTATTAATTACATTTATAAGTAGTTTTGAATTTTAAAAACGACTTTTACTACCTTTCTTAATATAATTGTTAATATTCTTATAGTTGCTAATCACCTTTCATGATTTTTGATTGATAATAATATATGTATAACTATATAAATTACTTTATTAAAATTCTCGTATATTTGTAAACACTTCATAGAATTATAAAATAATTGATCTAATGAAATAAATGCTATTATTAATTATCTTTTCCCGCACAATTGGATAGCAACAGTGATTTTAGTATACAAATTACTTAAATCTGCACACGTTGAGAATTTATACAATTTTTTATCTAAATATAGTATAAATTATTTAGTAATATCACCGCTTTATGCACATATCAAATTATTGATAACTTCGCTTACCAATAAGTACATAGCTGACACGACCAATATAAGTCAAACTCGGAATATATATCGCTTTCACTGATTCAAAGGTTGTAAGGGTAAGGGAGGGGGTCTAATACACTGGTCGTATCAGTCAGACGTACAAGAAAATTCAGTTTCACGCGGCCCCGCGAGGGGGTGACACGCGAGGGGATGGCGAGCCAAAAATAAATTTCTCATTTAATATCGAACGTTTCAAACGGTGCAGTTGCATTTTGCACCTGTATTTTCTATAATATGTGCTTTGTTATTATTAATATTATAAATATTATTTTCTTTCTCCATGTCGTGTCCAGCTCTACATAACGTGGTCAATATGATTACTTTTTGCTTTATTGTCTCTACGTTAGGAACAAGCAGGCCGGTTGTGAGTTTATACTGTTACTTACTATGTCCTAGTTATAATAAAATTAGTGTACATACTACTTTGTGTTTATGATTACTTCACTGTGACTAATATCTCTAAAGTATCGTAATAAATTTAAAGGAAAATGTGTTGCCAATAATTATTTATGTATTAATTATAAATCTCAATGTAATTGTTTATAAAATACCTCTATAACATTATTATAATATGTAAAAAATTTGCACATAAAATTAACCATTTTATTACATTAGCATAACAAGATTGAATGTGTAAATGTTTATTTAATAAAAATAATATAAATAGTTCAATTTGTGCAATAGTAGCTAGATATGAATGTGGCTGGGCCTGTACCTGATTGCCTCTTACGAGTTTTGACAGCGCGATCGATCGGTATTAAACTTGCGCCGTAGGTTCACGTGAAAATTTCGCGCGAAATATACAATTTGTTTCTTCGTGCACGTGGACTTAATTATTATGCTATTATTGATCAATAAAATGACTAAATGTATATTTTAAAATAAATAATATTTGTAAATGTATACATGCATAATTTGCTTTACATGTGTCTTTTAATTTAAACTTTGTTTTTTAAACAGGTCTTTAACGCTCTTGGATATATTTCTGCGTGATCAATTCACAAAAATGGTGTATATTTGTTTTGTTTTATAACACATGTATTAGTTGAATAGATTTTTTATAATATTTAATTTATAAAAAAAATACATTTTATAGAGTGTATGTAGAGTCAAGTGCATGTAATTTTGCATGTGTCATTGTTTCACTTTTATTTAACAGTATTTTATTAAATTAATTTCGACTGAGAAATATTTACTTTAATTTATTAATTTCACTTTGATATTATCTACCACAATATACGTAGATTTTCTTATTATCGTAAGAATGACTTTAGTTTTTATATTTATTTATTTATGAAATTATTTTACGCTAAAAATACTATATTTTGTATGTAAGTAGAATGCCGCCGTGACAAGCTGCCTGGACGGGCGTATATGTCCAATACACTGGGAATGCTGCGACGAGGGTTGCTGTGTGCCAGCCACAATCACCGCGCGCAACGAACATTTATGGTATTCACAATGGTATGAAAAATTTATACATACTGAAATTAATTCAGTCGTGGCCCACTCGAGAAAATTAAACATTTATTTAAATTTATATTTCCCATTTCTTAGCTCTTTTGTCGATGTTAAGCGCGGCGTTGAGTTCTGCCACTAAACACGGTTCTAATACTAGAATCTCTCTTTCTATCTGCAACACGCAAAGTAATATTATAAAACATATTAAAATTATAATCTTTTCAGGCAAGTGCTTTTTCTACTGGGGACATTCGCTGGCATCATAGTATGCTGTCTATGGTGCCTGCTGTACCGGCGGCCTTGTGGCGTTTACATGTGCTCTTTTGCTTGCTGTATACCTCGAAACCGTTCTGAGCACGATTCAGCCGGTTCTGTATATCCACCGCCAAGATATAGTCGCTGTGGCTCTATACATCAGGCTCCACCGCCTTATTCTGAGGTAATTATATAATTTTTATATTAAAAATAACTAAATGTCTAAAAAAACAGTAATAAAAGATATTAAAAAAATACTACTAATGTACACTTTATATACAACTTATAACATTTGCTCATTCTCTCTAAGAAAGAAAGAAGTATATCTGCAAAGTATTTGAAGTCATAAAAAACGTCAATTATAGGTAAGTTTCGATATTTATTTCAGTAGGTATTAGAAAAAAGGAAAAATGTAGAGGAAGCATAAAATTTTCTATGTAAGTAACATTTTTTGAAATTATTAAACAATTATTGTAATATTTCAAAAATGTTTCATTTAAACCTTTTATAAATGGTTATGAGCCCAGTCGTGGTGTAGGGGCACAAAGTGTGCTGCAAAATCTACTGGTTGTGGGTTCGATCCCCATTCGAGGAGATGAAATATTTCGGCTCCCTCTGCCTACCCTGCTGTGTGCGGGTTACAGCGTGAAGCTGAAAAAAATGTTATTATGTTGTAAGAACTTTTCAAATATTTTTCTTTTTTTGCAGGTTACGTCTAAGCCTGATCTGTATCCACTCGTTATAACTTGTGGCGAAGGAGATGGAAAGTCCGGAGGCAGCTATCTTATGGTGCACTATTTTAGAAACTACGTCATTCGAGCACCAGGTGCTTAATTAACACACAATATTATGTTATTTAAGACAGAATTATTTTAATAGTTATTTATTATTTTGAGTCCAACGAGTGGATTGATTTTTAGATAGTTGAACTAAAAATATATATTTAAAAATTATATTTGAAATATACATTTTGTATTTCAGGTTCTTTGTCAGCTACGAGCACAGCGGAATCTCTAAATTCTAGTTTCTTATGTAATGCAAATGAGGTAAGCTTAGATTTAAAAATATTAATTAACTTGAATATAATAGAATTGCTATAAGCTTATAGTTATTATTATTTTAACTTAAACTATTT
Organism: Heliconius nattereri; assembly: GCA_013403645.1. NCBI lineage: Eukaryota > Metazoa > Arthropoda > Insecta > Lepidoptera > Nymphalidae > Heliconius > Heliconius nattereri. The sequence continues at coordinate 1,653,199 of JAAIXI010000237.1, forward strand.
CAATAGCAAGCAGATCAAATTTAGTATGAACCACTGTTCTCTCTATCTTCTTATGCTTAAAAACTGCGGTTTGTTTAGCCAAAAAAATAATCTATATATATATAAAATCGAAAGGTTCATTCATCACGAAATCTCAGAAAGTACACGTGCTAGGAATCTCAAATTTTGCATAGGAGTTATTTATAGGACGTAGGTGCTCGCTACGACAAGAATTTGGAATATTCGACTTCTAAAGGGTTGTTTTTGGAGTCGAAAGTTTGTATGAAACTTCATTACTACAAATGCTAGGAGTCTCAAATTTTGCATAGACGTCACTAGGATGTAGTCATGGAGACAGACATTAATAATAACATAGCTCACGCGAGTGAAACCGCGAGCGGGCCGCTAGTTAGGTATATATTAGTAACACATCTTCTCAAATGACAGTAAAAACTTGCCCTAAAAGGAATGCGTGTTGCGTACCGGACTTATCGTAGCTCTTTGGATCGACACCAACGTGAATAGATTAAAATATTAAATATTTCATTTCCTCGAGTGGGAATCCAACTTACAACTTTTTGCGGTTACCGTCACGACTGTGCTCTACCCATAGGTATTAATTAATACAAAATATTAAACAGGCAAATTCCATAATTCCGCCGCCATACTCCTGCGCAAGCAACTACGGTGAGTGCGGCGTCGGTTGCGGCCGCTCCGTGCTACGCTCGCTGTCCTCGCTGACGGAGCCGCGCCGGCAGACACGCGAGCATACCACATTTAGAGAGAATCTTATTACGTCACCGGTAAAATTGTGTTAGCATAAACTGTAATTCATCATTTAAATTACTGCGAATGGTAATCTAAATCCCAATTATCGCGTTTACAATAGACATTGTCCTAATGTGTAATAGTGGCCTTAAATAATTTCACAAGAGAAGTAACTTAAAATTTTCTAATAATTAACCCAAAGTTACGAAAATGGTCATAACTAGGCATTTACATCGATAAGAATTTCATTTTTGTTTCATTACAGGATCCTAATTATGATCTGGAGTTAGAGCTCATCGACTGTGATCTTTATTGCGATGGTGGTTGCAAGCCTCGTCTTGGGTCATCTCCTCCACCGCGTCGGGCATCTCCTAATGCTGATGAATCTTACTGTGAACGAGCGGCCTATCTACGACACTTATTTTTGACATCACCCGATACACCAGGTGGCTGTGAATCACCACCACAGCCTACAAGTCCAACACAATCCCGGGAGTCTACGCTACGTAGACAAATTGACGAAAGATGTCAAAGACGTCACGATCTGTTCAGAAAAACACCACGGACAAGAAAATCGAGCTTATACATACCATTGTCAAAAATTCCTCCCGGTACGAGAAAGTTGCTCACTAGATCAGCACCAGCGACTCCCAGCGGTGCTCTTGTACCTAATTTACTAAATTTTACACAAAGAGTCTCGGCTTCAAGACACAGTTCGAGGTCTTCTAGGCTCGAAGAAGAAAATGATCCGTTACTGGGAGACGTAGAACCCCCAACAGATCACAAGTTTTGAGGAAATGTTAGTAAAATAATATATATGTGAATGAACTCTACAACGTCTAACTGAACAATATCTAATTGTTATGGCCTAGTATGCAAAACCCCGACCAGCAATCGTACAGTGATCATCCAAATCTAAATATCGCGAAGTAGCTAGCTAAATGTTTATCAATTATTACCTAGATATAAGTAATGAGCTTGTTGGACCATTGTTCACTTGCTTTCTATTATTGTATTAAATGTCAGAATAACCTAAAAACTAGTATTATTTGTGTACGTCATTTAATATTTCTATCGTTTCGATAATAATAATATTTTTTTAAATAAAAGCAATCAAATATCTTTATGAAACAAGCCTTATATTTATCTGTGTTCGGCGCCAATAAAATCGAAGCAAATATAAATATTAAGCATAAAAAAATATTTTAAAATAAAATATAAGATATTAACATATTATTTATCAATTTCTATTACATCAGATAAAATTGAAGACATTTGTAAAATGACCAAAGCTTGCATATACGGCTACTTAGAACTTCGGATTCTGTTCTTATGTTATAATCGATTTATTAATTACAAAAAATACGATTATTGGTTATGGATAATTTATTTTAAGTGTTGTGCACAATAAACTCTTATTATCTATATTTTATATTCTATATGCACTATCACTCATGTCTATTGAACATCTGTGCATACTGCTGTCACTCACTAGTTATTTTTTTTTGACATTTGAGGTTAAGTTTTGTTTACAAATAAAATATAGTGATCAATAATTGTAATAAATTCCATTTTTTCCACTAATCTTAGTAAAAACTATAACCGTGGATACAAATAATTTAAAATCTGATATAGCTATGAGTTTGCCGACTGATTTTGGTCCCGATTCAGGGGGAAGAGTCAAGGTAAGTATTCAATTATTTAACTTAGACTTACAGCATACAAAATACACCTATAAAAATAATAAGTTCTTTGATTTTTGCGGTTATTACACATTTTATATGAAACTATAAATATATATAAATATTATTGTTTATAAATAAAATAATAATAAATGTTTTAGGGATTAACCATAGTGAAAGCAATCGTATATGGTAACATAGCGAGATATTTCGGCAAAAAACGCGAAGAAGATGGGCACACGCATCAATGGACGGTATATGTAAAGCCATATGCTAATGAAGATATGTCAGCTTACATAAAGAAGATTCATTTCAAATTACACGAGAGCTATGCAAATCCTAATAGAATAATAACTAAACCGCCCTACGAACTGACAGAGACTGGTTGGGGAGAATTTGAGATAGTTATTAAAATATATTTTCACGATCCTAATGAAAGACCTGTAAGTAGTAATATAATCCCAATTTACTTATTGCAAATAATACTATTGACAATTATTTCAATATAATCATTCCGCTGAATTGAACCCACAACCATCACTATAACAATCAGATGCTGCCCCACTGCGGCAAAATAGAAATATATTTTTTATTATACTATAATATATTATTTACTTAAAATGTTTTTTATTTTAGTAATTATTTCATCTTTTATGTGGTCTTACAATGAAGACTAAGCCTTTAAAGCCATTTCTATTATATATATGATTTCAACATTAGCTGCAATAACTCTGCAAGACAATAAATTGAAATTTAAAATAAAATTATTATATCATGCCTATCTAGGCAGAAAAATTTATATCATCAACTTATTAACTGACCAAAATCAATTTATTAATTTAACATTTTAAAGGTTACACTTTATCATATACTCAAGTTATTTCAATCGCCAGTAAGTGAAGGAACTCCTCCAGTAGGGCGGGCCCTAGTAAGTGAATCATATGAGGAAATAGTATTCCAAGAGCCAACACAACTTATGCAACATTTGTTAAACAGTGTAAAACCAATAACTAATGGACAATGGACTCATGATACAGATTGTAAGCAATTTTTTACATCATTTCTTTTAGTTTTTATTGATATGAAAGTAATATATTTTTATACATGTGTGTTTAACATAAAACATTGTGTAAAGAACCAAGTGTAAAGACATTCCATTTTCCATCTTTTGACACTATGTGTTGAATTGTGGATCTCAAAGTATTATTGTTAAACTATGCATTATAATGCATTCTCAATGTTTTTCACTTTGCAAATTCTTTTTTATATAGATTTTGCAAATATAACTTAGCCTACCAAATCAGGTGATTAATTTTAAATCCTTAAGTTAAAAGTAATTAAAGAAAAAGGCTATAGAGTCAATCAAATCTAAAACTATGCTAAATTAAAAAATATATATATATTAAATATAAAAATTAAAATAAAATATGTTATATTTTTTTATACTTATTTATAATTTTTATTTACTATTACATTTTTAGTTGAAGAAAAAAAGGAAAAAACGCTAGAGAGAATTATAGCGGCCCAAGGAAAGGTCAGAGGTGAAATATCAGAGTTGAAGGACAAACTGCAACTCGCCAAAGAAACAATATCAAAGTTCAAAGAAGAAATTGCAAAGTTACAAAATAATCCTGCATCAAGTATTTTAACTGGAATTTGATTAGTTGTAATTTAGAGTATGTTGTAAAAACTTATTAAAATAGATTTTGGTACTATTTATATCATTTTGTTTAATTATTCAATCCTATTAAATTTTTATATACCCAGCTCAATAAATGTTTTGGTTCTAATTCCAGAGGTTATTCCATACAAATTAACAATCAACCTCGCCATGAAGGCCAAGTTTTTAATACACATTTCATTTTGGAATTCTAAAAGTAATTTCAAAAGTTTCATAAAATATTGTCTGGTTTTTTACTTGTTATTATTTATAGTACCTAATATAAATAGCGAAAAATGGTAAAAGAAAGCCATTACATCAGCTAGCCATCGTTCTATTGTTTCAATAGCGCTATTGATCGTTTTACAATCCACATACGCGACTCAACATATTTCAAATGCAGCAATAACATCAACCAAATACAGCGAAGCGATTAGTTTATTGTCAAGGATCACGTGTTCATTTCCTGATTTAGTGAAATGCTTCCATGATTATTATTTATGTTATTTTCTTCTTTTCTGCGCGTCATGTGGTCTGTCTACTGACTCTTAGACTTCAAACTTTGTGTTTTATTTTATTTTTTCTTTGTACTCATAACACAAAGAAATGGTATAAAATGGCAGAAAGAATTGGGAACCTAATGTTAAGACACTCAGTTCTCCACTTTCCGCCAAAATCTTGAAGTATTGCGTGTTGAGTGGCAGAACTGAAAGCCGCCTTTTGCCTCGTTACTAGAGCTAAGATATCGTCGGGCTTACAGTGAGCATGTCCCTGCGCCAGGAAAGTTTACATGCATATTGTATTGACGTAAACCGGAGATTATGAAAAATTGATAATGCAATATCTTAAAAAGAACCGTACAAGCATGAGTCGGGCTCAGACAGACAGACGGACAACAAAATAATGTTATAAGGGTTCCTTTTTTCATTAATAAATACGAAACACTAATACATAAAAATATGCGCTTTTTGGTGTTTTCGTTCATACTTAATTTTTGTAGGTACCATTTCAGAAAACACACTTACGGTGCTGTCTTTGGGGACACCGGAAAAAACGGGACGGTCCTGTTCCAAACCGTACCTCTGGTCACATTACAAATACCTATAGCCATATTGTCTGTCACGTCCGTCTGTTAACACGCGATTTGAACCTAAGTGCATTCTTTACATGACCTACATAAAGTTAAATGTTGTAGTGAAGTTTTTATTTATATCAAAGATTTTATTGTTTTTATTGCCTTTAAAAATAAGGTAAATTTGCTTTCATAGTTTTCAGTGTATGTATTTGGTTATCAATTTTTTTTCCGGATCTGAATATTATTTTACATTGTTTTTATAGAAACAATCGAAAACATACCTCCTAGTGATTTCTCACTTTTCACTTACATAATATCAACGTTTATTGGGTAGAAAAGCCAATTGCCTCTAGTTGCCACCATAATTGGTGAATACTTATATATAGTCTATGGGTATACCAACTATAGGTACTCATATTAAAATGTATAACTATGACGCAATATTCGAACCTACAAACCTTAGAAATACACTACAATAAGTAGGTAAATCGTAACATCACAAATCTTTATTTTTATGACATGTTAATCAATCACGAAAATATTCGTCGCAGAGTTAGATATCACAATTCACACACACATCCAATCTACATTAATTTTTCCTTATCCATGAAAATTTCTCTTTTACTTAAAAAAAGCATTTAAAATTAAATTCGATTCACGCAGTTTTCCGCACATAGCAGGCTAGGCAGAGAGGAACATAGTATTAACATGTCTGTGTTGAGTTGCGGAATTCAACGCCGCGCTGCCAGAACCATTGCCTCGATACCAGAGCGAAGAAACGGAAATATAAATTGAAGTAAATATTTCGATTCCTGCTCTGCGCCACGGCAGCCTTTTTACTTCTTTTTTCAAATATTTTTTTTATATATGAACAATATATTTAATAGATATATTTGTACCCTTTGTAATAAGTATACATTTGACCAAGGGGTGATTGTGATCGACGACGCGTCGGTCAAGGTTAGTGTGTACCTACCATCGCTATTTTTACTGCTCGTTTAGTTATAACTGTTTACTCTGCCTTAGCCTGTAGTAATCTAATTTGTCATAGAAAAGTTTTTTATTGTCTACTTATAATGACGTCTTCATTCCTTAATAGACGATCGTGGTGGAAATGAATCATTTTCATTTCCTCGCTCTGTTAGAAAGCGTCGTTGAGCCCCGCCACTCAACACTCAATGTCTCGAAAATAGGGCGGAACATGGAGAAACGGATGTCAGTCTTAACACTAGGTTCCCTCTGCCTATATGAGGGACACAATATAAATTTGATTTTTATTCATAATCGATGATTCTTAATTTTATTAGATAATGTGCACAGCTGGGATAGTTTTACCAAACTTCTACATATTAAAATATCGACAAGGGATTTTTTTAAATAAATAAATGTTATGAAGATTTATATTTAAAGTCTTCATAATTTACAAAATACAGCTTTTTTTTTATGGAAAAAGGACAAGGCAAACGAGCGTTCGGGTCACCTGCTGATGATCACCGCCGCCCACGACCCCGTGCAGCACCAGAGGAGCTACAGGTGCGTGGCCGGCCTTTGAGGTGGCTTTTTGAAGGTACCCACATCGTACCGACCTGGAAACACTTACTTAAATAAAATTAAACACTTAAATGCCATGATGTATAAACTCTGATTCAACCTAGAACTTAATGTATTATTTTAGTGCAAATTTGTTTAAAAATGTACAAATGTATGTATTAATTTACACTAATAAAATTAAAACAAATTTAACTACTACAATAGCCATCTTTTTAGCCTTCGCAAAGGTGACGTCTTTTACTATACCTCCTCATGTGACTTACGAGTTCTTTAGAGATCAATATTAACTTAAGAGTTATTTAAATCTTTGAAGGTTAGTCGGAGATAATAATATGTCATCTATATATATAAAAGGACTTGTCCTCACTGACTAAGGTAAGACGCACACACAGCCGTAACCGCTGATGTTAGAAACGTGGAATTTGGACAGATGTTTACTTTCGTAATCTGGACATATACTAAGAAGGGATATTAAAAAATTTTACCCCTATAGGGGTGAAATAGGGGTTGATAGTTTGTATGGAAAAAAATTTAAAGCGGCATCGATTTTCAAAAAAAATTAAATTTAGATTTTTAAAAATATTGAATTGAACATGTGTTTCATGGTTTTCTAGAATTCACCCTCTAAGGGTGCAGATAAGGGGTTGAAAATTTGTTTGAATTTTTTTCAATCGCCACCTATTTTTATAAAATTAGAAATGTAGACTCTTAAAAATAATTCATTGAACACATGTTTCATGGTTTATTAGAATTCACTCCTAAATAAGCAAGCGAAGCTGCGCGCGCCCGCTAGTATATTATATCTATACTATTACTTTATGAATATTGTGTGTTGGTTCCTAACTTTTCATATACTTAATATAAATAAATAAATAAAAATCGCCTGGAGTGTTCTTTACAAAAAACTATCACTAAGTAGGTGGTGAGGGACCAGTGTACGTCGCCCCTGGACAAATGCGCGCACAGACGTTGACCTGCTATTCTGAAATCGGTACAATAGGGGTGGGCGAATCCGACTCGCATTTAACAGGTTTTCAGTTTTATTTTTGTCCCCAAGTTATCGCACGAAAATCACTATAAGTATTTCAGCATTGAACTAAAGTTGTAAAGAACTTTTATTATGTCCTATATAATACTTGTCATTTTAAATTTATATATAAAAGGAATCATATGAATGGCACCGTACCTCATAATAATTATAACAGCATTAGTTCAAAGCTAACCTTGCAATTTTCAACCAGGGATTGTTAGGTTAATGGTAGAGTGTAATGTTTTGTAATTTGAGAGTTTTATTTAAATGAAAGTAACGTATAAATTTTATAGCACTAGTTTAGATATTTATTTTTTTAATGAATTGAATTCATTGAATTCTCTTAATTTTATATCTCGTTCATAAAATGAAATAAAAATGTTTTTTTTTTATAAAAAAAACACACTTTATTAAAATATCAAAGTGCACAAGTAATACTCGTAACACGACAACTTTGAGCAATAGAATTAATTAATTAATTAATTAATTATATATCACATAAAAACTCCGTGTATTTAACAAAAATATTTGAATACTTCAATAGCTTATCACTTATTTTCACAACAATCCGTGGATATATTTCAAACCTCTCTTAAACTAATAAAAAATTAAAACCAACTATTTTCCTTTTTCATCTTATCTCTGTGTCGGCCCTTCATTTCGAGACTCTGAAAAATCTCTGAAAGCTTGTTCAGTTTCTGCACAGGACTCTGTGGGAGCTTTTGCAGTCTACACGTGTCGTTCTCATCTCGACATATTGCAAACGTTTCACGCTCTCGAAGACACAATAGCTTGCCAGTTTCCGGCATCGCTGAAAGCTTCGCCACTTGCAAAGCTGCATTTTTGAATCGACTTTTTGGTGACATTCTGGAATCGTTGCTCTGGGAACTTTTTCTCCTGGGCGTATCTCTATTAACTTTTGTAGTCAAATATATCGGTTCGATGACATCGTACGTATTCTCTCTTAACAGCTGATGAGGCTTCCTATCATCACAATCGTAAGAATTTTTCCGATAGCCATGTATAGATAGAGGCGTGAGTGGTTTAAGCAATTCCTGTAACTTAAGAGCGCTCTTATCATTTTTCATATCAAAGACAATAACTTTAGTATTTTCTTTCTTTTGCCCGATAGCTGGGAGAGGATTGAATGGAGATAGATTTGATTTTACCGGAATATCGTTTTCCAGCATCCTCGACACTGCTGTCTTATTTTTCCTGGTTTTGAACTTCCGCGGCGCGTATATAGTTGTGAGGGCGCGCGTCTTGTGAGCGTCGAGGGGCGCGAGTGGACCGGGCAGCATGGCAGCCAGGCGCGACCTGCGACCTTGGCGCAGGTAAGGGGGCAAGCGATCTGCTCAGGCGCGATGGACAGTACTAGTGTCCACGTTTATTATACACACGGTTGATAGTTTGACCGTCTATCATGCGATTGCCTTTGAATGTGAACAATTCTAGCTGATTCTTTTTTTTTTAATATTGCGTGCTTTTTGTAAATTTTGATGTTACATTGACATTCATATTTTAAATTATTTTCGTCATTATTGTTTAATAAAGAGTTTTTATTATGATTTTTTTCACCTACTATAAATTTGGCTTTGTTTACTAAGTTGTACGATGCTGTATTTTTAAATAATTATAATAATATTGTCTTAATAATCTCCATTTTAAATTTTAACACAAAGTAATTCTTATGATTTGAGTTATATTTAAAGCAGACCAAAACTTTTTTAATAAATACATAGTTACGACTTAGTAGCTTTAAGTAGGCAATTAAAATAACGATGACAGCAACTTACATCTTATATTGTATCCATAGAACGATATAGAAATTAAAACAACTAAAGAAATATAATAATCACTAAAAATTAAAACTAATTTAGCTCATTCAATCCTTACCATGATATTTGAAATTTCTAGCACCTGGCAAATATATGTATATTATGTATAATCTACCTATAGTATATATATGTTAGTATGTAGATATAGATAAATAGAAACTACGGTGTAAGATTATCTATAAGTAGTTTTTAAGAATATTTGTCGCAGGAGTCGTAGGAGTCGTGAAAAATAATGAGTAATACTATCGTGAAGCACTTTGGCTGCACTTACGTTGGTTGTGAGTTCTATTTTTACCCGACTGCAGCAAAGCCCAAAAGGAGGATAATGTTTTAGAGCGTATGTTTCTGTGATAGACAATACACTCTAAAACTTAATTCTCCATACACACACGCAACGCTCGAGAATTTGGCGGAAATTGGAAAACGGTAGTACCTTAATGTAAAACTGGAGTGTCTTAACAGTGTTAACACTAGATCCCCAAGTTCCATATGTGTAACTTGTGCGAAATGCAGCGTGAAATAAAAAAATATAATAAATATATATCCGTTCGTTTTTTCCCTTGTTACCTACTGATAAACTAGTAAATTCATTTTAATTAATGATACACCGTTAGATTTGTCTTGATGGCGTGAGAGTTACATATATATTTGTATAGTTTATGGTAGTTGGGTTTTTCTTTTGTTTATGATTCACCAGGAGTCACATCTCATCACTAGGATCCATATTGATAAATCACTCTTAACTCTGAAAGCGATTTTAAAAAGCCATTTTCATTCATAGATTATAATTAATGAATGAAAATGGAATCTCAAGATCGCTCGTTCAAAAGTTGAAAGCGGTTTATAATTACGGGCCTAGGTTTTCTGTTACTGTCTAGCTTGGTGGGAGATATGGGATGTTTAGGAAACACATAAGAAAGTCTAAATCTACAGATAGCCTTACACATAATGGTAAATTTACAAATATATATTCAAATTCAATTCAAAATATTCTTTATTCAAATAGGCAATTATTATAAGCACTTTTGAATCGTCGAATGAACATATGAACAAAAAGCTACCACCGGTTCGGAAGGCAGTTCTGCTGAGAAGAGCCGGCAAGAAACTCAACAGTTGCTCTTTTCAAAATCAATGGTACAATCTATTACATTAGCTGGCAGCTATCCTGCATGACATTCAATAGACATTAATTCCATACATGTTTATCCTCTAAATATTCTTGAACAGTGTAATACGCTTTACTTGTTAGAATTTTTTTTACAGATATTTTAAATTTTGGTAGTGGCAAACTAAGAATACACTGCGGAATTTTATTATATACACGTATACTCAGACCCATAAAGGATTTACTAACTTTTTGGAGGCGAAAACTTGGTGTAACAAGCTTATCTTTATTTCTCGTTCCTATCGTATGACTGTCACTATTTTTGCTATGACAATGTATATTTTGAATATCTAAAAATCTAGATTGTTCTTTAAAGTACCTGCACAGTGGACAAGTATCTCATTAAGCCGTGTTTAATATCATGTATTACTGGCATCGATCGCGGTGACCTTCGCCACAGTAATTTGTCCCATGACGTCCACAGTGGAATTGATGAACTCGACATTCGATATCAAATTATTGATATTGATTTTTTATACATTGTTTTTCTTTAATTTCATAAAAAAGCTATAAGTATAGACGTGTTGTATATAAATAAACATTAGGTTTTAATTGGTTATTAGGACCAATAAGGTGTTAAATAATTTCCTTTTCCCTGCTATTGTAGTAGTACAGCGTTGGATTCCAGCACTGAAATCACGAGGAAAACATTGAGTAAGTTTAGTGTAATGTGTTATCATCAGACTTTCAAAAACTAGAGATGGTTAAATAATATATAAGTATGTTAATAATATTAAAAAAATAAGTACTTACTTGTTCCGTAAAGTCGATTTACTACTATAATTTAAGTGACAAACTCATGAAATGAAACATTGCTGAAAAATTGCGACTTTTTATGTAGAGAATCGAATTATTATCACTGAATGATCATTATTTTGTATAATACAAAGAAATTAAATGGAAATTACCATTTTTTCGATAAATTAGCATCTATTTGCACTTTTTAATTCAAATATTTTTTACTTAAATTATACACATTAGTTATAAGTAACAACGAATGGATAGATGCGTTACAATCGTGATCGTGCCTCTCTATTGCTTGTTCTGCGCTCTCCTTTGCACGTTCGGCTCAGGTTGAACGTGACAATGAACTATGTTTTTTCGACTTTCATCGACGTATCATGGAAATCTTAGAACATTCTAATAATATTCTATGAAAACAAAACAAAATATGACGATATGAATATCGTGAGTATAATAGGGTAGAAACCAGAAGGTCAACATAACTTAAGCGAAGCCTGACTTATCAATGAATCACTGTTATATGTCAAGTGCCTCATAAATTAGAAGTGGCTTTCAAAATGATTGGCTTCTTTGGAAAAGTGTAGTGTGTAAAGTAGCGTGAATATAAAACAATCTAAAATCAGCTTCATTTTGTATTCCGCACATAGGAGGGTAAGCAGAGGGAACTTGATTAGTTTTTTTACATATTATTATGTAAGAATAATAAAATTTTAAAATAATTTACTCTTTCAATTTAAAAGCAACGATTCGTGTTATCATTTACTAAAGGCCGATAATAAACAGCAAGGCCAATTTATAAACCTTACATAATTAATAGGAAACAAAATACATATTATGACATAATTAATAAAAATATATTACTCGTATTATTTTATTATACACTTATAGTTAATTTTAATATACACTAATAGTTTTGTAGAGTTTATTTAGTTGAACGCAAATCTCAGGAACTTTATACAAACTGGTTCCAATTACTATCTAATATATAGGGTATATTTACAGAAAAAATGTTTTGACTATATTTCGTCACATTAATTGCTTCGGTGAGGCGACTGCGGCGGATATTTTTCTCAACTTTCCAAACAAGGGAGTGGCAAGAGTTATTGGGAGTGGAAAGCTTGAACGACACAGAATGAAAGTGACAAGCTTAAAGATTTGTAATTTCTGTAAAATTGCCATTGGATCTTAGAATGGGTTACCAATATGTAGATTAAAACATTTTCACTTAAAAGGTACCTTTTATCTAAGAGTGCAAAACACGCACAAACCCATGGTGTCATAAAAACTAGGTCATTCCCTTATTTCTATGAAAAAATGAAATATCGATCGGTGTTCATTCATTATGACGCGGCGCCACCGTAGTCTTCCTACTACGTTTGCCAAATCTCTATTTACGTTACGTCATGGTGGACGGCTACATACGAAACGGAATGATTCTATTATTACATTACAAAAAGAAATAAATAAATCAGTTTTGCACTGTATCTCGAATAGAGCAGGGAAAGCAGAGGGAGCCTAGTGTTACGTCACTCCGTTCACCACTTTCTACTGAGGCATTGCGTGTTGAATGGGGGAATTCATTTTTGCCTTGGTGCCAGAGAAGAAATGAAAATATTAAGAAATAATAATGAATTTCCCTCGTGTGGGGATCGAACCGACGCAAGATTGATGACGCATCACTGACGTTTTCTGGGATTCCTGTCTGTCACATCCTTGAGCCCCTGTGCCCTGACGACCCCTTACATTACAATTATGTGACATTTCTATTACACGGCGATTAAATTGAAAAAGTGTTACAAGGTTGACAATGGAATTTACCTCAATTAGATACTAACGCTTTTTTATTGTATAATTGATGAATTAATGTTGCATAATGTCATCCACAATACTGGTTCAATGCCACCCAAGTCAGTATCACTGCCGAATCAGGCTATCAGGCGTGCACGACGTATTAAACGTGTATCGTAGAATAAACAAATTGGTTTAATGAAAAACAGATAGGAAAATTGTCTATTTTACCTTTTATCTTTTTTTATTAATATATCTATTTAAGTTATTTAGTGTAATGATGTGATGTAAATTTTGGGATTTTCGGAAACTTGAAGTAATTTTATTGGTAAGTGTTGGTATATTTTATTTGAAATGTTGAATAGAATTATTTAAAATAATGAATAAGAAAATATTACTTTTATATATATAAATTTTTACATAGCTTATATTTACATATTACATGTATATATGTATAATTCTGTTCTACTTTCCATTCTAAATATTGCGGATTGATCTCATCGTACTCAACTTTTCGTACATTCTAGAAATATTGAATTGTGGATTATGAAATTGTGGACATTTTCTTGGTTGGAAATCGAACCCGCCACCTTCGTGTGTTCAGTCAAACTACTCTACTATTTAACATTATTTCAGGTATTTAGGAAATATGGATTTCGTAATAGGTGGTCTAGCCGGGGCGGGCGCCACCATCTTCACAAACCCCATGGACGTTGTTAAAACAAGGCTGCAGTTACAAGGGGAGCTCCGAGCCCGCTCTGAAAGCAATATGCGGTACAGAGGGATTGTCCACGCTGTGTATGTGATAGCGAAAAACGACGGGCCTCTAGCGTTACAGAAAGGATTAGCTCCGGCCATGCTATTCGGTTTCTGTATGAATTCTGTAAGGTGAGTCGTCTGAAACATTGGGTTATTGAATTTAACATAAACATGGGTAGGCCATGACTGCCGTAAAATGTTAGAATTGCTAGTTTTTAAATTATAATTTTAAGTAAAATTGTAATCGACACAGTATAATAAAAATACATTTTTTATGTAGGTACGTTGTATTGCGTGCGTCTATAAATAAGAATAATTACTATTTACATAAGAAATTGTGCCCCTAAAAAGCGTACGTAGTAGCGTAGTGTTTACAAGTAAGTTTTTATGTTTTTAACATAAAAAGTTACAAATAAATAATTAATTATAAATAGAATAAATAATTAATAATTAATTATAAATAGAACTTGAATTTAACCAAGTATTATTGAATTTAAATATACCTAAACAAACAGTGAGTAAAAACAATATAACTTTTAAATATTTTATTATATAGGTTAGGGATGTACCATGTAGCCGAAGTGCAAGGATGGACAAAGACAAAAGAAGGAGACATTAATATTTATAAAACAATGTTTTGGTCAAGTGCGAGTGGCGTTATGAGTGGTTTTTCGGCGAATCCGGCATCAGTATTAAAAACTAGGATACAAGCAGCTGCCCATCCCAGTATAGCTGTTGGAAGACAACATTCATATAAAGGTGTTTATCTTTTCATTTTTTTTATCAGATTTTTTTAGGTTGGTCTACAAGTACGTACAAGGATAACAAAATCATTTTTTTTTTAATATTTAAGAGAAAACGACAACATTTTTTAAATTAAATTAATAGATCGATATGCAACTTAAATGGGACTGGAACATATTTAATCATAATTATAATTTTCATATTATATATACTACGGAGATATAAATATGATATAAAAATAGAAGTAGGAACGCCAAATAGATACCTATATACTTTACAAAATTTCCAAATTTTTGAAAACCTATTATCTTCATTATGTAGGAATGCTAGATGGATTCGTTCAAATATACAAAACGGAAGGCTTTAGAGGTTTCTTTGCTGGCGTGAATGCAACATGCATAAGAATAGCTATAGGCAGCGCAGCTCAACTCACCACCTTCTCTACGTAAGTAAATAAAATAAAAACATGTTACATTAATTATATCATCATTTCACTTGAAGTTAAAACTAGTTAACGCTTTGTCAATCTGTAGGTAATCATAATTTTCGTTCGTCTTACTACGATTCTGGAAAATAGCTAGGAAAACTTTCATGTAAACTCTATCTATGAAATAAATAATATTTTCATTGTAATCGATAAATCTGATATATATTGAATATATTTCCGATTCCCTAGTAACCAAGAGGAAATCTCGGAATCATCTTCAAGTCAAGTCAGCAAAACATAAATTTTTCTTCTCCAGCGCAAAAGAAACATTGCTGTCTTACGGAATATGCGAACACTCACCCCTCGGGCTCGCGTTCTCCGCGAGCTGCCTGAGCGGGTTCATGGTAGCGCTAGCGATATGCCCGTTTGACGTCGTCGCAGTACGACTTTACAATCAGGGTAATATACGCATTTTACGTATAATTTATAATGCATTAATAAAAATTTACAGAATTTGAAATGTCTCGATATTGAAGATCTTTTGGATATGAAGTCAGATTACTTAAATTGTCATATTAATGATGTGGAAAGAAGGATTATTATATTTAATCAAATTATTCGTTAACATCTAATATATGGCATAGCACACGAATTTTTTCCAAAGGATCTAGTTTACAATAGAATAACAACAGTAGCATTTTTTAGAGATTCATAATTTGAATAAAGCATTGTGGTGTTTGATGTGGAAATTTCATGATCACGGGAAAACATAATTTGTTAATCCATTAGACACGTAGAATCTCATCTCATTTTAAATATTATGTGTTTGTTTTTTTTTTTGTAAGCTAACTACTACTAATAAATGCTAATATTTTTTTATATTACAATATCTAAAAGTCACTCAATTATTTGTTTGAAAGGAATGGAAGGTTGTTAAGAAAAAGTTGAGACTAAAATATAAAATATCTGTATACCTACCTACTACAGAAGGCTTATTCTTATGTGATATGTTATTTGGGCGAACGAAATCTAATTTTAACAAATAACATTATTCAATATACCTGAATGAACATAAAGGAAATGTGAAAATATGTTTTAAGTACCTACATTTAGCATTGTAACGATAGCATGAGTACTATAAATTAGGTAAACCATGAATATAGTTCATATTAATAGTGTAAATCATTGCAGAATGAAAAACATCCTGCTTGCGCACGGTTATTGGGAGCACTCGCCTATCACCCTCGCGTTAGCCGCTAGCATCATATGTGGAGTTGTCACTGTTGTCCTGGAAACGCCCCTGGATCTAGTCAATACACGTCTATATAATCAGGGTAATTGTCTGAATCGACCTTTGGAGAAGCTAAAATACTAATGGCTGTAGTACTACATGAATTAATTAGAAAATATCCATTCATAGATAACCATGAGGACATTAATTTTAAAGTGGCATAACGTACATTATCGACTTCAATTAATAAATATAAAATATTATTGTTCGTACAGAAATTAAGGTGAAATCCTTTGGATCGTAGAAAACTTTAATAGGAACAAAAATATCATGTCTCACGTTATTGGTAAAATGTTTTACTAAGTTATCCTTCCAGAAAACAATCTCGAAGCTACTACTGCTTCCAATATTTTTCGGAAACAATTTGTACAAAACAATTGTAAAACGGTGTACAAATATGAACTTCTATTTCATGGTTCATATTGTGAAACGAAACTATTCATAAAACATTACCATAGTATTGGGCTTATCTGTGTATGTGTTCAAAAAAGCTGACATTTGTGTTTGTGTTTTAATAATAAAATATTAGCACATTGCTTGCACCTTAACATGCAAGTTTTACGTAATGTACCTATCGCACATTTTATGAATAAAGTAACAACAATGGGATACAATCATAAAATTAATTACACTTATTCTTTTTCAGTCAATTACATGATGTTTATCATATTTTCAATATATATAAAATAAAAAGAAACCTATTTAAAAAAATTATGTTTATCATATAGGTCCAGCATCAAAAGGTGAGCTTCTATACAAAGGAGCACTGGACTGTATTCGAAAGACATACAAAACTGAAGGCCTGCACGGCTTGTATAAAGGTATCGGCCCGTTGTATCTCAGGATAGCACCTCACACCACGCTATCTCTGGTCATATGGGATATGTTGAACTTATTATTCAGTAATAAAAATAAAAAGACATAGTACAAACTTTCTTTTATTTAATCTCATTAAATTGAAACCAACTAACGTTCATAAAAATAAATAAGTAAAAATAAAATAATAATACAAACTTTCTGACATAAGTAGAATTGTGGAGACAAATGTTTAACATTAAGCCCTAATGGAATTAGACTAGTTTTGTTTTCGTTTACTTTAATTTACACATTGACTGAATACATATTGACTTTTTGGCTAAGACTGTAAACCGACCAATATTTCTCCCTTCTGACAACGTGCTTGATAACTCATCAATGGTGGCGTGAACTGAATCTCCCAATCGATTTCAGAAGACTTGTAGCTTAGGCAATCTTCTTTTTCGTCATAGGTTTCACATTCTTTTATGTCTGTTTCTTCATCATAATACTCCTCAGGTAATTCAATAGTATCAGCAAGAACTTTCAAACAAGCTTGTTCACAAAGCTCTGGATAATAAAAATCTGACCAAATTCCTTTTACTGCTTCTTTTATTAATTCATTTTTAAACATTTCCTTTTTCTGAATTTTGGCCATATTATTTGTTGATTCTATTTTATATACTAACGGCTTAAACGTTGTATTATTATCATTAGTACTGGTCGATGGCTGCATTTGAATATTATATGCACCATTTCTCTTGCAAACAACTAACGTAGGTTTATCTTCAATTTGTTTTTTGACTCTTTTTATTGGTTTTGTTATTTCGACTTTAGGCTTTCTTAGTTTAGCTTTGTTAAGGATACGTAATATTTTTTTAGAAACAGCTCCCGGCCTCCATTGATGATGCACCTGAGAATGTTTAATTACATTACATACCTATTTCGTTTTTAATATCATAAAAATAAATATTTAAAATAATACCTTTGTCTATTTCATCACATTTTCATTATTACATAATATATCATACATTTTTTTTCGACTGATAAATGAAATTAACCAAACAAATTACTTGTTTCGTTCACTAATTTGTACCAAAAAAACTATATTTTTATATTTTCCTACACAATATGTACAAATTACAACGTTTACGAATTTTTCTTAACACGTTACCAAAAATAAATAATATTCACTTATCACATGACTATACATACACATTTCACAACTCTTACAACGACCTAACAATTACAATGGAGTGGGAGACAGCACAGATCATGCTTGCGTAGCAATATGTCTATTCTCAAGAGACAAGAGTCGTTCCCGAAGCTTTTGTTTCATTATTTCTGAACTTACAAATGAACTGAAGCATGGAACATGGAATGAACTTAGACTTATTCCTTCTTTAGCGAGGGCAGCCAACCGTTCCTTGGGTCGTTTGTTCTTAGAACTTTTTAATCTAAAATACGTCTTATGACCGTATCCATCCACAGCCACGATTCCTTTATCTGAAGGTATAGAGTGATGGCATTTGTTTAGGTCAAATACACACGAAGAACTCCATTTGGTTTTACCCCATTGAGGTTTCTTTGTTTTTTCCTTTGATGATGATTGTAAATGAAATATAGTTTTTGGTTGTGGTATTTTAACATCTTCTCCTTTTGCTAACATGCTTTCTAAAGTTGACATTAATAGTTTTCTATCACCACCGTGGCCTGAAATTCCTAATTTTGACAACTGTTTTGGTGACACATCGCCAAAACAACTCCAGCTAGAGTAAGATTTTTTGTCGATTGCTTTTCCCTTTTTACTTTCTTTATTGCCATATGGTTTTCTTTTAAATGGACCTGTTTGTTTTGGGTAATATTTCCACTTGTTTTCACTATCAATGTAACCGTCAATCCCAACAACCAACCATTTACCATTGGTAGCTTGGAATTTTCCTGTTTCCGCATCAACTTGTTCTCCATTTGGTCCAATAAATAAATTTGGCGCCCATCTTTCATCTGGACCTACATATCCGTCAATATTAATTTCTAGCCACTTATGATCTGGACTCCAAAATCCACCCAAGTCACTGCATTGCTGTTTTCCATCCGGTCCTTTAAAGAATCTTGGAACAGGGTTTCCGAATCTATCAAGAAGCTTAACTCTATAATCTAAGTATGTATACTGTGTTGCGATATCAGCTTTTATTATTTTCTTGCCTTTATAAGAAGGATCAAACAAGGCATTAGGGGGAGTAAATTCTACTATCCACTCGTCAGAATCTGTTTCAGAGCCAATTGAAATGCTATCTTCAGAACAAGAGCAGGAGACATTCATGTTTGTTGTGTTTGGCGCAGGTAATGCTGGATAGCACATACAAGCAGGATCTTCAGATTCAGGAAGTAAACCAAGAGCTTGTTGGTATGTCTTCAAACATATTTCATTGCACATATCTTTGAAGGTACTTTGTATGAAGTGACGTTGCGCCCTCTCGAGTCGCCTTTGAGCACGTTCCTTCTTTTTAAGACGTTCTCTGTTTTCCTCTTCTGTCCTACCTATTGTATATGTCACCACAGGCTTGTCTTCATAAGGATGCTGGTTAAGAGCTCTTGGTTTCCAATAATGTTTCATCGTTTCCATAGTAACAGTGAACTCGCCTTCTTTTTTATGTACAGTTAGTAGAGGACGTTTTAATGGGCGTTTTCTTTTGCCTGTTTCTTTTCGCTTCTTCTTAGAAATAATTTCTTCTGGATTTTTAGCTATTCTTAGTAGTCTCACTACATGTTTACTAGTTGCTCCAGGTTTCCATTGAGGTCGGAACTATAAAAAAAAATAAAAAAATGAAAAAAAAAGAAGACGTGCTTGTAAATCCCAAAATAATAATAAGTTATTAATAATACCTTCATTCCTGGAATATTTTCAGAAGTCCAAAGCCATCCCATGTTCTTGGGGACATTATCTAGTGTACCGGAACATGGTAATACACATTTACTGTGTCCTATTTGAGGAGCTGTGTATTTTAAATTTTAATTAAATTTATTGTGTTAACACTAATTTAATGCAGATAGAGAAGTACAGTAAAAAATAAAATACGTACGTATACCTTTATAGCCGTAGTTAAATTTAAAACGGTCATTTTGGTGGATCTTCTTGCGTTTTTTGGAGTCTTTTTCGGATTCAATGCTTTTTTTGTCACTAGCTGCTGTTGTACGTCTGTCGGAAGTTACTCCTTTTTGAGATGAACTTGTTTTCATAACTTTAGAATCATCTTTCTTTTTGCTTTCACTACCTGAAGTACTCCAGGTTTTTAGTTTACTTTTATCTACTAATTTGTGAAAGAATGGACAAGGCATAGGCATTTCACTTTCTGGCTTCCTAGTTAACTCATCACCTATTATCTCATATCCTCCGCAAATGCTACAATAAGTGGTTTTCTTCACATAACCAAATGTACATTCACAACAACAAAAACAAGGATCGTCACCAACTTTCATTTTAGTACTAACTCCACCAACTATTTCTTCAATTTTTTCACAACAATCTTTCCTTGTATTAGTTAAATCTAAAAGAATTCGGTCATCTGGAGGCGGTGGTAATTTCCTATGATCTCTACTATTACAATCTATTTCTTTACATCTTGTAACATCAATTTGCGCAGCTCCCTCTGATAAATCTAGAGAATACGCGCTATCAGATACATTTTGACATTTAGAATCACATCTTGTAAATTTTATTTTCTGTGTACTTGCCGGTAGTGATTCTTCAGTTTCCGTCGCTTTTGGAGAATCTATGCCATTTTTGTCATTTTCCACAGTAAAATAGCTTACGCAATACACTTTATTATTAAGGGGGCCTTCTATATTACCAAATATGTACTGTAAAATATTATGGCTTTTGTGATTGATTGAAGAACATGATAAAGATTTTTTAACTATTGACGTCATGTTACGAATAATATTCGACTCGCTTCTTACTTTCATGGGAACGTATTTCATCACATCGTTTGTTATCTTTACAGACCTTGTTTTTAAAAGGTCAGTTACTGTCCGAGAATGATTTATGTGTCGTGATTTTGTACCAAGCTGAGTGTTTCTGGAATAGTTTATGTAATCGGAGGTGACGGTTTTTAACTGGTTTGTAAATTTTTCACCTAAATATAATAATTTTATAGTCACATCTATCGTAGCAATACGCTTCAGACTTACTTCATCGTAAATATTGAATCTCCCTTGAACTTGAAGAGGTGAATTTCTTTTGTTTTTACGTATATATTTAACAAAAAATCTGCTCCATGGGACATCACAGAAGCCCAATTTACGGGTGCTATTGGTCCTATTATATAAAGATATTTCTAAAGGATATTGTTTCATATTCGAAATTAAAGAAGAAGACTTCTGAGTTATTAATATTGATTGTCTGTTTAAAAATCTTACATTATCACCTGCCTTTCTTCGACAGCTCACTTTTTGTCTATATTTTTCTTTTAGCTTCATTAGCCTCACATTTTTTGAAGCAGAATTTAACATTGAATTTTTGAAACATATTTTAAAAACACGTCTAAATTCAGCTGTTACTATAAATTCATTGCATCTCATATAGCTCTTCAAGTCCTTAATAGTTATCTCAAATAAAAACATTGAATCCGAAAGACTCATGTTATATTTCTCTCATAATATACTTTTTCGCTAAATCACATTTATATACTTAAAAATTTATTAATTTATTTTAATTTATTTAAAATAGACTTGTAATTTACATGACAGTCCAAAATTTTGATATGAAGTACCTACATAGATTTTCTTTATTATTTTGAAAATACTGGCCAGTCATTAAAGACGACGAACATATGTATGTATGTATATAAAATATATCCTACGTTAATAAAAATATTTAATTACTAATAGTACAAATATTATTAAATATTATTTTACTAATAGTCTAAATATTATTTAAATAATAATTTGGGGGACAAAATTTGCTCGCGTCCGTAGGACTTCCCATCTTGTCCATTCAAGACCCACCCTACACGTGTCCCCTGGGTGGTGCCAAATGAGCAAAGCGCCGAGTTTCGGGCGGCGGTAATAAACCTGAACCAAGAAGCCTAACAAGCTTGTCCTTGTTTATGGTAGGAAATGGCCTCAACAACCCGGTCCTTGCGGTCATGTTTCGTGAATCTGGGGGTCTTGGCTTCATTGCCTGGACGAAGAGGAAGAAAACCTCAATAAAATAATTACCCTAATCCTAAGGTGAGGACTGCGCCGACAGAACGAATGGCTGGAGGGCTTCCAGTTTAGCACCAACCTCGATGTGACAGGCCAACATCGTTGAGTTGTGCCTTCTTATAGGGATGGGCGTCACCCTATAAGTGACCGTTTAGATCGACCCTACTCGTGGGATCAAATATGAATGAACCCTTTCAAAACACCTCAACCAAAACAAGTCAAAAAACACTAACCCAACAAGTGTTCCACCCAGCACTCTTCAATAGGCCACGATCGGCTTCCTTAAGCGATATTCCCAAACCTGAAACCAAACAAAGTGATGAAAAATCAAGTGACACAGTGGAACCAACTGACGTTGTGTCTATCCAGCGATCACCACCACCCTGGCAACGGGTTCCACACACCAATAAGCGTAAAAGAACTAGCGACTCTCCACCTAACGCTGCTTCTGTAACAGTGTCAAACAGGTTTAAATCTCTACCACTGGATCAAGCTGAAGACCAAAATAATGACTCTGCAAGCCTAAAGCCAAATAAGCCCCCTCCTATTGTTCTTTATGGAATAGAAGATGTTAATGAACTCTCAAAACTTATAGAATCCGTATGCGATCCCAAGCTATTTAAAATAAGAATAGTAAACAAAAATTTACTCCGAGTCCTTGTGGATTGCTCTGAAACCTATAAAGATGTTATCTCGACAATAAGAAGTAAAGGATTGATAGGTCACACCTTCACGCCAAAAGATGAGGAGGCTTATCGTGTAGTAATAAAAAAGTTGCACTACACAACTCCACACAGCGAAATCATCAATGCGATAGAATCTTCATGGAATAAAGTCCGTGGGGAAATTATTAATGCCCGATATGGCCCAGACAAAATTCCATCTTTTACATTCTTCGTTAACTTGGAACCTAATGTAAATAACAAAGCAGTTAAGGACATACAGTATATTTATCACCAGAGACTTAAAATAGAAGACCCTCGTAAATCAACAACAATTGTACAATGTCAGCGCTGCCAACAGTATGGCCACTCCAAGAACAACTGCATGAGGCCTTTTAGATGTGTCAAATGTGGAGAAGGACACAAGACTGCAGACTGCTCAAGGAAAGATCGAAACACTCCTGCTAAATGCGCACTGTGCTCACGTGACCACCCAGCAAACTATAAAGGCTGCCAGGTGTACTTGGAAATCTCATCCAGAAGGGGTAATCTCGCTAAAAATCCTCTCACTGGTCCTCCAAAGAACGAGAACATTAATGCAAGTCAAACACACAGGCTAGCCACCAAGACCTCGATAAAACCTGACGCTCAACCACATGACAAACCCAGCTACTCTGATATCACAGCAAATAGATACCAAAACAACTCCAGCACTGAATTTCAAAGCAATTTTGAACAAAGCCGCTTCGAAGTTATCTTAACAAAACAATCTGAAAAGATAGATCAACTCGTTCAACAGATAGGTACTCTCTTAAACCTATTGACCTCAGTCGTTGCCAAGTTACATTCTTAGTTCCCTTACGCATTGCAACCTGGAACATAAATGGACTATCATCTAATATATTGGAACTTGAAGCATTGATTATCAGTAATAAATTAGATATTGTTCTGATTTCTGAGTCCCACGCTACCAAGAACAGTTCGTATCGCATAAAAGGTTGTAACATTTACTTTACTCCCCATCCCGGTGATGGCAAAGCTCATATAAAGAACATATTCATCCTCTTAAACACTTAAATTCATGGGCAAGAACGGACGCTGAAAAAGCAGAAGTGTTTGCGAATCATCTGGAGAATGTGTTTAAACCTAATGATGGTATCGAAGACTACGACGTTGATGAGCTACTCCGCCAGGATCTCTAGCTGTGCTTGCCACTCAAACCTACATCACCAAAGGAAATCGCCAGCGAAATTAGACGGTTGAATTCAAATAAGGCCCCTGGATTTGACTTAATTACACCCATTATAGTTAAAAAGCTACCTCGAAAATGCATTACACTACTTACCTCAATCTTCAATGCAACTCTAAGATTGTCATATTTTCCAAAAATGTGGAAAGTGTCGGAAATCCTTATGATCCACAAACCCGGAAAATCACCCCATGAGGCCTCATCTTATCGTCCCATTAGTCTCACTCCAGTACTCTCAAAATTATGGGAGAAGATTTTCTTCACCCGTCTGAAAGAAAACATAGACCACTACAACATTATCCCCCAGCATCAGTTTGGATTTCGGAAGCATCACTCCACAATAGAGCAAATACACCGAGTCCACAACGAAATCAGACGCTGCTTTGAGATGAAATTGTACTGCTCGGCGACATTCCTTGATGTCCAGCAGGCCTTCGACCGAGTTTGGCATAAGGGACTCCTGTACAAAATAAAAGATAAACTTCCGCACTCGCTCTTTCTAATTATCAAGTCCTACCTCGAAGACAGGCTTTTTCAAGTAAAGCAGAGAGATGCCAGATCTACACTTCGACACATAAAAGCCAGTGTTCCTCAGGGTTCGGTACTTGGCCCTGTACTTTACAACATATTTACATCAGACCTGCCAACAGACAAAGATCTAACCATAGCTACATACGCCGATGATGTAGCTTACCTCGCTAGTGATGATCTCCCATCAACAAGGCTGAAAAGGAAGGATGTGCTATAAAAAAGGCAGACGAGTCGCTGGCCTCGTCGCCTAAACGCCATTTACTCTCAGACCATCTGCTTATAGTCTTGCGACTGATTGCAGATTTAAATACTAAAAAAAAAAAAAAAATACTAATAGTACAAAATGCTTTTGCATAAATCTTAACATTTATTCTTTCAGAAATTTTTCATGCTAGTGCGTTTTTATTAAATAAAAACTGGACAACCGCAGATTGGGCTCCCACCGAGAGCTCCGTACAATTAGGTCGTCATAAAGAATAAATAAAATATGTATTGGAATATGCACACCAAGCCCTTTCTTCCGATACCTCACTTTAACTATTACAGCGGCTTTAATGCCATCTCTATAGTCTCTACATACCTCTTTCGACTCGTCGACTGTCATCAACCTCTTCATACATGCCATCCGGTGGTTCCTCACGCTTTTTACGTGACCTTCCTCCAGTATCTTTGATACTGTGTTTACGAAGGTCAACCGATTTACACTACCTTTCTTACTGCTCACTTTTCCATCATAAATCTTTTTTGCCATTCTTTCATCACTCATTCGTTCGAACCAGGGAAACAACGCAACGCTTTGTCTTTTAACACATTTATTTTATTTTCATAGCTTCACTCGAAAATATAAAGCACTCCGTTCTACTATTTTTTACATAGGTCTATTTTCTACATAGAGACCAAAAATAAAAAATAAAAAAAAATATAATCATATTTCTTTTTTTATTAGAATCTTATTAAAAAAAGGGTTAAAAATCATACTTTGATCAAAAATATTTAGCGCTTTTAACCTAATGAAGAAAATAACTCCTCAACTATTTGACAAATCTAACAAGACACACTTAGTAAAGTATCTGTCCTATTACAACACATCATAAATGGTGATAAATTCTTTTTTGATGTATTTGAAGCTCTATTTGCTTTAGCTATTGGATTTAGCGGTGGCATGACATCAAACATTTGAAGTTCATCCATTATTTCCTTGTATTTTGCTAGTTTCTTTGCATTTGTCACATTTTTTGTGTATATTGATTGTGATCTGTGTCGTTCATAATTTAATGATACATTCATTACTAAAGGACTTTTAGACTTATTAGAAGTATATGAAATGGCTTTTTTAGATTGTCCTTTGCCCGATTCAGTTTTAGGTACGGGTAGTGGCACTTTATCGGTTTTTGGTTTCACATTGTCTAACTTACCTTTTCTGTCATTTCTTATCTTATCTTTAACGACCTTTTCAGCTTTTGATGGTAATACTTTTGCTCTAGCATTGTTCCCCGTAGGGACGAGTGTTAATTTAGACTTTGAACTTTTTGCTTTATTTTTCGAATACCATGCCCATTTTCCATTTTTATCTATATAACCATCAATTCCAATTTTTAAAACTGCTCCGGTGTTATCTGTGAAAAATCCTTCTTCAGCCGAATAATACATGCCATCTGGTCCTGTAAAGTTCATCGGTACCCATCTTCCATCAGGGCCTACATAACCATCTTTATTTATCTCCAACCAGACTTTGTCTGGACTCCAGAAACCACCGAGATCACTACATTCTTGTTTTCCGTCGGGACCTTTAAAAAATCTTGGAACAGTGTTTCCTTGTTTATCCACTAACTTTACTTTATAATCTAAATAATTATATTGACTTTCATTTTCTGCTAGTACAGGTGGATGCTTAGCTTTAACATCCCAACGAGCGGCAGGTGGTGTAAATTCAATAGTCCATTCATCATTATCAGTGTCACTACTAGATATAGAATCTTTATCAGAACAAGAGCATGAATCTATTGGTGGACTGAGAACTGGCAGAGCGTCAGTCTCACAAGGGCACGATGGATCATTTGGATTAGGTAAAGGCAGAATACCTATAGCCTGATTGTACGCTTTCAAGCAAATTTCTTGACATCGATCTCTAAAAGTGGACTGTAGTAGGCGGCATTTTCGTCTTGTTTCCCTCCGTTCTCTTTTCTCACGTTGCTTTTGGATTTTTCGTTTCTCTTCCTCTGTTTTACCGATAGAATAGATTAGAGGAGGTTTTTCATCATAAGGATATTGAAATAAAAGCCTTTCTTTAGAGTATTTCTTAAACACTTCCATCTGAACAGTATATTCTCCATTTAGTTTTTTAATAATTAACGTGGGTTTCATTTCCATTTTTTTCTTTTTCTGCATCATCGCTCGTTTCTTCTTGGCTATGATATCCACACCTTCTCTTATTGCACGGTATCGCCGCACTAGTATCTTGTTTGCTGCACCTGGCTTCCATTTTGGTCGAGGCTTAAATGATAAAATTAATTAATATTTTAAGCTGCACCTGGCTTCCATTTTGGTCAAGGCTTAAACGATAAAATTAATTAATATTTTAATTTCTTTTATCTATATATATTAATACATATTATTTAATTATTTTACATCTTCACGCTGTATACCACACACAGCAGGGTAGGCAGAGGGAACGTAGTGTTAAGATACGATACTAGACTCCCCATCGGCTGCCAAATTCTGGAGGCGTTGCGTATGGAGAGGCGAAACTTAAAAACGCCCTTTGCCTCGATACCAGAGTGAAGAAATGAAAATATAAATTTAAATATACAGGTGTCCCAGAAATCGACGATAAGCCGAAAACGGGTGACAGACCTAGTCGAGACAGTTATAAGAAAAATATGAAAAAAAAAACTTTGCATTGTATTTTTCATTTCATATTGAGTTAAAAAAATATCGTTGATTTCTGGGACACCTGTATAACTGATTTCCTCGAGCGAGGATCGAACTCACAACCAGTCGCGTTTTACAGTCACAAACTTGTACATCTGCGCCACAACTGGCCTCTAATTTATTTACGTTTCTTAAGAACCTAAGCTGCCCAGGCAATACCTGTTTTAATCAATTCATTTAATCAAATAAGTAATTAAAGATCAATTTTTGAAGCGTCGGTTCGATCTCATTCCCCACTCGAGCTGAAAATTAGCTTGAATTAGATTAATCTTCAAGATCTATTTTAAAGCCTAATGATCTGAAACTTAAAAAGCATATATACCTTCATACCCGGAATATCCTCTGCAGTCCAATTCCAGCCCATATTTTTTGGTACGGGGGGATAGGGATACTTTTCCTCAGGCTTCTTTTCCACAAGAGGCAATGCTAAAATATGAATTTAAAAAATACATAAAAATAAGTAAAAAAAATCGAATTAAGTTTATCGTTAGACTATACTAGACTATCGTGACTGTAAAAAAACACATTAAAAAAATAATTTTATCACCGAACTTACAGGTTACTTTGATGTTTGCAGTAAACTTTCCAATAGTCTTCCTTTCCTGGACTTTCTTTTTTACTTTCTCCGTATCAACTTTTGTTTTCTTATCCGTACTACTAATCACTTTATCAGATAAACTTTTCATGGATCTAGAAACAGTTAACCGCCTATGAACAACTTGCTTGGAGCCAGTAGTCCGAGAACTCTTGCTACTTACAGTATCAGGTAGCTTTTTGTGTTCTTCCTCCGGCCATGGGCTTTGAACTCTTATGTATTTTTTGTCATATAACTTATGATAAACTGGACAAGGATAAGGTTTAGCGTATTCAGGCATAATTTTCATGTCATTCCCCATGCATTCGTATCCCCCACATACAGCACAATAGGTAGTGTTTTTCGAAAATTTAAAAGTACATTCGCAATCGCAATAGCATGGGTCCTCTTCATTTAGGGTAGTTTTTTTCTTACTCATTATACCGTCTACTATGATATCTTTTACTTTTTCAGCAACATCGCATGTTTTTACACAACAAGGATTATGTATGTCTTGCATCTGTATAACTATATCGCTATCTGCTGGACTTGGTGGAAAATTACATTTTCCTGGACACGGTGGTTCATGGTGACTTAAAGCTTCATCAATATCATTAATATTTTCCGTCAAATTAGAACAAGCGCTTTTGGAACAAGTAGTTTTTTCGGAGGGCTTTGTACTTGGACAATCTGAAGAACAGTACTTAAATTTAAGTGATTTATTAGTATTTGTAGGCGATGAACTTGGACTTTCCTTATCAAAATCGTGCTCGACTGTGAAATAATAAACATTATAAACATTGGTTTTTTTTGAGTTGCTCTTAAAGGGGCACAATGCTCCTTCACATTTACTAGAATCACTGTTACTATCTACACAGTCTTTTTCGCACGAAGGTTCACAAGTTTCTTTTTTTGTAAGAGCGTCTTGCATTTGTTTAATACATGCACATTGAGTAGATAAGCCTTCTAGTGTGGAAGCCTGGCTAAAATCTCCTTCGTGGCGAAGAAATTCTTGAATTTTTTCAGCTATCTTACACTCATTACTGCCGCAAGGACCTATAATATTGTCGATGTCTACTTCTTTGTTATCTTCATCAACTTGATTTTCAATATAAGCTCTCATATCTCTAGCTATTCTACAATCTGCTCTACCACATGGTCCCTTAATGTTAGCAATGTCAAAAGTTATTCCTCGAGAATCGTTAGCTCCCTTTTCAGCAGTAACACAAATTGGACAGGGTTCAGATTGCGCTTCTTTTTTAAATCTTGCAGCAAATTGTCCTGATGGCCATTTAGTTTCTTTGCAATAGCAAAGCCTATCAATATCGGTCGCTTTGATTCTAGGCCTTATCGTCGGACGAGGAGTTAGCATTCGCATGTTGTCATTACAAGATACTATTATCTTCCTTACGTAGTCAATAATATGGTCAATGTCAGGACATGTTTGAGGTGCCTTATAAATTGACTCCGGTGGCTTGTCAGCATTACTCATACAGCAATAGTCGCCTTCGTTAAAGAATGTTAGATTAGCGCCAGGTGCATTTTTGAAGTCGGCGTAAGCAATTTTATTAGCGTTCGGTTTATCTACTATAAAGTTATTGGCAATTTTGTTACAATTTTTTTCAAAAACCTCATCTGTTGTCTTCATAGTGCACATATAGGATGTTGTTTTCGAATTAATGCCTGTATATAACACTTTTCTTACAGACGGATCTTCAGAAAGAGTACGAAAAGCAGTAGTAACACGATCTGTCAAATAGGATAATTTAACTTGAATACCTATTTTTGCCATTATTTTAGCATAACCTTCTTGGAAGACATTGTATTCTTCCTTTAAAGTCATTGGAGGTGGTTCTTCACAATTGCATATTTTTTCTAAAAATGTGTAAAAACCAGGATCCCATGGCACTTGCGCAGACCCTATAAATGTTAAATTATCTTCTTTGCTCCATAATGATATTTCTAACGGAAACTTTTTCATACTTTGAATTAAAAATTCTGCATTACTTGAAAATAAAACAGATTGCCCCGATTGTATGACGGGTTCAGGGGGAGGCTCTTCCACTTTTCCTTTTTTACCTTTTTTTGGTTTTGGCGGTTTCTTTTTACCCTTTTTTTTACCAGGTGGTTCTGGCGGCAGAGGTGGAGGTTCTGGTATAACAATATACATTTGTTTTGGATCTTTAAGTTCTAAAGAAAATATATCAGCGAAATCACTTTTAATTATAAAATGACGGCTTTCAACTAAACTTTTGACGCTTTCTACTACAACTTCAAATAGAAACATTGCGTTGGAAACAGCCATATTTTATTTTCTCTTATTATTTTAGGCTATCGGTTTTGATTTTACATAACTAAGTCAATCTTCAAGGATGATACTAAAATTGGTTTATTTGCGTAAATTCACACTAAAATTTATTGAGTGTTATCACTAAAAATTTTAAGCACTAACGACAAAATATTTGACATATAAAAATAAAAAACAAAGTTGAATTTTCCACCAGATATTAATTATTTTACCTAAATCGATTCCAAGCGCATATGTCCCCAGCAGATTTTCTACTATTGTCACTGTCATTACTACAGTGACAATATGACTGACGGTGACATATTTGACGGCGTGCCATCATGCCATGGTCTTATGGGATTTGAAGAATTTGTTACGAAACGAAAATAGCATGGAATTCTCCAGTGGTTCACAATGTTAACTTAACTATCAGTATTACAAACGAACAGATGACTATTATTACGTGATCTCTTATCAGGTAAGCTACTATAATTATTCACTTGAATTATTATCATCACCAATTGTTTATATTTAAATTATTCCTATGGATGCTGCAAAATTATCTCATATTTTTCTTATTTTACGTCATCAGTACATTGAAAGAAAGCTTAGTTGCATTATTTGCTTTGAATGCTTACGAACGTTTTTACGTACCTTTATAAATTTCTGTATGTAATTTATTTTCTATTTACCCGAAATCAGAGTACTTTTATATCTTTAGTTATTTTTATGCAATATTAAAAGTTTTGTGTGAAATCATTAAAAATGATTGAGATTAAAGTAAGGTAAGTAAGTAGTACCTTTTTAAAAAGTTATTTTATTATTTGTTATAAAATTAACACAACATTTGTTGTATAGTATGGCAGTACTGGTGCATTCTCCATATTTCTGGAGCAATACATCTATTTATATAAATTTATTTCTGTGAATTTTGTAAATATACCTATGTCTAAGTGCAATATTTTGAATGAAATTGACAAGGATTGTCTTGACACTAGGTTATATTGACCTAATAAGTCATGTGGTATTGAATGTTGTTGGTCCATTAGCTATAAAGTTACCTGACAGTGACGGACAGGTGGACAAATATGTATGGGTTCCATTTTAGTTTTTTCGTACAGAGCCCTAAAAAATGAATATATTTCGTAGTACAATGGATTTCATTGTGGGAGGCTTAGCTGGTGTTGGAGCTGGGTTCTTCAGTAATCCATTTGACGTTGTCAAAACTCGAATGCAATTGCAAGGCGAGCTAAGAGCGAGAGGTCAGCATGCGGTACACTATAAGAATATACCACATGCTATGTACACTATAGTGAAGCATGATGGGATCTCTGCATTGCAAAAAGGATTAGTGCCTGCACTGTGGTTCCAACTCATTGTTAATGGTGTACGGTAAGCTGTTAAGTATGTGAATGATTTAAATTAGACATCCTTTAATAAATCTTGCTTCAATTTTAAGAACAAAAATATTTGTGTTGGAAATTTTTAAAAATTCTTTGAATTACAATTCAAAATATTATGTAGCTCAGTGTAGATTTAAAATATGAAATGGGTTTTGCTATGCACAATAAAATAAAATTACAAACACCAAAAAAAGTGCATGTTTTTTATTTTTTTTAAAGTGTAGAATGAAATTTTTAATTTTCTCGTAATTGCAATCTGTACAAAATGTTATCTTCATTCATGCCTGCCTGCTTGGGATTACTTTGCTGCATAATTTTTAAATAATTATTATATAATATATTTATTTTAGGTTAGGTATATATCAACAAGCCGACAACTATGGTCTTTTACGCGATGAGAAAAAAAATACAAAATTTATGAACAGCCTTTTCTTTGGATCAATAGCTGGAATGTGTGGAGGACTTGTCGGCAGTCCTTTGCAATTGATAAAAACGCAATTAATGTCATATTCCTCTAAAAAAATTGCTGTTGGTACTCAACATGGACACCCTGGGACTTTGTATGCATTATCCAAGATTTACAACAAAAATGGTTTTCTTGGTTTATGGAGGGGAGCCCATGGAATGATGATGAGGAATTCTATAGGCTCGGCTTCGCAAATTGCATCTTTTGCTGTGTAAGTACATTTTAAATTATTTTTTTTAAATATAAGTACTATATCAAAGAAGAATTTTGCCTGAAAAATATCTATCATTGTTTAACAAAACATATACATTAAAAGACAGACTGACTGACAATTGAAAAACCTTACTTATTTTTATTAATTGTATGTACATAATTCCATTCTTGTCGTTTTGAATTTCATTTAAATTGTTACTGATTATAACAATTTTAATGAAATGAAAAAAATGAAATAAATCATACATTGTATAACATTACTAAATAAGACCTATGCTACATAAATTATCTTAGCTAATTAAAACGGGAAAAATGAAGAACATTTATAAATATATCTTTTATTACGAAAAATTATTAATCATTAAGGTTTTTCAAAGCACACTTTATAAAAGAAAAAATTAAGATGAATTTGTAATTTGTTTTGTGGGAATGTCGCCCGTACTGTATAATATTATCATTTTACGATTCGCATCCTATTTTAATATATTTATGTTATTACATAAAGATATATGATAACTCTTTGGAGGCGCGACTTGTAAACCTCTTTTATTATAATTTTACATAAAAAAACAAACTACTATAAGATATCGGTCTCACTAATTAAACATCTAGTGACGCAAATGTACTCTATCTTGAACCAATGTACTTGAGTATAAATTCGTAATACTGTTAAGAGGTTGCATTTTATTTTTAAGTACACGATGCATTTCACACATAGCGGAGTAGGCAGAAAGAACTTGAGATCCTAGTGTTTCACTCAGTTCCCATTTAAAGATTTCCGTCCATTCACACACCCACATTCTGCTGAATTTTGGAGGTATTGCGGTGTTGAGTGGCTAAACTCAACTAAATTAAAGCGGGGCGCGCTTTACCTCGTCCCCCGAATGGGAATCGAATCCACATCCGTCGAGTTGACAGTTGCACTCTTGTGACCTTGTACCACGACGGCCTCAACTTTATTTTGGTGGTGATAACAATATCTATAAGGAAGAATGTACGAATTATTTAATTATTACAATACTTCATTTATTCTTTTAATGGTAGTATAGCATCGTATTTTTATGATGATAGTGTAATTTTTTTTTCATGTTCATATTTTCTAATGTAGCAAGCAGAGTGTTGAGATACTCACCCTGTATTTCATTTTTTGCCCATTTTATTTTTCATGTATTTCTATTTTTTGTCCATTTGCAAATTATGGTATGCTTTGTCTGCGCAGGCCTGAAAGTTAACAGTGAAAAAAAGATATCAGACACTATCCGATTCTTGACAACACTTAATAGAAGCGAAAACAATTATTACACTAGCTATACGTATTAAGAAAATGTTTTTTGTCAATTCTTTCCAGATGTAAAGAGTGGATGGACAATAATAATCTATTTCAACATTCGAAATATCTATCCGCGTTCTTAGCGAGTAATATTGGAGCCATAGTGAAGACAGTTGCTCTTACACCGATGGACGTCATTATGACGCGACTTTATAACCAAGGTAACATTAAATTTTTTTAGGGTCACCTGTATACCACACATAGCAGAGTAGGCAAAGGGAACCTAGTTGTAAGGCTGTTGATAAATTTTGTATTTTTGGCATTGACTGGCGGAACCCAACGCCACACTTTGCCTCGACGCCAGAGCAAAGAAATGAAAATATTCAAAATTTATATCCTGAAGTGTAATGAAATATTATTGTACCTACAACCTGTCGCGTTTAGAATTAAACTTTATGCTTCTGAGCCACAGCTGGCTTGACATATGAATGAAAATTTAAATTTTATTTTTTTATAACTCTACATTGTTCTATTGTCTCCACTTCCTGCCTTTTTATTTTAATATTTCATGATTATTGATTATGCGAGATGGGCAAATAGAACTTGGTGAATTGGAACACAACACAAAGTTGTTACTATCTAAATATTTGAGCTACATTATCGAATTGCCACACTTTGTCTAGTCAGACCACAATCAAAATGATAACATTGTAAAATAAAGGGAAACTAAACATCGGTTATTGAGTTAGGTCATTGTTTTACATTTCATTTAATTCATCCATTTGTAATGGAAAGTTTTTGCTTAATTTAAAACTTATTATTTCTAGGTGTCGACGCTAATGGCCGTGGCGTTCTATACAGAGGAATAGCCGATTGTGCTAGTAAAATAACTAAAACTGAAGGTCTCTTAGCGTTTTACAAGGGAATAGGCCCCTCGTACTTCCGCCAAGCCCCCCACACTGTCCTCCTATTAGTATTCTGGGACATGCTGAAAGATTTGCAAAAAGCAACAACTATGAAATTGTAATATTATTTCTGTTAACTGTGACAGATATTTTATAATGGATAGTATTTTTATTTTTTGGCAGTGGTTGTGTGGTTGGTGGTACCAAGCCCTGGTATATTTTTTTAAGTTATACAATAATGTATATGTGATTTATGTAAACTGAACCAAAGTGTTATCTATTTGATAAGCAATCGGTGATAAATATAATTATATATACCAAGAGATAGTACAATATTTAATATTTATTCAATTTATGAAGAATGAATGTTTTGAAAAAGATTTCTGCCTTAATAACCCTAAGTATATCCTTTTATTAAATATCTATAACATGTTATGTAATTAACATACGTAGTTTTCCATTATGATCTGTAATTGCAAAAACAATTAATTAATTGCTTGAACTCATCAGTGATATTGTTAGATTTATTACTAGTATAATATAGCAAAGCTTGTAAAGTAATGTTTAGTGCAATAGGTACAGATAAATGAGTTTTAACTTTGTTATACACATGGTGTGTCTTAGAAAAAGATAAGTATGTATTTATGACTTTTTTATATTTCTATTTTAATAAACATTGAAAACATTGTAAAACTCTACTCATTTAAAAATATATAAAATATTAATGGTCATTCTATAGTACAAAACCGAAAGTAATTTAAATAATTGTAATATAAGATATAAAAATAGATACACATTAATTTTGAATCATCAGTATTTTTACATTTTTTTAACCTATGGTATGAATAAAGGGCATTTTTAGTGTAAGACAAAGGTGTGATAATCTTTTGCTATTATTGTTGTTGTTTTAATTGTTTTTTAACGTTTTTTGTCTGTGGTGTAGTATTTATGCCAAAAGTACAGTATTTGCTCCAGTGTTAACAATTAAGTTACTATGTTACTAAGTTACCATGGTTTTAAAATATGTTATATAATAAGGATTAAAAATGTTGACGTTAAAAGTTTTTTCTTATTTTTTATACATTAACAATACCTTGAGGTTTTTACAGATTAAATGTTTATACAGGAACATATATGTAATTAAAAATAAGTATTTTTTGCCCATGATAAAAATCTAGAATTTGTGGCAATTTACTAGAATACAACCGTTTTTGAAATAATCAATAAATACTTCTACTAGAATTTGAGTTATTTATATTTTTTGATTATATTATTAAACCTCACATAATAAACCTTAAATTTATAGTGAAACAAAATGGCGGTAAAAAACAAAGATGGCGTCACGCGTGACGTCATAGACATGGCGATGGGCGGCGCCTCGGCTATGTTCGCCACTTTATTCACAAATCCCATAGAAGTTGTTAAAACTAGACTTCAGTTACAAGGAGAGCTAGCGGCTAAAGGAAAACATGCGGTATTTTATAAAAATGTCCCCCACGCGTTATATGTAGTTGCGAGAACGGAAGGAATCATTGCTCTACAAAATGGTTTACCTGCTATGCTAGGATTTCAGTTCTTTTTAAATACATTTAGGTAAGATATGTTTAAAATGTTTACTTATCTTAACGCTTTATTCCTAGAGGGGTCAGAGAGAACGGAGCGCGAAAGGAGCGAGATCAAATTTTTTGTTGTCATTGTATTCAATTTCCAAATGACGTTCAGTCACATAATAATATAGATAAAATAAAAATATTGAAGGCGCAAATCATTATATCGTTGTTGGAAGCATCTTACTGTAAAAATGATGGGTTCGATTCTCACTCGAAGAAAAGTAATATTTAGAATATTTTTGTTTCCTCAAATTTTGTAGGGAAAAGCGCTGCATCGGCTAACTTTTTTATAATAAATTTGGGATAAATTTTAAATGTGTGAGATATACGTAATAACAAATCAAACCTGTTCCTACCACAGATAAAACATAATTCCAACTTTGTTTACAGATTAGGCGTATACCGCATATCAGAACGCCGTGGTTTGACCAGGGTCGACGGCCATACGTCTATTATACGCGGTGCCATCGCCGCAGGTGTAGGAGGGGCATTGGGTTCAATATCAGGGACTCCTTTTTTTCTAGTAAAAACTAGGTTACAAGCCCAAGCCACCAGCACTATAGCAGTGGGACATCAGCATAAACATAGTGGGACTTTCAATGCCTTGAGAGATATTTATAGGAAAGAAGGTGTTAAAGGTACGCAACAAGATTCTTAAAATATTTTTTAATAATTTGATTCTATTTTTTACATTCATTCAACAACCGGATTATCGTGAGGTCCAGTCGATACAAAAAATTGTGAAAAGAAAGAGATGAGAATCTCTCTCTGCCTACTCTACTATATACAAGACTTCATTTTTACTTTCACAATAAAAGAATTCAAATATATGATATATTTCTAGGATTATTTAGAGGCGTTGGTCCTCAAATTCCACGTGGCGCAGTGGGTAGCGGCTCTCAAATGGTCAGTTTCTCTTATGCCAAAGAATGGCTACAAGATAGAGGATATATAAAATCGCCATTACTTTTGTCCTTCATGGGAGCCAATTTGGGAGGAATCGTTA
Organism: Heliconius nattereri; assembly: GCA_013403645.1. Taxonomy (NCBI): domain Eukaryota; kingdom Metazoa; phylum Arthropoda; class Insecta; order Lepidoptera; family Nymphalidae; genus Heliconius; species Heliconius nattereri. The sequence continues at coordinate 1,690,810 of JAAIXI010000237.1, forward strand.
TGACTGTTTGTCTTAATCCGTTTGATGTTATTGCTACCAGATTGTCTAACCAACGTATGTATTTATATTAAGTATATACATATAAATTAAAAAAAACAAAAATATGAACAATAATGTTAAGATAACAAGGTTTTAATCCGCGCATTTTAGAATATGTTCTATAATTTTTTTCGCCATGGCAAGACAAAGCGCAGAGTTGAGTTAGGATTTTTATAAGAAAGCAGGGAACGGAATGTTTGAACATTAGGTTCCCTCTGCTTACTCTGCCATGCGACGAAAAGGGACGTCTTATATTTTCAGAAATTAGAGAAAGGATTGTTTGGACACTCACACTTTAAGGTGCCAATGTCGTGTTTAATGTTCATTCTTGCCTACCCGTGTACTTCGTGTGGAATAAACTGTGAAAGTAAAAAATATTAGTTTAAAAATGTTCATGAATTTTTATTTACAGGTTCTAGATAAAATTGAATTTTAGTTTAATATCTATTATTTTCCAGCCGTCGACACAAATAACCGAGGAAAATTATACCGAGGCATGATAGATTGTTTCCTTAAAATGTTGAAATCTGAAGGAGCATCTGCCTTTTACAAAGGTGTTGGAGCTAATTACTTGAGGCTCGGTCCTCATACTGTACTTTTATTAGTTTGCTGGGACCAGTTGAAAATATTGGAGGAATATTTACGAAAATGACTTTTTACGTTGTAGTTGTATAAACTTTTAATATTTTTTTTATTTTATATGACGGTCAAATTATACATCATTAGATGTGAGAAACATTCTTTTAAGTGATTTTTTGTTTGATGCCACTTTAGTGTTTTTGGTTTAAAGTACCTAAAATACCACTAAATTAAGACTAAAAATTAATTAAAAAGTAAATAATAGATTAGCTTAACATTAAATATGCATTAGATATTTAATTCTACAAAGGGGTAGGCGCTAACTACTTGAATCAGTCCCTATACTGTACTCTTGTTAGTTAGCTGGGACCAAATACTGGAGAAATATTACCAGAAATGTTTGTCTTTACTTCTAATAACATGGGGGTAAAACAATTATAAAATCAGAAAAATATTTTTTTCTTAAATTTGACTTTTATGATATTCTGATAATATTGAATCATGGTAGCTTTGTTCTTTTTTCAAGTAAGTAAGTTTTCAAGTAATAAAATATAAATAAAAATTTAAGAATTTTTGTTTTAAAAAAATGCTGAAATAAAGATGTTGTTTATTACCTTTTAGTATATATATTTTAAGTAATGTTTTTATTACTTTGACATAAGTTACCATAAAGTGCCAAATAAATGTTTAAATTATGTATAAGGTAATTTTATATAATTGAACAGACCTGAAACCTAAAGATATTGTTTATAATAATGAAATGTAATAGTTATTGTTGATTGACATTGACATTTACTGTTAACAAAAATCATTTTACAATTACTTCATAAATTCAAATTCAATTGTCTCTTTCCTTGCCAATCGTTAAATAATTAAAAGAAACTAAAACTAATTGTATTAATAATAAAAGTTAAATGTTCAGTAATAAAAGAAAGTTCAATATTAAGCATTTATTGAAAATCAATGGTATAAACACAACTAAGACTACAAAGCAATAAATATTACTGTCACCATGTTATTGCAAACTGTTATTAAACTGTTATTGCATCTAGAAAAATGTTCATATTTTCAAACAAATTGGATCGAATATGAAATGGCTGTTGTCATAACTCAAAGGAGCTTTCCAGGTTTCTTTTACCCTTCAATAGATAAAGAGAAGTAAAGCTGAATTTATTGATAAAAACTTATTTTATAAGTTTATTAGATGTTTATAGAATAGCCTATATACACATCTAATAAAAATTATATAAATGTTTTAAATTAAAATATTGTGAAGTAGAAACTCGATTAACCGGACTCATTGTTACCGTAAGGTATGCTGATATTCCAGTGCATGAAGACGACCGGGTTTTGTCCCGAGTTTTTTTTTATGGTAAAAGGACAAGGCACACGAGCGTTCGAGTCACCTGATGGTGATCACCGCCGCCCACGACCCCGTGCAACACCAGAGGAGCTACAGGTGCGTTGCCGGCCTTTGAGGTGGAGATAGACGCGCTTTTTGAATGTACGCATATCGTACCGACCTGGAAACACTGCCGCGGGTAGACCGTTCCACAGTTCGGTGGCGCGTGGAAGGAAATTTCTACGAAACCGCACAGTAGTGGAGTGCCACGTATCTAGATGGTGTGGATGATATTTAAGTTTGTGACGTGCTGTGCGGTTAGAAAATTTGGCGGCAGGTAACAGGTCAAACAGTTCTTCAGAACACTCACCATGATAAATGCGATAGAGAACGCACAGCGAGGAGACGTCTCTACGCAGAGCCAAAGTGTCAAGCCTTTCACAGCTTACTGGGTCCTTAATGATTCGAACAGCTCTACGTTGTATGCGATCAAATGGGTCAAGCTGATACTGGGGTGCACCAGCCCAGAGATGAGAACAGTACTCCATGTGTGGCCGAACCTGGGCCCTATATAGGGCCAATCGGTGTTTTGGCGTGAAGTACCGTCTCGCTCTATTGATGACCCCCAGTTTCTTCGAGGCCAACTTGGCCTTGCTTTCCAGATGATCGCGATACTGGCAGTCATTCGAAACATTAAGGCCCAATATGCTGATACTGGGCGCGGCTGAAAGGGGAGTGTTCTGAAAGACTGGCGATACGATAAATGGGGTTTTTTTAGTGGTTAACGCGCAAACCTGTGTCTTTAGGGGGTTAAATTGGACCAGGTTCTTTTCACCCCATGAAGAGACATTCTCGAGGGATGCCTCAACAGAAGACACAAGTTTATTTCGGCTCTGTTCAGCGTTTTCCCGAGAAAGACTTGCGCGGCCGGAGTAAACAGCGTCCACCGTGCTGTCATCTGCATAGCAATGAATGCTAGAATCTTCCAGCATGTCATTGATATGCAGAAGAAACAGCGTGGGGGACAGCACGCAGCCTTGGGGAACGCCTGCGTTCACGGGCATATGATTGGAGCAAAAACCGTCGACGGCGACCTTGATGCTGCGCCCAGTGAGAAAGCTGGCGATCCACCTGCATAAGTTCTCGGGAAGCCCATAGGATGGAAGTTTAGCAAGGAGCGCCCCATGCCACACTCGATCAAAGGCCTTCGCCATGTCCAAACTAACTGCCAGGCCCTCTCCCTTGCTTTCGATAGCCGCAGCCCAACAGTGGGTTAGGTAAACCAGAAGATCACCGGTTGAGCGACCATGGCGGAAGCCATATTGACGGTCATTAATCAATCGGTGATCCTCTTGATAAACCAAGAGCTGGCTATTGATGATGCTCTCCATTACTTTTGCGAGTAGGGAGGTGATGGCAATAGGCCTGTAGTTAGATGGATCGGAACCATCGCTCTTTTGCTGGATCGGGTGGATAAGAGCGCTCTTCCATGAATCTGGGACTACGCCGACTGAGAAAAAGTGCCGAAACAAACGCGTTAGCACCGGTGTCAGCTCAGGAGCACAAGAATGGAGCACTAAGGGAGAGATGCCATCTGGCCCACTCGACTTGTGGATGTCCAAAGAGGACAGAGCTCGCCTTACAGCTTTATGGTTGAACTTAACCTCACGCATTGAGCTCTGGTACCGCGGAATGGTCGGCGGCGTTGATCCTTGGTCATCCAAAGTCGAGATCGAGGCAAAGAGAGCGCCCAGGAGATCGGCTTTTTCGTTTAGTTGCAAGGTACAATAAATTTCTTCAACTTTATGTCTTAATGTAAAATACCATCTACAACTTAAAACCACTAAGCAGTGAACAGTTTCAGTTCATATTCATTCTTTATATATATTCATTGGCTGTAATGCATTTGATACTTATATATCGGGCATTAACAGCGTGTGTTGAGTTTTACCTATAAAAAAATCTAGTGGCGGACATCTTGTGTTCAATATTCATTCATTAAAACATCTTTAGAATTTTAGATAATAATAGGCTTGGGGCATTTTGGGTAATCGTAAGTTATATTAAAAGTAGAAGGCCTTTAAAAGTTTAAGATACCAGCTATATTTTTTTCTATATAGCGTCCCAACTTGATTGGACTAAATAAACAAGCTTGTAAGTAAAATATAACATCTTGTCTTTCTATTGACACAAATATAAGAGTTAAAGTACAATTAAATTTTTAAAAAAAGTTTTTTTTTGTTATATAACAAAACCTAATTAATTTAACACGTTTATAATTTTTTTGATATCAAACTTTTACTATAAATACACGATATTTTTTTAAGAGATTACATAAAAATGTAATTTAAGCATCATTATCCTAATATTTGTACTTTGATGTAATTATTTTAATAAAAAAAATATAATCTTCATACTGTCTTTTTAAGTTATTGCATACATATTTATTTTAATTGCATGTATAATAATAAATAAGATTAAAATTATTATGTTAAGTTACATAATTACTACAGTATTCCATTTTTTTTATTTCCATACTATATTGGTATGAAGTTATCATCTTTTTTTATTAATGATGTCTTTTAATACAGAATCTTGTAAGTAAATTGTAACATATACTTTTTTTATTATTAAGCGATTTACGAGTCTTAAAAAAATATTGTTTAAAATTAACAACCACCAGATTATAAATTTAAAAAAAACAGAAAAAAAATTATTTAATTATTTGTTGTATAGATTTTTTCTTAAATTAAATAAATATATTCGAGATACAATAGTTATTTCCGAGACTCATGTTTTAATGCGAAGTTAAATTAAATAAATTAAATTCTTTTCTTAAACTTTTTTAACTGTTTCTAGCCTTAGCCGTCAACACCAATTTTTCAAATTTGGAGTCAACATTCTGGAAAAAAATAATAAGAAAAAATCCTAAAATCTCAAGTCTTTGTAGCTAATTTCAATTTACTTCAGTGCGGCCACAATTCATCCGTCCACCGTACTCTACATCATTTACATAGAAATCTTGATCTCGAGAAAATCAGCCCAACCTTATAAGTCCTTAATATAAAAAAGCATACAAATATTTCCATATATTCCAGATTTTCTTGTATACAGGATAGTGACATCACAACTGTCAGGCACTGAGAGGCGAGCGTTGTAGTGCCCGAGATTGGAACCCACGACTACATAAGTCAGTCACCTGGGCGGGCGTTTTACCTTTTGTTTCGGGGAAGTAGAATCTGTTGAATGAATATATTGTATTAAAACCTGTTTTAATTTTAATATTATTCTCAGCACTCTTAGAACAATATTTAAAAAAACTTACTTTTGAAAACAAAATAGAGCGCCAGTTATAATTGAGAATATCAAAAACGAGTACGGTCCTATAGTGTCTCTCAGCAATGGGAAGCACATTCCCACTAAAAAATTGCCCGCCCAATTTGCAAGGGAACCCCACGCCATGCCCGCTGGACGAGGAGACACTTCGAACATTTCTGAAAAAAAAACCATGTATTAAAGATACTTAATTAAAATTTGTTTTAGCTTCACGCTATAGCAGAGTATGCAAACGGGGACTTAATAGGGCACTCTGTACGTACCCTTTGGTCGTAACATTCTATCTTCCAATTGATTTATTTATTTAATATACAGTAAAATATAACTTCCCATTTTGTCAACCAGGGTAATTAAAAAATAATTTACTTCAAATATTTTTTTATTGTAGCTTGACGCTGTGACCTGCATTTATCCGTGTATCAAGTCGAGCTCAACGCCGCGCTTTGTCTTGTTAACAGGTCTAGGAAACGAAAGTAATTCATTCCCCCGAGTAATAACCGCATCCACAACCGTCGTATTCACAATCACAAAGACACTGTATCACTGTGCCACTACGGCCTCTAAAACTTGAAAATCTAGAAGCATATTAATACCTGAAGCTATAAAATAGGGTATTGGCCCGAGCCCCAGACCGTAGACTAGAACGTACGATAGCACCGCCACCATACACACGTACGGCATCCATGATACGGCATTCTGAAAAAAAAAATACAATTTCGTACCACAATTTTAGTAAATATTGAATGTAAATCATGCTTAAATTATGCAAAAACATTCAACTTCGCGGGATTTGAACCGGCGCCTTTTGGAAACCGTCCAAGAGGCGCAGGACCCTGTTACATTCTAGCAGAGACCCTGTTACATTCTAACACATATTCTTCATTGAAACATATGAAAATGAAAGTGGTAAAAATAAGGAGTATTTTACTTTACTAGAAATCGTACTTACTATAAAACGCATAGCAGCAGCTAAGCCGGCAAGTAACATGGTAGCCGCCAATATGGAGGAAAGCAGCAGACCCCGTCTCCCTCTCCTCGGGAGGAGGTACAGCATCAGAACAGCTGTGCACACGTTAATGAATCCTGAGGATATTGTGGCGTATTGGGCTTGGCGATCTGAGAGACCAGCTTGCTTGAATATTGTTTGTGAGTAGTAGAAAACCTGTGAATTTTATTAAAATGTTGTTAAAATATGTACTTAATAAGTGTATAGTGTTTTTTAGGTTCACACTGTATCTCAAACATACTGGGGGAGGCAGACTAACCCTGGAAACCTAGTGTTAATACACTCCGTTTTCATTAAGTGTCTTAATATGTGTCTGTGTCTTCCGTTCGTCACTTTCCGCCGAATTATGCCAATTATTAATTGTTTCAACTAGGTATAAACAGTGTTAAAGCCATCATTTATAGTTTCCGACAGGGTGGACATCTTATACAGGCTGGAATTGACAGCACCACTTTAAATAAAACCACAGTTTTAACTACTCTATAAAAGCCTAATATAATTCAGAAAAAAAAAATCCCAAAAACGAAAAAAATATTTTTTCAAACAAAATAAATAATAAAATTATCGTTTTAAAATAAAACGCCATTTGTAAAGTATAATATAAACACGCACACACTTACCTGTCAAAGCGGCAACGTCGCACACGCTTCATTCAAGAAATCGAGTCGCAGCAACTAGCGCAGGTATGTAGGCAACGGCGGCGAGCTGATGTTAAATTAACGCAACACTTAGGAATACACTTTACACACACTTTTATTGAATTATTTCTATTAGGTTTACTTTTAATTTTACTTTTATTGCACTACAAACGCATTTGCTTATTTTCCCTTTTTAAACTAACACTCATTTTTAACATGTTTACAAAATTATGACAATAATAGCATTTTCTCTCACTTTTTTAACAATAAATATTACATTTTCTGTCCACATTACAGTCTGCTCGACAATGAACCATATTATTACACTTGAAACAGTTAATAATTCTTTTTATTGTAGTATTTCTTTTAACAATAAATGCAGATGATGACACAATTTCACCCCGTAGTAGTATTATGGTTTGAAACTTCCAAGCATTCCAATTTTTTTGCTCCTTCCAGCTTTATTACTGTTGTGCTGTTTCCTTCCATCGTGATTGTTTTTTTGCTTGTTTTTCTTTTTTATTCCTTCCCGGCAACTTAACCTCAAAATTCCAATACCAACGAACGAACGAACATGCTATATGCGGGATACAACGTAAAACTAAAAAAAAAGAACTCACCGCATTAATTCCACTGGTCTGCTGTCCAGCTTGCATAGAACACGTTAACAACAGGGGCAGCCTCAGTCTTGGATCTCGGAGTACTTTCCACATGGTCCAGGTCTCACCAGAATTCCTGGCTTCCGCTTGCACTTCATCTTTGAGGAGATCCAAGTCTTCTGTTAGAGCACTTGATGGCACACCTCTCAAGCGGCTCAGTTCTAAAAAGTTGGTTACTTTGAAATTATTCATAGAAATAACGTTTAAAAACTTGAAAAAAAGGACAAAGTTACAAACTTGATAAAAGGGAGCATTCTTGATATTTTCATAAAATCTATGTAGCCATTCCTACATTTACAGTCATTATAATTATTTTATCTGTGTTGTTTTGGTGTTTAAATTACGTCCATTACCCTGATCCGGTGAAACAAAGCGCAGCGTTAAGTCTCGCCACTCAATACATTAATTGAACAGAAAGAAAATCACATATAACTTAAATGTGCCTACGAAAAATATTATAGCTATTAATGAGGCTGTAAACGTTACGCAACAGCTGTGGATTCGATTGGCAGTCAAAGAATGAAATATGTAATATTTTCATTTTCTTCCCTCTCGTGACGAGGTGCTATTCCTTCAGAATTTGACGGAAATTGGGGAACAGAAGTATCTTAATAGAAACAGAGTGTTATACCTACCCTGCTATGTGCAGGATACAGTAAGAAGTAAATAATATTCTTACATATTAAATCGAAATAAATCAATATAACAAACCTTTCAAAGCAGCTATTTCATTTCCTTTTACAACAAAGAGGTATTTAGGGCTTTCTGGCAGTATAAATAGGACGGGCAGACTTACAATGACTAGCAACGCATAAACTGACAGAAGATATGGCCAGTCGTTGGTTCCACCTAAAATTTTACATATTTTGTGATTAATCACATATTAAAATATTAATAAATGTATGATAAATTGAATGAAAATAAAATGAAATTTAGGTGTGGTAAGTAGCAATAAATTATAACTATTTAAATAATTATTCATATAAATAGCCAATGTGATATAAAATTTAAAAATATATTTGTAAGCATTATTATTTTACATTTATTAACTCATAGGTAATAGCAAAGGCCACAATTTCTTACAAAGTCTTTTCTTACGAAATATTTATGAGTTGAATATTATTTACTTTTATAAGTAAATTCAAGGGGTTTTTTTTATATATTTTAATGACCTAAAAATAAGAAACTTGTAAGAAACGCTACCTATAACAATCAAAAAATATCTCTAACGTATCTTCCTTACGTACAACAATCAAAATGTGTCCACTTACATAATTTATTTAGACAGAAATATATAATGCTTACCTAATAAAAAATCAAGCCCCATAACCTGTCCGACCAACACGCCTACATTGACCCCCATGGGGCACGCGACCCCCATAGCGCCGGTGAGGGCCAGCGGAGACAATTCCGTCAAGTACATCGGCACTATACTGGTTGTTAGACCTGGAATGTGTATTAGAAATTATTCGTGGCGCCGGGGCACACTGTAAACGCGACGGTGACTGTAAACGCGACGGTCGATCCCCACTCGAGGAAATGAAATATTTATTTAAATGTATATTTTCATTCGCTCTGGTGTCGAGGCAGAGCGCGACGTTCAATACCGCCACTCAAGACGCAATGTCTTCAGAATTCAGCGGTAACTGCGGAACGGAGTTTTTTAACACTGGGTTCCGTCTCCCTACCCTGATAATATATATATATATATATATATATATTTATTTATTTTCGTCTAACTTACCCCCAGACAAGCCAACAAGCAGTCGACCAAGAATGAGCATTTCCACTGAATTGGCAGTGCGACAAAACAAAAATACTAGAGCGCCGGCAAGCGACAGGATATTTGTTAATATTGTTGCTTTTTTTCTGAAAAAGATAGTTCCTACATCATTTAAACATTTATAATATAACATAAAAATTGAAAACCACAAAAGTAAAATAATACAACAACAATATTTAACACAAAACGCGACTGAACTTTTGATATAAATATATAAGAAATTAATTTAGATAAAGCTTTACAATAATATCAGTGAGTCAGAAACACTAAGTTTACCCTACTTACCATGCTACATGCGGGATAGAGCGTAAAACATAAAAAAATCATATTTACCTTCCAAGCCTATCAGCAAGAACAGAGCCAAGTATAGAACCAGTACATCCTCCCACTATAAATATTGACACAACGGAAGACCAGAGAACGTTCAGCCCTGTGTCATCGAGCGGCAAGTCGTATCTACTAATGAAACTTTCGTTACAGAACGTCTTGATAAGCTGAAATAATTTTTACACGAGTCTATTGAGTTTAAAAGGAAGAATATAATAATAATATAGATCAAACTATTATTATAATGTTAAGGAGTAAAACTAAAAAGTCAATACCAACCTATTCCCAGTGGTTCTACCAAGCAGTTCTACCAGTAAAACTGCTGGAAATTTCTTTCCTAAATAAATTTATTCATAGTAAGATTACGTCAAAAGTAAATGAAACAAAAGTATTAAGCCTAATCATATTTCTAATACGCTATGTTAGCTTTGCCTGTATCCATATCTATCTTCTATCTGAATAATCTTATAAGCCCTAACGACAGACACTACAGAGATTTCTATGTACCTAACAAGACAATCCGAGTGCATGTAATGGCTTAATTGAAATAATATATATATCGATATTGTTTCCTTCATCTTTTGTCTATTAGATTAATTATTTAAATTATGGTTGAAAGTTAAGAATGCAAATTATTCTTTATATTTTTTTGCATTCTTTACAATTTTCTATACAACTATTAATTACTATAAATAATAATTAACATTACCTCAGCTGGGGTATTCACAACTCCTATGTTGAATCCAACGGGTAGTGATGAGCCTAGAGTGGTTATAACACCGGCCAGAACCAAGTAGAACGACCATCCTGCTTTATATTCGTGTGTTTGAGTCAAATGCTGGTGCTCGTTGGCTACCTGAAACAATAAATTACTTCTATATTATATATTTAATTTCTTATTAAAATTTTAATAAACGTGCTAAAAGTGCTAATCGAGATATATAGTGTATTTAGAGAATAAGAACTCTATAAGAACATTACACTTACGAAACATTTCATTAGAATCTTCGATAATGTCATATTCCTATTTAGATATTCTAATATGATTTATTATGGGATTATCTTCATTTCTTCTTTATAACTTCTATGACTAAGGTGTACAATTGACAGTGACTCAGGTTGTACAATTAAAACTGTAGTCCTTTTGAGATTTAAGAATAAATAAATATCATAAGATATAGTTACATAAACCGTATCAAGATTCAATAAGGACTACTTATAGCCAAGAAGCCAATAGAAAGTAAGTGCAATTGTTGTGAAAACATTCTTTCTTTATGAAATACAATAGGATCATTAACGACAATCAATTTACTTAATATTTAAGGAAAAAATGTAAAAATACACTTTTCACCACTTAGTGAAGCATAAAGTTACTACAGATGTGGTTATATCAAAAGCTGACGGGAAAACTGAACAAAAAACGAATATTGGCCAAAACCAATCGCAGAACCATCTGTCTATAATGAAGAATGTGAAAGCGATTGACGCTGAGCCGTGTCCTGCAATAGCTGAAGTGGTATTAAGGAAAATATAGACACTTTTTAATTATTTATCAGTCGACAGAGGGAAGGAACCTAGTGTTAACACACTCCGTTCACCACTTTCCACCACTTTCCCAATTAGTTCCCTCGTGTGGAAATCGAACCCACACCGTCACTGGAGGAGCACAATTACGTTACTGTAAACGCAACACGTTGTGGGTTTGATATGTGTACAAGTATGAGTGGAAACGCGAGGAAATGAAGCATTCAATATTTTCATTTCTTCGCTTTGGTGACGGGGAAAAGTGCGGCTTTGAGTTACGCCACGCAATGACTCGAAAATTCGGCGGAAAGTAGGGACCGTATTAGCACTAGGTTCTCTCTGCCTACCGTGCTACATGCGAGATTACAGCATGAAGCTGAAAAAAAAAATATCTTAACAGTGCGTTAGACTGATAGAGAGATAGAAGTAGGGTAGGTACGATTGCTAGCAATGCCTATATTTTGCTTGCTGCAATATAACCCTCACTAAACATGCATATACAATACCTTAGATAGGTATCTTTGTATGCTTTTGCCAGTCTTAAGTATCTAAGTAAATATTTAAGTTTAAACATAATGCACGTCAATATCACATGCAGATACCTTCCTACAAATATATATTTTGATAATATATATCAACATCTGCAATTGCCGGTAACAGTAGGTACTGGTTAATACCATACTATAATTAGTATATTTTCTTTTACTCTGTTTTATTCTGCTACATGAATAAGAAAGACCGCCCAATTTTTTTAACAGGATAATGCTATTAAAGAAATGTTAATCATTAAAATAAATTATTTTTATTTCCAAATACAATACAAAAGTAACTTTCAATGTCATTAACTAAACGCGCGGTTTAATGCCATTATTAATTACAATTATTGCAATTAATTTTAAACTTTACTTTTTTATTTTAAACGGTTAAATAAACTTAAGATGTAAGCATGTAGATAGATACGAGTTAGTAGCAAAGTTACTCAACGTCTGACTGCAAGCTCGAAGGCTGTTCTGCAACTAGAATTTATTTTCCATTTACCATTATCTTTGGTAACAAGTCAGTTGAATACCACTCGACACCAAAAATTGGGCGGATAGTGCGGAACGGGGTGTCTTAACGCTGGATTCTCTCTCTGGACATTTGTAACTTATTACTAATAATTAACTAACTAATAAAAATGAAAGTCGTAAATTTATATTTACAAGGCATTGTCTTCTACATAAATTTCCGTTGCATGCTACATACGAGAAACTATTCATAAATCAATACTTTCGCTAACTTTTGTTTATACTAAAAATACTACTTATTTAGAATATTCGCCCCATTTTATAAGGGTGGACGCCCATTTTAGAAGGATGTGATACTATTCTACATAACAATCCATAAATGTATTTCATGAAGCTTGGCTAAATTTATCTTCTTTTTTTTTCAACATCACGCTGTAGCGGGGTAGGCAGAGGTAGGGTAGGTAGAGTCTAATGATAAGACTCCGCTCCTCTCTTTGCAAGTGGCAATGGGCGGAACTCAACCCCGCTCTTTACCTCGACACCAGATCAAAGAAATGAAAATATTTAATATTTCCTCGAGCGTAAACGAACCCAGCGCCACGAAAGAATTCAAAATTCAAATTATTAAATACACAAATAAAACTACGACTAAGATAATATAAGTGTTATTTAAGCCAAAACATCACAAAAGGATACATATTAGAGTGACAGATGGAGAGAACATGGTTAGGCCGAATATGAAGCATGTGAACTCAATCACCAACAGAGCTAGTGACGATGCCAGACCCGCCACCAATCTGGAATGACGATGAATTTTTTAACTAAACTTTTCTTTTTTTTGTTTTCTTTGACTAATAATAATATTTAAATAAACTTTTTTTTTAACCAGGCCGTGATATCGCAGTGTGAATAAGCACGACTATTGAGGATTCAATCTCTACTCTGAAAAGTTTTTTTAATCTGCTCCTCCTCCGCTTATCCAAAAAAACCTATGTACACATATTTTTAATATATTATTATCTGTTCTTATCATATAGTTTTATATTTCAATTAGTAATATATTATTGTTACAAGCCATTACAGGAAAATACTAACTATTAAGTATTTTATTATAGTTTGTGACTTTTTTATTGTCATCATAATTATATTTTTACAATCAACATTTACTTAACGATCTAATAAAAAAAAAGCTTAAGTACAATATTAAAAATAATTATTTAAAAACTGTTCCTTTCATACAAAAGCTTTGTTTGAGCTCCAAACCTGTCGTGTAGTCTACAATAGTGATTGTGTACACTTTCAGGAGTTTTCATTGAAAATGTCCTATAATCATGTCGCGAAGTAAACATAATGTATAAAATTATGAATATTTATAACTTATTACTAACTTTTACACATAACTTTAAAAAATAAACATGGTAGGATTTACAGACACGTCTAAATACAGCATTTTAATATAAATAATAAATAAAAAATGCGGTAAACTAACCTGCTCTCTCTTTTCCACGGCCATTGTTCCTGCGTCTAACTAATGCATATACAACACGATAGACTAACATAAATAATATGAAACTATCATCTTATACTTGATAGTTACTATATATAATAATGAATCTATGAATTTCATAGTAGTGTGTGCGTAACCTCATATAGAACGCGTGCTAACTTTGAATATACTATATATTTTAATTATATATATTCATCCGTGTAATATATAAGTACTAATTTAATTTAAATAATCGTATTTTTAATAAATACTAAGCGAAGTTTTAATAGCGAATCGCCTCGCGCTGTAAATGTGGTATTACTAGTCTCACTTACCCTGAACCGGCTGTATATCCACAATACATCGTCATTAAAATATATATATAAGTATAAAAAAAGACATACTATATTTTCAGCTGAAGATCCCATAAAGTAAAATTATGTGATAATTTCATTTAAAGTCGAACTTTAAGTTGTAATTTAAACAAAATTTTATATATTTTGCTATAGCAACATCAAAAGCCGAGGTTAAAATTGGTTTTCCGCCAATTTGGTTAGCGTGATTCACTCCGGTCACGTGACTGTATCGGCCGATTTGCGCGTGCGACGCGGCCGTACTATCAAAGTAACGGTACAAGTGAATACATAATACCGAATGTTTAGTAAACTTACAAATGAATCTTTTCACCAAGTTAAGGGGTTTTGTATTTAATATTTATTTGAGCGTAATAATAAATACTTACACAGATATTCAAAATTCATAAATATATAGTCCAAATAAATATAATTTAAATAAAACTAAAAGGAAAATTATTTTCTATGTTAATCCCAAAGAATTTATTAATTGACTATCATTTACTTGATGAGGCTAATAAAACTTAATTGCAATGCAAGAAATTCTAGCGATATAATCTAATCATTTAACTATTGACTTAACTATAATAAATAACAGGAACATAGTTTATAACAATTTAAATAAAATAGGACATTGTGGCACAGTGGCATCTGACTATAAATGCAATTATTGGGTCGTCGTGCTTATTGGGCTTACCCAATTCCCACTTAGTGGAATTAATTATTTTAATTTATAATTATTATTTTTACACTGATATTCAATCCATTTTTTGAGTACATATACATGAGTTACACTTTGTCCTATGTTATTTTACATCATAAAAAATATTGTTTTTAAAGAGAAAAACCTTAGTCTTTAACCTCATTTTGTTCACTATTAATTAATGATTAATTAAGGTAAATACAAGGTCAATGAAGTTAGTGGCCTTATGCCATTATTTTTTACAATTGTAATTAACTTGGAGCTCTGGCAAGCCAAAATGTATCTTGACACTAAGTTATCTACTGTACTATATACAATATATAAAGTGAGGCTTAAATAAAATAAGCAGTGTGTAGATTGTTTAATTGAAATCTTTCTTTTCTTGTAGTGTCTTATAATTATTAAAAATTTAATTATTATAATTTTCATGTGCTAAAAATTGTATTTTGATATTTTTACTATTTTCTTTAATGTAAATTGAATGGTATAGGTACCAACCCTACGGTTTTATACAAGTTACACTCAATTAGCTTAACATACATAGGTAATAAAAACATTTACAATATATCAAATGTAAACTTACAAGTCAAATAAATTGTGAAACAAAAGATTATATGCATGATTAAAAATATAATTTATGCTAAAGTTAGTAATCAATAAGTGTGAACATATATTTACTTATATTACTATTACTTGTGATAATATATTTTTTAAATGTTATTCACACACATATGGAAACATTTAAAAAATGTATGTATTGAGACTTGAATCTCCATCTCTTAAAAACAGTCCCATTAGAATGAATGATCCAAATTCAAATCTAAACAGTTTCCTAGTGATAATTTTCATACCTAATATGTACAATGAGAAGTTGAAGAAAAAAATTATTCCTCATATTTATTTTTACATTATCAATTTTAAATCTCTTGTTAGTAAATTATTACTTTTTATTGAACAATTAAGTACAAAATACATTATTTATTTGTTTTTAGCAGTTCGGGTTGAAGGTTTTATTATATTATAGTAACAACATATGTCTGTTAAGGGCAAAGATCGAGAGTCAAAGTGAAGGTCTCAATGCTTTTTGTTTACTCAATAGCATACTAAGTTTAGTAAAATGTAGAAGTCTTTTAACGTGTCAAATTCTTTATAAAATACATTTGAAAATAACAAAAACACTGCAATGCGACAAATAATCTTTTAAAGTGATCATTTTACTTCCAACAAATATTACAAAAACTCATAATATAAGCAAAGTTATGAATGAAACCTATAATCATTTTATTTAATATGCGGTACAAAATATTTATTTCACTCACCGGCTGTGATATATCTGGAAATGAGTGTCGTGGTACTGGCTTGGTAAACAAAGACGAGCACTCTTCTGGCTCTCCCATAATAAAGTTACTAATACACAAAAATGACCCAAAAGGGTTAGAAAACGGGCTGGTATCAGCGTATCGGCTCCTCTCATGCCGAACCGAAAAGTATGAAATTTTAAAAATACGACGATATTGCTGCTGATATTTCTTTGCAGTTAAAATTAAAATAATTAAAATTTAAAGTTTAATCAAAGTTGAAGTTGTCAAAGAATGCATCACAGACTACAAAGAATAATTGTAAACATATTTTACAGTATGAAACACGTGCTACAATATTTTTAACAATAAAATATAACAATTATTCTCTCCTGCCTATCCTGCCATGTATACTGTGTAGGATACAGCGTGGAGCTGAAACTGATGTTTTCGTTTTGTAGATGAATTAATATTTTTTAAAGATAAATTGATAAATTATTTTTTAAATTAAAAAAATGTCATTCCTTGTTATAAAAAAAACTATATTACTATAATTATGTAATTTACTAGAACAAAATAATTTATTTGTAACGAGTTATATTCTAAAATGTTCGCCCAAAATATTGTCGACAGTGACATGATATATTAAAAAGATAAATATATAAAGGTGGAATTGTTTGTCATTTTTTGTCTTATAACTAATAACTGTGTAGTATTTTTTTATTATGAAATAATACCATCTTATATCTTAAAATGATTTTTTTTCTATAATGTAAAAAGCACAGGATATGTACTCCATAGAGCAATATAAGATACAGATGAAATATAAATGCATTCCCTTTGGGTATGTGTATTCTGTGATTTCTATGTTCGTGACATTTCTCAACAAACTTATTTTAGGCATTAAATATAAAATATAAATATTGTTTTAATATTTATCATAATATGCCTCGTTGTTGTTATCAGATTTTTCTATTGTAACTTACAATATAACACATTTGTATTGTATATGTTATAGTACATAATTTTACTTATTAATTTACCGGGCTTTTTCGCCAAAAGTGAATGTCAACAAATAATAGTGGAACACACACTATTTAGTTTTTAAACAAATAATCTAAAATCTGTGTAATGAGGCTCTGTAAGCCTACTTGGGTAAATCATGACTGTGAGTTAAATCAAGGGTAACATGAGTTTATTTACTTTTTAGTGCAACATAATGCAAATATTTATTATTTTCAGATAAACCAATATTTTCAGTGGATATTCATCCGCTGGGCAATCGGTTTGCCACTGGTGGGCAAGGAGAAAATTCCGGGAGGGTGGTGGTCTGGAACTTAAGCCCTGTTTTATATGAAGAAGTTGAACTGGATCCAAATATTCCAAAACTATTATGCCAAATGGATAATCACTTAGGTTAAGCTCCCTAAAACACTTTTTTAAATACCGTTTTACCTTTTAAACTAATATTTAATATAATTATTCAAATTAAATGTTTTCATTAATATATCATTGTGCTCATCTGGAAGCACTTGCGGATAAACTGAGCTCTGCCGTGTTCGCAATAAAAAAAGTAAGACATATGACGGACGTTGAAACTGCCTGACTAGTCTACTATAGCTATTTTCATAGTATTTTATTTTATGGAATGCTGCTATGGGGCAGTGCTGCAGATATCAATTCAATATTTTTTCTCCAAAAAAGAGCCGTGAGATATATTTATAATCTAAGAGCTCGAGATTCTCTGCAAGATGTTTTTCACAGATGCAGGTATTATAGAGTACAGTTGCTTCCCAATTTGTATGTTATAACATTCTCTTTGTCTGACAAAATATACATTGTCATAGCAAAAATAGTGACAGTCATACGATAGGAACGAGAAATAAAGATAAGCTTGTTACACCAAGGTCTCGCCTCCAAAAAGTTGGTAAATCCTTTATGGGTCTGAGTATATGTGTATATAATAAAATTCCGCAGTGTATTCTTAGTTTGCCGCTACCAAAATTTAAAATATCTGTAACAAAAAATTCTAACAAGTAAGGTGTATTACACTGTTCAAGAATATTTAGAGTATAAGCATGTATGGAATTAATATCTATTGAATGTAATACTGGATAGCTGCCAGCTAATGTTTACAGATTGTGCCATTGATTTTGAAAAGAGCAACTGTTGAGTTTCTTGCCGGCTCTTCTCAGCAGAACTGCCTTCCGAACCGGTGGTAGCTTTTTGTTCATATGTTCATTTGACAATTCATAAGTGCTTATAATAATTGCCTATTTGAATAAAGAATATTTTGAATTTGAAATTATAGCTTGTGTGAATTGTGTACGATGGAGCAATAATGGTCACTATTTGGCATCTGGAGGTGACGACAGTTTAGTCATGGTTTGGTGCTTAAGTGGTGTTGCAGGTACAACAAGTAAAAACAAATCAGAGACATGGCGTTGCCTAAAAACTTTAAGAGGACATGCAGGTATTTTTACTTATATTTTAATAAATTAATTTTGTAAATTTATTGGCCTCTTATAAATAGAAACAACTTTGCAAATTTTTAGACTGTTATTACTTGTATTGTTATTTGACACTGTTAAGATCTCAATTTTTCACTTTCTGCTCAAATTTTACCACATTGGTTGTTGAGTGGCAAAACTCAGAGCCTTCCTTTGTCTTAATTCTATGTTGAAAAAATCACAACCTTTGAACTTACAATTGGATCACTGCTAACATCAGCAGCCTCTTGTCAATTAACAATATAATTTAATTTATTAATTTTAGGTGATGTTCTGGACCTAGCTTGGTCACCTAGAGATAGATGGCTAGCAAGTTGTAGTGTAGACAATACTATTATTGTTTGGAATGCTGAAAATTTTCCTGAAATTGTTTGTGTATTGAACGGCCATACTGGTCTTGTGAAAGGAGTGGCATGGGATCCTGTAAGTCTNTAAGATCTTAATTTTTCACTTTCTGCCCAAATTTTACCACATTGGTTGTTGAGTGGCAAAACTCAGAGCCTTCCTTTGTCTTAATTCTATGTCGAAAAAATCACAACCTTTGAACTTACAATTGGATCACTGCTAACATCAGCAGCCTCTTGTCCAATTAACAATATAATTTAATTTATTAATTTTAGGTGATGTTCTGGACCTAGCTTGGTCACCTAGAGATAGATGGCTAGCAAGTTGTAGTGTAGACAATACTATTATTGTTTGGAATGCTGAAAATTTTCCTGAAATTGTTTGTGTATTGAACGGCCATACTGGTCTTGTGAAAGGAGTGGCATGGGATCCTGTAAGTCTTTTAATTCATAATATTACAAAGTTAATTAAATTGGAAGAAATACAGAGCAATAAGTGAATAATTGTCAATCAATAAAACCTATACAAATTACATTAGGACAATCTTTTTTGGCTTGAATGTCCTGACATTTGCACCTTGGATATCTCACTAGGATTCCCTGTGCATCTATTATTGGATTTTAGTTAAAACAAGTGCTTATAAGTTAAATAAGGTTATTATAAATTTTAAATGCAATAGGTATAATATAATATGTTAACATAATATG
Organism: Heliconius nattereri; assembly: GCA_013403645.1. NCBI lineage: Eukaryota > Metazoa > Arthropoda > Insecta > Lepidoptera > Nymphalidae > Heliconius > Heliconius nattereri. The sequence continues at coordinate 1,710,452 of JAAIXI010000237.1, forward strand.
TACATAAATGACATAAAAAATATATTTAAATAAATATAGTAACATATAAAATATAAGTAAATATTAGTAAGTAGAGAGGATAAAATAATACTGCAAAAATATATGTACATATTATTATATTTATTAATATGCTAAAGATATTAAAATAAATCACCTTTTATTTTATTTATTTATTTTTTGTTACTCTTTCACTTTCATAATATCTTCTATTTCATCATAGTCTAGTGTGTGTAACCATTCGTTTATTGTTTTAATAAATAATAATTAAATAAATTATAATCATCATCATCATCATCAACAGCATTATAATAATATGTTATATATTTTTAGAAAATATATTTTATTACTTAGACTTTACCACACATATATATAGCAGAAAAGGCAGGGGACTCTCTGCCTATCCTCTCCTCAAAACACTGTGTAGGTGGTATAATTTAATGCTGCACTATGACTAAAAAAAATTATTCATATTGGGAACCCTCACTCTCTGCTTATGAAAGCATTGAAATGGAAATAATTCATTTACCTCAGTGGGAAATTAATCCACAACAAGAGTTATTGAACTTAACTTTTTTCTTTCATTTTATTGTGGTTTACATATTATAATTACATATAATGAATACTGTTAACAATTCACATATGTTTAATAATGTATTATTATTTTAAGGTGGGAAAATATTTAGCCTCTCAATCAGATGACAAATCTTTAAGAGTATGGAATACAGAGGACTGGGCATCTAGAACAGTTATAACAGATCCATTTGAAAATTGTGGAGGCGAGTATCATTTCAGTTACTGAGTTATCATAATATTACATGAAAAATTGTCAGCTTCATGTTTTTTTTCCTGCAAAGCAGGGTAGCAAGATATCCAATACTCTGATTTGTGTCAATTAGTGAATCTACTTCTTGTAAAGGAAAAATACAAGCCTATGTAATACCAATCAAATAAATATACAATATTAATAATAATAATATAATACTTTATTGCACAAATAAGAGAGAAGAGAAAAATAAAAAACAATTCATTAGAAATACGATTAACAAGTGTGCAATGGCGGCCTTATCACTAAAAGCGATTTCTTATTATGTGTTGCAAGTAGAGGGAACCTGAGAAAGTAGTGCTTAGATACTCCCTCCTCTTCTTTTCCACAAGCCTCGGCTTAATTCCGGAACCATTGCTTGTTGAATTGTGGGTTTACTTAGTTATTAACAAAAAACATTATTTTCTTTTTTGAAATGTTTTATTTCATATATAAAATACAAACAAGTTCTATGAAAATTCCCATAAGCTGTTCCCCTTTCGTTTTTAATACTGCTGGATCAGTACAATTCTTAGATGAAAGAGATCCAGTTTCACATTAATCTACTAATTGTAACCAACTTTATTGACAACCACTTATACTAATCAACTTAAACCAACCTATATGGTTTTGTTTATCCATACAGAATAAAATTGTTCATTTAAATAATGAATATCTCTGATCCACACAAAATATTAACAAACTAGATTTCTTAAAATGAAAAGTAATTTACTTTAACCTTTTCCACTCTCAGGTACAACCCACGTACTCCGTTTATCCTGGTCACCAGACGGTCAATATGTGTTATCAGCTCATGCGATGAATGGTGACGGTCCCACTGCAAGGGTTGTTGAAAGGGAAAGCTGGAAGTGCGATAAGGATTTCGTTGGCCATGAGAAAGCTGTAATTTGTGTTGTGAGTGTTGTTTTTTACTCTGTGTTTATAGTGTTTAGTTAATCTCGACATACATATTGTTTTTTGAGTATTGGCTTTGCTTAACACTGGGTTCAGAGTAATTCTTTACTTATTATTGGTATGAAATGAATGCGGAATGCGGAATAGTCTTTGACTGTAGAAGGTGTTATTGTATAATTTAAAATATTATTTTTCTTCTCTTTTCTATATTTCTATTTGTCTGGTACGATAGAGCACAAGTTGTATATGATAACTTGCTTATTATCTTCTCTTTTTCTCAGTCGTTACGCTCCAGAGCGGTTGTGGTCATCATGTAATCACTTTTTTGGCTTTTGGTGTTCTTGCCACAGTTTCTCGCCATTTTTTTTAGCTTATTATGCATTATCTTTAAAAATCGGCAAAAATTAAAGAACGGTTTTAGGTTCAATCCCTACACTGGTCGAGGCCACTTTAACAATACCCGTATTTGTAAACTATCCTCAACTCACTAAGATCGATCTTGAGGGTCCCAATAAGACAAAATGCAATGTTGAGTGTTGTCAACTGACTATCTTTTATTAGGTCTATCAAATTAAATTTGTTCTATTAAATACTAACATTTTATTAAATATTTCCAGCGCTTCAACAGTAATATATTTGTAAAGAAAGATAAGAAATGCTGTTGTGCCGCTGTTGGGTCTAGGGACAGGGTACTGTCTATCTGGCTTACTTCTTTAAAAAGGCCCTTGGTAGTTATAAGGAATCTTTTCGAAGATAGCGTTTTGGATTTATCTTGGAGCTCTGATGGTATTTATTCTTTTTATATTATATTTATTTGCTTATAACTTATTGAAATCTCATTAAATCGATTAAACTTTATATTAGTTATATGGATAACATAGCATACAAAATGTGTTTGGAGTTTATCGTGAATAGAGAGACGTTGAGTTCTGCCATTCAACACGCAATGCTTCCAGAGTTCTGAATTGGGGCGTATCTTAACACTAGGATCCCTCTGCCTGCCCTGCTGTGAGCGGGATACAGCGTAAAGCTGATTTGATTTTTTAAATAGGATGAATTGAGGCTAATTGTAAGTCATTGGCACAAACCACTCTGGGGAATGAAATATTTATTATTTTAATTTTTCTCGCAAGAACACGGAAATGCGCAAAATTGAGTTTTGATACACAACATGTTATTCGTAGAAAATTCGGGGGAAGTGTTGAAAGACAAATTTTTCTCAAAGTCATAAAAGTGTTATCACATTTCAAAAATATATTTTAATATTAAATATATTTTTAAATATTTTTTAGGCTTAAATCTTCTAGCATGTAGTACAGATGGCACAGTCGCATGTATACAGTTTACAAATGAAGAGTTGGGGGCGCCACTTACTATTGAAGAAAAGGTATATGTTTTTTATATATTAAAAGAAAATTATATACCCTTTTAATATACAAAATGATATAATTATAGAGTATATTACTTTCATATTAATAAAAAAAAATAGGAAAAGAAAAACAAATTGGATCTTATTTATTTGATTATTGAAACCACCACTGTGTATCATATCATATCAGTCGAGACTTCTTATTTTTGTGTTACTTTTGATTAAATTTCATTCAACACTTTTCTCACATTTACTGTCTATTTACCGTGCTTTAACATTTTAATATTTGCCCTTATTTTGAAATAAAATTTAAAACAAAACCAATAAATTCCAATATCTTTCGTTTAATATATTGTTTTATATATTTTATAGAACAAATTATATAAGAAGATATATGGCAAATCATTTATAAATGAATCTGGTGGGGAAATTTCTAGCCTGCTAGTGGAATGTCCAGAAATTCTTATAGCAAGAGAAAAACAAGAAGAAAAGAAAAAGGAGACACCGAAAGAAGAATTAGTACTGAAGCCAGAGCCTTTACAGGTATGCTTTGTTTTTTCTTAATAATTTAATTAATGGTCGCGTTTGCAGTCACACTTTGTGCCCCTACGCCACGACTATATATAATATTTTAAATAGTTAACACATGTGTCTCACTTCAGTTACAACTAGTACAGACGGCGACGTCGACTCCGTTGCGGCCAATGGACAGACAGATAGAGACGCGCACGTCCGACGGCAAACGAAGAATAACGCCGGTTTTTATACCACTCACCGGATCTGATGCTAAGTATGACTTTTTAGTTGTGAAAAATATTGACTATTTGTGAAAAATATTATGTATTGAAATTTGAAATGTAGCAGAAATTAACAAGCAACTACATTAAGGGGACTATATACATCGATTGACCGATATGTATACTATTTTATTTATTTCAACATATCGCGAGGAATACGCAGACATTTAAAAACTATATCTTCGGTAATAAATAATTAATCATTAGTTCAGAAATAAAAAAGAAACTATGTTAATAGTTTTTTTTAATTTCTGAACTAATATATGTTAACACCATACAATAACTATTTAATGAATAACCATAAATGTAATTAATGTATAATGTAATTAATTTCTATAACAATTATGTTAATTTTTTGATTATTTATTTTAAGTAAAAATAAAGTTCGTTCAAGGACGCGTCTGGCTGTGGGAGATGATTGGGAGAAGGACCCTCGCAATGAATTATTTTTCATTTCTTACTCTGGCAAGACTAATCGCTGCCATTAATTTACACGATTTAACAGTCAATATTTCTAATTCGAACCGAAAGAGGAGAAACTAGTATCTTAGCACTAGGTTCCCTCTGCCTATCCTACTAAAAAAACCAAATATATATTTTTTTTATTTCCCAGCGAATCACTTGGCTCCCAGCCGGCCACAGAGAGCTGTTTCAGTACATCGTCACAAAGTAAATCTCGTATACGCGTAGAGAGGCGAGACGATATAGTGATACATCCTAATGTCAGCAATCACGCCATTACCAGCATTAAGAATGATAAGTAAGTTTGTAATATGTTTTATAATTTCTTTTTGTAAATGGTATTTGAACCTGGTGTAGATTTAGGTTGGTACGTTTCATGAAATTATATTTTTTTATTATTTATTAAGTATATATTGTAGAAAATATGATGACAATTTTGTTTTTACATTTTTAAGTTCCTGTATTTAAGTAATTACTTTTTTTGAAACTGTATACAACATAGAACATTTTTTATTTATACCTCTCGTTCTCTCGTTCCTCTTAGACACCAATCAAGTGCTTTCACCGATAAGACAAAATACAATAGTGAAAACTGCAATGAAATCAGTTAAGCCGTTTCTGAGATAAATGCATAAACAAAAATTTTATTATTTGCAATTTTAAGATTTGCATACTTAAGGACAAGCCTTTGTGTTTTATGTCAATTATTGTATTGATAATAAAGGCATGTATTGATAATAAAGGCATCTCTAGAATTCGACGGATGGTTAGGAACGAAAGAGTTTTAATCGGTGCGGAGTGTCTTAACGCAATATGCCTAGATTCCCTCTTCCTATACTGCGACGTGCGGAATACAGCGTGAACCTAAAAAATGTACTAATAATTGATCACAAATAATATCAATCCACAGCGGTTTAGACCAACGTCTACGCAAACGCACAGCGTCTTCCCTCCCCGGGCCCAAGTTGGAAGAACTCCAGGCCAAAAGACCCTGTCCCCCAGAAGAGGGTACAGTCCATCACTCTCCTCAACTCCCCCTGCTCCCCGCTCCCGCCCTGGGCACTGCCGGTCCTGTAGTGCGGGCTGCAGGGTTGTTTAGATTACAGGTTTGATATTTTTTCTATTACATAAAGTTTTATTTCACTTAAGAGAGTACTTTGGAATGAAAAAGAAAATTCGGTTGAAGTTGGGCTTTCTGAAATGTTACGTTGTTGTTTTTGTTCATTTAAAATAGCAAATAATAAAAAACTAAAGAAATCGAAAAATGTTATGTGTGCAGCAATGTGCAGCTAGGTTCAAGATGGCCATGACTCGTTGACTCTACTGTAGACAAAGATAATCTTTTCTGAAGAGACTTTTAAAAAATATCAACACCTGATATGGTACTATAGAGATATCACATGTTGACTGGAGAAACTGTTTGCAGCCATACAAGCGTGACCAAACACGACAGGTTGTGGGTTCGATTGCTATTCGAGGAAAATGAAATATTTAATATTTTCATTTTTTCGCTTTATTATAGAGTGTCTTAACACTAAATTTCCATATTTACTCTGTCTACTCTGCTATGTACGAAATACCGCATGAAGCTAAATCTGAATCATCAATTTCTGAATCATACACTTAGGAAACTAAATTATATGTACAAACTGTTTTTTCTTATCTTCAGGTTGTAAATAAAACGTCAAATATGTTCTATAGAACATTGTCGAGGTTGGAGCTGATCCCTAATAATTCTGTGTCAAATGATCCAGTTTGGGAAACTTACCTAGGTATTGTTTGTTTATATCGGTTTCCTAAAAAAAACATTATTATTTATAATGTGATTCTAGAGGCACTGCGTGTTGAGTTCTGACACTCGGCGGAAAAGAATTCTGCAGAAAATGGGAATGGAGTGTATATAACACTATGTTCCCTCCGCCTCTCCTGCTCCCTCAGAGATACGGCGTAAAGCTGATTAAAAAAAACAACAGAATATACTTTTATTAAATTAGTGAATCAATTTTATATTTTTAAATATATTTTTTTATAAAAAAAATACATTAATGTTTGAAAATTGAAATATTTAATTGATATAATAATTTTAATGTAGCTTGTTAAGAATGTTTGATTTAGTAAGTGATTAACATGTTTAGATGAACTCTCGTTCCTGAGTCCCGTTACTATAAAAAGAAATACATTTTCTAAGCATATAAATAATACTAATAGAGAATAATACTTATTAAGAAAATTACTTATTAACTAATAATGAATGTTTTCAGGTTCCGCGGTGACGTGCATCGCGTGCGACGCGCGCTGGGCGTGCGTGTCGTGCGCGGACGCGGGACTGCACGCGTGGCGCCTCGCGCGCCCGCCACAGCGCGTCATGCCGCATATCGGTAACGTACACATATTTAATATATAGAGCTAAAATAATTATAATAAGAACTTTGTATTTCTCAATGTTTACAAATTTTAAATCAAATTCTTAAAATGTCGCGTTTACCAAAAATTATCTATACAATACTTACGCGACAATATATAACGGAAGTAGACGAAGTGATTATGATATACAGAATTTTTTTTTTTTTATATTGTGTATGATCGGCGTCTCTAAATGGAAAATATATAAGAAAAAATGTTATTGGGGACATTTAACAATGTGATAAAACGCAAAACAATTATTTTTATATTTAATGTCTGTTTGTATGTGCGAGTGAATCCGTAAACGAGTCATTAGTCAGTAATAATTACATATAAGTTTAATAAATAAACGTGTGGCTGTGTAATACACAGAACAATAAAGGGAATAGTTTTTTTTTCAGTATAATTCCATTAAAAAAATATTAATATAATAATTTCAAAAACTATTAAAATCCATACCTATATTATAAATTCGAAAGTAACTCTATCTGTCTGTCTGTCTTTTACGCAATCAGCGCCAAACCGCTAATTTAATAATGATAAAATACTCATATAGAGTTACTTGAGGATCTCGGGATGAACATAGGATACTTTTTTTTCTCATATTTGTAATATTTTCGATATATAGCAATATATTAAAATACTTATTAATTTGACATGCAATTTATTCCGCCATGTTAATAACAACCGTCGCTAAGCAACGACTTGCAAAGTTTGTTGTTAAAAAATGTCACCCAAGATGGACTTGCTTAACCCATCTCTCTACTGAAAACTGAAAATAATTTCATAAATATATTTATAAATATTCGTATAGTTCAAGTGGGCGTAGCCGCGCTCCTGTCCACTAGTTTCCTATAAATTGTGTTTAACAAAAAACCAATCCAAAAATAAATAACTAATTTATCACATGATTATTTATAAACTATTCGTAAACTACTTTTTTCAATTCTAGCATTAAAATCACAAGCAGCAAAAATGAATCTCACCGGCGATATACTGACAGTGATAACGACGGGAGCCGAACTCGCTATGTGGAACTTGGCAACGGCAACCTGCGTGCTACAACCACTGTGCTTCAGGAACCTTCTCAGTCATGGCGGTAAGTAAACAATATTGTTATAATATTGAATAAATTTTCAAATCAAAATCGTTTTAACATTGTTTTTTTAACTACATTTAAAATGTAATTTCACATTTCATTAGAAAACGTATATAACTATATAATTTGAACGTAGAGACTTAAACCTGCGCCTCTCGGAAGTACAAGTGGTCGGAAGTTTTATCGGAATTCAACTTTTTATTAATATTTTCAAATTCCAGTTTTTCACCACATATCAACATTACGCATGTCTCTAACTCGGATTATCAATTTTAATTTTTGTGTGAAATTTATGATTTATTTCTTATTTAAATAGAATTCTTATATCATCTCGCTTCTTTACTCCTTAATTAATTGTTGTTTTAGTTTATTTAATGGTTTTCTTTGCAGTAACTGCAACTAATTGCTCTCTAGTGGACAACAGCAATCCCATGGTATCATTAAGTAATGGCAAAAATTATATTTATTGCAAGAAATTGTGTGCTTGGTGAGTATGAAAGTAATCACATTTTGTCTATTTAAAATACCGGCACTATCTGGTGAAACATAATGTTATGAATAGTGATAACTTATAACATACATAGCCTATTATAGCCCTCTCAATAAATGGAATCCAACACAAAAATATTTCATGAGATTAGTGCGTTCAATGGAACAGACTCGTCACCTGTATATTATTACTATAGACATTGTCCATGCGGATGAAGCCATAGGTAAAAGTTAGTTCATTTATAAGATTTATATATTCAGGGTCGTGTGGTCGAGTTCAGGAGATCCTCTAAGGAGGGCCGGTGGTGGTGCAGTACCTTTGGTAGCAAGACGAGGTGCACCAGGCTTCCACTCACTGCCAATGCGGACACATGGGTAAAAATAATTATATAGGCATATATTTGAAATAAAATAAAAATATTCTTAAGCTTATATGTACAATATATTATTAACAAATACTTCGTATAATAAATATAATATACAAATACTTATAACATAAAAAAATATATATTATTTTAGCTTGACGCTGTATCCCGCATATACCAGGATGGGCCCTCTGCCATCTAGTGTTAAGTCCATTCTCTAATATACTCCGTTCCTATTGAGACTATTCCGTTTTTTCCCTATTCCACTGAATTTTGGAGCCATTGCGTGTGCTAGCAGAGCAAGGAAATGAAAATATTTTTTTTTCTCGAGCGCGAATCAAACTCACAACCTATAACGTTTCACACGCTTGTGCATCCTTGCGCTACGACTGGCCTCAATCAGAATGTATAAATATAGTATTTTTTTTTCTTACAGTCCCTCAAAACCGATGTCAGCGGCTACCCGCAGCTGGCTGGAGGCGCAGGTGGCTGCCTGCTTACACCTGCGGCTGGTGGCGGACTACAGACATTGGATTAACGCGCTGTTCGATCATCTTATACAGCATGGTATGTTTTGTAAAGAAACAAAATGTTTAGAATATATATTTTTTGCTAATAATTTTCATTTACGAATTTAATTGAGTATATACGTTTTTTTTAATATTTAAGTTTTTTTTTAACGTAGCTCGTACTTTGTCTTAATAGCATTGCTAATTTTTTTGGGGTTCTGAATAATTTTGGTAGTGTCCTTGGGTGTTTACCCCATGATACTGCATACTACTTTTAAAATATAACTTTGCGAATAATATAATTTTGTGAATGTAAATTATGTCTGAGATTCTAAAAGGTTTTGTTATCGCATCAATTATTAATAATACAGCAGATACAGCATAGAAATGAAATATGTATTTTGTATTTTTTCAGGTACTGAAGATGAATTGCGTAATATTTTGGATGATATGCTCGGACCAAGTCATTGTACATCAACACCTAAGAAATGGCAGAACGCTATTTTGGTAATATATTAACTATCATTATTAATATTATGATTTTATTACGTTATTAATTCTCATTAATAACATTTTTTCTTATATATCTTTGATGTACAGACACCGATCCGTTACGATTTTATTATAAATATAGATACAGATATATTTCTAAATAATTTCGCAGATAACACAAAAAAATAAATAATAAGTAAACTTTTTTCCAGGGTATAAAGAAACACGATATGTTAGAAGAAATGCTGACCATGCTCGTAAGGCAACCAAAATGGCAGCGTTTGTACACCGAGTATTCGGAACAATTTAATCAGGTTAAACAAATGAACACGGTATTAAATGGTCATTGAAATTTTACTTTTAAGATACGTATGTATAAATAAATAATTAGATATGTTTCAAATAAAATAAAAATAATATCTTGAGTTATTTTAATATATAAATTGAAAGACGTATAAAAATGTTTGGAACATTATTAAAACGGAAAGATGAAAATTCAATAATTGTTTTATATTCATAGTGGCCAAAAGAGAATTATCATAAAAATGTACATACGTTATATTCATACATTCGATTTTCCGGATATTCAAATATGAGGACAATATTAATCCAGTTAAAGAGGTTTCTACTCATTTTTTACATTTTACTGCTACTTACCAATAGATGGAGTTGTAGCACTAATTTAGAACGAATACAAATAAAACGGATTCTAAGCAAAAATGTTTATTTTATGTATATAGTAATAGATTAAAAAATGGCGAAACTTGTGATTTTTTAAAATTATGTTAAAAGAACTGAATAACTCGTGTTTACGATATTGAAATTTATTTAATAAATGAGTATGTGTGATTTTTTAATATTCTCTTTTATTTATAATACTTTTAGTTTTTTTTAAATATTTAAATTGTTCACTTACATTATTGTGATATCATTTTCGGACATTCTCGTGATATCACTTTCGGACATTTCGGAAGGAGAAGGGTACTCTACTTTATTCAGGTGCAAGCTGCCTGTGATGAAGTCGACGACTGTAAGACGGCGCCATCGAGCGGACTGGATTGACGACAATATAAAGAACTTACACGTTCTATATTTTATTTAACGGTTTTATTTATAAGGTTTTAGTTTCGAAAGTCTGCCGCTAGATGGCGCAATACATTATCGTGGTTTTTCTGAATCGCGCTATCGACCTGTTAGTGTGAAAGCGTAAATAGTCAGGTACGAGAAAATTCGACATCTCTGGTTTCCCTTCATCTTATCGTCATATAGAATCAGCCTGACTGTTACCTGCTAAGGATCAAGTACTCATCACTACCAGAAGAAGACCGGACCGAAGCAAGCTCACCCGAACCCGAAGACCACACCAAGAAGCTCTCGCCTTATTTGTGACCAAATAAGGAGGAACTTCGCCCGCACTGGCNCTCAAATGAGTCTTTCATATTTTTGAGAGTCTTGCTTTTTGCAAGACTTAATATAATTTGTTATTACATTATTTCGTCTCCTACCTCCAAGATCAAGAGGTATTGAACGCTTTGCCCCGAGTCTTGAACCAGAGCGAATAAGTTGAGAAATATAAATTTAAATGAATTGTAATGTGTTTTAGAATAAAAGTTTTAATAATACTGTATTAAAATCGTAGAATTAATATCTTCGTTCTTAATATAATAATAGAATTATTATCACCTCAGCCATTAAATAAACCAGTGTAAAAATATTATACTTTATATTTGATATCCAATCAAAACGTAAGGGCGACTACTCAGTACTATTTAAATAGTTTCCTTAAGAAAACACTAATCTTTTATTTTCATGAAACAAAGAAGGAAAGAAAAAACCACAAATATTTATATCACAATAATTTATTTTTACAAATGCTCTCACAAAGTATTACAACGAGTTAAGACGAGGAATACAAAACGTAAAGACAGGCAGTAAAACAATAGCTCGATATATGAGACTAAGGGGTTCTTTATTTATCTATTGTGCAAAGGCACTTTTTTACTCGGAACTATACATCATAGTCCCAAAAATTTGAGCTCGTTCAATTATTAATAACAATTTCCTACTTATTAAACAACCTGACACTCTCAGTGATAAATTTCTTATTCAACATCAACCAACAATTATACCGATATGGAATTAGCGACTACAAAATTTTGGTCCCATTTGGGGGTGAACGCGGCGTTTACTGACATAACCGACACAACTGACATTACTCTAACGCTTACTCTACGTGTCAGTTCACTGTACAGTCGCCCGATCACTTAACGTTTCACAATAATCCCGTACAAATTCAATTTTGTAAAATATTACACTAAAATATTGTTAGTAGAAAATATTTAACTTGTAATTTTCAACATTTACTATCAACCTCTGAATACAATACACGTTACTAGCTATCTAGTTATCATAGTTGTTGTTGCACCGAGTGCAGTACATTTACACTAGTCGTTTCATTATGCGTTTTGTACCTTCCGCGAAGGAGCGCGACCCCCGCCACACTACTTACTCTACACGGTAAAAATATTTGATAATTCATAAACATATCTTACATCTTAACAAATTAGCGCCAATCGAAGCTCGTACGTAGCGAGGGGGGGAGCACGAGTGACCTAACTACTAACACTAACTTATTTACAAGCGGGCGCGCGACTATCTAACTAAAGAGAAACAAAACTTTAGTGCGCTCGTAAGCGACAGTCCGACACTCGACACTGAGTCCGTACCGCTGGCGCCTGAGGCACGAGCAACCCGCATGCTAGACGCGTGCGCGCCACAGGCAGCACAGCACGCGCTAGCACAGCACAGCGCGGTCCTGCGGCGCGCGCACGCGCAGGCAGGGTGCGGGGCACGCGCACGCGCCGCACTCTCGCTGCCCGTGCGAGTGGGAGTGTGAGTGCGGGTGCGCCAATTTCGCCGGCTTCTCGTAGTCGGGCTGGAACTTCTTGCACAGTGCGAGCACTGATGGTGGGTGTGGATGCGACTTTCTTGATACCTGGAATAACAGTTGGGTATTTATAGAATTATTGAAGGTTTCGGTTTTCATTATGTTATATCATATTTCGCGATAACAAGCAACAAAGTGTTAAACTAAAGTATTTTTTAAGGATATTACTTTACTTATTGCTTATAAAGCAATGACGCGGTGAACGCCTCACCGTTAATACGAAAATTGTGGATTCTATTCGACTCCCTTTTAGATGGAATTAATTATTTTGCATTTTCTACCTCTTGTAACTTTTTTCTCCATGTCATTTTTATGAGGTCTTTTACAAAGCATCGTGTCAAGTTCCATAAATTAATTCAGATATTATTCCGAAAATTGAGCAGAACATTAAATTCCCTTTGCCTACTCCGCTACATCCGGGACCACAGTAAAGCTGCAAACTTAATATCCCTATTTACATAGTAAACATACGTACGCTACCGACCTTGGGCGTGGAGGGCGCGTCGAGGCAGGGCGGAGATGCGTCGCGCGCGTGCGCGTGCTTCAGCGGCTTGTCGCGCTCCTCTGCACACTCTATATTACATTATATAACATATAATAATAATAATATACGGACATAACATTGTGTAAACAATTAGAAAAACTATGACGAAATTATTATTTTACTTTACCCATCAAGTCCATAGCATTAAATTTATAAATATGTAGCAAATACAACACAATATTAAAAACAATCTGACAACAAAACAAATATTAAAAGAAGTCTCACCTTTGTCTTCATGTGCACTATTTATACCGTTGCATTCACTAACACCGTTGTGTCTGTTAATTCCGTTGACACCATTAACTCCGTTAACACTCACACCGTTGACTCCATTAACGGAACCGACTCCATTAGTCTCATTAGCCCCGTTAACTCCATTAACTCCGTTAATCCCGTTGACTTCATTATCTTCATCAAACCCGTTAACATTCGTTTCGTCGCTGTCGTCTTCGCTGGCGAGGTCGGTAGCTCCGAAGCCCACGCCGACGATCACGTGCGGGATGTCCGCCTCGTCTTTCAACCAGGGGTGCTCCAGGCACTCTTCCACTGTAAGACGACCCCTGAAAATTATTATGAAAAATATTAAATATTATATAGAAGGTAGAATCTTTTAAAATTGAAACTTGAACGAAAATAATAATGAAAAAATTAAGTTAATAGATATTAGAATACATAGAGTTGTTTATAATTGTATATTTTTTTTATAAGTTGGAATTAATTGGCTAATACAGAGCAAAGTATCAGTAATGCATTACTAAAGATAATAAGAGATTCACAAGGTTTTTTCATAAATGAAACCTTATAATATAAAGTATAATATTTGTTTTAAAAAATGTATAAAATATTTAATGTGGTAATTTGAAATTTTTATGGTTCTTAAATTTGGAATAACATTTCAAACAATTTTCAAAACTCACTTCGGATCAACAACAAGCGTCTCCTGTATAAACTGTATGGCGCGCTGCGACACGCCGCGGAACAGCTCGCGGGGGAAGGACAGCTGGCACTGCGCTATGTTCAGGTACGTCTCCTGCTTGGTGTCGCCCGCGAAGGGAGAGTAGCCGCTCAGCAGCACGTAGGCCAACACCCCCACTGACCAAATGTCGGCCGCTAGGGATAGAGGCTCGTAGGATAGGATTTCTGGCGCTGGAATAGGGAATTTAGTTTATTAATATCTTTTAGTATCCCGTATATAGCAAGGTAAGAAGGAATTTATTTATTTATTTGTAATCTGCGAAATATTGTGCGGCAGAGCTATAGAAACTATATTGAAATCTCTGTACTAGATTAAACTATAATGAAATCATTTAATATTTTTTTATGTTTAGCTGCAAAATGCATTAATAAAGGGAAGAATACAGTCTTGTCATATAAGAGCTATATGAAGGTCGCATTACTTTCAATATTTTCCCTGATTTCTGAATATGATATATAAAATGTAGAGCACAGATATTAACCGATGTTTAACGTATAACAGAAGTACATTATCAATATTAAAATCGTAGTGAGCAGAATCGAGATTTAATATTCAAATATTCCATAAATCTAATTCAGGACTTCAGGATGTCACAGCTATTAAACAGCGACGAAACTTTCTTTAGCATCAATCGGCAAACAATATTTGTAAATTATAAGAGGAAAGAGATTCTCGAGAGAAATTTAAATACCCGACGGATACAAGACACGTTGTTTTTCGATACATAAATAAAATATAATATCATTGTGGGAACGAGGGCATTGAAAACATTCACTTTTAAGAATACCTTATAAAAACCTGTTCAACTCGCACCCACGCGTGTTTCGCGCACCTATTTGTATAATTACAAACCAAACGGTCTGATATCGCTATAAGATTAAACCTCTAGGATTATGAGATAGCGATTATTCTGTGAAAAATTAATTTACTTCTTTTTACAAGCAGAGCCTAATGACATGACAACACACATTCCATTAGATTTTTTTTTAAATGGGGACGAAATATAAATTTTGGATTATGTCAGAAAACATCCATATTATAATTATTCCTTCACGTTAATTTCAACCAAGCATAAATTACTTTACATAATTAGGATAATGACAAATCCAAACTGACTGGTTTTTCATATTTCGAACCAAATAGGTTACACGAAAGAAAAACGATACAATATAAGATTTTTAGACCATAACCGATAAATATCTATTAAAAAATAAGAATATGTAATGTGGCAACCATTACTTCGTAATTTCTATGGAAACTAGAGTTATCTATTTTACGGTCGACGAATCGAAGTCTTGGAGTGCATCTTAATAATTACGCGATGAGGTAACACTGCACGCTGGGACCGGCACTTTTCGTATCGATTAAATACTTTTTGTATACATATTACATATGTTACACGTTTCTTAGACTAATGTTACGAAATCAAAATTAGTAAATTCTTGAGTTGATATCTAAAAGAGTAATTAAACCACGAAGAACAAAATATAGCCAAAAAATGCTCTAAATTTCAAACTCACCAACATAATCTCTTGTGCCTAAAATTTCTCTAACATGTGCTCCAGGCTGTATCGCACGACTGATGCCAAAGTCGCATATCAACAGTTCTTCTCCTCCTGCTGACAGCAAGAGGTTCTGTGGCTTCAGGTCGAGATGAGCCACTCTTTGGGCGTGTAAATGTGCCAGGCCCTCTAGAACGTGGCGGAGGGCCCTCCTTGCCGCTCCCTCTGATAACCTCTCTTCTTCATCTAGGAGTCTCTGTAATTCCCCGCCTGCGCACAGCTCAAGCACTATGGCGACTTCTGATCGTGTTTCATAAACCTGAAAAATGATAAGAATTAACGTTTATTATTGTAATAATGTGGTTATTATAAATAATTAATTTATTTTATAAAGTATTAAAGCTACTTGAGTTTTGATAGAAAGAAATAGTATATAAATATTTAAAAGCTTGATAATTTTAATAGCTTTGTTACATTTCATATATTTTGTTTGCAAATAGAACAATAGAATTATTATAAAGTTATATCTAGGTATATTTTTCTTTCTAGGAAAAACTTATAATAGCTTAGAGTAGGAAGTCGTCTTTTTCTTTCAGTCCGTTCTTCCTATTTTTCCTTTTCTAATACTATTTTAAAATTCTATTGTCTTTATTAATTGACACTTTTATAAATAGATTCCTAATAAAAGTATTTTACAATGATCTTAAACATAAAACTACTGTACTACATGTACTTAAACGTATTCTACAATAATCTTCAAAGAGAGCAATTCTATATAGATTTTAACTGGCAGCATTTCATAGTGTAAGAGATGCGTGAAGACAAAAAAACCATACCTCATGTAACCTCACGACCCGGCTACTATCAGCACACAGGGCGAGCACGGCGACCTCGTGCTGTATCTCGCGGGTTGTGTCGGCCGCGCGCCGCCGCTTGCGGATGAACTTGGCGGCGTACTCCTCGCCAGAGATCAGGTGGCGGAGTTTGCGGACCGATGCGAATTTACCCCTGGAACGATGGAAAGATAGCAATTAGCATTATGTTATATAATTAATTAATTAATTATAAAGATGTTCATTATTAAAATTCTATAAGAAATGTTTCCCATGAATCTTATACTCGTTTAAACAAAATCTTTGCTTAAGTAGAAACTGAACACCGCCAAGATGATACCAAAATAAGACCTTTGATATCCATTTCTACAATTATACCTACCTACCATCAAAATTAAACCAATTCTTGTAAACCCGACTAAACTCATTTACCAACATTTACCATATGACAAGTGCGACTTTCCTCGAACTGAGCGTAATGTGTAAGAACTTGTAATTGAGCAATTTCGCGGCGTCGACAACTCGAACGCGATAAACATCTCATGAAAAGACCATTAGAGGGCCATTTGTCGTGATAATAGCCCTCTCGCATGACGTCTGGAGAAATATTAATGTTGTGTTCAAATTGTCTCTTCCTGAATGAGAGTAATTAGACCAGAGGTAGCCACTTGTCCTGGAGTTCTTCCTGTTCGTGCTGACTAAATGGTCTGTTGAGTTGTAAATGAATGGGCATTGTTTGTGGCATGACGTTATGGAAGCAAAAAACATGATTTCTGATATACTGTATACAATATCATATTCGATTAATAAAATAAGACTGTTTTATTTATTCGTCTGGCAATGTCTGATAACTTTATGATGGATTTAAAAGAATTTGTCGTTATGTTCATTTTTCTTCCTGATACTTGATAGTTCATAAAAAATAAAATAATTGGTAAAATTGAAAATATGGGCGATAAATGTCCCCAAACACAGATGTCCTCAACAATAACTTAATAAATATACATTTTTAAAGCTTTGGTGTTATTTATATATTTTTTATTTTAAAATACGAACCGTAATATATTATTTATCACATTATTTATAAATTTAAAATAGCAAACAATAACTTTAAGTCAAGCTTCTTAAAACTTTCTTAAATCAGAAGGAAGGATATATGATTATTACTCGAGGGCATTGAAATAACCTTTCAACAAAAGGCCTGATACATTCCTCATGCAGCTGTATTTTCTTGATACAAGCTAGTTTTCCAGCTAATTTCGAATAGAGTATAAATCTGTGCCTTCTTGTAATTAGCCTGCAGTCGCCAGAGCTTAGCCGTTTGTGATCTATTGTCTTTGCCTTCTTATTTGCCTTTGTATAGAATATTGTAGGTAGGTATATGTACTAAATTGTGACAGTACTTACATAAATTAGTAAATAATTTACATCTACATAAAATGTTATTATATCTAAAACTTGACACCAGCTCATTCTGTACGTATAAAAAACGTCAAATATGTCAAAAGGCAGTAAAGATTCAAAATGCTGTTATTTTAATATGCTTCATTATATTTAAGATATATAGCTTTGTTTCTAAAATACAAAGAAATATATTAAAATAACATGGAAAACCTATAAATAAATGTGTCAAGTTATCATACGATCTACCGATCTTAGTATCTAATGATCAATGAGAAACATTTCTGAGCAACGGAAAACACGCAAAGCCAATCTATTATCAATCTAACGCCGAAGAGTTCGTGTAATGAATAAACTTGGTAAATTTGAATTTTAATAGCAGGTAGAGGTGGTCGCGATATTTTGTGGCCAACGGCAGTCACCTACTGCGCAGAACGAATGTTAATAATTGAGTGGGTTGTGATAAAGCATATATTACAGAGAAAATAATAAAAATATTTCAATAATTTATATTGGAAATTTGGATTTTTTACTATTAGTTACATTGGTATTGTTTAATACATTTAGAAAAGTCGAAATCATCTCTTCTCGGAAATTGGCGGAAAGTAAAGATCGGAACGTCTTAATATTGACTACTCACATACAAGAAGAAGAAAGATTCCATAAAGGTTAAAAAAATAATTGTAAGGAATAATTCTTAGTCATCCTTGCGAGGTTAACGGTTCTAGTTGATTCTTTTAGAAATAGAATTTTACAGATCCACTTTTTAATGCAGTGATAGCGATTTGGGCTTGGCAGTAACTTACCAGGTACGTTGGTATAGATTGCCTTTTACATATTGATTTATTTACTATAATTTATGATTCAAATTGTTTACAAAATACCTAGTACGGGGAAATATGTGCTTCATTAACCGTAACATTTTAATTAGGCTTATGTATATAATCAACATCATCAATTTTGTATGAAGCACCTATGTTACAATTAAAAAATAATTCGATCTGTCTGACTTCTCTCACCTTTCAATAAAGTCAAATATATTCATTTCCTCGCTCTGGTAACGAGACGGCGTTAAGTTCCGCCTATCAACACGCAATGACGACATACATTTCTAGACAATATCTAATGATACTGAAAAGCAAAGCTAAACTGTAAGGCAGTAGTAGCTCATTAGATAGTTGCTAAGTACAAGCACATATTATTGGTTACAAAACAGAAGCAATGAAAGGAAGTGGAAACACTCGTGAGCGCAAAAGGCGTGTAAAGATCAATACGGTTCGCTAAAGGCGCTTCAAAGGTAAGTAGGTCAATCCTTTGAACGGTGTTTGTTCAGAAAACATTTAAATGTAAGTGGAGTCTCACACTTTACAATGGTTGTAAACGTCTCATTATTATGAATTTTGAGTTGTTTCTTAAGCATTTTTTAAAAATATATTTAATGATATTTGTTTTAGATTAAATATTAAAATTTATATGTTATATATCTCAGTTAGGTCAGCATCTGATTGACATATAACGTATACAAAAGTATTTATAGACAAATACTTTTAGTAACGACCATACATATTCACAAAATCTTATAAATAATTTGGAAGGCAATTTGTTTGTAGAAGGACAGACAAGGAACTTAACACCAAAATTGTTTACCTTAAATAATACTTTAAATGATCGACCATACAAAGTAACAACAAAAATATTATTACTCAGTTTTAAATACCAACACGTAGATTGACGAAAGTAAAAAAAAAACACCCGCAGCTTGCGAAGTAAGATAAATTTTAATCCACTATGGACCTCAGATTGTTGTAAATCGTCATCTTGTAAAAAGCGCAGATGCGCCGGCGCAGGTTTAGGGGACTGATTTTCGACGAAACGAACGCACCTGCCGCCAGCTGGCCCATTGACGCCAAAAAACTTGCCGACACAGCGATTGAAGGCGACGTGCTACTAAATGGACTTGCTTAACTAAATTATAAGTAGGTATAGGTATATTTTATATGAGGGAATGAGACCAAGGTGAATATTTAGGTTTAAGCTTCAAAAATATTATTAAAGGTATGGTGTGGTTCTTTTATTATGGCGTACCGAGCGTGCCAGTTGAAATATTTTTAATAACTATTTATATACATTTTGAGTTAAGATGTAATATTATAACAACGAAAATACCACGATTTTAAATTACTGTCAACACAAAAATTTACAACACACAACAGGTACCCATAATTAAAATTGAGTCAACAATCGACATTTGCAAGAACAAGAATATAAAAAAAACAAGTAGGTACTTATCTCTTCTTGCAGTTCAAGCCCTATACTTCGATGTTGCCACAGAGTAACAAAGGAGTGTGTGCCACAAATATGTAGCATAGACACATTATGCATTCAATTGGTATTTATGGTCAGCCGTCATATTTATGAATATGCGAGCGATTGATAAAACGCTCATTTTTCCATATAAAATGCGGCGCGACGCGACGCGACGGCCTGATAAATGACAATCGCATTATTAAGCTTCGCAGAGTCAAAGATTATGTTTAAAAATGTAGAAGTGAAATAAATAATGTTAACTGTATTAAGCTTAGTGGACAGGTGGAAGAGTGGCAGATGATTTTGTAATCAATATCTAATTATTATTTTTTTCTAAACTGGTTTTAGAAAATTACAAAATATATTTGCATAAAATGTATTATACTACACTTCTTCATGATACGTTTATCAATTTACTTTTAGATTTTGGCAAATGGTTTAACTATTGTTATCACATATGTGTGTGACGATTTCCATAATAATTATCATAATAAATATTTTTTCATGTTAACACAATTAAATTCCATCAAGAGATCATACCGACTTAAAACAAATGAACTTTTCGGCACTCAATTTTGACACTAAAATCTTACCAACCTTGCTATGTCGGAGTCAGCGTAAAGTAGTTTTTGAAACCTACATTTACTTATTCCTATAACTTATTATATTCTTAGCTTCTTAGTAATAAATTGTTTATCATTGCCTTTATTGACTACAATATGACATTATAAATATAAAGCAAACGACAGAAGGAAACAGTCAATATGGTGAATTGACGCAAAAAAAATGGCAAGCAACAAGTACACAACTGTACTATTACGGAATAACGTCAACCCGCCTAAGCTAAGGGATTGATTTACGAGCCTCGCTACTTCTGTTGACAATAATAAATCTTTTTTAACCATTTACAGCAATCGCCACTGCGTTATATACATACATTTTGATATAGTGGTTGGGAAGTCTAAACGTACACATATGATACCCATTTGGAAGAATTCTTATTCTTTTTCAGTTTCACGCTTCTCTTACCCCAATTTTTCCTAGTAAGATTGGTAGAGTAGTATTATAACACTCCATTCCCCACTTTAAATCCTAGAGCTTCGAGATCTTTCGTGTTCAATGTATTATCTATTATCACTGCCACCGTAAAGACGATTAAACAATAATAATAAATAAATAGTACCAAAGTACACTACCAGTACGTACAACCCAAAGACAGTAATAAAGTAATTTTTAGTTCAGTCCGGTTAGTGTTGCGCAAGCGCAGCGTGCAAGTTGCGCAACCGTCCGATGACCGGCGCGTCCTTGGCAATGACGACCACTATAAACATAGATCGATGGTCGACGTCCACCACGCTGATGATTGATTGGCGCACGCTCCATATAATATCAGGGATTAAAGGGCGAGGCATGGTTGATTAGAATGCGTTGAAAAATTAGAGGGCTTTTGTATTTTAATTCCAGTCATGAAGTACTAAACTTTTTGTTTTGTTTCGTTGAGTAATTGACTTCTGTATGTTGAGATACATCGTAGAGATCCACATAGCTTCACGCATATAACAGG
The DNA here is from genome assembly GCA_013403645.1 of Heliconius nattereri. NCBI lineage: Eukaryota > Metazoa > Arthropoda > Insecta > Lepidoptera > Nymphalidae > Heliconius > Heliconius nattereri. Next base: position 1,732,228 of record JAAIXI010000237.1, read on the forward strand.
GCAGGCAGAGGGAACCTGGAGATCTAGTATTAAAATACTTTGCCGAATTCTGAAGGCATTAAATGTTGAGTAGCGAGAAAAATGAAAATTTTAAAAACTTATTTACTCCAGTAGAAATCGAACCCACAACCTATCGAGTTTACAATCGCACGCTTATATCCGTGCGATCGTCGATCCACATTTTTTAATGGATAATATTTATAATGTTCCATAAAAAAAATATATAAGTTTCTTAACTGAGGATATTATGAGTGAATACGGCTTACAGTGTAAAGCTAAAAATGTAAAATGCTATTGAATATAAATTAGTTACAAACTTACAAATTGTTACGATACAATAACAACCACTTTCCTCAGAGGAAAATGGACCAATAAATCTAATCAACACAAAAAATTGTACACGCTTGTGTAAACCGTTGAAAATTATATTAAAATTTCATAAAAAACTTGGTACATTAAGAAATGAAATGTATTTAATATCTTGCTTATTATATTGAATGTTATTTAATTTTTAATGGAAAAATAATTTAGACAGAGGACGATAAAACATATCATTAAGTAAAATAAATATACATTTAGTTCAGTAATTACCAATACAGGAAGGAAAAGTTCCAAGTAGCATAAAAGCAAAGATGACGTGAGACGCATTCCGGTGTCGCTGGCTGCGCAAGCGCATCTCTGCGGCTATCTCTTACGCAACTGTGCACTTGATCGTGATCGATAGTGACGATCGATTGATATCGATGCCACGTTATGGAAAATCGGTAAAATAATTTAACTTTTGTATTGCACTGCGTTGATTTTGTAAAGATATTACGAGGTAAATCGAGTGTGATATCTAATATATAAGGATCAATTTGTTCTTTTTTTATTTATTTTCTCTAGACAATGTTCAAAGTTGTTTCAAGTTCAGATTACAAAAATTTAATTATTTTTGTAGACATTTCTAAGCGAAATCGTTTATAATACACAGCCATCTTTGATAAGATACTTTTGATACACCCACATTTCATATGCACTTTTAATAGCTTTTACTTAGGAACTTTATATTCCTAAATCTTTTAGCATATAGCAACAATATTTATCGCTAAATTTGTATTAACAATATGTACCTGTAAAGTACACTGTAAAGACATCACGGCTATTCTTCTCCCCTACTGTGGACGGGAAGTCGTAAACTATAAGTTTATTTGCCCTTTGAAACTCATTTACTTCTATGGAGTATGCAATAAAGAAATTCTTAGCTGCCTTACAACGCTTTATTGTTCAATATTCTTTATAACCTACCTATATACATTAATGTATCGATAAAAGGTAAGTTTATGCTGCTTTTTAATTTTTTATACAAAAGTCTTCATTTTCTTGATGTAGAAGCTTTTGTAAATTTTGAATGAGAAGGAAAAAACTAATGAGTGGAGCACTCACTTATTCTCAATTTAAATCTTCATTGTCAATTTAAAATTTATGTTAAATATATTGCAAAGAAGAAAAATAGAGAAAATTTCATAGTTTTTAAAGACACGAATATTTAATTCGAAGTGTAATAGCGTCGACTGACTGTACCTATATATACGATATATGCGGGTTCAAGTCCGATATGAGGGAACTATTATATTTCTGTTACAACACTCAACACGCAGTTGAACAGGAAGTAAGGAAAGGATATCTTCAACACTAAGTCTCCTCTATACCCTGCTAAAATCGGAAAAGAGCCTGAAACAAAATGACTTGGACCGCGAGACTTCCCTAACTTACCCTTCCCTAACGTATTTTATAATAATTGACAAAACTAACATAAAACAAATAAAACTATTTCCATTTCCAACCCTCTCGATGACCTGCACACCGGACAACCAGGGGGATGAACACAACGCAATCGAGATTTAAATTAGAAATCCACAGGCCATTGTGAACAAGTGCACTAGTTGCGGGGTAGTAATCACATTTTTGTTTCGAGGGTTGCTATAGCTTTTTCATATTGTTTGTTTTCTATGTAGATTTGTATGCAAATAAAAGGGGATGCATTTGATGGGTGATTAAATGTTATTTTAGGGTTGACGTTATAATTGTACGTCTATTGTGTTGGTATTGTCACATAGATTACTAAGAAATCGGTATATTTTAACATAAATTTAGAACCTAGTGCATAGTTTCCGCTTTCCGGTTGAGTCGACTGTGTATTAACGTTGAGTGATGAAATTCAATGCTGCACTTTATCAGAGCGAGGATATAAAAATAACGAATTCCCTCTAGTGAAATTGAATCTACAACCATCATGATCCTACTGAATCACAATGATTGGACTTACCTTTGTACCTTGGGTTGGAAACATATCTGACACCAGATGTGAATGTTGACGAATACAACGATAATATTTTATCATAAATTAAGGACGAAAAAAACAAGTTTCCTGACGCTTGCACTTTTTGTACTCTACTGATAAAATAAGCAACCTCAAACATTTTAACTTTTATCTTATCTTCATTTTATATTATATATTTATTTTAAAGTACTTTTCATTTATATGAAAAGTATCACTTATTATTTTGTGTGTAAAATACTTCGATCAACCATACGGTTCATCTAAGGTAAAATAATATAATATACGTCATAATAAGTTCAGTTCATATGTCATTAATTTTTTATGTACCTGCATAAATTACGCTTTCAAACGTTATTTAAAGTATAATATAAAAAAGGAAGAAAATAAAACCAAAAACGAAAGTTACTTATGCAATATTGAGTGACATTGACTGTCGAGAAAAAAATGCATCAGCGCGGTCGTAAATATTCAAATCGATCCGGTTTTAATGTTGTAAACTTATAAACGTATAAAATATAAAACTGATTATATATATCCTTTTTGTTACTAAAATATAAATCTCATTTGATTTAACACTTAATTTATTTAACAATAAAAAAAAAACAAAAAATATTTATAAAAAAAGATTTTTAATTACTAAACCCTACGATACGCTTTATATTACTTGTAGGTTATGAAGAAATTAAAATAATTTAATTAAAATCATTCCCGCAAGCGGGTTCGAACCCACCACTATTGCACCAGTCGACACTGAGCTATGATTATGCTGATTTCGTTATATCAATCAAATTTAATATATAAAATTAAGTTTAAAATTCTATATAAGAATAACATATAGATTGCTCAACCTCCATTCCCTGGGGCGGACACACCTGCCGGGGCTCGTGCCGAGACCGTTTATGTATTAGGTACTACTATTGATACTAAATTTCGATATAATAAATTATTTATTGAAACAACATAACGACTTTAGCCGGTATTCATTTTATGATTGCTTATAGTGTTAACATAAAATAAATATTGCGGCAGTTAAATTGCTAAAAGTATCTATCTTAACTACATTCCTTTAATTTATTTGTATTCTTTTTATTTTATTCACACTTTATAATATGGTTAGTTACTTATAATAGATAACCGGCTAAGTGCGAGTCACCCTGCGCACGAACGGTTCCGTACTATCATCTATAAAACGGCAAAGAAAACGATGCCTGTTGTTTGGGTATCCCTTTAAATATTTATTTTTTTATGTTTTAGTTACATATAGCGTGTTATATTATAGCGACCACAGAAATACATCATCTGCGGGAATTTCAACTCGCTAACTATCACGATTCATGAGATACAACCCCGGGAAAGACGGACAGACAGCGGATATAGCGGATTCTTAGTAATAGAATCTCGTTTCACTCTTTGTATACGGAACCGTAAAAAATCACTCAAGTAAAATATCTATAAAGATGATATTATTAATTGAACATTTATAGAAAAGAATAATCTTTAGCCAACATTTGATTCTCCTTCCTTTAAATACAAAATCCATTACGTAGTTAAAAATAATAAAACAGATTCATCATTGAAATTTATAAAAAGTTTGCTTAATAAACCTTCAGCATTCGTTTTAAAGGTCAATAATTTAATATTTCCAAGTTCACAGAGGGACATTGTATACAAAACGCGAAGAAGTCTATACTATCAACAGCCACTGCTACGGGTAAGTGAGAAGGCAGTAATGATCGCGGAACTAACCAATTGTCAAACGATTACCCGTTTGCCGATAAGAAATACAATTACCTACATGGTATATACTACTACTATGTACTTCATTTTTATATATTTTCTAGTGTGTTAAGAAAGTTTTTTTAAATTGTAGGTATATACTAGAGGTTTAAACCTCAAAAAATGTAGTTTCTCATTAATGAGAGAATTGTTTTTTACATGATGCGTCGACCTCGTGGTCGAATGGTAATAACGAGGAATTGTGTATAACACAAGCTGGGAACCGAGTGTTAAGACACTCCGTTCTCATTTAGACACTTCCGTTGCACACTGAATGCTGACATATGTATTATCATCTATACTGTACTATCTTCCACAATAAATGGAAAATCCCACAGTAAAAAAAATGAATCCGAACCACTAGTACCTAAGAAAAGGGCGATCAACCAAACAAATTCTTCAGCGTTACGATAGTAGAATACATTAACAAAAAGCTTTAATTAGTGCGATGGCGCCACATGCACAAATAAAAGTATCAAGAGGTCAGTAAAGAAAAATGTTTCTTATAAGATAAAATAATCTCTCAAGCCAGCTTAATTAGTAGACAAATTCCTTAGAGCGTATTTGTTGGAAATTATACGACATTTGATAATTACTATGCAAATTTGTAGACGTTTGCTAATGTAGATTTAGTAATTTCGCTTATACCTAGGGTTCATTAACGTCAGTAGTGTGATAGGATTTTAGTTTTATATTCAGGCTAGCGCACTCGGGCGACTTCGCCCGCTTGAACTATACGAATATTTATTAAATATATTTATGAAATTATTTTCAGTTCAATTTTTTTACTGTCACGTTGTGTCCCAGGAAACGACAATAATTCGGTTCCCCTAGTGAGGATCGAACCCTCAACCATCGTGTTAGCGACTCATCGTCGCCCGCTTTATTATAGGGTCATATTTGTGGTATTTAGGGTAAGTAATTTAAATTTCAGTATATTTCGTCTTTAATGATATAAAACGAAGTAATTTTTATAAAAGCTTCTTCTTAGACTTGTGGACATATGTATATTCATATTCTTCAAAAACGTTAATTTCCCAGATACATATATGAGATTATTATAATAATTATAAGCTTATATAAGTAGCAATGAATAGCATTGACTCATAACAAATCGTTCTTGACAACGTAGTAAGCAACGATTTTGATGAACAACAGTGATGCGCGGGCGCAGCTACGGAAGCGAACCTATAATTAATAGATCACCCACGCACCGACGCTTGAGATTCGCCGACGTGAATAATTCAATCTTAATGTTCACTAGCTATGAATATCATTAACGACGGCCAAAAACTTCTTTATATGTTAATATTAAAATAGTTTAAGAATTTTTGTGTCAATTAAATCATGATATTATATATAAACACAAACAAAACAACTACCGAATTGACTAATATTAACACAACTGTGTCAGTGATAGGAAGAAGAGATTTCCATTAGAACTAAGCGTACCTTTGTCAAGTAACCTTTTAAATTTTATATTTATTAAACAATATTGTTATATTGTATAAGAAATCAATAGCTTTATAAGCGATGAATAATCAAGACAGTATACGACCATTTCCCCTGCTACCCACTAGCTAGACAGACCTACTTCCATGTAGACAAGCTTGTATAAATCAATCTCTATAGATATATTATTCCAACAGTATAGTTAGTTCATAAATTGTGAGATATCTGATTATTCTTTGGCTTTGATAAAACTAAAGTTGGCGAAAAGTTTGAAGTGACAAATAAAAATTGGTTTTACTTGATTCTGAGGCATTTTTTATTAGATTTGATAGATTTTTTTTTGTATTATTTTATAAAAAGTCACTCCTCACTTTTTAGGCCCCTCGTAAAGGTCTTCAAAGGAATCAATTTTGTTATTTATTGTTAACACAGTTTATAAGTATTTAAGACGTAAAGTGGCACTCGCCTTATGCTTGAAGGGGACTTAGCAACAAGTGTTTGCGGTACCTCTTGCGCGGGGGTGAATATCTTGAAGTAGTGGTTGGGGGAAGAAAAATAATATTTTATTCATATATATCTCGCCCCTTAATAGTAATGATATCGTCAATACATAACGGAAAAACGGTAGTTTCATTATTTTATGAGATCATTAAGAAAAACTATCTTAGCCGCAAATGATCACTTTAAACAAAAATAAATGAAACAAATACAGTCTAATAATAATGAGACTTTTTGTTACAGGTAATGTGACTTTTTCAAGGTGAAAAGTATTATATTATATTTAGTCGGTGCCTTAACACTACAGGTACTAGTAAAATGCAATATTTATTTATTTGGATGTTGCGGTTAAATAAATAGACCAATCATGTTAAAATCTTTCCAATCAGGGAACCTAATGTTAAGACTGTAAATACCCTCGAATTTCGCAATATATTAGAGCTATATCTACGTCCTCACAGCAAAATATTTATTAAGCCAGCTGCTTATATATTAACTGGGCAGGCGAGGCTAATTAAGAAAACGTGGTTCCATTGTACAAAGGACGGTAGAAAGCTGAGCGTGCCGCAGCAAATGTATGACTAGATCCTGTGTTTTTCATAAGATACCAATGTGGTTTACGAGCCTTTGCTTTAAGAGTTTCGTTCTATAATACTTAAATATTTCTTTTTCCTAGGACAATATTTAAAAACTGCATTAATTAGCATGATAACGTATATTTTTCTTTCCTAAGTGTGGAATAACACTAAAAATGTTGAAATGTACAAGAAAAAATATATATGGCTAAATAACAGGAAAAAGTAGAAAACACTCTTCCAACAGCACTTTAAACAAATCTAACGAAAATCTAAAATGCACAAATCCATGGCGAACACTTTCCCATGACCTCCAATAATATGAAAGAAAGTACCAATTTCGCAGCAATTGGTCCAAATAGAACCCCATTCGGAAACACTTGCATAGAAGTAAAAAGCGTGCAACAATAGTGTTCGTGTTTCGCGATCTGCTCCCACGATAGCTGTCCGCATTGATCACAGATAGTGATGTCGGTGTGTTTGTTTGACGTTAGAATCGATTGTTTTATTAGTACGAGTGACATTTTTAAATTCTTCGTTTACTGTCCGGAATCTATGTTATGATAGGAGATAGGGAAAGAGAAACTAGCGGTAGCCTCGACGGCATAGCGTCAGAGCTATAGTCGCTATGGTTGTGAGTTCGATTTTCATTTATTTATCACTATACTAGGAAGACAATGCGCGGCGTATAGAAGGAAAAGCACGGAGTCTCTTAGCACTAGGCTCTCCCTGCCTATCCTGTTATGGTAACACGACCATTATTTAGTCGGTAGCGTACGGACGTCTGGTCACGTAATATATGCGCCATATAGCCGTATAAAGCAGAGAGAATAATACTTTATTCTCTAAGTAATAATATTATAGTAGGTACTCTCAAATATCGACACTGTCAGTCCCTAGCCGGTCAGCGCTACAACTGGTTCGAACACGGTGATGCTCTCTGTGCCGCCACTTTCTCTGAACCTTCGGGGAGACTGAGATCAACTATCTGACCTTATAGGATGTGAAGTTTGTATACAGACTTTTTATCCTTTTTTATGCGGACTAGAACAATTTAAAAATTTTTACATCAGAAGTTTTAAATTAATATACTATGCATTAATAAAAAAATGCGTCAGGAAATACATTTCATTTTAGAAATATAAAAATATAATCTGACCCTCTGCATACAGATATACCTAAAAAAAATGCAAGCACGAGGACAGTGGCTGAGACAACGCTTAACATAGTATCGTGTACCGATAACGTTGCGTGCGCCCGCGCAGCCGATGTTACAGATACGCAGGTAAGGCTAAGCACAAACGACATGTATTATTTATTGAGGCTACAGATTATACTATAATATTTTATTATATTGTATTTAAAAATATTTATTTTATTATCGTTTATACACTGTGTATTTCGTTATTACAATAAATATAAGTCTTTATTTTATTTCTCAAATTTTAGTTTCACTTTCAATAATTATATAAAAAAGAAGAACAACTCAGTATAAATCAAGAAATATATTTAAAAAAATCTTGCAATTTAATAAAAATAGCAACACAGTTTCATACAGTAGATTATATAAAAGTTCGATGCACAGATAATAGATAAATATTGCTAGTGTTGTTCCTAGATTGCTTAATGTAAAGGAGCGCAAGGTCACATTTGTATTGTGCGCGGGCATGTGCATGCGCAACCATTGTTACTGTGTGTACACAATCGGGTGCCATTATACTATTATTTTTTACAACTAGTACGATCTCAAGGAGGATTCTTTTATCAGTGAGAACGTATCTCGTAAAAATTGCTGTTTGCGAAATAATTACCTACTATTTATGTATTACTACGAACGATGTATTGAAATTCAAAGTAAATTTTTTCTATTCTAAAAAGATGCATTTGACATTTTAAATAGACTACTATAGAAATTAAAACTACAATTTACGTCAATTCATTGGCACAATCGTGACACATTCCGCATAGCTTTTAAAATTTCGTGCCATTAATTCCTCAACGTCAGCTTGCGACAAGTATAACTAATATCTGTCAATATAAAACTACTTGTTACTACCAAGTGGAAGCCGTTTCGTAACAAATAAATGCAAAAGTCTTAAAGGCGACCACTTTCGCTACCACTCAATCATCATGAGACCACGTTTATCCATTAGCATGGCTAATTGAAGGACAAAGTAATATTTCTGCCACGTGACTGAACAGCGCTGGTCGCGCCCGTTTGTCATTGTGGACAGCCGATACCAATCTCCGACAATTAATGTTTTGTCAACGGCCAATTACGCCGACGGCCATCCAAGACCTCCAGAGACCTCCAGAGCGACTAATTATTACACTACACCAGAGACATTCTAATTTAACTGTTATGAATTGCCTCGAATAGCTCAAGGTTCTGGACAATTGGTCTCCGCGATCAGAAATCGTATGATTGATGATTTTCGTTAATTGGGTATCCTAGTAATTGGGATTGGTCCGAGCAATCGTTTATCTAATGGTGTCAGATAATTAGACGCTATAAATCATGCGAGGTTGACGCACTCGGGGGGAAGCTTTGCGAATGATATCGCAGGAAATGGATATTACGATAACGACGCTGCTGCGCGTTAGTGGCTCGCTGGCAGAGATTGCGAGACGCTAATGCTGCGTGGACCGAACTGAGATCTCGGACACGGGTAATTGAGGGCGCGTACCTACACACACAGCGTTCAGATAGCATTGTGAATTTTGATTTCGCGCACTTCGATTGTGTAGGTGCTAATTACAAGCGAAAATTTTACAATGACCATCGCGACGCATTGTGAAATTTGAAAGTTGTGGGGTTAATTCATTTTGGAACATGCCATTTATTTACTTTAAAATTTTTAATTGTGTGACTTGTTAGCGCTTATATTGTGTACAAAAGGATATATATTATTGTAATAGAAATATTCTGTTATGAGTTCCCTATTCTTCATCATTAAAATAAAACGCATCAGGTGACAAAACCCAAAACTGCACCCTGCCTATTTAAATCTGACAAACCTTTAGAGGTTGTATCATAAATATATTGTTTATTTGCAAATAGTATTTCCACATACATCGATATATTTAACTTACATTTCATAAAAAGGGCAACAATGACGTGCAATTACGTCATTGCTAGTTAGGCATGATTGTGTCTATTTGTCAATCACGAAATATTTTTATGTTTACAGTAAATAGTTAAATGAGTATTATTTTATTTATAACGTTAATGATATAAATAGAGAAGTATAATTATCATGTTTCGTTACTTTGACATTCATATGCACATATGTTGAGTTCATTGCCCATTTGTATTATGAAACAGGTAGTCCGTCACCAGTCTATTAGTAGTTTACCCTCGGCCGTGACCTGCCCCAATATAGGTCACTGCTAACGTCCGCGTGGATTTTACGATAATCGCATCTTGCGAAAGCTTATTGGCAAAATTTCAAATTTCAAACGTCTGTAGTAAGTCTGACAATGAATCGGGTGAGACGCGTGAATCACGAACGGCTGGAATGGATTCGTATGTCGCGGAAATACATAATTCTTTTTGATAATGCCTCGTTGTAACGAGCCATTCTTAAACGACCGACTCGAGAGTGTGTTCTCACTCGAGGGTGTATTATCACTCGACGGAACGCTCGTCTAGACCTTATGATATGTGGCTGTAAATTTAGAATAACGGAAACGGCGGTTTTATTTCTCGTTCATTTCAACGGGGCGTCGCATGAATGGGATGCCAAGATGCCGGGCGGTCATCGCCAGGCCTCTAATTTGAGATGCGGACACCCAGCAATAACAAATGGATTTATAGCGCATTAGGCAGTTAAAACGCGGTGAGCATTCCGTCGGGTTCACGAGAAATGGCGTGTCAACGACCCACGTCGCGATCTAAAAGAAAAGTGAAAGCTAGTGACAAATCCTCCGGCACGTGGCGGCGTCTGTCCTCTAATAATATACTATTGAAATGACCAGACAAAATGCGTATCTATATAAGTAGGTACACAGCTTAAATATAAATAAAAAGCCCTAAGAACTTTTTGTTTGTTTCAAAAATCTAAATCAAAAAATCTATGAGACCATAATATACAAACACTTTTGAATAATTTAATTACATTAAAATGTCAATTGCGTCAGTCCTACAGGATTTGGCGAACAAATCTGCTGAGAAGAGCCCACAAGTAACAATTGCTCCTTTAAAATAAAAACGTATAGATGTTTTAGTCATAAAAAAAAGCTCTTTCACCTTATCGTCAAACCTATTACTTTTTGCTTTACCAAGCGTAACATAAAAACAATGGATTTATAGAACGGTAGACGCAAAGAGAACACCACAGAATAGGCCGTTAAGTGTTCAATTTATCCTAATGCTCGCGCTGTTTGATGTCGGTTGTTTTCTATAAGTACTAATTATACTCTTAAACACGGGTTCGCCCTTTATCTTTGAAATCTGGCGTAAGTGCTGATATCATAAAATACTGTTTGCTATGCAGAGCGTGCACTCGCTTTGGATATTTAATGCCCATGTTTAAGACACCTTATCTGCATTAAATAAAAGTTTACAGATATAATTTTGATATTTTAGTACTATCTTATCATACTTTCTATTTGAGGCTACATGGTGCAGATTGTTAGATTGAAAATTAAATAGGCGCCGTCGTTGACTGTAAACGCTACAGGTGCGAGTTCGATACCAAAAAGTTAAGCCGGCGTTAAGATCCGCCGCTTAGCGCGTCATGTTATTATAATGCATGTTTGGCATTTCGCGAAATAGAAGAATTCTTTGAATAATCAGAGGCAAATTTCCTTGAATAGAATTCGAACTAGGAATCATCTCTTTTAGTTGGTGACGTCTCAACGTACAGGGCGAAAACTGGTATGGATATAAGGCAATTTCCATCGTTGAATAAATTCATGTTCTTTTTTAACAAAAAATAATTTATACCACCTTAATACCAGTATTAAGGTTAGTAGTATTAACCATAACCAAAAATTTACAAAACTGAACGAAAAAATTAACATTTTTAAACTATAAATCGAGTATAATTAGTATAATTGTTTTCTGTGGACTTTCAAATGTAGTTTTTCAATAACTATAATATACATTGTGACAAAAGGTCGTTAATGCGTCGCTAATCACCCGCCCGCAAGGTCGCGCCCACCCGGAGTCGGCTGACTCAGCCGTGGCGGGCAAGCGGGCGAAACCTTTATGAAACTGGTTTATTTTTATACCTTAATTGCCGTGTAGTAACGAATTTTAGGTCACGATTAGTAGTTTTAATGGTATTTCGTAAATTACCATATATTATGGGGCTGTTAAGTACTTATTACTTTTTTTTGTTAACTTGACAGATATTGCATTTTTAATTATAAGTAGAATTTAGCGAGCGTGCTTTAATGGAAAAAGCTAAGAGTATGATATGGTGGTATACTTTGGAAATGATTAACTTAAATTATTAATATAGCCTCGATGAAAGTAACTTACAGGAACGTACCTGTGTTATAGATATAGAATTTGGAACAATCAGACAAAATATTATATAATTAATTTGTTATAACCCTAAATGAATATAACGCTTTACTATAATGGTATCCAAAACACTTCTATGTACAAGACATCGGGCGTGTTGTCCACTGAACCATAGCGGTGTCCGCCATATCCGCGTGACTCACCTAAAACAAAAAAAAAGACAAATTAGTGCAACCTTATACAACATTCGACAATCAAATATAAATCAAATACTGGGTGGGAAGTAAACGTTTCTTCAGTCAAATTTCGGGTGGTGTGCAAAATTAAGTTCATTGCCAGACACAATATAAAAGGAACATTCGAAGGATCGTAAAAACGTCCAAAAAAATATTATAAATAAGAGTAAAATTATCTTATGTCAGTATCAGATTACTTTTTTTGTGAGGTTTTCATTATCAAGAATTGCGTTATCGAAAACCACAGAATATGTTTATTAAACGTGCAATAATTATATGATACTTTAGAAACAGACAGAGAGAGAATATATATATAGTTAAATAGCTTGTAGGCAATGAAATATTGTTCACTATTATTAGGGTGAACCCGAGTGAAAATTGGAATATTTGCAATATAAAATAGTTCCAGAACAGAAATTTAAATCTAAAAAAATATTATAGCTACCTTATTGTGCTTACCCAAACAGTGGAAGACAGGTGAAAAATCATAATTTAATAGATAACGCGTAACAAATTATGTACATACAACCAATCTCCATGTCAGGATTTGGAGGACTTTGGAGGATTATAACATAAAATATAGTAATTACTTTATAATGTAGAAACAAACGTTACAAATATTAAAATGAAACATCAGTGTTTACAAGTCACGATGATCAACGGTCACTACTCCTCGCCCACACTTTTCGACTTGGAGGTTACTGAGGATGGAAATGGTCTACAGTTGGTTATTTATAATGTTGAGTACTAATGAGCCGTGGCTTTGCCTAGGCATTTTTAAAAATATCTAGATATATTTTTAAAAAATCTAAACGAATACTTATTTAGAAAACGTATTAAAAATTTTAACGTTTCCTTAATAAGTATTTTCCTAAATATGAAATAACAAAAGATTCAAAATTCATAACGAATTAAATTACAAACATACGCGACAATCACTTATGTAACTATTCTAATCAAGTATTTTCTCATATCAATTTCTTAATTGAACACAGTCTCTCTTAGAGAAATACTTAAAATATATTTTTTTATTAATGAAATAAAATAAAAGTGTTTCTACTTCAATAAGTAACAGTGGGGGACACCATTAAAATTTGAATGTTTATTAAACAAATAAGCTACTCAATTTTTTTAAAACAATCATAAAACTGAATGATTAAGACCTTCGTTGTGGCGACCATCTGATTAAAAGCGCGAGGATTATGGGTTTGACTCCCACTCTGGATAAACTATTTCGAATTGTAATTTCCTCGTTCTGATTACCAGACAAAGGGGACGTTGGTGTTAAGCAGTGCCTCAACACTACGGTCCCTCTGCCTTCTACTACGTGCCTAAAAATAAAAAAAATAATAAAAATATTAAGACACCCACCATTATACACCAGTAATATCATCATTTTAATCCACACTTCAATGTACAATTAAAAAGAAAATAAAAAACTGAAAAGCAGTTAGTTATAGCTTAGATATACGAGACACCGGTCACTACACCGCGCCCACACCTACCTAACAAAACGTAACGAAATAATTTATAGCCGATATGTGCAAGACATGCTAATTAATTTTATTGTTATGCTTTTTTTATTGCCAAAAACATTGTAAATAGGCAAACTTCTAAGATTATAATATGTAAACGATAACGTAGACAAACAAAAATAAGAACAATTAAATATTTACATTAAAATTTGGCTTATATTTTGTAAGAACTCACCACTGCAACAAAATTAAAATAAGAAAACTAAAACTATATATAAAATTTAAATTTTTAATACTACGTACATTTTAAGACATTTTTAAGAATAACTCCATCCTTTTCATGTCACGTTGAGTAAGTTCTTTTTTAATATCAGTGTTATTAAGCAGACTGCATCTTTTGGCCCGAGGTTTTATGTCAGTGTTCCAGAAAACTTAAATTAGTGAAAAGAGGTCACTTTGCATCCTTTATGCTGAGATTTTTAACCAACGTTAATTACAAATAATGCTTTTTTAAATTTATTTTTATTTTCCTGCATGTACGGAAGGAACGTAAGGATAAATCATTAAATTCTAGATTACTTATATATTAGACAAGGCATCAGGGCTAATGAAAATATTTTACGTACCACATACACTATTTTTGTTATAGTCCAGTATATAGTAGTTTTTTCAGGTTCACGTTGTATCCCGCACGTGTTAACTAGTACTTAGTAGGAGTACCCTACTACAGGCATGGAGAACATAGTATAATTTATATATTAGTAAATTACAAAACCATTTCCGATCGCAGAATTCTGGAAATTGCGAACAATATGTCTCTAAAGTGTAGTACGAAGTGTCTTGAGACTAAGCTCTCTCTCTGTCTCACTCTGCCTTCGCAGCTAAGTTTCACAATAAAGCATCTAACATAGATATTTATATGAAGTATATATAATTATATGTACAAGTAGTATAAACCACTCAAGTATAGAATGTTGCAATATGACTTTATGGACTACCGTCGTCGGTCACTACTCGGCGCCCACGCGTGCTTATTATGTTACGTTATACGACCTTTGATGAACATTTCAGTTCTTTTAATATGTTTATTATACATAAAATACCAATAAAGAAGCAAGAATCAATTCTATTTAACTCAATAAAGTACCGTTAAACATTTTTTATAATTAGAAATTGTTGTATTACATTTGGTCCCCTCCCCCGTTTAGTCCCTTCCCTTGCTCCCTTCCAACGATGGTTGGGATTCGATGCCCATTTAGGCTAATTATATCAATTAGTCAGCTTTACAAAAATGTTGTTTATTTAACTTTTTCGTTCGGTTAAAAAGTAAATACGCGATATTGAGTTTCGTCTCGAACACACAATGTCTCGATATATTGGGCGGAACGTGTGGAACAGGGTTTTAACACTGGTTTCACTCTGTCTATTCTGCTAAATGGGGGTTGCAACGTGAACCTAAAGAAAATATACTTTTATTTATTTATTTATATATAAACCATTCAAACCCAGCACAAAAAGTGAATAAATTTTAACAACAGCATTATAAACGTGATCGCTGCAAACTTTACATACAAAAGTTTACTTCTCAACTCACAGCTTTGTGCGACCCGAAAGGCTTAGACCTTGCTAAATGTTAACGTATTGCTTAACTCTATTAAACTTTAATTATTAGTCTTACCTTCAAGAAATAATATATTTTGTGGAGGCATACTGGGAATTCATTTTGTTTGTTTAACTTTAACTTAAACAGAAGTACTTTATTGAATTTAAATACAAATATACGAGTACTTCTTTGAGCATTATGATTTTGTTAAAATTTGTAATGCAATTTGAACAAAACAAAATTTTATGCAGTTATGGAACCACTTTTCGAGTTTAACAATTAAACAAATTGCATGTTAAAAGCTTTTCCGTAATAGTCACGAAATTATTATAAAATAAAATGTAACATTAAGGCCGTCGGTTGGAAACTTAACGCGACGGTGTGGGGGTCGATTCCCACTCTGGAGAATTAAATATTCGACATTTTCATTTCCTCGCTCTGTTAACGAGGCAAAACGCCGCGCCGCGTTGAATTTTGCTGCTCCTTGTGTACGAAGTGTAGACACTAGATAAGGTTTTCTTTGCCTATAGAATGTTGGGCACGGAGTGACGCATCACTAAGACTCGAATTTATTATTCTGAGATCGATTTCGATTTTGAAATGCCATTTTAATAATCTATGGCAATCAATGGCATTGGTCAATTACTATATATGAAATAATAACTACAATAAACAAAGAATGTGGCCGTACAAAAAGTCCTTTGTTGCGACTGTGAATTGGTTATTAGAATAATCGAGATGAGTTAGTTGTAATGAGCATATTTTTCTTTATTTTTTTCCATTGAAAGATGAGTTAACCGTGACATCACTACTTACATCACGTTAGATGTGTAAGTACATGTCTTGCGTTTGTAACAAATATAAATAATTTTGCGAACATTTCTATTAAGACATTAAACATGTATATGTAGGATAAGCTTATCAAAATGTACAATCGATTTGTTTTATAACAGAGACTTCAACGCGGCTTCGTTCACTTAAACTTTTTTTTAATCTAATCGAGGGAATACATTTTTTTAAAATACATTTTAATTTTAATAAAACATCTACTACGTACATATCTTTATGATAATATTAAAACAAGTAAATTAGAAAAACATTAACAACAAATCTATATTATCATTATCATTTATCCCCCACTACCGTACCTAACTATAAAAAAAAACACATAATTAAAGTAACAAAAAAAAATCAGTACATCTCTATCTATTTCATTAATTCTAAACAAGAAATAAACTTGATTTAATTGCGTAACATCGGCATTTGAGAAATTAGTGAAACGTTAATGGACACTAATGAGACGTTGATCATATAATCATTAAATTATAATATATAGTTATTCAATAATGAATACTATGGTGATGAGCGTTGGCGCCACTTCGTTGAAGATAGAGCTAGTGATGTGTCAAGGCTAAAGTTCTTCTCACTTAAGAATTTTATAATTATGTTAAACGATCATTTTAAATAGGCCGTCGTGGTTATGAGTTCGATTGAGAAACATTTCTTAGCTCTGGTGGCCAAGGCGAAGCGCGGCGCTGAGTTCCGCCACTCACAAGTAAATAACTTACAGTCAATTATAATATAAAATAAGAAACAGGCAAAAAATATTAAAAAAGCCAAGGCGTGTTATAACTAAAAATAATGTTAAAGACAGCACTTTATTATCTGGATTGTGAATTTTACTGTCCTTGTTGACACTCGGAGAACTTTTATTACTTTGAGTAATTTAAAATGGCGAAGAGCTTGGGAGGAGCTATTAAATTAAAATTTGTGGTCGAAATATAACAAAAGATTAACCACTGGAAATAGGGTTATTGAGCATATTAAATTCTTTAATGTAAACAAAGCGTTAAGTTTCGCCTTTCTTTCTCAAAAATTGGGAAAGTGGGAAGTAGAGTGTCTAGGTCCCCTTTGCCTATCCTTATGTGTATGAAGGAACAAGCACGAAGTTCTTTTTTTATGTAAACATTTATAAGTTTAGTTAATCTAACTAGTACAAGTAAATTTCTATTCGTCTTTAAACGTTACTATAATAAAAACTGTTAGAAAAACCATCCTATTTTTGTCCGCTTGTCGATATTCATTTATAGACACCGGCGCCTGCGCAACTGCATTTGGTCAATTAACTTGTTGAAGTGATTACATACCACTGCTCATATTTATGCCTTTATTAGGATTTTCTACAATAATCATTTTATTCTATCTCGCTTCATCTCTTTTATTTTCCACATATGAGCAAAAGAGATAAATTATTTAATGACAGACCATTACTTAAAAGGATCTAAACGAGAAACGCGAGCCAGGTTTTGTATCTTCTAAAGATGTATTGCCCTTATTCGTTTTTTACCATTTTTTATACAGATACCGTATTTCGATCGCTGCGGTCAGCGGTTCGAAGCCAATTACGTTTACTGATAGCGATAAAGCCCTATTTGGAGCTGTCATCGAGCATTCCGGTTGACACCTCTTATGGTGAAAAAGGCTGGGCACAACATGGATTCTTATTGACAATTAAACGATTTACTGTATTTATTGGGCGTTATCGATGCAATTTATCTAGACGATATGTTATAATTACCAAATTGAAGACTACATGCGAAGGCGGTTATCATAAACTTTTAATATTCGTATAATTTATTATAGCCCTGATCGAGAAAGGATACTATTATGTTGTCAGTGTTCAATAGCTATTATTCTCATGCAGCGCTCAGTTTTACTTTCAATTTTGTACGGCGTAGTTTTTGCGTGTTAAATTTCGAAATTTGATCCTATATTTAAACAGGTCATGACCTAGTTTAATGCAACTTTATATTCAATGGAGGTCCTGGTGAACGATATACTATACGAATAAATACGAGTATATAGGTAATTATAACATTATAAAATAAACATATAAACCCTACTTGCCGGCCACAACTTTCGTATTCGTGCACTTCATGACCGTTCCTATGTTACTTCCATTGATTCCACTGTAAGACATTGGGAATTTGAGATAGAACAACCTTCTGTAAAAAAAATTGCTATACTCGTTTACTAGTATGTATTTATTATTATTTAAAATCCTTATAATTATGTTTCACAAATTTTCTTCTAAGCTTTTTTAGTTTTATACTAATCTATAATATTTCATATATATTATGACATACATGACTAAAAATCTCACATTTAAATAGTAGGTATCAAAACATCAAAAGTACCTCATAAAAAATCCTTAATAAAAAATCGGCAGTTATCACTCATTACTGGAACACAATGCAGAAGCGATAAAAGTATTTAAACCTCATTTGTCCACGTTTACAGGACAAACGCAAAGGTAATTTGTATGATGATATCTCACAAAGATTGACGATTGAAGGGAAATGTTTTGCAAACTACAGCTACTACAGGTTGATTCGACGCTTTATCATGAGCTTAAGAAGCAAGGTCATTTTCGATATTGGTAAACAAAGTACAATTAACGAAAGACAAAAAACAGCGTGTTTATTATACACATTTGACAGTTAACTAAACGTATTCACAACTATATTATATAGAAGAAATAAAAGTATAAATATAGCATTAAATTAGGTACCAAATACCTACCTACCATAGATTTGGTATGGAATCGCGCGTCATCGATCGACCTTGTCCAATCACCAGGGTGCTTCACTCCAGGCGCCGACGAAGGCCACGGTACTCGCATTAATTACAATATGTGTCGTTAAAAGCTTCTTTGTGTCGTCTTAGAACTTTGATTTAATGAATTCTTCACATATTGTCCCGAAGAAGGGTAGCGTTTGATTCATTATTTAACATATGTAATATTTGCATTTCGTGGCTGTGGTACCAAGTTGAGTTCCTCCGCTCAACACGCAACTCGAAAATTCAGCAGAAAGTTGGATGTGGAACATGTTAACACTTGGAAGCGAAGAAATGGAAAGGTTCAAAGAAGTTAGGTGTTCTATCGTTAAAATTTAAATAACACTTGATTAAGTCGTATAATATCTTCGATCAACTATGTACTTAAAGTGTATAATTGATCGAAGTGAAATATGTTAGGTAAATTTACTTAATTCGTTCTAAGCAAATTAGTTATATCATCATTTAATATAAAATAGTCAATATGAATTTCAAAACCACAGCTGTACCACAATGACGTCAAAGTATTTTATTAATTTTAGAATAAATTATTGCACTATTAATATAAATATCTACTTAAATATATGTAAATGTAATAAAGATTTTTAATTAAATTATCAATACCCATGGGGCGATGACAACATCATTTAAAAAAAAGGAAATTCGATATTATTTAGCTTCACCAGAGGGAACCTGGGAACCTAGTGTTAAGAAACTTCATTCCCATTCGTGTTGAGTGGTGGAATTGAATGCCGCGCTTTTCTTCGTACCCAGAAAGCAAATATGAAAATATTCAATTTCATTTCATTTTCTTGAGAGGAAATCAAACCACGACATGTCGTGTTAATAGTCGCGCCGGGACTACCTATTCGATATTAATACTATAAAATGCATTCCTATTTGCAACTAACTTACGGAGCTGATCATGTCCTATAATTCTTCTTATAAATATTCTTGGAGGCTCCTCCACTGCTAAGTTACATTACCTAACTTGAACATTTATCATTGTTTTGCTTCACGCGGGAACATTTACACATTTCCTACAACAAGGAAGGTTATTATGCTAATATACCATTTACGAATATACCTATAATATATTTACACTAGCTTTTGTCTGCGACTCTACCCGTGTGGACAAAGAAAAATAACTAAGAGTTGTGTATGACACATTAGGGTCTCGAGTAATTGTGACCGTAGATACAGTATTAAAAACGATTACCGATAGTATAATCTAGGCTAACTCTATAAGTGGACTATTAGATAAAAAAAGCTTCTCTAATTCATACTAATAGTTCCTGAGATTATCGCGTTCAAACCCTTCAGAAGTATAACATTAAGGAACACTCAACCTATCGCACCTTTCGCGTTGATATACCACCAAAATACAAACAATTCCTCATTTCGTTTTCACAATGAACCCACAATATATCACTTGAGTCCGACATTTGTTTTGAAATGTATATAAGATGCTAAATTCTATTGGCATTGTAAAAGGCGTGAGAAAGAGGCCCGTAACGGACTCTGACTGACGAACAAATTGACCTAAGAACGGTTATTCCGGCAACCTTCTTTCGAGATCTAACCTTTTGGTAAAAAAATGTTATTATTGTTTACTTTAGAAGAGTTTTAGCTTATAATACTTTCTAAAGTAAACTTAGCACTATATGAATCATCACTGCGATACGATAGCGCAAGCCCAGAATATTCATATAGCGTTGAACAATAAACCAAATGGTTAAGGGTTCGATTCATACTCGGGGGAACAATTACATAAAAACGATGATTCATTTTCTCGCTCTGGAAATAAAACAAAAGCGCTATGATGAGCTCCGACCTTGTCCGATAAAGTCTCAAAAATAGAACGGAACGTGAAGATAGATGGAGTCTTGACATTAGGTGCTCTGCCTACCTCGGTTTTACTTTGCACCAATACTTCTACCGATGAGATTGTCACCTCATCAGATAGATCCCACGCCAAGCTATAATCGATTCAATAAAAATGATAGATGCAATAAATTCTTAGAAACATACCAACATAATTAAGTGATTGCTTTATTGAGATAATAATGAGATCTACCATTCCTTGTGACATTATCACATTAATTTAGGGCTGGTGTAGATGTTTTATAAATATTGAATTACTATTTTACAGTACATTCCTATATTTGTAAGATTTTTTTTAGCGTGCTAGTAAATCTATTTTCTTAAATTTAAATAAATAAAAATAAATATCTCAATTTACATCTTCTTTCGACTGAGTCCAAGAAAATAAAGGAAAAAATCGAAATAATTCAATATATATATATTTTAATAAGTAAGTGATTATAAATATTGTATATTCCATTCTATTACACATCAGTGTCTAAGTTAAAGCACTAAACACAAAAGACACATTCATACAAAAGCAATAGGAAGACAATTTAAAAAATAAAATAAATGTAAACACGTTCCGCGACAGCCCTCTAACGCCAGCGCATTCTACATGTAGTATATAGGAACCAGAATAAATAAATAACGTAAACGTATCGAGAATAATATTAATGAGATTTTTTTTTCGCGGAGAACTTACGCACCCAGACACTTACTTACCCACCAATGCATCGCTTCGCATTAAGACACATTGAATTCAAAGCTCCACATCAACAATCACTCAATATATCAGAAGATATTACAGTTTATAATAGAAGAGTAAGTGTATGGAAACATATAATACTACCATTAAATGGTTTATATATAAAGATTTAAATATAACAGATTCTTAAAATATAAACAAATTTTATTTAAAAAACACTATTAGATAATATCGTACTAAAATTATTTATATTCTTCTACTATTAGTGCGTGAGATTAGCGCGTTCAACCAAACGTACTCTCTAGTTTGATAAAATAAATCTACCTACGAGCCAAAACATTAGAAATTTTAATAAAAAACACAGCATCCAATCATGACTCCACAACGCATATATCCTGACACAAGTCGCAGCATAGGCACGCTCGACGATGGTGCGACGCCAGTCATTAATTATTTATTTATTTAATATTCAGCAGGCACGCGCCGCTACAACCGACTCTATTGATAAATTCTAGTGGTTCCGTACACACCACACACGAATGATATCGTCAAGGATACGTCCAAGCTTATGAAAAATTAATGTAATATATTTTTTTTCTACAAAAACTTATGCAATATATATATAATATTCATTACAACGATACAAAAAATATAAAGACCAACTGTTATAACTGCGATAACATCTCCAACGTAAACATTTAAAAGACCACTTTTTCGCCTTCGTCTACTGTAACATAACGTTCTCATAAATTTATTGCATTGAACTGATTACAAATGACTACTTAGTTTTTCATCTAAATCTGAGGAAACATGATTTTTTCCTTGCTAGGTATATAATTAACAGGCTAATAGGCGTCAAGCGATCATTAATATTGCATGAGCTGCGCCGGCGCCGTCGCGGCGACGCCTGGACGCCGGAGTCCTAAACAGCCACAAGAAGCTATACTATACAACACAAAGAAACAACAAAGGGTGTCGACAGTTTACTTGTGTTTTGTTCAAATTCCCGGACGCGAATGAGTAAATCAAATGATGCATTTAATACCTCTTAATGGAATCGCACTTGAAGTAAACAATGAATTTCTTAACAATATTAATCATTTTGACGGACATCATATTAATTTGAAACTCAGAATAAGAACAGCATTGTTTTTAAATATTTAGTAAACAAATGGGTAACACGGTCACGGAAAACTTTTGTAAAGAAAAAGTATATAAGGAAAAAGTACACAAAAAAAAAAGATTCATAAGTATCTATGCTTATGACGTTAGAGATATGCAATTTATTTTAATGATATAACACTGGAGACGAAAAACTTCACGATTCGTTGGCTCACCGTGCGGCCGTCGAGCACATCGCTACTCAGGCTCAGTAACTTAAGGGAGTTTTCAGAACGACTTTCATAAATTCAATTCAATTAGCTTTACACTTTCGAACTAACTAAACTAAAGGCCTTATTACCTACCATTTTATTTCTTATAAGAGTATTACAAAATTATGTCAGATGATCAGGCAGAAAATAAATAAAATAACTCTCTGATAATCTGAAATTCAAATCTACATTACAAAACTCTATCACTCACAAACCTACCTACGTAGAACAAGCGTACCGCACTGCAAATCATTTGTAGTAGGTAGGGTATTTCAATTTTTTCGTTAAAGAGGCGTAACGGTCGTGAACTCGACTGCAGGGGTCGACGCACCCGCGAAAATTATTTCAGTAAAAAAAACACATTTCATACCGACGCGATTTGATAGACGGTGCGTGAAGAGATTTTTAGTTGGTTATAATGTTACGTGGTCTTTTACGGTTACGTTGCGGTTTCGAGTAAGCGTTCGAAATAAATACTTGATGTTTTAAGTTTCTAAAGGAGCTTTTGTATTTAAATAAGTAACTGCATAGACATTTTTAAATTACTGTCGGATAAATATTTTTTATAAATAGGTATGTATTTATTATATAACATCTAGTCTAATTTATTAAAAAAAAATGAAGTTTGCATAAATCCTTTTAAAAACACAATAAATGGCGAACTTATAACAATGTTTTCTTTCCTTTAAAATAAATGAGATCAAATTTAATTATTCAGGTATTACATTTTCATATTTTTCAAATAAAATCCTTTCACAATAAAATCATTTGCTTTGTAATTCGAAAACATAAATGAAAAGAATAAATAAACATAATTTCACACGAACCATCTCATCGACTGTAAGTCCCCGCACAATCACGAGTAATCCGTGACAGGAGATGACAGCTATATTAAAAAAAGCAAACCGCATATCACATCAAAGGCGGTCCAAGTTCAATGCCGCGCGCGGTCTCGCGATAACCAAACATGGGTGGACAAAATACCGCTTAACATGTCGGACTACGTACACAAGAGTGTACTCCAATCCTTCTCCAATGTTTTACTTGATTGTGAACTTTGTGCTGCGATTAGTTAGATATGGTCCGTGTGGTCCCAATTTGGCGGGCAAAGGGACCGACGCGGAAGGAAAAGCGAATCTCACGCATCTTATGAGCTTAACATCTCTTTTAAACTTCATACAATGAGTTCTTTATGTGAAACGAAAGTTATATTATGCACGGTCATAGATCATTCTGTTCTTCTGTCCATAGAAATATATACACGAGTTGAAATCTATAATAACGCCATCATGGCACAGTTGTAAAATTCACCTATCAGTGTCGGTTAAAATCCCAATAAGGGCGATTAATAATCTTAAAGTTTTAGAACGAAAATAACCATTTTACTTTTAAAAAATTATAAGACGACAAACACGAATCGTATGCTAATGTGATAAGAGGTCGATATAATAATATTTATTATTTTAGCTTATTCAATAAGGCTTATAGCATTCCACTGTCCAGTTCTGTCAGCGCGCTTATCTGCTTACAGCTTATTCACGGTATTTCAACGACTGATGAAAACATAAATGGAAATGACAGTTTGAGAAATTTCAATATACAACCGTACATATTAGGTACAAACTGAGATACTTACGTAATATTTGATAGAAATAGAATAAATCACTACTGTATAACAATTAAAGAGTCGAATAGTAGAAGTAAATAACATTGTCATATTTTCCTGGCAGTGGTACAGATAGCACCAATTAAAAACGATATTACATATTTAACGCTTATAAAACAACACGCCAGCTCGCCTCGCTAGCACTAGACGTGTAATACTATAATTATATTGTTATTTATTATAAGAGGCTTATATAACGAATCAAATTAATCAGATTATTTTTATTTGCTTACTTATATAATGTAATGTTTTTGTAGGGTAGGCAGAGGGAACATTGGTACCTAGTATTAAGAATTCATTGAATTTCCATTTTCCCACTTCCGTTCTCCGTATTCAGTATAGGGTGGCGAAACTCTACGCGCTTTGCCTAGTCACTAGAGCGATGAAGATGTAAAATATTTCATATGCTCGAGTGCGAACCGAACCCAGAACTTGTCGCGTTTACGTCCTCAACTGTAGATTCTTTTGCAAAACATAAAAGTGCAAATAAAAAAAGTATATACATAAGGAGTGAAAATAATAATAAATCACTCCACTCCCGATAACCAAATAACTGCAATTTGTTACGCTGAAAACGTAAAAAGTGCGCATCTGTTCGTCGAGATAATAATTATGACATGTAAAAGTCGAAGCAATAAATTCACTATTACCAAAAATAAGGCCACGACGTCGGGTTTTCGCCGACCTCATTCCAAACCGGTCGGGGTAACGTTGAAAACCTATAAATTGAAAGAAATTAATAATATTGAAATATGGCCGCCCAAATCTCGACCAGTTATTCACCCACGCAGCAATAAACCATATCGATGTAAACGAACACCGTGAATAAAATTAAAATCGATATCAGATCCTAAACGACATAAATCGATATCCCGTCGCTTTTGACAATTTAATAGATTTTTTTGTTCGAAATTCTCGAGCGTGACTGCGACACATCGGTTACAAGAATAGTGTGGGCTGTATGTAAATTGTATAATAGAGAAAAAAATAAAAACAACAAAAAATAGAGCAACAAGCACCAGCTTGCTTGTTGATACAAACCATTGTATCAACAAAATTTCGATATATCAGATTATTATATATTTTTTTTACTCTTACTCATACAAAAAGTATTTAAAATATTTTTTTTTTATTTGAGATAGATACATCTTATAATATGAATTTTCTTTAATAATTTAAATATAAGAAAAATGCTCAAACGCCATATGTGTTTTTGTATATATCTGTGTCGGAGAAAGCGGTTGAAACCAACCTTAATTTTTTTTTGAGCAGACGAAGAAAAGTCTACCTGTCACAAAGAAATGACATGAACATGATGACTTGTTGTAAATTACCCAAAACGAATCAAAATTTCATGTTGGACCATATCTGACATTTAAATATTGTATTTCTTCTTTATGTATTTTTTAGTACAAAAAGAATATTTAAATATACAAAGATATTATTTTGATAACTTTTATGTTTCCGGCATTTATAATTTTGAATTTTTATTATAATTTATATTTAAAAAAATATATATCAAAGGTGTAAAATATTTAAATAATAGTCAAGTTTATATGGCAAAACAAAAATACTTCATAAATCCCAGCCAAACTATTAGTTTTATATAAAACAATAGGAAAACAAATGATCTTAACAATATAACAGAATTGTAGGCGCGAATAGAAAGTTTCGGTGCAGTTAAAATCCATGTAACTCGGTAACTAAGGAGTACTTAATATAAATTGTACGCTGGAAAGCCTTACGTTTCTGCTCGGAAGTGAGATAATATGAGATTTAGTATAATGGAAGCGACGCTTTATTTTATTTAAAAGCTTCAAAGACTTAAAATGAAATACGCATAAAAGTTATTATGCAAGTGCAGTATAATTTTGTACTGAAAAGTACTATTATAGTTCTTTATAATGTCGTCGTACTGTTGATGACCATCTAGCGTAGTGGCAAAGTGAGTCAGTGTATTAGAGATTGTACCTACTTTGGTTATCAAGTTGATGGCGTTGAGTTCCGTCAATAAATGTGCAATGCCTTGAGAATTCGGTGGAAAGCGGAGAATAAATGTTTCTTAATGGGAAGGGATTGTTTTACCATTAGGTTTCAAGGTTCCCTAACCAGCTATGTGGAATATACAGTGTGAGTACTAAAAAAAATATATGATTTGAAAACACGACCACACACTTCCCTACACTATAACGAACTTCAATATATCTATGCCTAAATATAAGCCGCCACAACACTACCTATATAGGACAATATATTCATTATAAAACAGATAAAAAAAGGAAAAATCGTATAAAATTGTCTATTATTACAGAAAGACCTCTTGTCAAAATTAAAACTTTACAATACTCGCCTTGCACGGAGGCAACGAGTTGAAATGTCTTTGAAAGTACACCTTAGATGACAATGCAGCTTTCAACCCTTAGCACGTACTTTGTTTTTCAGGTGTTTATTGTTCTCAAGGAGAAAGGACCAACTTTTTTGTTGAGTTTGAAGGCGAAAATGCGTAAAAGAGTTTCCCTTGTAAGAAACAAATAATAGAAATAGAGAATGCAGACTAATTTTATATATTTAAGACGAGAAGTTATTATGAGTAATTAGCTACGGAAATTTAGAAAACGGTTAAATATAGCTATTTCGCGCCTTGTTTCGCATATAGGAGGGTAGGCAGGAAAATCAAGTCTCAAGGATTGCGGTTTCCGTTTTCCACTTGAATTCGACACATTGCGTGTAGATTGATTGCCACGATGACATTAAATAAAAAATGCCTTAAACTCAAATAGAAGAACTTCAGATCATATCTTCTAAATGACAATGCAAAACAAGATAAACACAAAGTCAATATAAACACACAAAAAAGTTAACCAGATTCATCACGAGCTGTCGGCACCCAACAAGCCGTGTTACAAATCACTTTTGACAGAAAAACCCGACCCCTGGACGAACCCCGTGATAAGACCACGGAACAGGAATCAAAAGAAAAAAGGGCGTTATCATACTTACTTATTGTATAAGACCGGTGTCGTAAAGAGCTGGTCGTGCTGTCGATTATTTATTATTACTTGAGGCATTCCTAACACTAGGTTGAGGCCGGTCGCGGCGCAGGTGTACAAGATTGCGATTGTAAACGCGACAGGTTATGTTAATAATTATGTTAAAAAGGTTTAATAATTATGTTAAAAAGGTTTAATTCCGACTTGAGGATATGAAATATTTAATAATTCAATTTCCTTGCTCTGGTAGCGGTGTTGAGTTGCACCAATGGAATGGAAAGGAATTGTCTCTACACTAGGTGTTCAGGCTCCTTTTGCATACCCTGCTCTCTGCTGCCTCTGACAAAATCCAAAGCTAAACAAAACACAAACTAAAAAATATCACGATTTTATTCGCAGTCTTTATAAATATGAACGTGTTCAATAGGTAAGTAATATATGTATGTATTTAATAATATTTTACCAGTTTATGATTCACATATTTTGCGGTGGGATCTACCCCGCTATATAGGTACGGTATACAATTTGAAGCCAAAAGAAAAAGTTGACAGAAATGGTTGTTCAAAATTTTACAATTAGCGTTTTAAATGTCGGAACTCAACACCGCGCTTACTCTTGTAAAGTCTAGTAGAACGAAAAAAAATGATTAATTTACCTCGAGCGAAAATCTAACCCACAATCATTGCATTTACTCACAGAAAACAATAACTTTAATAGTAATTGTAAAAAAATAATAACATTTAACATACCTACTCAACGTATTCCACTTCTGCCACGCCACATATTCTATGTAAACAACCGGACAGACACACAAAAAAGGGGCACGACTCCTAAATTACAAGGGGAAACATGTAAAACGAATAAAAGAAGTGAAAAGACAATGGGTTTCTTGCTGTTATCGGCTATTAGGGGGTAAATAAAGATTCCCGCCTACGAGACACACGACGTTGTTAGTTCGAACACGCACGCCCTTTTTTTATTTACTTGCGTATAGATCACAATGTATGTATAACATCTTAATAAATTTAAAAAATAAATTATAAATTATATTTTTTTAAAATTGTCCACTAAAGTGCTTTAAAATTATAATTCATTAAAAGTATTGTTTTAAATCCGCCTCTAAGCTGAGGTGGGTACCTTGGTGTACACATAAAGTTACAGGTATAACCTTAAACGTAAATTTGTCTGATGGCTTCTAAACGCCAGTCAATCCGTGATAATTAATTTAATTCATATTTTTATAGTCGTGTATACACTGCATTTTGCAATGTAGGCTCATAATATTTTTTATCTATATAGAGACGCTCTATCACGAGCGTATCTAGAAACCTTCCAAGCCAATGATAGCTGTATAATGACAATGTGGCTCGAAATTGAAAAACCAGGATTTTTATGGTTGGTAATCCGCGCAAGCGAAGATGCAACTTGTAAAATAATATAATAATCCTCTAAAACATAATTATTAAACTGTTGTTTGTACATACATATGTTTACAAGGAAGAGTCTAACAAATTATTTATTCCTGTCTCGTTATCGCAACAGGACAAATAACGAAAATAATGATTTATTAGGAAGGACAAACATTTTGTTTTTATCCTGTAACATGTGTTTGTTGACGCATGACTAAAGCCTAGACCATACTATATGATGACCATCACCTAATTAACTATTATAATTAATTATTTTTACTTCACTAAGTAAATTACTAAAAATGAATGATAAATTAGAACATCTACTTGTTATCAGAACTCAGAAGCTTAGTGTCGCTACCACAAACACTAAAATATGAATATGAAATTTCACATGTTCACAAACAAAAAATACACAAACAAATTAAACACTTGTAAAGAACATAATATGCTGATACCAGTAGCCATACTGTCTGATCATGAATAAAGGGGAAAACAAATAAACCATTAGAATTCAACATACAAACTAGCCTACGCCTAATACACCCATATAAGCACAAGGGCGGACAGGCAGACAAAGCGACGCATTTCTTTCCATTGCATCATCTGTTCCTCGTAATTTGGAACGCAACTTGCATAAAAACACCGATGGAAGATTACATGGTTTTATTGTACACCTGTGCACGTAAGTAAGACTTCGCGGTGGAATGCTGAATTCTTCGAGCGGTAATCTGATTAGTGTTAATGTTTTGTTATGGTGCTGTTTACTATATACATGTCATTATATTTTTTTCTCTCTCTCTTTCTATAGCAGGGTGGGCAGAGAGACCCTTATATTAAGACATTCTGTTTAACGCTTTCCCCAAGAAATAGAGACATTGGATGTCCCGAGGCGGAGGTCAATGATGCAATTTGTCTTACCAACGCATGAAAATTTATAAAGTTTTTTACTCAAATAAAAGGAGCAAAATGTGTCTGACACAACTATTTGTTCCTTGAACAAACTTGAAACCCAGTGTCAAGATCTTCCGTTCTCCACTTGCGGGTAGCAATAACAACTTTATATTAAAATAAACTACATCCACTAAGACTTTCTTATTTCATTCAACATTAGGTACCTAATAGGCACCTTAAACAAGATCCACAAACAGTTATTTAACCACCCCTTTCCCACTACTCGTTCTCATACAATATTTAATTTAGCGTTCACCCAGTTAATTCAATTTATGCGAATGAATGAGAAATACATCCTACAGAACGAAGGCAGTATTGTGAGGCCGACCACCCGCCGCGCCGCGCGGGACGGACCCGTCTTAGACTGCACTGTTTTATGTTTAAAGGACTAAAACACGATTACGTATTACTAAATTGTATAAATTATATTTAATAATTACATAATATATTTTAATTTAATGTTTTGCTATTATTATTTGGGATATAACAATAAAGGCAGAGAGAACCTAATGTTAAGGCACTCCGTTTCAGTTATTTTCTTTTAATTTTTTTTCTTTGGCAGGTCATCTACCTTTATAATGGTAATTCTTGACAGAAAATGTATATCTGTGGCGTTTATTTTTAAAAATAATATTCTAAATGAATTTTCATGTTCTCATTTAGCCGTAGGATATCACGCTACCTGTTTCTTTCCATCTTTGAAGTGCTAAAATGTATACAATAATAAAAACAAAATACACATAACATTAATACGGTTAATGAGTCGTGGCCGCCTTATAGTTAGCTGTAGCTGTAGATGGTGATTTTTCTCAATTTTAATTATTTCCTACCCGAATGAACAATGCTCAAAAGTTCTGAAAACCTAACCCCAGGGAGGCCACAATTGGTCGACTTTACTGTAAGCTGTTATAACGTTATTCTTGCTTCCACACTTATTTATATAATACAAGGTATCGTATCAATAAAAGCTTTCATTTCTTTGATACAAAACTTGTTGGATCATCATACAAAACCGGGTACGGCTGTAAAATCGTCCATAAAAAAAATTTGCGAGCAATTAACAATTCGTCCGTGATGCCCGAATACGTCTGATTGATAACGACCGGTAACGCTTTTATGATGGGCCGTTTAACTAAAGATTGTAGGTTCAATATTCCATTAGGTATAGAGGCTGCAAATTTTGAACCTCCTAACTAAAAACATAAGTGTTCCGCTCGGAAACGGGGTAAAAACGCTGAGAATGAGACAAGAGACGAGAAGAATAGAGAAGAAATTATATTGACCTAAAAACATAATATAGCAATGATACATCAAAAGCATTGCTTTCCCCTACACATATGGGTACATATTGTCCGGACGTTTCAGTGAAAATCAATTTAATTTTTATCATCTTTCATACAAACGTAGATTACGGGTGAAATTTGTAAATTACTGCCTAGCGTGGATCAGGGCCATTCATCTTTTTTTTATAATAATACACACAATACAGTACAGTCGACGAGTAGTGGCCTTACAGTTAGCTTTTGTGAACTTTAGCGTATTGTTTACTCGGTAAGAAACTAATCAAGAGTAAGAGAAAATCCAAAAAACAAATCTGCTCAGCCAACTTCAGGACAGCCACTACTAGTCGGCCGTACTGTACAGTGTACATCGATTTAAGTGTATTCTAAGAAAATATTTTTTATTCTACTTGTAAGACCAGTTTATAACAATGTTGCAGTGATATGATCTTCTGGATCTGCGTCTCTAGCTGTCACCCTCTCATCTACGTCTGCGTACATCAGATAAGATTGTTATTTTACTAGTCGCTTCGCAATTCTAGTTGGTTTCGTTTCTTTTGTCATAGTTGTATTAAATTTAAGATTTAATACGTTTGAGTGGAACCATTATTAAGGATTATTGACCTAAATATTTATAAATCGGTGCATCTTTAATTCAGGCCATTTTGGGGCAGTACAACATCTGACTGTAAACGTGATGATCGTACGTTCGATCCCTATTCGGGATAAAGATTTTTTTTATTTCACCGACATGGTAGAAAAATAATCTTTTCCCCCGAATAAAGATTGAACTGAACATTTTGGCCACTCAACCCACATTTTTCAAAGTCGGGCAGAAAGTGAAAAATGGAGTGTCTTTCTCTCTGTCTACCCTGCAAAGTGCGAAATACAATGTGAACCCAAATTTGCAAATGAATACATAGTATGTTTACAGCAGCAAGTAAACAATACTATTGAGATACGATAAAACTCAATTTGTTCGAGTTCAGCCCACTTTTAAACTGGCTTATTGCCAAAATCGACAATTTGTAGGTCGTAACATTTTTCACAATGGCTTTACTCCAGTTACATGCAAAAACAGCTGTAGTGTTTTACATTCATACATTTTTTACTATTTTTGTGTTTCACCCAAATTTATTTCGATTGATGCGTTGAATAGTTGTATACTGTTTGGATTTATCAGCGCTAACGGTACTAGGGCAATATTGTTAAGGCACAATTTTTATACATTTAGAGATTTTATTTATTATTAGTGATTAAATTGCTGAGAATGCTGTCCGTACCGAAGCACCGAGACATAAGCTGATTATTTAGCTATTTTCGACCCAAAGTACCCATTACAGAACTCTTACAAGAGTCATCAGCAAATAAATACTTATTTTTGTTAAATGTTGACCTCAAACAAGTAAGAACTACAGTGGTCAATGACACTGATCGGACAAGCACGATTTGCGTGTTCCGCTGTAGTTAGTTCCCACACTCCTCTTCCAAATCGAAAAACGCAGTGTGAGATGAACTTGAAACGTATATAATAAAAGCAATAAAAATTATAAGACTGCAGAAGGTCTCGGAATTAGGAATGATAGGTTTTATTTAAGAACTGCAGGTCCAAATATTGTTATATGAGACGACAAATTTTACCACATTTTGTAGAAACTAAGTAATTTGCAATTTTTATATATATTCGTAATACAGTACAATTCATTATATGCTTCGTGGTTATAAATATGAATTTCATGAGATTCAATTTCAAATGTTTTCCAAAAATCTAAGAAGAGAAAACTAAAAAAACCTACGCAAATTGCAGTTTTACAGTTTGCATAGTTACCTGTGTAACTATGCAAACTGTAAGTACACTGATATGTCAAGTCGAGATAGGTCGTCGTTGCAATAACTGTATCTCAGCACTCAATAAACAACAAGACATTATAATGCGATACACGTATTAAAAATAATAACTAATTTATTATGCACAATCTTTTCCTTATTACCATTCTCACGTAATATGGTAATCATCCAGGATATCGTATAGCAAAGAAATGGGCAGTTGGTGGTAGGGTCCAGCACAGTTGAATTCCGTTGCTGTTACTCACATGAAACAAAGAAAGACGCTTGGTGCTTACTCAGCAGGGCTACCAGGTGTCCTGTATTCGTGGGGATTGTCCTCTTTTTGCAAGCAATGTTTGGATGATGAAATCATGCATCATTTTCGAGTTAAAAACAGTTAAAGCACAAGTTAAATTAATAAAACATTTCTTGGTAATTTTAAGATAATTTAAGTACAAAATTCATGTTTTCCCGTCTTTTTTGGAGATGGATTTTCTTGGTTTTTTATTGGTCGGTCGATACGTAACGTTTCCAAAGAACCGAAGTAAATAAATAAACCACTAATATTATATGTAGCCTCAGTTGTAGTACATACACAGCAAATGTCCACCATTTTTCTGCCAAACATTATACTGCAAGGAATGTTCTTTTAAAATGCGTTCAGGTTCTCGAGAAAACTATTTGATAATTGGGCAAAATATCAAGGATTTAATTATTTACACATTAATTTGTAGCCCTATACATATAGTAGCTAAGCTAGAACGAGTGGTACCGTGACCACAGGTTTATTTGCCATTATAAAAATGCTGCCAGAGACGCTCGCCCACAATTAGTCACACGGGTCACTGCTGATCAGTGTTTGAACAAGTCAAAGCGTGATCATTCCGTTTTACGTAACGGTACTCTCAAATTTACTTCTATTGATTTTTACCTTAAATATTTTCATCTTTCATAACACATTTCAATTATTTACATCGCTTTTTTTCTTATGGAACTTTTTACGGAACGATTTTACAAGTACTTCAACTCAACTTTTTACAAGTATTTCGAGAAAATTATCAAATTCCATGTAAGCATAGTATTTTTATTTGGTAAATTTTATTTTCAATGCAGCTTAAATATAATTCGTACGTTACTTCAAAGTACATTGCAGTTGTATAATTTCTATTAGTAATACAAATTTAGATGTGTTCTACCAGAAGACTGTAACAAAAAGACAAGATATACTAGATAGTTCTCTCTGATATCCCCAAAATGCAAGAGATGGATTCTATCAATTAAAATAAATTTACGAGTTAAAAGCCGTTTTTAAATTGTAAGCCTACGGGATCCCGATATGGTAACAATTGATGCGTTTAACTGTCACTGACGTTACGACACACCTATTACTGTATGCATCATATGCAGATGAAAAAATATTGAGAAATGTCATAGACATAGTTGATGGAAATATCAATCGTATACTATGAAATTGATTAATATAATTGTATACCACATGACGTAACGCTAAAATTATAGATGAAAGTGAAGTTAATAGGATTAATCAACATTTTATCGCCATCAAGAAAAATATAAAGTAATTTGATTTTTACTATTTTTTTATTCTTATTTTACATTTAACACTATTATTTGTTATGTGCCTTTAATGAAGACATATCCAGGAGCCTATCGTCGTTCACCTATTAATATTATACACGTAGATAAATACGAGTACATATTACTAAAAGAACCCACACCCAAGAACTAAACAAAATAGTTCACAACAGAATTAACATTTTCAAAGTTGATATCATTTCTAATGCTAAGTAAGCATTAGATAATAAATATTATGCATGCCCAACGAATAGCAGTCGCACCGGAAGGGGTCCGTTAGACGGCGCGCCATCGATCACGGGATGAACTCTGTTTATCCTACGAGTATAGTGTACTGACCTTAATGACGTGTGACATGCTATCATTATGGTTAAAGAGATGCTAGTTCTTTATGTGTGTAAGAAAACAATCTTTTTTTTAAAAACAACTTTTAATTTATTATTTGTTGTAGCTGAAGCTTAGTCAAGTCACACTGTTTTTAGCAAAAACAAAGCCGGTAACAAACGGCTAGATACTACATAAAAATAGTCACTTCTTTGCGGAACATTCAATATGAAAAAAATATAAATAAATTTTAAGAGAAATAATTTAAGAAAATAGAAGGTTTAAATACACTACAATACTGTTTTAATCATAATCCTATTTCATTTAAGATAACATTTTATTTAAAGTTAACTTTACAAATTACTTGTTTCAATAATAAAATGCTAGAAATATATAATCGTACATACATACTGTAACACGCACTATAGATATATTACTTAATCTATATTAGTGCCGCATCCAGTCACAAGTGGCTATATATCACGTCGATGACGATTCGAGTGGTGATATCTTATCACTTCACTCCATCAGACGCAGGACGCGGGCACGTGGGCTTCTCCAGGATAACGCGTAAAATATGCACAATGCTGTACTATATTCAATCTATTAATTTATAATATGATGTTTTAATATTATTGAATTATTATTATATTTATTTTAGTATGATAATAAGAAATATATTTATATTTAAAAATATTATTTTTAAGATTGAAAGAACATTTGATATTTGGAGCACTTACAGTTATACCTTCAACAAAAATTATACATTACAGTGTAAAAATAATAATGAAAAAAATCTAAGCATTACAGGGGTAAAATAAATAAAAAAAATGGTATAAATGAAAAACATAGCTTACTAGGTACTCTATACTATATTATACGTCTTGTAATGTCCCGACCAAATGAGACGACAAGATTAAAGTGCGTGGGTACGACCATTGTTATGTCCTGTGCAAGTTTCTGCTTAGAAAGTTAGTTTTTACTTGTTTTAAAGTATCCACAAAGTTTCGACAAACAGTATGTTCATAAATAATAAAGTTTTTTTTTTTAGCTTCACGCTCTATCCCGTAATAGTAGGGTACGCAAAGGGTATGTGTGAACATATTTCGTTCTCCATTTTTCGCCGAATTTTGCGACCCGAACCCAACTTTGTGCTTTACCTCGTTACCAGAGCAAGGAAATCGAAGATTTAAAATATTTAATCTCTCTGACTCTCTGCCGACTGGCCTCAAATAAATAAAAATCTTACCTATATTCATATGTTGCTTATATATTTTTAATTTAATACAAAAAAAACAATCGATATATCTGTTTAGGTACTTATACGATATTAGCAACTTTATCTATTCTACAATCTATTTATTTATTATCTTTTTATTTATATACAGATAAGGTGACCTTGATTATCGATGCGCCGGAAAGTACTGGCGCACAGCTAACAGTACGTGGCACTAGATCAGACCACCTAGATGATTCATGGAAATGTAATGATTACTATTATACTGTCGACAATGGCTGTCGCAGCAAATCTACGAATAAGAATTACTGGATAGTTTTGATGGACTTATTCTAACTGACTTATACCTAAAAGAAATATTTATATATATTTTAATTTGAAATAAAATTACGAGCTTTCTTAATATTCATTTATTAACTTAAATGTTAGTAGCGAGATATATATATGATTTTTAGAAAACGTATAAAAGCGTAGCGACATGCATAAAAAATGGAATGTAGAACAACTGATTTGAACACTCAGAAAAATGATTGCCTCATTACACGAGTTAAAAAGAATGTAAGATTATCGAAAATCAAAGCAGACAACAAAAAGAAAAACAATATGTAACTCTTCAGTTGTATAAATCATATACCAAACATACTATTGAAATCAAAAAGCTTACAAATCACGTAAGTCTAAAGGAATCAGAGTATGCCAATACAATGAATATAGATCGTCAGTAAACAAACGGGCAAACGAACGATGACAGCCTGTACCGACCGAGGAGTATTCATGGCAATGGGGTCAGTGGGCGCAACTAGTTCTCTATGGCAAAATATTTGCACGAGATAGATTTATGGTGATTTAATGAGATATTTTACGTTTTCCTTGGTATCTTATTGTAAGCAATTTATATTAGTAATACTTCAGAAATCAAAAATAATTTAAAAACCCTAGTTAGTAGTTCAAAACCGCAATAAGAGATACTTTTAATTATTCACTTTCGATATTTTCTTTACCTAGGGTCCGTCGAAATAGATTCTCTACCCATACCTATTACCAATTCCGCGAAAGCGTCGTAAAAACGTATCTCCGGTCAATAGGCGACGTCCTTCGCCATTATTAAGTTTTTGGGTCACAAAAACATTTCTCGCGGCGACACTCGAACAGATAGCGAGAACGAGAAACACGAACGCAATTTGCATCAGATTAACCGTTGACTTATTGCCAAATTACTGCCAACAATAACGTACGGAAGAGGGAATATTTATGAGATGTGTCGACAAATACTCTCGCGGGTGAGGAAAGATGGGTTTCGTAATGGCGGTACGACGTTATACATTATGATGCAGAAAAGATATCATATAATATTTATTTTTTGAAATATTGTATTGGATTTACAAAGTCACTAAACTGAAATATATACGTTGATTTCGTTGGTTTTCGCCATTAAAAAAGCGATGCCTCTAACTCGAAATCAGATCGGAAAACAGAGTGTCTTAACTCATTCGCTTACGCTTAGCACAGAGCTTAAAGTAATCACATTAAGTAAGAAAAAAAAATTACAATGATTTACATCAGTGACCCAAATCTTAGCATAAGATACCTACATACATCTAAATGCCAAATATAACATCAAATATTAAATTTAAAGTTTCAAAGTTAACTTTATCGTTCATTAATTTTATATTTATAGGCCAATTAATGAATTCTAATGTATGCTTCCAATAACGTAAGCTTTTGAATAGGAAATCGGAACTCATTAATATCATTAACATAATGAGGTAGGTATAGAGTAGTAAATTTTTCACACGGCGAAAGTGATCAATCGGAGTGGCTAATTAATTGAAAACGAGAGCGTACCCCACGCTTATTATAAGCAACAAAACTTCATTTATTTTGATGCAAGCCGAGGCGTTACCGAGAACCAGGACGAGATGCCTCACTTTCACCTTGATTGCTTACCTATTATTATTACGGTGCTGTCAAATTTTAAACATCAAAATTAATATTTAAAACAATAACTATTTTTTAGCTTCATGATGTACACCCGCAGAGTAGATAGAGGGAATCTGGGAACCTAGTGTTAAGACACTCCGTTCCTCACTTTCAGCAGAATTCTTGAGGTGGTAAGGAGGTGTTGAGTTGCGGAACTCCATGTTGAGCTTTACCTCTTTACCACTCAAGATGACGAACTCCAAACCACGCTCTGTGATGAAATGAAAATAATTCGTGAACCCTAGTGGGGATCGAACCAATAATCAACGCATTTATCGTCCGTATCCAAACCTACTTATAAGACCGCCTAAGAACACGAATTACAATCTAAAACACCAAACGCATTACAAATTTTTCCATTCAACTACGAAGCGAACAAACAAGAAGACCTGTAAAATGTAGATCTGTATGGCCGCGGCGTTTAAAACATCACAAGATGTCACCGGTGGGCATTAAACGCAGTGAAATATACAACTTTATTATTCAAAAGCAATGAATAAATTACTAATTGCGGCAATTATGGATCCCGCGGAGCTTCGGCCGGGCGATAACCATCGAGATAAATATCTAGATCTAGCTAAATATTTGCTCAGACCGAGCGGAATCGTAATAATTGGAAGAGATACGCGTATTCTCATTTATATGCAATAATGTTAAGAACGTTGGGTTGTATTTGAAATCTTTTATGTTAAATATGTTTTGGTATTTTAAATTGTGAGTTTATTTTAGTAAACATAATATTATCACTTAAAATTTATAATTAATGTAAATATAAGTAATATTTATAGTGTTATCATTAAGAAGCCGTCGTCATGCAGGGGCACAAGCGTGCGATTGTAAACGCAACGGTTGTGGGTTCGATTACCAATCGGGGGCATGAAATATTTCATATTTTTAGTTCGGCCTCTAAACACGCAACGGCTCTAGAATTTGGCGGAACTTTCTGAAAATATGGAATGGAAGTGTCTTAGCACTAGGTTACCAAGTTCCTTCTGCCTACCGATAACCTTTACTACCGCTTGATAGAGAGTAAAGCTAAAAAACAACAAAAAAACTTATATTAAAGGACATTGTTAAAATAGCGT
The DNA here is from genome assembly GCA_013403645.1 of Heliconius nattereri. Taxonomy (NCBI): domain Eukaryota; kingdom Metazoa; phylum Arthropoda; class Insecta; order Lepidoptera; family Nymphalidae; genus Heliconius; species Heliconius nattereri. The sequence goes on from JAAIXI010000237.1 coordinate 1,771,547, forward strand.
ATTATCGCTACGTGACGCCGTTATTGACCTTAATACTCAAAATTGAAAAAAGTGAGGAAATTGTTGTCGCTGATTAATAATTACGAAACATTCACACGTTTTAGTGAGTTTTTATAGTACCTTTATATTGTGAAGGTTGAAACAGTGATGTGATGTTGATTGTTCGCTGGCGATTAGGTACTGCTTCTCTTACCTGTAACAAAAAAAAATACAATAATTAATTGAATAACATTAGTATAGGTTTATAAGTTTAATAAAATTCTTGACTTTTAATCATAAAACATTAAAATAGGATCCTTATAATGTATTCTACTAAATACATTAATATTACAAGCATGTGACGTAGACTACCACGGTTTACTTCGACGAAGCTACGTGTGGTCTCGTTTCGTGCTGATCAGAGCTGCGGTCTCAAATTTCGCACTGCCGTTTACCAGATTACAAATACAAAATAAAGGGCACCGACAAAGGCGGTCTTGTTGTTGAATACGAAATGTGTTATTGTATGCAAAACCACCAAAGTGTTGCACCGAATGCGTTCGCGACACCAAATTAGGTAAGGCTGAGAAATTATAGATAATTATGGCAATATGTTTATTTTGGGAAGTTTATTTCCCAAAAATACAATTGTAATGAGATGTGTGATAATAAAAAAAATATAAAAAATACATTAATGCAATGGGGTGGAGGACATCAATACAATGGTGGATGTTGATGTGCCTAACTAAACCCTATAATTGTTATGCATTAGAATCACATTTGGGGAGTATTTAAATTTAGAAAATGCATTCCTTCGCTGTAGTTAAAAAAAGCGGAGAGTTGGGTTTCGTTATTTAGAACATAATATTTCAAATTGTATGTATAAATATTTCAAAATATATTTATTACATAACAATAACTAAACAAATATTTAAATTATTAGTTTAGAGAAGCAAAACAAAAAGATATAAAAATAGCCAAGTTCAAGGTTCGTTACACTTTTGAAGGTGATGTCAGAAGCAATTTGCGGTGGGAAATGTTTCCGCGTTCCCAAACCAAAGCGAATCACTGGGCAGCAATCAATGACCCATTAAACGCCCATACTGAATTACAAAGGAGGGAACACCACAATTTTGACAATATACAAATATAAACGCAAACCTTGGCGAGAAGTGGAGGTTGATCTTGAAAACCATCTATGATAACGTCGTAAATTTTATATTTCTTTCAAGTTTATGCCCAAACGCCCACACTAATTTAGTTAAGTGCTCAAATTTAACGGTTAATAAATTGAATTTGGGCAGGCAAAAAAGAAAAGTTTTATTACGATAAAAACTGATTCCAATTAGATTGATTTCCTGTGCTCCGAATATGGTACGACTTCAAAAGCATCACTAATGGGCTTAGCGCGATTCTGTGACCGTCAAACTTCAAGGTTGCTCTTAACAGTTGAAATCTTAACGATATTTTTTTCAATTTGAAAAACAGGAGGAACTGATTTTACGATTCATCAGATTTATACAAGTTTAAATTTAATTTTTTGGTCACGAAACGATGTTTCACACAAATTCATGATAATAACAGATATTTGTACAATTTAATTGGACGACAATAGTTTGTTAGAGAACCGATTTCGTCCGATTTAACGGTTGATCAGATATTATGTCAATCAATAAACAAACATACACCGTATATTGGTTGTAAAATTTTTGGCCAGACGGATATTGATGATGGAGGAACAACGTCAAATTTAGTTGTACTAACTATTAATAAGAGTTTAGAAACATGAGTTTAGAGTTGCATTCCATTATAATATATAAACATATAGTATTGTGTAAGATTGCGGATAGCTAGCTATAACAAATAGTGCGTTAATATTTTATTCAATAAAAATTCCAAGCGGTAAAAGGTCGTGCCTCGTCGGTGAATAGATACGACACAAGTTGCTAAGGACATGTTGGTAAACTGTGAGTCACTCCGTCACGTGGAGGCGATCGATATAGCAAGTAGCTTGTGACTTGTGGAGAAGTGTCGTTCATATTTTTTTAGCTAATTGATATCTAGCGCTATTATATCCGGGTAACAGAAAAACGAATGCAACAACTTTTAATTCAATTATACGCAAACTATTTAATTAAATTATATATCTCAATTTTTAATATAAAATTTATTTTTAGTTCTACTAGTTAATACATTATTTATTTTTTATATTTTGACTTTAACTTTTTCATTTAGTAAAGTCGCTTAAATTCGTTCGAAATATTTGGAGATATTGAAAATATTTTTAATATAAATTATTACTTCAATGCAGAATTATAAATAAGTACATTGATATTTGCATTAGTGCAGAAAATATCCGCGATAGTTATCTAGGGAGCGGCAGTAAGTCGGGCCGGGCTGGTCACGATTAGAAAGACCGCCTCGGGACCAGAAACCAAGGTCTTCCGTGACGGGGATATTGGGCAAGGGTCGGGGTTCAAACGGAATCGGAACAGTGTAATTTAAGTACTAAAGTTGCTTTAAGAGTTTATTTTGAGGTCATTTCAATTTTAGCGATCACTCTATGATTGTTGGGTTGTTAAATCCATTTTTAGTTACTCTTACTTTATATATTTATGCAACTGCTGCATTTTTTAGACTAGCACAAATATCTAAGTTTCAAGATTCATTAGAGGCCGTTCACCACCTCCGCTCTGGCAACACAAAGCGCAGCGCTAAGTTACGCCACTCAACCAGGAATGTCTCGAACTCGGGCAGAAAGTCAAGAACAGAATGTTACTATACGAGGAAAAACGTAAAACTACTTAAGTCTGATTAAGAGAAATCGCGCACTAATTGGCGAATGTCACACAGCCACAATTCCAAAGGCTTAATTCACAACAAATAAATAGCATTACTGCAAAAAACTGTTAAGCAAGAGAACAGTGTTCAAATGATATAAAACTTTCTATTGGAATTTCATTGAAACTTACACAATTTCTATTTACATAGCCGTAAGGTAAATCCAGTGCGCGCGGTCAACCGTCGAGAGAACGTTGGGTCGCGTCGGATCAATTCGCGACGCTTCATGTTGCGTTTGTTATTATTAAATATCGATTATCGACAAATAATATAACCTACTAACTATTTGTGTTGATATGTAAATTACTACGCTCGGAAGCGCTAGTCATAAAGAATTTCACTACACTAATATTTTTTTTAGTTTCACACAGACATGAGAACCTCGTGTAAAGACGTTCAGTTACCATTAAAACACTTCCGTTACCTATTTTCGCATAATTCTGGAGATATTGCGTTCAAAATGGCGGAACTTAACGACGCGCTTTTTCTCGTTACCAGAGCGAGAAAATGAAAATATTATTTTTTTAATCAAAGTAGGTAGTTACTTAATCGCTATCGCGCGGAAAGTACAGAGTACAGACACATTAAAGGGATAAGCAAAACCGTGTTACAGCATATCAGCGAGTTACCGGAAAGACCGTGACGTTGGTGGCGACCAGTAGGGCGACCATTAATAACAATGTAAACTAGAGCTTTGGAATATGTACGGTTATTACAAAATTTTATTTTAATTATTTAATAATAACAATAGATGACTTCATTGCACCGAAGTTTACATATTACTCCTAGGATTAATTAAATATAATATCCTATTTAGATGCAAAGTTTAAAGCGCATTGTGAAAACAGGAGTGATTTTACACTAACACGTTCATAATACATACACTACGTTCATATACATTTATAGAATAAATATTTGTCTGTAATTAAGCTTAACGTTACGAGGACATAAGCTCTTTCATTATACCGACGCTGTGTAAAAAAGTACGGCTACTCTACTCATTTCCTTAATCCACGTTGTTAAACGTTAGTTATACAGCTTCATTTACCACCTTTTAAGGCTTTTTTTATCAAAATTAATATTTATTAATAATATTATACAACACGGGCGTTATGATAGTCGTTGCAAGTGACTTTCTCAATCTCTTAGCATTTTTAAGTAAGCTTTCGAGAGGCTCTACAACATGTGGTACACAGACCGACTAGTCTTATCTTATCTTTCTATTTTTTTTCTGTGTATGTACTAAATAGATAAAAAAATATAATCCGGCAAAGCAGAGACGGGCGGCTTAATTAAATTTATTCGTCCGTGTCGATCGTTCGATGCTATCGCAATATCGAGAGAGTGCAACAGCTATGGTCGCTCAGACATTCTATAAAAACAATGTTTTACTCTTGTACCCGTTATCACTTCTGAGAAGATATGAATAAGTACCTATAAATTGACTCATGATATACATAAGTACAATAATCTCTATAAATATTAATAACTTAAAATGTAAATCGGAATTAAATATTGTAATTTTCTACAAAGTACAAATACCCAATAAGACCGATGAGAAATAGTTAAAAAACCCGATTGTTAATATGCAATATATTAAGTCGAGTCAATTTGTCAACAACAACGGAAAAAGTGGTAAATTGTTTATTATCACAAATCCTATAAAATACATTTTATATGACAAGCAAGACAAGTTAAAGTATTTTTAACGTAGTACCACATACAGTACATACATACAAATAACCATATATACTTGTAACGCTTTATACGCATTGCGCGAGCGCACCCAATGTGGGGCGTGCGAACCCACTACGCAGCCATCTACGGCAACCTCTTACGGACCTTCTTAATTACTATTCTGCCGGCGCAGTCATATCAAAATGGGAAACGGGAGCGAGCCCTCAGCCTTAGGTCGGCGACTTTGCCACGAATAAGGGGTTACATATATAAGTAAATCAGCAGTAGGAAATTAAGAGATAGCTTATATCAAAGTCATCGTAAATACTGAAGTAGTTACTGTAGAACTGAACTAGTTATTATAACATGAGTTTAAATAGGGATCTCAAAGGCTTAGAGTCTATAGAAATACTAAAAACGTATCCCGAAAATATAAGTTCATACAAATGCAAGCAAATCATCTATTAATAGCTGGTAAGTATATAAAAACTTATATCTATTTATATTATGTATTTTTGTAATTTAATACCAGAACGAAGTAAGACACTAATGACTCGATCGTGAACAAGGAAGCGTTTAGACGGTATTAGCGTCGATTAAGAAGCTCCGCTGATTATGGCGTTATGGCATGCGCAAGGGCGAGTGCGCCAAATTTGACGCTAGCTTATCATTTATAGCAATAACATATTTAAATATAGCCTTGATAGCCACTCTAATAAAATGAAAACCACGTTACGACAAAAAACTATTATTGTAATAGAATTGTAAAATAGAACAATGAAAATAAGAAATAAACAACAAAGTTGGAACAAAACCTATCTATAAAAGCAATATAATGCATTTGTATCGAACGCGATTCAACGACTAGAACAGATATGTAGCACATACTGCAAAAAAAAGGCAACAAAGATAATATGATGCAATACATTCCGCAATAGGAAAATGTTACCTCGTCGCGTTACGTTTACACCTGAGATGACATTTCGCGGTCGCGGCTCGTGACTAAGAAATGACAAGCCGTGGCATTCTCAGCGCATTTTTCACCTTTGCGAAAGGAGTCGTGATCGGCAACTGTTGTCATTCGTTGAGGATAAGGTACGTCAGCGAGCGTTGCACGAACATAAGTTACTGCCTAGAGCTTAATGAAACAGTAATGCCCACATTCATTAAAAATCAAATCAGCTTAACGCTAGGCAGTGGGAACTTAGTGTTGAGAGTAAGAAACTCCGTCCCCAGGTTCCGCCGAATTCTGGACGCATTGCTAGTTGACTGGCGGAACTAAACGCCGCGCTTTGCCTCGACACCAGAGGGAAGAAATTGCAAACATAAATTTAAATAAATACTTGCTCGAGTGGGGATCGAACTCACAACCCATCGCGTTTAGAGTTACACATTGTGCCCCTGCGCCACGAATGGCCATTAATCTCGAGGAAAATGTGAGAAATTCCATATTTTGAATGTCAAGCGGCCCAGCCCCGACGATCCATCAGACGGAGTCCAGCTGTCAACTCCAATCCGGTTGTGGTCTTCATTAACATAGCCGACCGCAGCTTATTTTTAGCCCATCCTGGCTTGCCGCTACGAGGGAACTTTTTACGTTGCACTAGCGACATACCGCTACTATAATTTAATAGTTCCGGAGAAGCGGTTGAACAACGTCGCACGTAATGCTAATTGTCGGCGTTTAACGCAGAGAAGGCGCCGTTGCCACATATTTGCTAGAATCGTGGAAGTGGGTATATAACGTAGGTAATCGCGCACGAGTTCACGTTTAGGCGTTATGAGGTGAAGTAAGTTACCCTGGCGAACATAGCAATTTGCCTCGAGCGCAAGACACAACAAAGGCGAGTGGCGGAGAGGTTTCACCATACGTGAGTAGGTACGTACCAGTTCAAACAATGTGTGGCGCCGGCGCAGTTTCCGATTTATCGCTATAGACCACTATTGCTGTGTTAGCTGTGTGTGGCTCAGGGCGTATTAAATAGTTATTTAGAGGACTATTAAATTAATTAAATTAATAAACTAGATACAAAGTTTACACATTTATGTAAATTGGTACAATAATCATACACTCATGTACATACATTCGTTTAATACTTACCAATTAAATATTTAACATAGACTTGTATTATTTAAAACACTTATATAAATTCAACGTACAAAGTAAAAAAATCTAAAAGCGACCTTCTGAAACTGTTTGCGTTTGTAATCTTTCGAGTACTACAAGTGTGCGAGGGGTTCTAAATGAGTCAGTCGCAGGTCACTTATATACTGTTCCAGACACATAAACTAACGACGTACCCCTTCGTTTGGTTTGAAAATGAACCCCAAACCGTGCTTGTAAACAGTTGAAAAAGTACGCAAGATGCCCCAAAGGCCTCACATATTAAAAATATGAAAGATTAATAAAAAGACTGTTCTGCATTTTTATTATACGTTATTACATATATAAAAACGAACAAGATATTATAGTCTTAAACATAATATTTTATAAAAGATGTATTCAAAGATATAAAACGAAATCAACTTAAAAATGAAACAGCAAGCTAAATTACACACACTAATGAATCCCTTCAAATTAAGATGATACTAAAGGTGCACAATAGCCTCTCTGCTATCAAGGCACATGTCATTTCATTGTAAACACGCAAGTCCGTAATAAACCTCCATTCAAAGCCAACTTACAAGTAAATAATGTGAAATAAAAAAAACAAACGTGTGATTAAAAGGACGTGGGCGAAACAAACGGGTAATGAGAGCCTAATTGCGTATAAACGACGTATTCAGGCATACATGCGGTGGTAGCAAAAACCATTAATATACTCGTACTTAATAGTATCAAACTGCGAATGGGGTGGGCAAAAAAGTCCAGAATCTCCAGAGATTGTGATGACATTCTATATTAATATCGCATTTACAGGTACGATAATAAAGATTTTATTATAAGGAATTTCTTTTACATATCTCCCATATTTTATGGGGAAAGCAGAATGATCCTAACCACTTACTATCAATCAATTAATTTCGTTATTTCACAAAAAGTGTTTAAATAGAAACAAACTATATATCAAAATGAGAGTCATCTATTCTCAATTTTATATGTAACATAAACAATAACAATATCAGAGGTGGTAACGGAGCATTGACCGATAGGTCAGCCACAGCTGCTGTGATACAACGTGTACGGGTAGTGGGTACCTACTTCTTGGACTCATTGATAAGCTATCACGGAGTCCAGGTTGGCGTCGTTTGTGCTACCTAAGTAGTGAGTAACTTCGTGATTGTTCACTGAGAAACGTCTCAAATTTTATTTATTTTTATAAATTAATTTTCAGAATAATGTTAGTAGCCATTTGGAAGATTTGTAATGTACAAATGTTTATCTATGAAATATTATTGTTAGCTTTACGACGTATCCCGCACATTGCAGGGTAGGCAGAGGGATCCTGGGAAGTTAATGTTAAGACACTTCTGTTCCCTACTTTCCGCCGAATTCTGGATGCCATTGCCAAATTAAACACAAAAACTATACATATTTATTTCTCGATGAAAGTGAAGAATCTTAAAAAGAATTTAATAATATTCATAGAATCAAAGATAAATAATCGTATCAACAATACTAAGTATGTCATAATCCTAAGCCCATACAATCAACGTATGTATAATATTACGAGGGGCTCAGTTGTACGGCACACTCAATCTCAACTTTAATCAGAGGGCTTTTAGACGTCAGGGTGTATGGGGCTTCACTCTATCTAGTCCCACACGAGCCCTGGGGAGTTGACGGAAGTACTGAGACGGAAATTATATAAAATTGCATCGCGCCGCAAATGCGATTATAATGAGAGAAAAATGCAATTTTCAAATAGATAGGTTATGTTTTATATTATTAGACTTGAATAATTCATATGTCCATAATCTTATACCATTTTTAATTACGTAACTTCATCATATTTGTTATATACAAAAAGTATATGCAGTTTGTAATCTTGACATTTATATAAGCTATTACCTATATAAAGTAAGTCATTTAATTTTAAATACATACGTACACCCATTTATTTTCCAGTCAACACATAATTGATGTTTACTTTTTTAATAAGAAAGATTGCAATTCACCATGATTACGAACAAAGAGAGAGATTACTCATCTTAAGTGACAATAAATTTAAATCCCAACTTTTTCCGCCATCTCGATTAAACATTAAGATACCTACCTACCTGCCTACAAATATAATACGCGGTAAATCATTATACGTCGACTTGCGTTTTATTTACTTTACCATTTACTTTATATGGCGGATCCGAAACAATAAAATCGGCAACGCGGCCGTTTAAAAACATTGTTGAATATCAAAAAAAATACGAGGCGGGTTAATTAATGCCTTCCTAGCCGCGTACGTCTCGCCTGTTTGCGTCAATTATTCTTGTAAGTGAAGCCGTAGGATATACGTCTGCAACGTCACAAAGAAGTGCCTGCATGATGCGTGTAAAAAGACTGAATATGCAAACACTCATACAAAAACACTTTACGTCTAAAGGAAGTGTTGAAATAGAGCATATTTTCATGTAGGTATAGTGTGAGCTTTGCGAATAAGGCGAAGAGAATTGTGGTGAAAAATAGCAATATTTTGTTTCAACTGTTGGTGCTATAAAATTTCACCAATCCTTCATTTAAATTAATTGAGAGCCCCAAATAATAGAAAAAAATCATAATCTTCTATTATTTAAACTGTGTGTCTCAACTGTGTCAAACAGATTACAAATCTACAATATTAAAATGTCACAATAGCAGTAAAGTATACAAAACGTAGGTCACAGGATTTCCCCAGGCCGGCCGCTCGATAAGAAAAAATTCTACGAACGAACGGCACAAGTTACAAAACCATATCCATTTTGCATAGTCATCTAGTAATAGATGCACTAATTTCATAAGCATCGGCGCCAACGGAACGTTACGCAACGGAATGGTATTTTACATAGAACTAAATGTATGTATAATAGTTGAATTGAATTTTTATTGTCCCGTCCCGTATTCGTGTCAACGGTAATGTGTACGACGGCGACGGTACAGTTAGGAATCTGATACGACTGTTAGAATGTTGGAAGCATCTCCTACGCGTCGCCCTACTCGATCTGCGTCGGTCGTCGGTCGTCGGTGGTCGGTACGATACCGGCATACTGAAGTTTATCTCTGAAGTAGACGTTTAGATGTGTGCCGATGTCCATTTTAATATGTTAAACCGAGATAAGTTATTTTAGGGCCTGGTTAAGCTACATTTTTGAACGTTAACGACTTTTCTAGTTGAAAAATCATTTAACTTAATTTTTGTCAAACAAATCTACATACGGCGCTGAGTTAGGATCTACATTCGCCGGAAAGTGAGCAATGGAGTGTCTTAACATTTACTTACTAGATTACCTAGTCCTCTCTGCCTACCCTGCTATGTACGAAATAGAGCGTGAAGCTAAAAAAATCTACATACACTTCAAAAGTGATAATTCAAAATGAAGTAAAGAGAATTTTACTACACACTTTAATAAATATTAAAAGTTCTTTTACACGGCATAATAAAACGTAGTTCGTTCACAGGATAAATATGAGTGCAAACTTTTTTTAATATGACTTGTATTGTGTTTACATAACTTCCGACACTAGCCAACGATACGCCGCCCACACCAAATTAGCCGTCGATTGATTTATTGGCCACATGTTTGAATGACGACGAAACTGCACCGAGTCTGTGTTGCGAATGCAAATCAATTGCACCGATAATTACCTAACTTGATTTATGTTATTTGTTTATTACCTATTGTAATATAAAAGACTGAGCAAAACCTCGAAAAACACCGTTACTCATATATAGAGTTTATAGAGGTAATTAGAGCTGACTCAATTTGTTAAGGCACAGTGCGGCGTTGAGCTGCGCCACCTATTACGAAATGTCTCAAATTCAGGCAAAGCAAAGAAATGCGTGGTCTAAGAATAGGTTCTCTAAAAATTTCTGTCACATTAAGTATGTGATATTTATCATAAGGAAAAGGTAGAGTAAGTGTCTGATCACCATATATTTTACCAATTTTCAAAATAGAAAAAAAATGGAAAAATAATTATAACCAACAAAAATAATTATAACAAAATATTATTTTTATACAAGTTAAAAACTTAAATCCATTTCTTTTTCAGTATGTTGTTACTACACTTGTTGAAGTGGATTTACTCACTCGTCTAGAGGACGCACTACAAGCAGCTTGCTCTCCGAGTTTTCTGAACATTTTCACTAGTGCAACTAATTTGTAACTTCCTCGGAAATTTTATAAATGAACTTTTATTTATATTAAATGTGAAATGTAATTATGAAAAAATAAAAAGATAATGTAAGACTGGGGTGTGTATTATATGCATGTTGTAGAAAAAGAAAAGTAGTTATTCTTACCGTTAAGTTATTAAGGATTATATAACTGTATAAATTTACCATGTTTGCCATATTTCAAATTAGTTGTTAATGTAAAACATAATATAATATGCACTCCCACGTCGGGCGCCACTATGATATCAAATACGAAGAAGTTAGATTTCTCTTCTATTAGTACAATGTAAAGTTTAACAGAATCATCAGTCTAGTGTCATATTTATTATAAAAATAAGTAAATGTCAAATAAATTAATATAATTAATATAAATAAACTTTAAGAAAAGAATCAAACAAAAATATGTCATCCAGACCATATTTTACAACTACCACCTCATAAACAGACGAACTCGGCACACCCATCAACTTACAAGCAACATCCCACAGCAGGCATTAGACACGATATGTCATATTTATAGCCATTGCCATATATAAAACGCATTAGTACTAAGGACGGATGGAATTTTATAAAATATACTGAACTCTGAAATTTTCTATAATAAGACAAAATATATCTTAATCGGCATTAACAAGATCTATTTTGCATTGGGACTTGTGTTGCACGATACCGTCACACGTGGTCCATTAACGCCATACATGCATGCACGTTTAATGAAATGCAATTATAATACATATTTTTGTTTATTTTTAAAATATGCAAGACATGAGTATTCATTATTGCAGAGGAATAAGTTTAATATAATTGCTGGAGTTATAGCTTTCATTAAAATTTGTATGTGCTTTTAAATTCCATAGCCTATATATATATATATGAGTATTATAGAACTTTAATGAGGAATTTTCAGTATTATTATAAATATATTTCCTGGTATCTCAGAAAAGACTTGAAACTGACAAGTCTTAGTGACTTTCGTATTGTTAAAGGATAACCGTTATCGATCCGCATAATTATTAATTAATTTTATAACGTAGTATCTATAACACTTTAAGTCAAATAAATACACATTGTGTTTACTGGAATACAAGTAGTGGATGTCATAGTAATGAAAAAAATAATAATCTTTTAGTAAGTCTGTTCCAAAGAAGACACAACCTTTAAAATTATACTCCACCACGAACCCGCAAAATATATATAAAAATAAAATACAAAAAAAAAACCAAATTCAGTTCACTGTATTCCACAAAAACTTCAAAAACTACCAACATTAGATACCTTAGGACGTTTTGAAACCACCGACCGACAGGCAGACCGACCATAAATCCAGTTTGGCGTCGTACCCAAGGGCGGTCTATATTTAGCCGCGAGTCGGGAACTCGGGACGAAGGCCAGCCGTTCCCGCCGCGCGAAGTACACCGGCCCTCACGTCAACTTGCATATGTCGATGTTTTCACTTTACTTGGATTCCATTGATCGTTGGGAGTTATATTTATACTGTTGAAATGTATTGTAGCGAATATGGTGCTGGTAGTAATATATTGCATGTAGTACTATAAGTATAGCACTGATAAGGTGTTAGGGGCACAGGGTCTGTAAGCGCAACAGTTGTGATTACGATTCCAGTTCCGGGAGTCAATTATTTTTGTTTTCCTTTCCTGTAAAAAAACTAAAGCGCGGCGTTGTGACATTCAACAGCATTTGCTTCACACTGGTACAGAAATTAAATAATTGTTTCTACCGTTTAGAATTTTATCATAATCTTGATTACTTTTGGCCGTAAAAACACTTCTACTTGGGCGTAGAATTTATTTATTTTTTAACTTTACGCTATATCTTTACTGAGGAGAGGCCGAGGAAACCTCCGTTCCCACTACGCAAAAATTTTGGCTAAAATGTTGTACAAGTTTTATTTATAAAATATATTCAAAAACAACTAGCTTTTTTCCAGACATTACGGAGTCATAGAAAAATCAAGAAAACATTACAATAAGTTTAATTCATAACATATAACAGCTATAAATATTTTACATAGTGACGTACATTTGATACCTGTGATAAGAAAGTTCTATGAAACAACTATAAAATGTAAAGATAGGTAGGTACTTTTAATTGTACTGAAAGTGATCGAATCATTCTTTATTATAAATAGTGATGTAATGAGGAAAACAATGTAAATATACAGAAGTTACTGGAAAAGGAATCAGGTCAATGTCAATAAGCTTATGACACGTTTCGCTAAGGTTTTAAATTATAGTAAATGAATTTACCGAATTAACCTGACACAATACACGGAAATTACCTAATTTTTCAACAATGTGAGAGATATAATTCTTTTATTATTTATAGGGTCTATAATATACAAAACGATTTTTTAGCTTCACGTTTTTACCGCATACTAGGGTATGATAGAGTATTAACAGTTGACCTAGTGTTAACACACTCATAATTGTGCAAATTTAAACCACACCATATTTCTGAAACATTTTAATAAACCTTTTACTTAAAGCTCAATAATAAATTCAGTGATAGTAAAACCAAGAACCGTGAGAAGTAATAACATAATCTGTGTTAAGATGATAAAATCACTTGAAGACTTCTTCTTCGAATTGTGTTGTTTGTTATCGGTCGCGCTTTGTAACCGTCACACATTATATAAATATAGAATTCAAATATTTATAATAATTAAAATCGTTCGTAAATACGGAGACTACAGAATATTATAGGATTAGAGCCCACGACCGCTTCGGTTAGCAGTTACAATCATACACCACTGCACCACCAGCAAAAACAATGTATACGCCTTAACAACCAGACACCAGACATTTTATATTTATATATTCGATTTATTATTTTGTAATGGTAGATGTATACGATCGGAGAATCGTATGTCTAACCCCGCGCTGATATTCGAACGGCAGAACAATGAAGCGTAGATGCGAGTCGAACAAGGCGGCCGCGATAGTTGTACGAGTATCTGCGTTATTTATTGAGGCGCCGCCCGAAGCCGCGGGAATTATATGATTCTGGGCAGTTTGTAGCTTTCTAACGTAAACATCGCATTCAACGGGGCTGTGTTACTATTGTTGTAACATTGTAAATGTATTGTAAATAATTTGGCTACACTCTACATTATAACCATAGCGTATGAGAATTGAGGCCAGTCGTGGCGCAGGGACAAGCGTGTGAGTGCATACTCAATTAAGGAAGTGAAATATTTAATATTTTCATTTCTTCGCTATGGTACCAGGCAAACGAGGCTACAGAAAGTGGGGAACGAAAGTATCATAACACTGAGTTCCCTTTGCCTACTCTGCTACATGAGATTAGGAGAGAACGGGATACAGCGTGAAGCTGTATAAAAAAATATAAATAACCCGAACAATAAATACGCCCACTTATGGATTGCATATCAAGAGCTGCATTCAATCATATTCAATTGTTTATTTGAAAGAAACGTTCATTATTCGCTCACCTGTAGGTATTGTGATTTCGCCATAGCTCGAGTCACGAACTGCCCTTATCGTATTGTATATTTCAAAACGGTGAAGGGATTGATGCATAAAGAGCGCTGAGAAGTTCAGACCAACTATCATAGTAGATGCATTGTAGTAATATACTAAAATAAGATAAATTAAACAGCGTTGCACACCTCCTGGTTATTTAATAAAGATTCTAATTAGCATACATTTGCATACTTAAAATGTAAACTCAAGAAAGTCACGGCACCCACATTCCTAACGCGCAACAATGTTACTTTACACCGCGCTTGGCATATTACCCTCAGTGGATTTATCTAGTAGGTAGCTAGGAAAAAACATGCGATACTAGCGATTAACAAGAGGACTCGTCCAAACTGGTTCCGAGGCTGGCGAGAAAAAGCGGGGTGGTTACCGAACAGGGTCGGCGCCATGGCTCGGCCTTCGCCCCCCGCGCCCGGGCCGCGCCCCCGCCCGCAAGGACGTCGCCCGGGTTGCATAACCGCGCACGCAACGATACCGTTCCGTACGAGATGCGCGGGCGCACGATCGAACACGACAGATATGACATTCATCATACATCACTAAATTACAAACTATAACCGATATTTATTGATCGATCTTTATTTGATATTTTGATTGTTTCCGCATTCCAAATTAGACTCATCAATAAACAATTATTTATTAAATGTTTTTGCATTTAGCAAGATTAATTAAATATAATTTTTAACAACTTACCTATCAAAAAACTGATTTCTGTATGAAAAACAAAAATGTCTTTTATTTGTCATATAATAATTTCGAGATCAATTTAAATTTAATTGTTTGACAATAAAAAATATTGTATAATTGAACTTGTATGCGACGACGAGTCCAGAATCAGATATTCCGAATACTTTATCGACGGAAAGCAATAATCTAACTCTGATCGCAACTCAGTAATTGTAGGAACTGGCTGCGGCCAAACGGCGCCGGGGGTTAAAATGATAATAGCCACTCGATGTTGAACTAATAACGTCTATATATTCCTCTAGGAGATAATGTGTATCTGTCAAAACGGAGCGAGCACGCCGCTCTATCATGTATTGTTAGACCAACAAGATCTATAATCGCGGCAAGGATTACAGATGATGATCTTTAGTAGGAAAATAAATGTCAAAATCGATGAATGCCACGGAATGCCTCTCGGAGTTATTAGCCTCGCTATTTATTGTTATATTTGCGTATAAATGATTGGTTGCGATTGTACGAGGAGTTTTGCGCTGTGTTTATTTCACTGGGTGGTGATATTATTGAGACATTAAAAATGGTATTGTTAATTTATACTCTGCTATAAATACAGCCCTTGCCTCTATAGTTAATGGCGGTAGAGTATGTCCATATCTTGTAAAGGCAGTAGGAAAGTACTCAACATGAGACATTAACATGTTAATTGATCGATACATATATGATATTTTCAATAACATTCTTAGAAAATTATTACCAGAGCTCTCTTATGGAAATCACATTACAATTGTACATAATGACATTAATTATAATCTGGAATGCCATAACTGTAGCATTATATAATTGCGAGTAAGCAAAAAAGGCGATAGAATAGGTGCTTGTTGAATTTTAATTATATTAGTTCTCTTACCTAAGACAAACAATATAGCGAATTCTTCGTGGAAATCATAAATAATTGATCATACCTGAAACAATAAAAACGTTGCTATTAAAATATATTAAAACGACAATTGAAGCCTTTAACTTAGCTTTGCTACCTTCAAGTTAAATTTGTTTGAAAGTGTGCCAACCAATAAGGATACCAAAGAAATAATAAATAAATAAGGCAATTTCTTAGAATTTTACATCACACCAAGGTCAGTGAATTCAGTATGCTGTCTGATGGAGCCGTTAGGCCAACTGTCCTCAATAAATACCATAAACAACGTCTAGAGGTTTCCTGATTTGTCTCCCGGACGCGTTTTGTGCGGTAGGGTCAATTATATAGTTTAATATCAGATTTTAATATCCATGTTAGTGCAGTGTAACAGTGTCTCATTGTCACTCATTGATTGTGGGTTCAATCTGCTTTCGGGGGACAAAACGCAATGTCTAGAAAATTGGATAGAAAGTGGACAGCAAAGTGTCTTAACCCTCTTTCTGCCTCCTTCCCTATGCGGGACAACCGTGAAATTGTTTTTTTTTAATGTTTAGTTTCGATGTCTATTTCGAATTTTCTGTAGAAACCCTCTACAGATTGCTATGCAGCATTGTTACATTGAACAAGCAGCTATAAATCCATCACTGAATTGAAATGCTATTGGCCGTCGAAAAACTGGCTTGGACGTGTCGAGATTTACTGAGGGATGTATTATTTGGTTTCTTTTAAGTTATTAAAGGTAAAAATTACAGCTATACGTTATATATTATGGTCTAACTATTCTATTTCTATTATGCATACAAACTACAATATAAGATAAATATTTTAAGCGGAAAGTAGAGATTAAAATTGTTAAGACAATTTGTTTTTCAATTGCAATTCTAAAATGGACGACTACCTATTAAGTATGCCTTCTTATCCACGAGTACTTTGTACCGGCGTCCGATATCGGATTCAGTCGATATATCAATGTTTCAATTCTGCGATATTCGCCGGCGAAACGTGAGATTTCTCGTGCAAATTTAGGCGGGCGCGTGATTGAATTTCGCTATTTTGTATTTCAAACACACAGTAAACGTCGAATGGCGTAAGCATTACTGAATGACAAACCGACAATATCGATTTATCAAAGGCAGAAACAAACGGACTTTGTGAATATTCATTTCTGTTTCATAATAAAGAATAGAGCTCGTATTATCTATACAAACATTAGTTTAGGTTCTTTATATACATTTTTTTAAAGTATAAGTTGCCAAAAATCATATAATAATCGCCAATTGTGGCGCAGGGGCCCAAGCGTGTGATTGTAAACGCGAAAGGTTTTGGGTTTGATTATCACTCGAAGAACTCTGGTGTGGTAAAGGCAAAATGCGGCGTTAAGTTCCGCAACTCAACACACAATGCTTCTAGAATTCGGCAGAAAGTAGTATCTTAAAATCTAGACTCCCACTGCCTACTCTGCTACATTTGTGATACAGCGTGATGCTGATAAAAAATAATATATAATAATCAGTAAACAAAAAGACCATTATTTCCATAAACTAAGTACTTACTATGTATCGAATACGGTACGATATTTATACGAAACAATTTTGATAAATGATCCATGCTATTTCAATGCCAAATCCGTGCGAGATCGATGAGAGGCCAGACCTTCTATTTTCCCGTGAGAATCAACTCTTGTTACTTACTTATTGGAATTAAGGAATTTTTGAATACCAAACGTGACTGCAGTTTCATTGCAGTTAAAATTTTAAGACCTTCCGTTTTCAGTTTTTGCTTTCGGTTTTTACAAATGCCAAAAAAATAATCGAATCAACACGTACAATATACAATATATATAGACAATGATGCTTTTTAAAAATTAATGATGCTTACAATAATGATTAAGTCTCCAACGATAATTACTTCACAAATAGAGTCATGAACGGAAAGACCTTTTGTTTTTAGTGGTTCTAGATATAGGGAATTTATGTTATTATACTTTTGTTTACAAATTCTATTCTATATTACATCTATCCTTGAAAATATGCTATATAACAACCATAGATAAGAACACGCTAGGTTTCAAAAGCTAGATCCACATGTTACATACAAAATAAAAACATTAGAAGGCTATAAAAGTTAAAACGTTAATTCCAGTAATTTATGTATAATGCATAATAGTTGGGCATGTAATGAGCGCGAATCGGGTCAAGTATACCGGAAGGCTGGCCGCTGCGCACGCGCGCCCTATTCAATCTTTATCATAAGCAACACAATGGCTGCAGCACGATTCGGTCGTATCTATTACGTTCAACAATGAACCTTTTAATGACAATAAGTGGATTTTCACGGTGCGTCTACGACCGCTATAAACTCTCGAGATTTATATTTGTTTATACGTTTTCAATTAGATAAAGTAGAATGGACGGCTTCTATATGTTTTAATAATTTATTGAGAGATTAAGTAACGAATGATAACATGAGATTTATGAAAGGACCGTAGGATTAAATTTATACTAATAATAAATGTAAAAATAAGTTAACTGATATTATAATTAAAAGGCTTTTCGTGTTTAGAAAAAAATGAACCTAAAATATATGAACCCAAACGTAAAAGACTTAAAAATAGTCAAATTTTAATTAAGGCATAAGTAGATAGATTCAAAAGACAATAGAATTATAGAGTTCTTAAAGATATATATATACGTAAACTAAGGCTTTATTAAAAGATATTAAATTTGCAGCCGTCGTGCGTGGACATAACTTCGTGTCGTAATCTGCCCAGTTGATTTATGGCAAATTAATAGATCTATTATGGTAACTCAGAGTGGTCCGGGAAAATGTCAGAGACCTTTCCTTATAGCCAAGATAATTATACAGGACAACAACATATGTGAACCAGAGGTATAAAAAAAGTAACCAGTTCCTAGTTTCCAGAAATATCTAAAGAGATGATGAATAACTTACGCAAATCTTCTTTTAACATTAAACAGATTATAAATAAAAACTAACTACAACTAAAATGTGATACTCATCTACAGCAGTCTCTAGGAAGTGTAGTATACAAAGTATGACGCCAGAGGGCCTACTGGTTACAACCAGAGATTTATGTTCTCGTAGTAGAATATCCTACATCCGGCAGCCACTTTCCCTGCAAACTCCTTTGAACTGTACCGCATCTACGCGCAATTTAAAAAGATTCTATACAATCCGCCGCTGCAGATATGATAATAGGGGAACAAGAGGAAGATGGCCAAGTAATCTCACTTTATCTTTAATACATGGAAATTTTGCGATAATGATCAAAATAATTTCGCGTTAAATATGTTTAATGTAATTTAACAGCTGTCAACGAATCTAGGTAGCAATTGAGTATTTGAGCGAACATAAGCGCGATAACTTAGCCACCGCCCTTGACGAATAAATATGGCACTTCAAAAGGCCTACTTACCTATACCCTTCACCGAACGGTAAGAAATACGAGCAAACCAGTCTGTCCACAACAAAATTTAAATATATAATTTTATAATTACGCTGTCACAGTACATTTCAATAGGTGATAGATTAATTGACATTATATTACGCGTTAATATATAATTAACTTAAACCAATGAGCAATAAAACAAAATAATGAATAGTCTGTATAATTACAAACCAAGAAATGGAACGCAATAATCGCATCGCTAAAAGTAGAGCAGTTTCTTAATAAAAAAATATCGTCGGCGGTGGTTAAAGTTAAGATCGCAATCAAGTGTTGCCGGAACCGCAAACCATAAGGTTTCGCACGCTAAAAAAGGGAATAAGCATTACTTTCGTTTCGAAACAATGCTCGGGCGCAATTGACTTTATGAGTGAAATCGCTTCAAATAGGAAACGGTCGAACTGAACTAATTTGATTCGCCAATTGCGGAAATCTGAGAATACCTACATATATGGGAACATTGTGTGAAATTTAGAGCTAGTCGTGTATGCTCGAGGTGTATCGTCTAACAAGAAACGTGTTGTGAAGGTAATCATTACTTTCAGTGAGTGTTATAAAGTTTGAAAATCCTTAATTGTGCAATAAATTGTAGAGAATTAGTATATTATACATATAAAATACATATATTTAATGTCAATTTCGTAATACCCAAGATAAATAGAAATAACAAGAACAACAAATTCGTATAATATGTAAATGTGTTAAAAAAAACTTTATAAAATATAAAATAAAGTTTATTTATAACTTCCCATTAAAATGTGATACGTAGGGCCTTAACGGCAAGGACGTACAACCGCTTATTAGTGCGCGTGCGAGACATGCTCAGGCGCAGATCGTCGATAGCTTAGGAAAAACATTACTGTAGGCGTACGCTACAAAAACTATCTAGTTTAGATACCGACGTAGTTTTAATTGCGAACTCTGTTTATATTAAACCATTACATTGCATTATATGCGAAGAATGTTTATATATTATTATGTTGTTTAACTTATCATGAACAGTTTCTTTTTTCAAGTTTATCCGGGCTTTTCTCAATATTATAAATAATTAAATTCTTTATAGTAAGTGCTTTAAAATATCTGAAAGTGTTTAAATTTATCAATTAAATAAAGTTAATAAGGTAACGAAATACATAAGTGGCAATTACTGATTTTCTGATAATAATAGTAATTTGCGTGAAACCTATAATTTACTTAAACAGAAATGTAATTTTAATGTCATTCTTAAACTAGAACCAGTTAACTCTGTAGCTGTAAGGTGAATATATAAAAATGAATAAATGTTTTTAACAACATTTTTTATCGCTTGAAGGATACTAGATTCGATGTTAGATAGTAGCAAGCCATCGATCAAATGTTTACATAATAGATTATTAGTTAGCCAGTGGCAAGTGGCAAGCGAACGAAGTACACAGATCAACTTGTTTATCAGAAGCGGACCTTGACTTTTACTTGTTCGTGCTATAAAATATTTTATTACAATTGAAATTATCATTTTAATAAAAAAAAAATTGCTATATGAAACAATTGTTGTATGAAACATTTATTAAGCAAAGACTCGCTAAATAAAGAATTGATTTTGACGTGAAGTGAAGAAGAAGAATAATCATGAAGATTTTATATTTTACACTTTTTAGGATAGCTATTTGCTTTTAGTGCTTTGCATAATTTTAAATTACGACTAAAGCTTTCATTCTCATTGCGCTCCAAACAACCGTGTGCACTAGATTTTACTAAAAATGAAAAGCTGTTTTTAACTATTCCTTTTATAAAATACATTTTGTATTTTAGTTTTTTCAAATGATATGAAATATATTTTATATTTTGTACTGTATCACATACACAGATAAAACATGAAAATAAGAAAACATCAGGCACTGAGCGATGTTTAACGCATTACCTTTATTGTTGGACCGGTAGTATAAAAAAGTGTTAACGACGGCGACAAGTGCTTCCTAGAAGAAGAACAACCTGCTGTTTACTCTGGACCTTAACCTAAGCAGGTACAGTAAGTAATTCAAAATGGAATCTCTCCGCTGAGAAATACACAGCCGCGATCAAAAACACCGCAAACACTCAATTAGCGTTTTCCTAGAATTCGTTTATCCCTAGTAGAGAAAAAAGGTCCATAGAAATGTCGGACGTCGTGTGACCCGGTCACGACACGGAACCGACACGGCTGGCGATTTGTACGACATACTGGTGAATTGCCCACTTATTAGTATTAGATACGGATGGAGACTAACAGGGCGCGCTGAACATGTCGCCGTATCGAGTCTCTACATCTGAAATTTATAGCCGCATTTGCCTAGTTTGCCTGTCAATTAAAAATACTAGTTTTTCTAACAAAAACGAGCTTTTTGTTCACTTCCTTAAGATTTATTCGGCTATGTTTATAGTGTAAGTTGGTTAATTCTGAATGTTAACATGCAGCATCTATCTTATTAAATTAAATTAGAACTAAATACTAAATTACGATAGGACCAGTTGTTAAAATACATATTTGAATTTCTCAACTTTCAGGGGATCAGGTTTAAAATGAAAATACTCTCTCATTTATCTATCACTAATTAAAAAGTGGATTTAAAATAATATTCTTATTCTTAATTGACTATGGAAGCTTATAATAAAATAACACCTTTGAAAAATACATTTTTAAATAAATATATTCTTGTTAATCTCTGACATAAGTACAAGTCATATATCACAGTTAGGTAACGTAACATAAATTACCAGCAAAAAATGAACAATAGTTACGAGCTGACATAACAGGACACTTCTGGTACAAGTTGAAGGTGACTCGACGTGACAGTGACAGTGGCAGTGACAGACAGATAGCTGGTCCGATTATACGGATTGTATGTGCTACTCGCAAGAGGCGGGGTAAAGTTGTGTGGGTGTTAATATAATAATAGACAGTGTTGAAAAATTTAAATTTAACTTTTAATAATGCCTTATTAGCAAATTTTGCTATGTGAATTTTGAATATTTTCGTTTTCCTTGGCTGCTGCCGCTTCCTTGATTCCTGATTAAGAAAAATCTTATACTGTCAGCATTAAAAGTATGTTGATTCCAATCAGACAGTCAAACAAAGAAGATAATATCTTAAATTCAAGATGTTTATTATTTATTTATTCATAATTCAAATAACTTAGCAACAATAAATTTTTGGTATAAAGAAACCATACCACATAACAACAGAAAGATTATATCAATAATTTCATACGACACTGATTGCTCCATCCACCCACTCAAAAATATACGATACCAACCAACCATCCGCTCCAATAACACCGGTTTCGCGTCACGTTTAACGGCCAGTGAACGTAAGGTCAAGTAGTAAGCTGTAAGTACAACATTGTAATACAAAAGTATATAATTAAATATTTATTATTTTAGTTCCTAGGATTACAATAGTAATTAGTAAGACGGTAAGGGCACTGTTATAGAGCAAAATCATCTAGCTGTCAGAGTGGAATCGCGATAGTGTGTTTGACCCCACTTGGCCAATAAATACCACTCTAAAATGTCTCAAAATCGAAAACAGACAAAATGTCAGAAAACTGTTGTATCTTTACACTGTTTTTTTTTTAGTCTACTCTACTTCAGGTAGGATAGGCCGCAGAGCCGGAGAGCAGAGGCAGAGATATCTTCCAGAGGGGGGGCCTATAGATTTATTCACTCAATAGAGAAAGTTGTGAAGTTATCTTAAGATAAAGAAGAGTGACTAGTGACTCATAATTTTCACCATTCTATGATTTCAAGTATTATAATTTCCAACTCTTAATTTCTTTAGAAAATAATTTGATTGTCCCATTGAAATGTTTAATACAATAATACGACATTAATTTAATAGATTAGAATCAGTGAGCGGGACCATTTGTCATTGTTTGATGACTCGTTCATAGTAAGCATTTAATTAAATTTTATGCAGCGCTTACAATGGTAGAGCTATTGTCAATTTTGTCTTGGAAAGTTTATGAGTCTCCGTCACATTAGGGAGAGTATTAAAGATTAGGAATGATAAATATTCCTACATTTAATGAGTTTTAGATACTTTGCACATGTAAATATATATTTTTTAAATATATGCATAATTAAGACTTTTGAACTTAACTTCACGCTTTATCCTTAATGAAGACTTTTTGTTTTTATGATTACAACACATTTGCAATAAAACTAATCAAACGGATTAATCAGGTATGTTTTATTATAGGAGAGTATCTTATAACAGAACTCTAACCACCCTCTTTCTATCTTTACCAGAGCGGAGTTTCGACGAGATTTGCCTCGTTAACGGGCGTCGGAGCGCGGAAACGAAAATATAAAATATT
This sequence comes from Heliconius nattereri, assembly GCA_013403645.1. NCBI lineage: Eukaryota > Metazoa > Arthropoda > Insecta > Lepidoptera > Nymphalidae > Heliconius > Heliconius nattereri. The sequence goes on from JAAIXI010000237.1 coordinate 1,795,276, forward strand.
TCATTCCCTTGAGTGAGAATCGAACCTACAACAGCCGCACGTTTGTGCATTGTTGCGCATGACATGATATTAAATATACGGACGGAACTCGTACAATTATTCAATCATGAATTACTCTATAAACATTTTTATAAAATTAAACAGAAGTCAAATTGAAAATATAAAAATATTACTCAGCTATTAACCAAAAATAAATCGGCAGTGGTGTTCAAAGGGCCTTTAAAGGTGTGACTTCCTGGAAGTGGCGTGGTGTGACTGTGGACAGCGAAGCGTCGAAATTCAATAGTTATTAAATGTTTACGTTTGTCGACACATTCCGACATTTAGTGTGGCCTCACAGCTCTGAAGGGTCAACAGAATCAGAAGGATAATTCACGAATAATAAATACAGTAGCCGACTGACTGTATATATTTTGCTTACCAAGGCGAGTACGTACTTGTTAATATTTTGACTTGTATGTAGTATTTGTATATTTTTTATACTATTATGTTTATTTTAACGAATTAACTAACTACGCTCTACGCTATTAACGTATTTTAATAACACAACGTATAAAAAAGGAAAGTATTGCTCGCTGCTCTGCAGTTTAGTCAAAAAGGAAATAACTAATAGGAGGTAATCCTGACTGCAAGTAGGCACAGTGAGTTGCATCGAAACCTCCCAATTAATCTCGAACTCGCAATCATTGTGTTTTTACTTCCCAGTTGCGCTTCAATGGCGTTCCATTCTCAGTAAGCTTAGAATTAAAGTTCAGCATCAGCCTAGAAAATGTTGTAAGTCAACATTGATTGCACCAATTTCCCTAACATTTTAGACATCTGACTGTTACAAAACAAAAAACTAACATTACACAGCAATTATAAAATACAGTTACATTATTTTAGTCTCGAGTAGAAATTTGATCCAATAGTTTATTAGAACGTGGTAGTTGTCAATCACCCTACCGGATAGCATGTAAACATACACCATAGAACATTAATCGACTTCCTTTCTTTTTGTTTAACCATATTTCTTTTCTCGGAAAGTAAAGGTGTTAGAAATATAAATATACATTCTGCTGACAAACATTATTGATTTTGAACTTTAATGATTATTCCATAAAAGCATAACAGTTAAGTGAATCACAAAATCATACAAATACACATATCAATGTAGTAAACAAATTTTGGTATAATCTATATATATAAAAGGACTTGTCCTCACTGACTGAGGTAAGACGCACGCACAGCCGTAACTGCTGATGGTAGAAACGTGAAATTTAGACAGATGTTTACTTTCGTAATCTGGACATCCACTAAGAAGGGATTTTGAAACATTTTAACCCTAAAGGGGTGAAATAGGGGTTGAAAGTTTGTATGGAAAAAATTTAAATCAGCACCAATATTTATAAAATTTGAAATTTAGATTTTTGAAAGTATTTAATTGAACACGTGTTTCATCGTTTTCTAGAATTCTCCCCATAAGGGTGCAAATAAGGGGTTGAAAGTTTGTATGGAAAAATCTTTAAAACGCCGCCGATTATTATTATAAAATTTGGAGTTTTGACTCTTAAAAATATTTCATTGAATATGTGTTTCATGGTTTTCTAGAATTCACCCCTAAGTAAGCAAGCGAAGCTGCGCGCGTCTGCTAGTCTGAGATAAAATAACAAAAAATATAAATTTACAATATATAAATAAACACAAAGTCAAAATTCATGCAAAACATTCATAAGTTGACCGGTAAGTGTTCCACACGAGGTTGCCTCATCCCGCCCACTGAGAAAAACCATAAGAAGGCACTGTAAAACGCCCACTATCACCGAACTGTGCCGCTTCGGTTTGCACAATTGTTATCGCGGTGATAAGCTGGAGAGCACACGTTGTGAAACTGGGACGGAGGTAATGAAGTACGCAAGTTAATTGCCTGCGCATATGTTTAATAAGACATCACTGCAAGTTCTGTACTTGGACTGTTTGTCTTCTTTCACAACTCTCGATAATTGTTTGGTTTTTACACTTTACAAATTATTTCTTGCAACAACTTTTTAAATGTACATCAAATAATCAACTTCACACTATCCCGTATATGAACTTATTGTTAAAACATTCTGATCCCCATTTCTTGCCAATTTTTTTTATGGCATTGCGTGTGGAGTGGCGAAACTCAACGCGGGGCTTTTGACATTGTATGCCAGAGCGAAGAAATGAAAAAAATAATAAATAAACATTCATTACCCCAAGTGGAGATGAACCCAGAACCATCACGTTACAGTTAAACCCTAGTCCTTGCCCCTGCGCCAGATAGGCCTGCTGCCTATCAGAATGTGAACTATTTATTACCTTCCTATATTCAAAATATACTAACAAGTACCGTCAGAACGTCTAACAAATTTATTTTATTAGCACCTTTCCAGTGTTATAAAATCGTTAATAAAATGTGATTTTGCGCAACGAGTAGGCGTTAGGAGCCACGGATCGTCGCTCTAGATGCGTCGGGACAATGCAGTTGCGCCAGCTGCTTTACGCAAGCTAAATGCGCTATTTGCGAATCATGGAAACCGATCTATGAACTGGGTTTGTCTGGCACGGTCCTAGCTGACTTATCGCGATTGTTGATATCGAGGACAGATCGATATCCAGATATGAAGTTATAAATAGGATTTCCATTTGAAGTGAAACAAAGATATTGGATTCAGTTGCTAATCTCTAAATGTTTTACATTTTTATACTTTTAGTCCTAAGAACTGCTCGTGCCGTCATTTTAACTAGTATTTTATCTAAAGATTGACACAGCCTAATTACTAGAAGGTCAACGGTCCACGGTGTTAGAAAAAAACAACAGCATTCCGCAACTTAAACAATCATTGTAAGAGCTCAAACAATAGTCTCTTAGTGATCGCATCTGAATGTATACTCGCCAAAACACTTCATAAATCACTTTAGTCCATCACGGAATTATCCACTTTAAAGTTAGGTGACAAAGTTGTTATTTGCAAATATTCATTGTTAATTTTAGAGATACTGTATCGTGGGAAAGATAGCAGCAAATATGCGACAATGTGCTTTTATGCGCTCGTATATTTCTCAGTATTCATTGCAATGGTCCTGGTAGTGGTCCACATTTTTTGTACCAACATAACAGAGGACCATCAATCACGGTCTCGCACAACCCACTTTTATTTCCTGCATTTAAATACCTGGCTCTTAAACCACTTAGTGAGTAAAGCAAAATAATTAAATATGCTCTATAAACCTAATTTTTGTCTGTAAGATGTATACTTTTTTTATTTGATCCATCTTCGTCTATTATTTGTATAGAGCGGTCATTACTTTATTATATACAATAAAATTCGCCTCTCATGACGCTGTCAAGTCTAGAAATTGCGAATTGTGTCTTTGTTGTGAGAAACATGCAAATGAATTGAAAACGATGCCAGTGTGAGTCAGTGGAGAGGTTCGTAATTAACGCCTGGAGTGCTAACTGGCGCCCGCAACGACTATGACAGGCAGCTTCCTTTTTGTCTAGGTCATAACACTTAGCCATCACATCTAAGATTTTTTTAAAGGACTTAATAATGGTTTAAAGTAAAAAAGTTACTAGAAAATACGTTTTATAAACACAAAATGTACAAATAAGATGATATACTTAAATCTATATAAGTGATAAAAATTGTGCTAGCGTTCCAAGCTATGTAAATATCAACTTTTTATTAGCAAAGATTGTAGTACTTTTACAAAGTATCTCCTCATAAATAGTTTCGAAACTATTTACTTTTTATCGCCAGACACAGAGGCGCTGTTTGAAATAGTATACGTGATTGAGCTTTTGCCAAATGTGGAACGATACTCTTGGCGTGGTTTCCTTTCGACGATTTGAGCACATTTATTTACATATTCTATACCGAATCAAAATTAAGTAAATATTATTTTAACAACATATAACAGTAACATAAGAAATTCAAAACTAAGCAAATATCTATAGCCAAACCTGTTAAATCCTCAACATTATAAAAATGTAGCTTTCAACGGCCGCATTTGTGAATAAAGTTTTTTGTGTTTCTAATATTTGTCACGAATACATAATGAATTAGAATGTCACATACAATAGCTAAAGTATTTTCAACATAAAACTAAGGACATATGCAGTAAAATCGCTTAGAGTTGCCAATTTGAAGTCCAGTTTGGCGAGCGGCGACGCGCCCGGTGAGTCACAGACCGGCTGCGGATCTAATCGCCGAAACCGTTGGATGTAATAAAAATTCAAATGTTTTAACTGATGCCAGACAAACGGTCGCGCCTCGATTACTTTCAAACATGTAATTGACAAAATTTATATTTAGAATACAAACAAGCCTTTCAAGCTATATTCGTAAAACTATTGCACGGCTCATTTAAGTCACGAAATAATTAATCAAATACGTAAATAAAAATAATTTTCAATCTATTACTGCTTCCATTATCTTCGTACTGGGGACTTTAAAGATAAGTAATTAATAATTAAAAATAATTTAATCAAACCAATCTAAAAAAATATGAATATAAGTAGGTATAACAAATACGTTTCACAAACGTTATTGCATTGTTTCTAGCTAAATCACATACTAGTCCAAAACAACATATAACCCTATTACAGACTTATTGATTCCTTCATAGAAATATGGCATTATCCATAAAACAGCCACAGAGACCGGGAACTGGCTTACCTAAATCCAAAGTCACGAATAGATAAACACAATCGCAAAGTTTCTTCAAAAGCGAGCTTATTGCTCGTGACAATTATTGAATAAGATTTATTTCTTGAATGAGAATTGTATGGCGTGTAAAGAAAGTGAGATTGATGTCTTCGAAATAAGACATTATTTACGACAGCACGAGGAAACATCAATTACGGCTTAAGTGACATTAAGTCACTCGGACCGATTTAATGTTAGTTAAAAGTTTTTTACATATCTTACGATTGTTGTAAAATATCTACCACAAATCTGAGAGACAAATTTTAATTTATTTACATCCAAAATACGACAATATCCTTATATCTCTAGGAATAAACTACAAAATATTTAATAAACAACCAAAACTAATTAATTATACGCATACACAAAATAAACTATCATATAAAATAAATCACGCCAAAGTCAATATTTAAAAACTTCGTTCAATCGATGTTAGTGGAACGAATCGTGCCAGTCTGTTTTATTCGACTTTTACAATAAACACGCCATATTAACAACAGTGCAAAGCAGTATCGAGTGATTTATAATTTAAAAATTAAATTGTTTTCTTACAACTAAATTAAAACGTAAAATTTAGTTATAAGAAAATCAGTCCTCGCGCAATGGCACAAGCGTGTTAATGTGCAGGGTGATGAATTACGGTGGAAAGTAAAGAGCAGAGTGACTTAGCACTAGGTAAGGTAAGAGCAGAAACACTCTTGAAGATATTTTTTTTACATTCATGCTATATCATGTTGCAGAGTAGAAAGAGGGAGCCTAAATGTTAAGACACTAAGCTGTCCAATTTCCGCCGATTTCTTGAGGCAGTGCATGTTAAATGGAGGAACTTAACGCCGTGTATGTTTGTGAGCGAAAGGTAAAATTTTACTTTTTCCCGATACTGTAGGGATGTTCGTCTCTCTTCGTACTTTCCTATACTCCCCAAGGCATATTTTTAATGTGTTATTCCGCTTACGATTTATTCTATTCCGATTTACGAAAGAAACCTTCTGTAAAAGGTATTACCTTTTTACTTAAAAAGTCCCTAAATAAAAACAGATAAAAAAAAAGCTATTTTTCTAACTTTCTACATTGCGCAGTCACTCAGTAACGGAAGAGTTATTTATTTATACATTTTACGAATATAAATGTGTCAAAACTCATTCGGTTTCAAATGATGTTGACCGCACGTTTTGTTGTTGCGGCAAGAGGTGTGACTTGTTGATATTGAACTAATTATAAATCCATTTGTAGTGTGACAATTCTCTGTTCATTCATGTCTTTTACTTTTGTTTCATTATTTAGTAAAATATGTAAGAATATATCATTTATATATGTACATACATGTGAAGCATTTTGTTCTAAATTCAAAGTGTATTTATTACATTTTAGTTTATTCTTCAAGCCAAGAAAATTAAACAAAACTACTTAACATTCCATGAACTTACTGTGTGAGTGTATATCCCGTTGCAAGGTGACCGGTGACGAGCTCAGAGCAATGCCTGAGCTTGCGACCCAACTAAGACCCAACAATAAAATTAAGAGCCTTAAAATATACATAAACGCAAATAACATATATTTTAAAGAAAAAAAAACAATTTCTTAAATAATAAAAATAATCAACTGAAACAATCACAATATGAAACATGTGTATTGTTATAATGATTTCAAGCAAAATCTAACTCTAAATAGCAATGTAAGACAATTGGCACCATGACATTGACCTTCCCAATTAGTGACCGCATTCATTAAAAGTTTGCCACGACACCTTATTAATCATAGGCGACCGTAATGTGCGTTAGAAGAAGATATGCAAGGATGTGAATCAAGCATACAATGGAACGAAATAAAATAAATTGTTAACTTATATTTTAAGGTAAATCACCTATTTGAGTTGAGAGAGAAAAAAAAACCAACGAAACGACCAGAAACAAAATGTTTCTCTGTGTCAGAAATGGAACCCAAAATCAATAGTAACCCTAAGTCATAAATAGCAATCCAAAGGCGGTACGACAACCACAAAATATTAAAATATTATTATAAAAACATTTTTTTTATTTCAACAGATATTTAATAATAGTAAATAGTGTAATATTGTATAGTAAAATAATTTAAACAATAAATTTTAATACAATAGTTCAGACGAATCTAGAAAGATTAAAACAAAACTACGCATAGCTGCGCACGCGCACGTCCATCGGTTGACATTGACACGCTTAATTACACGACGAGCACCGCTAAGAAATCAATTCATTCAAACGTCACTCGATCCTTAGAGTCGATGACTACCAACTACTAAATAAACAATATGAAATTATCCAAACGAACAATGTTAGTTCGTTAATCTAATGATGTAGATGGCGATGCTTAGTGTTTGGAGTAGGTACTAGACATTCATTATGGGTACGATAATGAATTTTAATTAATATTTTTTCTGGCTATTATTAATGTTTATTATGACTATTGTCTTGTGATTCAGACAGGGTTAAGCCATGTGCTATTTAAAGGGTAAAAATTTCCTGCAAGTCTTGCAAAGAGACAAAATAAAGAAAAAAAAAAAGATTACGATCTAAAATACGAAACTTTAGTTTACTTTACTTTACGAGTTAATTTAACACTACCTAAGGAGTTTTTTAATTATTTTTATTATTATATGTATCAAAAAGGTTTTTTAAGCATATTATTAATTCAAATGCTAACCGCGACAATTTCAAAAACCGGCGCTAATGTTTTTATATACCTACACATAATTTCTTAAAACAAATTTATATCAGACATTATGGGGCTACAAACATCGTGTTTTTCTTCATAAAACAACCTAAGAAGCAATAACATTTTTTATATTCTTCATTATGGAGCTGCGGTTATCTAACGAGATGTTACAATATCATTTTAATTACTTTCACTATAAAAAATAAAAATCGTTTCGCGCGAACTCGTTTGATTTCTTCTTAAGAGAGGTTTTTTTCACTCATAATTATGCAACGCACCGAGAGGATTACTGTGAAGTAATTTTATCTCAATCAGCGTTGGACACATTATGTCGATATTATTTATATTGTCATCATATTTAGGTGTGTAGCTAGATTGAATATTTTAAAGGAATATTTAAAGTATATAAATACGTAACAATAATGATTATTAATCTCAAGTATATGGACGAATACAATCAAGTATAGACTAATTATTAATTTTTACGCCTCTTCCATGATTTACTGCCCAAAAGGAGTCAACCTAATATGTCACTGTTTTATTTTCGGGCATTTAGCAGCAGGTCCCACTGACGCCCATATCCCACTTTTCCTACAAAAATACCTATATGATATAAATATTATGTAAGCATGATTCCTAGTCCCATTTAATCATAATCATCTCACGTTTTCAAAGTATAATAATTATAGAATACAATACAATACAAATATGTACCTATTTTGTATCATCATATATTTTAATGGAAAATACAACTTTCGTACAGTAACAGTCTTACACAACGCAATAACTTCTATATAATAATAACATAACATAATCCGCATAATAATCTTTGCAAGCAACGTAACTGATCAATTCGTTATCCACCAATTCCAATAGCAAATTGGATCGTGGCCTTGTAATTGTATTCTAATGGTGAACGAAATATTCTATTGTGCGCCTGCGCACCTTCACTGCAGCGAGGACATGTTGCTGCGTTCGCGCTTGACATTTTACAGCTTTATCTAAAAGGTTCTAATATTATCCTGTCAGCATAAATTACTGCGTAGCCTATCCAGCAGTGCTGTTCCGATGCCCAAAGGCAGAATTGTAATTGGGTATTGTTATAATGTTTATGTTAAAGGTTAAGTTAATGTCGAGGAAAATATTGACGTCATAAATAAGACTAGAGTGCCATAAGCCATTGGACGCATTGATATAGTGGTTGTAGCAATATAAGGTCTTTATACTAATACAACTCAAATTTTCGCTAGGCAGATGTGCGAACGCTCGTGCGGTTTGGATTGTTAATCCGCACAGCTGCATGACAAAGGAACATAAATCTAAAGCTGTTTGTGTGAATATATAGTTAGAAAAATTGTTACTATCCCATATATGAAATTAAAAAACGAGGACTTCCCTTATTAATAATAAGGTACACATGTGTCAACGAAAGATAAAAAGAGTTTTGTAGTATGATTTTTGATTTAACAAAAAAAATCTTTATTTTAAAACGATAACTACTTGTGATATGTAATATAAAAAAACAATAACGAATCTATATTTCTTATTTATGGTGTGACGACATTATTTTTAGTTCACATTAAATATATTATGAATTCCAATCATTCGCGATAGATTAACAAACATTAAACGATCCACAAATAGATATTAGCTATCTAAATGGCTATCTTGTTAGAATTACAGCACGCACACTGAGTTAAGGCGAGTAAAAAGCGTTAGGCCGATGTGAACGGTGCGCGCGCCGGCGCCAGGATGCGGCTTATTAAGGCAATTAGAAGCTGATCTATTGCTGTGATGCGCTAAAAAAGAATTGTCCGTGGAATTTAAATGTAGAACTAGTAGACGTTGTGCTAAAAATTTTAATTAAAATTTAAAATATAAGAACTAACCATAAATCATTGGATCAAAAACATGTTATATAAACATAATGACTGAAATGAAAAATATTGTGTCTAGTTAATAAAAAGGTGGGCATGTGATATATTTTAAAGTGGAAGAAAGTTTAATTCCACAGCCACCAGCAAACGATAGACGAAACACTAACTAATCCATCCCATAAATCTCTATGTGGAACAACCACTTACTAGGTCTAGTCTAATATAATAAATTGAAACGAATGTTGGGAGTTACTTCTACATAGCTCATGTGTTCCTTATCTGGCTGTCTATCTCCTTAATGGAGATTCATTCATCAAGGCAGGCACTTAGTTGAATTGGGTCGCGTGCGCCGGCGCACCACCAGACCACGATAACATTTCACCTTAACGTGGAATTGGGTAGGTATATCGCGTGAAGCGTTCGGTTTCTATTGGTAATTTTTATTTAATTGTTTGGTATGGAGGTTTCTTATACTCCTAAATGACGCAAATACTAAATCAGTGGAAACTAACTGAAATACCAAATTGGTGACTGATGCGTCGCTGACACTTTGTATTTGATGGCAAGCTCGTATTAATCCTTTCATAGATCACGATTAAGATTTTAATCGTGAATTATACAATAATTTGCACAATTTCACGATTTTGAGTGCGATGACAAATGTAATAATTGATAGAAAATGTGGAGATATCAGAGTTTTCTTTAGTTTTATATATTATATACAAATTATATTTAAATAATTCTTATTAAACTGTTAATGTAACTTTTACATAGAGACAATTTTAATATAGATTTTCCCAATTTCTCTAATCTGATGCAACCATTTTAATATATAAAATAACTGTATCTATAAGAATATAAAGTTTTCAATTGCCGATGTCTCCACACCTCTATATTTATTTTAATGGATACAGTACCTGTGCAGCAAGTCAATCCTCCAGCCGAAGGCTAGTTAAGTAAATGGTACATCACGTAGCCTGATCACTTATGTAAATCATAAACAGATAGTTTATAGATTTGTAGGAGAAGTTCTCGATAAATACCAGTGCAATTTTAAACATAACCGATGCTGTCGGGGTGGTCGGCAAAGGCGCTCGGGGCGCACCCGACTTGAAATATCACGGAATCTTGCAACAGACCAGATGAATATTGCATGTACATTCATCTGCCTCATTCCAGCTACCATTTCTATGATAAAACTATGCTATGAGTCCGTCGTGAGTAATATCCATGTTTAAAAACGTGGAATATAAAGTAATTCTGCATAATAATACGATCCAGCATTGGACATTTACTTACATCTAAAACCGGTAGTACAAGTACTTCACTTATTTCGTAGTCAAAATATTGCGGTACCAAGGAATCTGACATCCGCCTATGTTTCTAAAAACAAGAGATATAATCGAGTTGATGGTCACCCACGGCTAGTACGTGTTTTGCTGCAATATGCTTGTTTGCGTATCTATATAAGGAATCGCACCTAAAGAGTAAAAGATTGGAGGCCATTTCAAATTTTAAAATTTAATTATCATAACAAGAAACAATAACCCGAAAAAAATACAACCATGCATTAATATGCAACAGGTGTTACGCGAACATCTCGGAAGTTGCATACGATCGTTTTGTAAGTCCGAAAGCGCGATAGCAATCTGCGGAAACTTAACACATTCGACTCTCGCTAGTGACTTCCATTGTGGGAAGGCGGCGTAACGGCAGCTGCCCTCTGAACCGCTATGCAACCAAATCACACCATACACAATAGAAACTAAACTTTAGACCTAATGGAGTCAGAATACACTAGGAAGCGTTCCGCTCTGCATTTCCATGCAGGAGAGAGTTGGATGACTATCGCGTTACAGTGTCCGTTTCGACGAGCGACCGCGGATGTGTAACTTGAACGGAGAAACATTGCGTTTCACGTTGGAACGGTGAAGGCGGCGCTATCACGGCAAATCACTGGTCTTTGTTGACAGTTAATAAATTACTCTGCTGCGGCGTAATCGTCGTCCCCGTTGTAACTGTCGCATGCAATGGAAACGATATTCCAATTTAAAGCCTGCTTTCAGTACGTTTTTGAGTAACTTGGCTAAAACTAAATGCACTATGCATTCCATGATAAATAGCCTCTCAGCACTCTCGGACTGTTGTAATAAAACTAAGTCAGTCTGCGGTGTCGCAATCGGCATCTCTATTGTTCTACAATGTAAAGGACTGCGATTGTGCACAATGGCCGGCGATTGTCGTAAAAGATGGCAGTAACTAAATGGTTCGGTTGTTTGACCGATTGCCCGCAGCCTGCTGGCTGTGACCCTTTCAAGTCAACGTCGACGATTGAATGCAACGACATGATGGATATCGCTTCACATTACGGTCTCTTATCCTCGTTACTTCGCTATTTATTAACGTCTGCTTTACACGATAAGAAAAGCAACATTCGTCGTACATTTGGACTTGCTAAGTTTGTTATCGATAAGTCAGTATCTTCGACAAAAGTAATAAAATGTGTTGCAGTGGACATGTATTACCGTACTCTTGTTTTCATTCGACACTGTTATTCATTAAGATGTATTGGCACTGACACCAGATGATTCAGTTCAATTATCGGACGCGTTTGGAGATACCTACGGCAATATCAAGTAGAAGAGTGTAATAATTTTATGAGCGTTAGTCATAAAGTCTGTCTACTCTCTATATCATTATGTGAAATAAATGGAATATATTTGGAGTGGTTAAGAATCAGGTGGTATAATATATAATAGGGATACTATATGCATGAAACAACGCTTGCACTACGTTCTCTCTAATAAAACTGCAAGACAATTCAATCTTTAAAAAATACACTAAACTAAGCTTTATTACAACACTCCGCGTGTCGTTTAGTGACAATAGGTTAACGTAAGTAGATTAACTTCTTGTAACACGCGTGCGACATCTAAATCGTGACGTCACGCTATGAGATACGAAGTGAACGATTGTGATTCACTCGTCAAAACGTCCGTGAGTTGCGCGGGCGCATATTGATGTCGCTCTAGCGCCTTCCAGCATACTTAACGAGCTACCGTGTCTTATCAAAGTATAGACATACCGCGTCGACGAAATTTTCCAAAAAATTTTTGCGCCTTACCTGAAAAGAAAAAAGTAACTATAAATAACACATATAATAAAACATTTTGAAATATGATCCAAATGAGGTCTTTAAATCGTAATTCTAATGCAGAAATCTATGTAACAATTGATTTCAAGACACATCGTCCATACAAAAGATGCGTTAAGTGGATACAATTAAGATAATATCTGTATGAAACCATACAAAGCTGTTACGTAACCTAATGTAAATACACAGAAATAAGAAAAGCGTGCGAGTAAATGCAACAATTGCTTAATAGAACAAATAACGAACGTACACGATTCTCGCTCTATAATGGGGCGCAATATTTGCGCAAGAGCACTCGAAACTGTCGGCTATCTCGATAGTTTCATTGCGCTATGACATTTACATGTGTTTCTATAATTGAATTACCGGCACAAATCGGTAGCCGCACTACCGCCATACCGTTGAGGTGATTAGAATTTTTCAGTCTGTCATATTGTGCAACGTCGGCCGTGATAGGTTCAAGGTTGCCAATGAACTTACTATGTTATGAATCCAAATGTATCAATATTATTAGCATTAAAATAAAAGACATACAGTAGAATAATAACAAGAATTTTAATTGGTCTATATTACAATATAAAACAATTTAATTAACACCTGTTTTATAAGTAATTTTAAAACAAAGACAAATTCAGAACACTTAATTTTATGTTATAACAAAAAATATAGAAACTCAGAAAAGGAGAAACAAAAATAATAATCATAAAACGCACTCAAACATTTAAATTGAAATTACGTCAAGAAACGTGACAAAAGATATTGAATAGTACTTCGTGACACCAATGACAAAAATAATGAGCCCGAAATGCTATAAACCAAAAACGATAGCGATCGGCGATGGACCAACACGCCAATGTAGCATAACTTAATGGCCTATATAAGAAAACAATAGTATACTACTACATGTCGACAGTACCTAATATTGGAGTAGGTGGAGCGTGTACACGACGAGACCTTGCATAGATTGGGAATAATGGATCACGACACAACCGTTTCAAATCGAAGGAATACATAATGAAATACTTCATAATAAACAGTTAAAATATATTCTATATTATGATATAAATGAGATATTAAAATTCTCGTTTTCAAGACATAAACATACATAAACATTGGTTACATCAGTAGTATATTTAAGCATCACATAGAGACCGCAAAAGCACTTGAAAAGTCGTTGGTACATTAACTAAACAATGTAACTAAGCTAATCAGACAACCCTCAAGGAGGCTCCCCAGACATACGCGACTCACAAACAATGGCGTCATTCATTACCACCCCTTTGCACATTGGGATTTTCAAAACCCTAGCCTAATGCACCGACTGAGGCGCCAACGCTCCACAAGTTTACAATAAAAGTGGGCATTTTGTGCAATAATGTGTATAATTTGAAGGCACAGACGTCTGATAAGATAATGTCTGCCACCCCTCGATCACTATCTCCTTCACCATAAATCGTAATAGTGCTAGAGAAAGTACAAAATATAACTCAATTACATTTTCAATTTCGTTGTCTATGTTAATAAAAGTGAAAATGAACAGTTAATATGACGTCGACGCTATATCCGGTGCTTGGAGGTTTCCTATCACCAAGTGGGCCACTTTGCTTTCTAGGAAGAGCCCAGCGAAATGACGGACGGGCGACACGCGAACAGAATATTAAGAAGTAAATTATTGCACCGCTCAACGTAACATCCTTGGTTAATCATCACAATACCGACTTGAGCAACCATAATCTAGCTAACAAAGGCCATCAAAATCAAACGTCATTAGATTGCTTGTTTGTTTAAGAAAAGAACATTTAAAATAATAGATAAACGCGACAGGTTGTGGGTTCGATTCCCACTTGAGGAAATAAAATATTTGTCATATGTTACTTTCTCGCTCTGATAATAAGGTTAAGCGACACCACCAGAATTTGACCGAAAGTGGGGAACGAATATAGGGACCAGGTTCCCCCTGCCTACCATACTATGTACGGGATACAACAGCGTTTCAGCGGTTTTGTGGGATAAATTAAAAATACAAATCACTCCACAAAATTATCTATCAAGATAAACATCCCATACACGAATAGCACATACCTAACTGTAGAACAAAATCACCAAAAACAAAAAAAAGTAAGCTAATATTTGGGCGTTGCGCACTGTTAAATGGTGAACGACCCCTTCGCAATGGTATCGTTTACACCCGGCTAATAGAATTCATCTCACACCTCGGGCGAGTACCGTTACTCTGTGCTCCTTCGATTCAATATGCGGATTACGTTGCTAGTGCAATTATAAAATTAAATTGTTACATCAGTATATTTTAATTTCAAAACTGTGTATATAATTTTGTTTCAAAAATAGTAGGTGGAAAAAGTTGATGACTTTCGTTACTTTCACAGTAGACATTGTTACTATTTGTATTATTATATTTAAAATAAGTCTTAATTAATATAATTTTCGTACTTTTAGTTACATATTCGATGGATCGTTTTAAGGTAAAACCTAAAAAAACAACACCCAAACATAACTTAACTAGATATCGTCACCATTTTCTCACAAACGAAGGCTAAATGCGTTAATAGTTACAGCGTGTATAACTTGAACGTTACAAAGATTATGCTCTTATCTAGATAAGGTTCGAACTATGGGGATAGTGTAAGATTGCAATAAACTCACAGCCGCGTTGTTTAAACTAACGATGGGAACACCAAACAAGTTGCTGTAATAGAGCATTATCTGGTCATAAATATATCCTGGTATGAAGCTTTCTTTTGTTTCTTGGAAGATTATGTTAGTATGTCTTAGATTTTATGAAAAGACTTTTCGGAAGTATAGATGTAACGCCAAAACACAACAAATAACAAAAACAAAAAGAAAACAATCATAAAAATAATCATAAATCGAATGATTTATATTCTAAATTGAAACAAGTATCGATATAAATCGGCAACCAGCATCTTAATTACGCTGCAAGAGCTATATCCACCACAATAACCGTAACGAATGACTTAATGTTTATAATGAACTTTATCTAAACTCGTTGTGTTCTTGACCCGAAAGTCTAACGTTTATTATATTTTAATTACATAAACTCAATTACGTTTTATATTTTTTAGCGCATAATTAGTACAGGCCTTCAATTTGAAGTGCTTTTAGTTAAATTGTCGTTTTAGCTCCATACATTTGATCGTTAATTCGAATTAAGCCCGCCAGAGCATACCAGCTCGCTATCTTGGTAAAAAATCACACTTCGCGTTCTCGGGTCGGGGGCGCGCTCCTAACGGCGGTCTTTGCATATCATTTGCATGAATCGCCAAGTGACGAACGAGCAGAAAAAGCTCGGAACACTCAGCGGTTGGCCGTTGAACGACTGCCAAACAATCCGCCGGCAAATCTGTATATGGTTCTATCAAATATTTATGAATCATATAGTAAGGCATTTTAAAAAAGGTCGCAGGTTAATCATGCGATGATGAGTAAACAACGTGTGGGGAAAATATTGTTTGTTGATGACAACAGATTAGTTACAAGGGTGAAAAAATGTGAATCAAAATATCATTGAGATTTGGATAAACGATAGGCATTTTATGACATAATTTGTTATTGTTTAAGTTTTAATAAAAACGCTACTTTTGTTCATTTGGATAGTCTTCGGACTTTAAACTACTACAATATTTATACTTTATTTATATTATCAAACAATACTTATTATAATTAAGTAGCCTTACGAGCGTATAAAAGAGGGACAAATATTATTTTATCTTTTAAAAACGTCGGTGAGCAAAGACAATTCTATAAAACCTTTCATTTTTTTTATTCCTGCGTACGCGTATAAATTGTCAGAACGGAAACGTACTTCCCGGCGCTTCTTAGGCATTACTCTTTGTGTATTCAACATTTTTAATTAACATTTAATTCCTTTGCGTTACAAACAGACAGATGATGTCGGCATACGTATAAAAAGGAACACCGATATCCAGTTATGATCGCATCAAAATTCTAGTGGACAGCAGTTAAAATTGTCTTCTACATTGCACAGAAACTATAGCCTTATTAACATTTCTGTTTTGAATGCAAGAATGCACTTCTACCGTCAACGAAGCTATAAATATTTTCAGCTGAATTCTTTGAAGCATAATTAGGGCATTTAACATTTTTGAGATGAACTTTTCGTATAAAGAAGAATAATTTATGTTCGACTTCATCGAATGAGCAACACACCAGGCCACGCACCCTCCCCACACCTAAGGTCGTTTGTGGGAAACGTTCTCACACTCTGTCTAGCGTAGCCCTTCGTTCTGCTCTGGTGGACTATACGGCGCTTGAACTCTTTAATAGCTGTAGAGAATCATTGCCCTTGCAAGAAAAGAAAATGTCCCTGAGTTATTCAAAGACGTAGTTTGGATATAACGGAATAGAACAATCTATGTAATATTTAGTTTTAAATAAATATCAATAATATTATGTTGAACCAAGTTATCTAAGCTAACATTTAGTGTTCACCGTTGAATGGACAAAGATGTCGTAATATTAAAATAGCCTTACATAATTCCTGGTAGCGTAGCTTATTGCCAGGACGTTATACAAAGCTGTACACGACAGCAGAGCTTTCCGGCAACCTTTGACCCCCCAAGTTTAAAAAATAATGGCAGGTGTGATAAATGTTTACCTAACATATATTATGTAACAAGCCGTCGTGGCGTAGGACAGTGTCTTGATTGTAAGCGCGGTGGTTGTAGGTTCGATTCTCAATCTTTTCTCTCACACAACACGAAATGTCTCGAAAATTGGGGAACTCAGTTTCCTGACACTAGGTTCACTTAGCCTAACCTGCCGTACGGGAAAAGGCGTGAATGTACCTCTATTACGTAACAGGGAAATGAAAAAGGAAAGTGCGGCAGGTGGACTGAAGCCGCTGCTCTGGCGGAATGCGCGCTATTATTAGACGCCGGCGCCGGCGCGCCACCAGGGAGCCACCGGGGAGCTGTTCGACTCATGACGGCTCCTCATTAATTTAACATCGGAACACTCAGGTGAACACTCGAGCAAATTCACAGTCAACGAGCTCATTACATTAGTGGTACGCGAGTACCTACATATGTGATTACTTAAGCCACTTCTCTAAATGTAAATCGATTTCTATTAGAATGTAAGTTTATAGCAAACTTTAAGTTACTGCTGGTACTTTTTGCAAGTAACCAAGCTTATGAATAAAATACTTGCTTTTAGAGCTGTTTTTGACAGTTTTGTTTATATTAGTAACAATTAATTTCTTTTATTTGTGTGTGTGCGTGCCATTTAATACTAATTTAATATCCGAAAAAGAGCGTTGAAAATAAAGCAAACATATTATGAATTAGGGAAATAATAAATTGAATTAATTTTATTTTTACATTTTCACAATTATTCCAAAATATGCGATGATCAAAGAACTTATTTAAATAAATTTAACATTTTGAGTTTTCATTTTTTTGAAACACAAAATAAAGAATTTTATAAAAATGATTTCTTTTCATAAAGTATTGTACTAAAGAAACTATAATTTAACCATTTAAATTAGTACGGCACTTTATTAATCAAGTATAATTATATATTAATGTATAATATTTCTGCTATTTCTTTATGAAGAATCCATTGCACAGAATCTAAAATCTAAATCGAACTACAAATTCTTATTATATCATTCCACAATTTGCATCTTATAGTTAAAAGTTCTTTAATCCAATGCTCCTATTCATCATTACCATCTCTCCCTTCTCTCCTTTAGGTAAAGTAGATAAACGAAGTAATTTGAAACTTGAACAGGCTCCAACAGGAATGTCGAGTGGCGAGCACGTACTGCGTTATCGCTGGTTACGGGTATCTCAGGCGCGCCGGCGCCGCCCGCGCCATTGTTGCGCCGGCCCGTGCGGTAGCCAGGCCGCGGAGTTAACGTCCGATAGCCTTTCAAATCTGTCTAGATTATCTTAAAACGTCCGATTCAATTAAAATAATCTAGCGATATACAAATTGCAGGCTTCTCTAGGAAAAACATTAAATTTTATAAGAGCATTAACATTTTGTTGTGAATATTTTTATTTCTTCGCTCCGGTGTAGAGGCAAAGTGCGGCGTTGAGTTACGCCGCTCAACACGATGCCTTCAGAATTCGGCGGGAAGATGGAATGGAGTGTCTTAATATTAGACTAAGTGTGGAATGCAGCGTAAAGACGAAAAAAAAATCATTTTGTTTAAAAATTTCCATTTACATCTATTGAGTGAGAAAATTTCGCATTTCTTCAGCACGAGCGAGCCTACAATATATATCTTCTAAAGCCTCGATGGCACGACAGTATCAGTATCAACAGTGCATAGATCATGTCATTGGGATCTATAAATATAAAACGCCACTTCGCAAGCGAAATGTATTAAATATGCCAATGTACACATTTTTATTTGCGGCGGCGATATATAATATCTTTTCTCCCCTTTTTTATCTTAAGTGTTATATAAAATTTTTATATAGCTATAATATTTATTAAATAACAAATAATATACAAAAAATAGCCCGAATATGTTATTTTACTATCACAATTGAAAATGCATAAATAAAAAAAAATCCAATAACATGTGAACCAGAAAGGCGAAGCCTCTTTAAAGGCATTTGCTCGTTCGCAGTTAATACGCATACAATATGCCGTTACAGTCGCCATAAGGCACCATCGCCGTTCACAGCACATTGACTCTACAATAGTGAGCAATGCACTATAAGTATTTTTCATAGTACATTCTAAATAAAGGCGTTTTCAATATAACATTTCCTCGGATGCACATTTTATATATAACTTTTATGATCACCAAGTTGGGAGGCTATAATAGAAGGTACGTAGCTGTTTCAAAAGCTTTCACGTACGATTGTATTTCAGTTTTTATTGCAAGAACAAGTTTTGTCACTTTACGCTGTAAGCTTATCGAATAGATAATGATGACGCAACTGTAAAACCTTAATAAAAGAGCCTCCTATGAGGTTTTATTACCTATAAAGTTTGGTAGGAACTTCTGGAATTACCGTATATGGACACTGTAATAAACGTCCATAAAAAGAATACTTTGGGGTCCATTACATTGTTTTATTATTAAAAGTTTAATTTGACGCTGACATTGTACATTTGTTACATACCTAAGTGTTTACGAGGGGTGTGAGTTGAAATCCAAATCGAAAAATGCCAGGTGAAAAATTAAAACACCGTCACTAGAATCTCTTTAGTTATAAAAATAAATATTAACGAAATATTCTTCCTAAATCACCCTCATAAAATAAGGAATGATCGACGAATGGAATGCATTAAATTATATGCATATTATATAAAGCACTACTACTCATTTCCTCGCTCTGGGAATGAGGCGGCGTTGAATTCCGCCTCTCAACATGCAATGCCTTCAGAATTCGACGGAAAGTGGGGAGTGGAAGTGTCTTAATGGGTGCGGAGTGTCTTAACACTAGCTCCATAGGTTACAGCTGCCTACCCTGCTATGTGCGGGATACAGTGTGAAGCTGAAAAAAACTAAATAAATGTTATGTTAGAATAAAACACACAGGCCAGTGAAAGGTCTGCTAAAGACGTCTAGTTCCCATTGTCAAGAAGTTCTCGAAAGTGCGGTAGTTAGCGAGCCGGTGTCATGTCGACTTAAAAGCGACTCTAGGGTTGTGAGCTTTTGTATCAAATATTTATTTTTTGAGCAAATATAAATTACATCACCTTGAAAATATATATCTCTAATATTTTTCACTTATTTCGCACTTATATTAAGCCTGCTACGTAAAAAAAACATTTAAACTAAAAAGTTCTACCTACACACAAATGAAATTGTATGGTACGTACATTTTATTTCTTTGTATAGAATCTATTAATATTCTCTATATAAAATTGACATTAATACTAAGGCTGAAGAAAAAACGCATCCCTGTTAAAATGTTGCGCCCGCGTCGTTCCGCGAAGCTGTTGAGTCAATACGTTTCCACTTCAGACAAGTTCGGTACCGAGGCCGGGATGATGTTGTTTAGGAGATTCTTGACGATTTTAAATATAAATACTGTAAACTGTTTTGTATTTTATAATTTTTTTACTAAAATTATTAAAATACCATAATTTATTAATACAAACAATGTACAAGTATCCAATACGAAAGCTCAACCACTGCCAACAAACGTTACTGAAATATGGAGTAATACAATTTATGAAGCGTTTATAGTAATTCTCGTCTGGAATGTAGACCGAATATTATTGCTTCCAGACAAATAAATTTTGCCAACATCCTGCAGAAAACGGAACAAGTAGGTAATATAGCGCGTCTTGCAAGAAATGAAAACACAAAATGTGACTTTTATTATAATGAGATGTCAAAAAATATACTGAATATACATACATTTTTTAGCTTCACGATGTATTCCACTCAAAGTAAGCAGAGGGAACATTAGATAGGTTCCCAATTAAGACACTCCGCTCTCCTTTCCGTTCCCCAGTTTCCACCGAATTCTGGAAGCATTTTGGGCTTTCCACCAGGACAATGAAATGAAAATCTTAAACATTTAATTTCGAGTGGGAATCGAACCCATAACCTGTCGCATTGACAGTCGCACATAACCGAACCCGCACTTTTTTAACTATGAAGTTCTCCGACAACTAAGGCATACGTTCCTATCAAGCTACGTTGACATTTTTATACGCTTTTTACAACTTGCGTTGTTACCGCGTCTGCAGGGATATTTTCACAAATTTTCGCAAACTGCTTTTTTAATAATGAAAAAAGAAGGCAACTTAAATTAAGTCTTCAAAATATTTTCATTGTAACTGCGATACCATCGAACCAAACCGCCTAATAAACGAACACGTTTCGGAATATCAATGCTTTGTTCTCGCTACACATATCGGAATTTCGCAGAATCTCATTGATTGTTTTCCAGGTATCCAAATTTATTTTCGTGATAGGAAATGTAACGTTATAAGCTAATTTCTAAGAACGATACCCTAGCTCTTGAATGCGATATACGTACTTGTTTATGTACCTTTATTACATTTAGCAGTATACTAGGTGAGCTAAAATAAATAATCACTAATTTATTACAAAAAAATCTATAAAATAACAAGTGTAAAATAATTTTCATAAACTTTATGGTTTAATAAAATAATTGTGTAAATTGGAATATAGGGAGACAGTAAAATTAGTTAAAAATAATAAATTGAAACAGGCTATATCACTATTTTCATTATACGTGCACTTTTTGAAATATTACAGGAGACTTAATCAGGAGAGTCAGTGTAGTATGTGTGGTAACTTGCAATTTAAAAAAAATGCAATTACGTCATTGTTGCGTCAAATGAAATGAAAAAACTGATGCATTTGAATAATAAATTTATGTATTTTAGTTGTACATATTTCACGTAATCACGCTAAACGGTATCGCCAAGTAAGCCGAACCTACCTTGTCAGAATAGCAACAATAATACATTGTAATACGCACATAATATATAGTAAGAAATACTGTTAATTTATTATTTTTTGCTTTTTAAAGATTCTCAACCTTCTTTCTTTTTTAAAAGGGGAGTTCTAATTTTTTGTTTGTCCGTCATTTTTTTTTATCATCTGTGGACTGACGATTTCAATTTTTTCTGGTGATGATGATAGGAGACACGACTCGTTATTAATTAAGAGTAAAGGGATCTTCTAAATATTGTAGAGATTTACCTATAGAAAGATAGATGTATACTTTTTAGTTAATGTCTCAACTTCTAATAGTTGAGTTGTGCCTTTGAACTTACCCATAATGTTTGAGTTGTATATTATGTAAAGATTAATGAATGAACTGAATAACAATATAAACTATTACTTGAAAATGTTTCAACTAATATTTTAATTTACAATGTGACATAGCGGCTAGTATAATAGAAAACTTTCAATACTAGTATATGCTTTTAAGTTAGAAAGAAAAACCTTTAATAACATAATTTTATTATATTTTTCAATATTCCCACTCTACACTGAAGCTTCTTAGTACCTATTAAAATCACTGTTGCAACACAAAAAATACATACAACATTACGAATTTAACGACGTCCAGATTCTACCGGTTTTTAAAAGATTGCTATCTAATTTAATAAGCCGGCAAATACAGGCGTAACAGTATAATAATGTTAAAGTTATACGATATATACGTAGTGTTAATTAAAGACCTGGCTAGCTTATATGCAAAAGTTACTCGATATGTGACTCATTTGTATATTAAATAGGGATTATATAATGTTCATAATGCGTCTTAATATTGTGCGATGTTAATACTAATCAATGTTTATAAAAGAGTCATTTAATCTGAGATCATAACCTAAATATTAATAAAATTCTATTTTAATACCAATTTATTATTTAATTTAAGTAACCATGAAAAAAAAGTATTGTCAAAGTTTTTTTTTTCATTTTTGCGAAATTTAGTCGTTTACTGTATTTTCAATATAATCATCCTGAGTTTGTAATACTTGGACCAATAATATATGGCACAGAGTTAAGTGTAAATAAAGAATAAAATCCATTCGTTTTTTATATTTAACTGCAATTTCTAGTTAAAGTAAAATAATGCAAAGTTTGATGTATTTTCATTTTATAAATAAAGGAATGTTTGTGTTAGGACACTCCATTACCTACTTCTTGCGCAATTTCCGAAACAGTTGAGTGGCGGAACTCAACGCCGTGTTAAAGAAAGTAATTGAAGAAATATATAATTCTACAATCAGTCAGATGCATTATAACCACCT
The DNA here is from genome assembly GCA_013403645.1 of Heliconius nattereri. NCBI lineage: Eukaryota > Metazoa > Arthropoda > Insecta > Lepidoptera > Nymphalidae > Heliconius > Heliconius nattereri. The sequence goes on from JAAIXI010000237.1 coordinate 1,818,486, forward strand.
ATTAATTAAATAAATATTTATAATATAAAATGAAAACTCAAGAATTTCCATTCATTTTCTCCATCTACAACAAACTTAGCGCTATTAAGACATAAAGAGAGTCGAGTCAATAAAACTACTGCACGAAGTAACGACAAACATAAACTATATGGTAGAAACCAATGACAAATGACATGTAATTACTTTGGTGGCTACTTCACGCATTCTAATCTTTTGAACGCTAACGTGGAATTATCATACCTTTAGTGTTGCTAATGATACTTTGGAGTTGCAAATATAATAATATATGGTCTTTTTCGTATAAATTAATATATTTTATTTTCTCATTATAATATTTATAGCCATTATTATATACAGAAAAAACAAGTTTTTCTTTCGTGTAGTGATGATTAAAATAGATTAAGTAGTAAAAAAATTTTAATGATAAGAAACTGTTTAGCACTATAGAACTAAATCAAAAGCATATAAGTACGTACATAAAAAAATCTAAACAGCATGTAAGCGCAACGGTCTTGGGTTCGAGTACCGCTGATTGGGGTAAATAGTACATATACCTAAATTATATTAATATCCGTGCCCTGGTGGGTAAAACGCAGCGTTGAATTTACTCACCCAATACGCAATTTCTCGAAAATTGTCCAGATTGTATTACTAGGCATGACAAGGTATTACCCTGTGTATTACCCCTGACATACAGAAAAAAGCGTGAATATGATTCATAAAAGGAATTTAAGTACCTACTTAGCACAACTACTGTTTCCCTACAAACAGTAACCACTGTATCTACCTGTACTACATGTCTTGCAAAAAATAAAATAATACCTATATATAAAATAAAATAACATATATGATAGACTTTATAAAAAAAAAATTAAAAAAAACACATTAACGTAAGTAAACGAGTGGTAGCCCCTTAAGTAGGTAGATGGTGATCGATAAAAAAGCAACTTGACGGACAACGGTGAAGGGTATGCAAATTCGCAATGGGTGTCAAGGCGCACTTCGTCCAGAGCGATTGTTTCGTTGTTTATATTTGCAATTATAAATCCAGGAAAATGTATTGTTTTAAATAATTTATGTTGACGTATATACTTAGGTATGTATCCATATGATTTGTGTACAATAATTTCATATATTAATAGTTCAAAGTATGAGTAGAGTTGAACCCAAATCAAATTTTGTAATAATTTTAAAATAATTAAAAAACTAAAATTACACAAAATCATAGCGATATGTGAATCCCGCATAGAAGACTCAATCTTCGTAACTTTTATTATTATTTGTTTCATATTGCTTCACAAATTAAAGTATCTATATATGAAGCTACACAACAATCAAAACCAAACCACAAAACAACAAAAGAAAACAAAAAAAAACCACAAAACAACAAAAAAAGATATATATTTGTCACGCAATATCCAACAATCATCAACTAAAATAACCGTGTCAAATGTATGGGAAAAATGGTAAAGCTTATGCGACACGAACGTACACTATGAGAAACGCAGTGGAACACTTTCCATGTTGCGTAAGCGTGTTTTAACTATAATCGCCTACTCGCGACAACTACTTTATATATAGGTGTAGTCTATTTAAGCCATAGTAATTGTTGTACAAATTATATCGCATATATCATTTTTATTGGTCTTCCTTTGCGAAATTTGCGTAACTTTAGATATGGAAACGTTCGTTTTGGCGTTGTTAAGGTATAAAATAGAAAGATTTAATTAGGAAAAGAAAAATATAGTGCCCTGCCCTCTCCTCCCCTTTAGCATTGCTAAAAAACATTATAACTTAACGTAATATTTTATTTAAATACAAGGGAAAACTTTTAAACGTTAACATACAATTCATATAATGATTAACCCTTATAGAATTCCTTTTACAAGTACCTATTAAAGACAAAAAACCGGCCATCTTTTACACAATGTTATGTATTGAAAAATTAAGCAAACTTAAAAATATATTAAAGAAATTGATCATAAATAATATTTTTCCAATACGATTCTATTCTTAGTCGTTAGTTAGTACAAGCAAATATTAACATTATAATCAAATCAAAGCTTATATAAAGCTATGATATTTATAAAACGACGGTAATAAGCGCACGTGTGTAAACACAGGGGGTTCTAATGTATCTGGAATTCACATATTTTTGTTAGAGGCAAGAGGCCGCAACAACGCGCCGCAGTGCATGTAAGTAAAACAAGAAAGAACAATAGCCCGCTGAGTAATATCAAAAGATTACAATCTCGATCCATTTCTATGTATTTATTATTTTTATAATTATTCACTCGGTACATTGTTTTTAGTGAAAATTATTAAGTATTTTTTACATTTTCCTAGCTGAAATAGCTAAGAGTTGTTTATTAAGAACGTTATTAAAGCAAGGTTTGAACTGACATCACAGAAACTCAATTCTTATTAAAGCGTATTTATGGTATAGAACTAAAACTTATACGTGAGTTCATAATTCATACTCTATCAGTTAAGATTTGACTTGTGAACATAATTGTAGTAAAAGTTGAACTTTAAATTAATTATATTTTATAACAACGTAAGTAAAATGTTATTAGCATAACCGAGAATGACCTTAGAAAAGTAATTATATTTTTATTATTTACCAAGTTGCATATACTTAAGTATACGTTCAAGTTTACTATTTCAATGCCAGTGAAAGTGGGCAAGCTCGGACGATGCGCCCGCGCACCTAATGCAAGCCATCAGCACTCTGATGACATAAAGTGTGTATTTATTTGTTTTTAATGCATCCATTCGCATTTAGATTATATGAAATACAATATTAAATTTAACTTTGTTATTTTGTAATAATCACGTCTAGTACGAGGTCTTAATGGACCATTCCCGTTTTACTGCTAAAGTGGCACTTAGAAGATATCTGTAAGTCAATAACCAAGTATGTCTAAACTAGAGGTCAGTCGCAGTGGCACAAGCGTGCGACTGTACTCAACACGCAATGCCTCCAGATTTTGGCAGAAAATGTCTGATTAGGACCAGAGTGTCTTAATACTAGGTTCCCGGGTTCCTTTTGGCTACCCGTAAGTAGAGTATACACAGCACAGCTAAAAAAAGTCTAAACTATTATAAAATTATAATCAATATTTATATGAAAATATATTGTAGAACACTATAATAAAGAAGCAATTTATATACTCAGGTACATCTCACTGGAGAGTACGGGCACTTAACTGTAAACAGTAGCCGCAGATACTTAACGTTTATTTTATCTATTACACAAACAACATCGCAGCTAATCTTGCAATTTCATCGGTCAATTTCACAACAAAACACGAGGAGCCTTGACATTCACCTTTCAGCTGCATGGTTCCGCCTGGCGAAAGTGGTGACGTCACCCACCAATTGACAGCCGATTTCGATTAGACGTACGTACCTACCGATACATATCTATAGTATAGATATAGATAGATAGATAGATAGATAGATGGCCGGCGAAAGTTGTTTTTGCGTTAGGTATAATATTTACACGAAGTCATTAGACGCAACGATAATGAAGATGTGGTAATATTAAGTTAACTATAAAATTTAATTGCCGAAATCAATCTGGTGTTTGAATATATTAAATCATTTAAAAATATATATATTTTTTAAAAGTTTAATGAAATGTTTTTTATATTATAATATTAAAATATAGTTATTAATAAAGACGTTCTTTCGTAAAATAACACAATATTTGTATTAAATTCATGATTATATTAATGTAATTACACAGCATGTGACTCCCGCTCGAGAAAATGAATTATTTCTTTGATCAGAAACGCGGCGTAGAGTTCCGCAAATCAACTCGCAATAGATACATAAAAATATGTAGCGATAAATAATCATTATGAATTTTAATCTTAAAATAACAAACTATCAGTATAACATATACAATCTTTAACCACTTACAATCACAACTTTCGACAAAGAAAAAGCCACTAGCGTGTTCCTCAGTGACTTATGACCCGAATCGCGTTAATGGACGCCTCTCGCGTGTGTCGAGTTATTTATTATTTTATGATTTTTTAAGTTATATTTTGGTGCTGATTTATTTTAAATGTATGATTTTTTTANTCATTTAAAAATATATATTTTGTTTTAAATTTTAATGAAATGTTTTTATATAATAATATTAAAATATAGTTATTAATAAAGACGTTCTTTCGTAAAATAACACAATATTTGTATTAATTTCATGATTTCATGATATATTAATGTAATTACACGGCGTGTGACTCCCGCTCGAGAAATCAGAAACGCGGCGTAGAGTTCCGCAAATCTAATCTAATCTAAAAATCATTATGAATTTTAATCTTAAAATAACAAACTATCAGTATAACATATACAATCTTTAACCACTTACAATCACAACTTTCGACAAAGAAAAAGCCACTAGCGTGTTCCTCAGTGACTTATGACCCGAATCGCGTTAATGGACGCCTCTCGCGTGTGTCGAGTTATTTATTATTTTATGATTTTTTAAGTTATATTTTGGTGCTGATTTATTTTAAATGTATGATTTTTTTATAGGTTCACGACCCTCTCTCTACTTTCAGTCTAAAAATTTTCAATTTCATTCATTCTACTACTGCGTCACAACGTCCTCTTAAAGCTATTTGCAGCATATAATTATGTCTATTTAGATAGAAATTCGTGTCAAGCATAAGCTCAGTAAATTGAAAATCGGATTAACCTCTGAATAAATGCAGCAAAGGCAGCAATGGCCACTAATTTATATTAAAACAACATTACATAAAATATTGAAATATCTACAATTTTATCTATTCAAATTATAGATACACTGATACCACTCAGAAGTATGAAGAAATAATCAACGCCTCTGCACACACATATTTTCTCACAGAAGCAATTCAACATTTATAAGATCTTGATAAGATCGACGCAGCTGTAATAAACATTATAGTTCTATTCGCATGTAAAACTAAGACTCTCATAGTAATAAAATTGAAGTTAATTTATTTTTTATTATTATAGATTTATACATAACTCATTGAAAAATGTGTTATTTAATATTATTTAAAACATCGTTCACAATAGAAAATTTGTACGTATCTAATATATTAACTAATATAGGAATTGTATTGAAGTTGTTGACAAACGAAATTATTAAACATTTACCATTAATACTACACCTAAGTAATATTATAAAACCGAAGCGTTTGTTTGGTTGATCGTGTTAATCAATACTAATAATAACAATTGTTAATATAAAATGTGGACCAAAAATTATATTAGTCATTTAACTGCGTAAACGAAGCCGCAAATAAAAATTAGTGGACTAATAAAAAAAAAATACCAATTTCAAATCAAACAAATGACCAAAGGTCAAAATCCATCCATCCATCCAATATGATAAAACCATCAAGATCCTCGTACATTACGAGTATAACACAGAACAGGACCACGACATAGTACCTACCTAATACTTAAATAGCCTACACTGCAGCCTAGATAGGCTACATCTCAAGATAGCCATCTAACCTCTGTTACCTAAGGTCGAACACCAATTTAGATGAAAATCTTAGTTCGCGTTAATTAATATATGAGGCCGGCAAATGTAGTTAAGCGAACAATATATAACTGTATTATAATAATTACACTAGTTACAATTTTTTTTTGTGTATCAGGTAGAAAGATAAGATAACATATTTAAAACATAATTATGCTTGTGTTATAAATTTCCTTTGTTTTCTATACTAAAAATCGCAGATAAAAATAAAATATTTCTTATATATTTATCGAAAATATCTTGTTTCTAACATCACTTATACAGTCTAATAAATAATTACATATTTAAACATTATAATGAGTTTGCACTCAACTTGTCTTGATTTGTAATAAAATGACATTGAAATCGCGTCCGTTACTAAATATTACATCCTATTTACCTGTATATTTCCGTATACGAGTATTTTACTTGTAAACGACAACGATATTTAAATAGGATTTATAGCTGTGAACAATTTATATTCCGCGTTAAATAACACTACTATAGTTTACGGTTTTGCAAGGCGACTCAATCTTTAAAAGTAAATTGAGTTTTATTCAGATCTATTAACTATACAATTTTTATCTTTACGCCTCTCTCACATTACTTGGGAAAGTTTGTGGGCGATAGAGTCACTCTATTGTCCAGTTTTGCCTGGAGAGGCATTTCAGACCAGATCTCGCTTCATTAAGATTTTCTTAAGCAGTACGACATACCCCGCATAATCAAGTGTTAGTACACTCCGTTCCCATTGAGACACTTAGTTTCCGCCAAATCTAGAGGCATTGCGTATAGAGTGGCGGCAGTTTGCCTCATTACCAGACAGAGAAATGATGACGAATGAAAAAAGATTAAATATTTAATTTCAGGTGTTTCTAATTAATTTCTAATTAATTGTCTTGTCTAATTAAGATTTAAGATGGAGAAAAGAAAATCTTTCACATGTAAGTATGTAAACTTTTCAAATTAGAATCAAACCCAGAACTTTTCTACGTTCAATCAGAAACGTTCCTTCGCCACTGGGTATAGAGTTAATAAATTTAATTAAGATAAAATTTAAACAATTTATATTAATAATTATAACAGAACTACGCAAAGTAAACAAGTTAATTATATTTTTTTCACATTTAACGATTTAAAACAGTCATTTTGAACCTCAAGCCAAGTCATTTACAAAATAGTTATTAGTCAAGTTTGAATAACCTCAGTACAAAGCGAACATAGTTGTTAGCTCCTGGTCTCTAACACTCGTAAATCATCGCATGTGGGCTCGGTCGGCGCCGGCGCATACGCGTATAGTAGGAGGATAAATAATATATTCCGTGGTGTGATAAAATAAAAATTAACTGTATAATTTATTATTGTAAATACTTTGACAATAAAATAGAAAGATGAGAGTAATCTTTTTAGTATGAAAAACGTTTTAATATCATTTACTTCATTTATTATTTTTAATATTATATTACGGGCATATAAATGTTATAAAAATAATGAAATGATAAAATGTGTCAATATGACGTTTAAGCTGTTCTATCTTTTCATTCTAGATTAATAGCAATATTTGTTTATATGTATAGTTAATTTGCATAGTTTTGTAACACGTAATACCTCCAGAGTTCGGGTTCGGTTCCAAGGTTCCCTCTAACTAACTACCTTGTTATTATGGGGGAAGTGTGAAGTTAAAAAAAATATATAGTGGCAAGCCAAGGCTTATATTAATACAAATATCTGAATATGTACAACTGAAAATATCTGAATAAACATTGCTATCTAAACTACAAAATATTATTTATCAATCGTCATCATCATTTAAAAACCTTTATGAGTGAAATAAAATCTCTTATCGTCCACAAAAAACCACCGCGTTACCGTTAATTGGTAGCGATAAGATTGTTAAACCATTAAATTATTTTGCAATTACTATTTTATGACTAAACTTACAAACTACTATAATAATTATAAAAAATCGTACGGTAAAAATAAATAAGCAAACTTTGTACCATTCAAACGCTTCATGCTGTACCTGCATTAAGCTGGGTAGGCAGAGGGAACCTAATGTTCCATTCCACACGCACCACCTAATTTTGAAGACATACCTGTTTAGTTACGAAAATCCCCAAAGTGGGAATCGAACCTACAACCATCGCGTTTACAGTCAAACGCCAAACCAATTTAGCACGAAAGATATATAAAGCAATATAGGTACATTTCTTATATCTTAATATGCGTTATTTGCATCATTAAATATACCTGACTAAATACCTTTGTTGATAGCAAAAAAATATTTACAGGAGATAAGGAAATTTTTCTGCATTATAAGGCGAAGGTTATTGCAATGTGACTAAAGTAAAAATATTTTTTTTTAATAAGTCCCTAAAATATGTTTTTAAGAAAAAGTAAATAGAGATAACTTTTATATATAAATACACTTTGTTTAAGTTTGCACTTTAATAAATATACACAAAATAGATAAAAGTGTTTGGTTGTCGGGGGTATCGGCACAACATTTGACTGTAAACGCGACGGGGTGGGTTCGATTCCTAGCCGGAAAAAAATATTATTAAAATGTATTATAAGTCTCCCTACTCAATACAAAAAAAATGTCACGAAAATTCGGCGGAAAGTGGAGAACGGAGTGTCATAATTCAAAAAAGCTTCCTTCTGTCTACTATTAAAAAACAGAGGGACGCAACAACAAAAACCAAAAAAAATAAGAATAGCAAGCATTAAGTCACATAATATTAATTGCCAAAAAATTTACAAAACTAAAAAAAACGATTTCTAGTCCACCATTAAAACGGTGTAAACAACTATATAAAACTGGAAACATCTAATCAAGCAAAGATAATTTAAGCGAAAGTACATACATACATAGTATTTCTTCGAACCAACACGTAACAATTACGATTTACGATTATTTTTTTTTCCGAATACATCTGCATATTACTGAATAAACTATCAATCACGTGTTGTCCCACGTAATTCTAGTAAACAATGATAAAAATATTTATATACCTAGTGATTTTCTTTTTTGTGCACTATGAAAATTATTATTTTAAGTACATACTTCTAAGCATAAATATCTATTATTTCAATAATTTTTTTCGGGAACAATAACGATTAAGCATTAATAATTCAAAATTATAATTTAATATTAAATTAATTAGAACCTCAATACATCTTTGGTGGTCCTGCTTTATATCCGAACACTATTTAATTAAATTTATATGCATTGTACACTTACTTTAACCATGACGGATGTGGATTCGACTATCTAGGAACACTAATGAAAAGAAACGCGTTAATAAGTTCATAATTTAGACGACTATATGCTCATTGACTTTCCCGCTATATGCGGGATACAGCGTGAAGCTAAATACACTGTACTCTTCACCAATATTGTAATAGCTCTATCTATACATGTAAGAGCGTGGCATGCAACATGCGCAGGCGCACCGCAGATATCGGGTGTGAAACGGGGGCGCGTCGCACTCGCTTAATTGTCAGTCATTTATAACGGCGTGACGCGCAAGCATCGCTACAGATTAGTGGGAAGTCAGGCTTAACGAGATAATATTGTATGTTCGATTATTACATTTGAATGTTATTGATATTTGTTGTAATATAAGTACACAAGTATCCATAAATAAATGTTGATTTGTAAATAAAATAAAAGAAGGAGCTTAGTTGAAGAGAAAATTAATACAAATTGAAATAAAGTTTTTTTTTCTATACTTCAGCTGTTATTTATTTTATAATTATAGTGTTTTAAGCAAATACAATAATATAAAACTTACCAACAATAAGAAAGCCTAATGAATACTTAAATTTTGATGCGTTACCTGGAAACAAAAAACAAAATATTATAAATTAATCACAATCTTAAGACAATCGAATATTTTATCAGAGCATAGTTCAATGGCAATTGTCTCCACATAACATACTCGTATACACATCCAGTGACAATGTTGACCCACCGGCCAATCACGGCTAATAAAAACAAATTAAACAGACGAACAACTATCGAGCGCGACTTGCCCAACTGGGTCAGGTCAATCACTGAGTTAGTGTCTCTTTTCCAAATAATAATATCTAGTAATACAATAAAATTGTTTTTACATGCGGCGACTGGTATTTTTACGAACAGACGAACCAAACGCACGATATCGCCGTCTAGCACTGCCGAGTCGTGTAATTTAATTATGATTTTGCAAAAGACCATTACGTATACTGATTGTTATAATGTCAGTGTCAAACGCAACATAAATAAATACGAAAATAAAATTAAATCGTCCAATCATTGGCATTGTATATAAACGATATGTTATTGTAGCCGAGAGGAGAATAATTCTATTTATTTTATTACCTCGCCTTGGAATATCTATATAGATAGATACAATGTAAAAGTAATATTAATTGATCATCGTTGGGAACATTTCGCAATATTTGATGTCGACTGACAAGGGGCAGGCGAGTGGGCCGCCGATGTAGTTTTGATTCAATTCAATAGAATAGAGAATATCGTGCAACTATTGCGCAATGTAGGTTAATCGCTGTGAAGGACTTGTGGTAAATTTATATAAAGAAATAACTTTTGTCAATGAACTTATCGTTTTATTGTTGAATAACGGTTTCCATTCAGCAGTATATATTTTTTGTATTGATCTTAGATGATTGAGTTAGTTAATAATATGAGCTTTAATATTTAATTTGAAGTTTATTACAATAATATCAAAATTGAAAACAGAAAAATAAAACATGCTAAGACCTTTAGTTCAGAATAATGTAGAAGGTGTGTATGGGTATTTGAATATGAGACACACATATAAAACTAAAATATTAAGCGAAAATGTTTTATTTATAAGAAAATGCATTAAGGCAATGCATGTAAGGTGAATTAGATTGCAACTGAATAGAATAACATCGTGCTTCTCGACAGGTAATGCACTAGGTGATTGATGGAACCCCACGCTGCAAGAAAAGGAATACAATTCTATAAATTTCGAGTTTTTTTTTTTAATAATAAAAATGCAGATTGATCACTTAAGAGTACTGCCATGTCATTTCATATTCACTAGGTTTTGCTGATGATATGATAAATGCACGAAGTGTGATGCATTGAAATGTGCGAAGTAACAACTCGCAAATGCATAAGAATAATCTTTAAACATCATATATTTTCTTATTGTAACTGTCTTTGTAATATAAAATTAAGTAAGTAAGCAAGAATATCTTAAAACATACATGTCAAAAAAAATATGGAAACAAAAATGAAACATACATTTTGACTACAATTAGAACGCTTGTGTTATCAAAGACAAAAGACATGTTCAACAAAAGACATAAATGTAATATGAACTTTTTTTTTTAATTTTATACATATAAAACATTGTACACCTAACATAATTGAAAAATAAAATACATAAATTCTATATTAATAATAAACTTTTCACTGTTACAATTAAATTGTGCAATGAAGACCTCAATTCTTAATTGAATATGCGTGTATTCATTATCTACTGTAATAGTTTTATTAGCTTTGTAGCGTACCTCAATGTCAATGCTACTATTGCCCATTGCTCATATATAATAATAATTTTATCGATTTCATTTATCTCCTATACGCAATGTCTATGAGACCACAATATTTCGTCACAAACGATCATATCAAATTAATTGGAACATGGTTCTTAATTATATGAATGAGCAATATTTATTTATTTATATTAAGGCTAGTTGATAATTGCATTTAATTTAATGGAGCTTTTAGTGAGGACCTTGACACATTCTGGCGCCGTCTTATCAATATTGGATCATTTTACACAAGCTATTGATTGTAGTTTGTAGAGGCAAGTTCAAATATTATTATGAGTTTTTTTAATAAGATGTTTAAAATTATTTGCTTATACAATTATTTAATATTTTTAAGTACATACCATTAGATTAAAGAAATATAAATACAGTATAAATTAGAGCAAAACCTGTATCATATAACAAATATAATTTTTAAATAAATTTTAATTTGATCTATAGTTACTTCTGATCGGAGGAGCCCAATAGAATTGAAAGGCATTCGTGACCACCGCGTCACATGTCAGCGTGATGATCTCGTCCTTGCAACTCGCGCGAATACGTATCACGGTACAGTGTTGCAATAGAAATAAAATCTAACAGCTCAATTATCAAATAAATACAGATTAAGCAATATATTGTGCACAGATTAAAAATAAAGGTTACGAGCGAATGGTTCTTCTATATAGCTATTAAAAAACATTCAATAATAAAAAAACAGGGAGGAGAGAAATAATGGAAAGCTTAAATTATATACAAGTAACGATTATTCACAAGTTAGCACATTAAATAAATATAACAAATGACACATTTGGGGAGATTACTTTTTGTACGTAAAGAAAAAGTAAATATGTTAATAATCCAAATTCTGAGAATAATTTTTTTTTGGTGCATATAACGGATCCGCAAGCTGCCATATATTATTGTATTACAATAGGATGGATTTAAATATGTTTTCATAGACAAAGTAAGTTGTTAATACATAAATACGCCACTAAAACGATAACCTTTTCACAAATAATATGAATTATAACATAAGGGTAAACAACTATCTTGCCAAAACCTATTGCTATCGCATAGCATTAATCGTATTCATATCTTACCGGTTATCTAACACAAGTTGTACTGACAAACGAATATAATAATAATTTAGTGACTAATAACGTCTAAACGCCCGCGCTTCGAATAGGGTCGAATGCACACAACGTGCGCCGGCGCCGAACATTTCTTGCATAAACTAATACAAGATTCGAGCTACCTACCTATTTATTACTTTACTTAACGAAATGAAACAAAACAAAATTAAATTTAATGGACGTTGTTTATTTTACATTCAATTGATAAAAAAAATATCACAATTGCTATGCACATAAACATAAACGCCAGCCATTACAGGGTATAAATTGAATCGGAATGCCTTCCTACACGAGATTCGTTAAATAAGCCATTTATTGTCAACATCGAAATATACAGCAGAATGTCAGAGCTATCTGACACGCCTTTTATGGGAGCCATATGAAAATAAATCCACAATAATCACACTCAGCGACATATCAAAAAAGGCAGCGGGCGAACAAACTCAAACAAAGACAATGTAATACCCATAAGTAGACGCATTGTGAGTGATGATGAAGATAACAATTTTAAAAGCAAAGAACGAGGTAGTGCTGTTTCCTCAATTACGAAGGCGCCAGGGTGGATCGCAGCTACACATATATCGCACAAAGGTTAACTAGCGACATTATGTAGATTTTTACTTGTCAAACGGCACAAGCTCGGTGGGAAGAGCGCGGGGAAGTAACGGGCCAGAATCACAGTTACGTCTTCTGGTGGCGTGATTAAACGTTTCCGTTTAGCGGATTGAATATATTAAGCTTGATGCGTGTAATTGTGTTTATAATATTTTGTTAAAGCATAAGAAGTTAGATAAATTAAGAGGTCAGTAGATATAATTAAGGTGTTGGACTTCTAATTAAAGGAAAATAAAAAAAAATCAAGAAATTATCACAGATAAAATATCGATTAGAGATGCTTAATTACGAATAAAGACTTTAAATTAAATTACAATATAAACATAAGATTGCAGTCGACAATCAAAATAAACATGCCCAGCAAGAGCCTACCTAGTACGGCTTCGTAACAGGGTCGACAGTGCTCAATAATTCGATACGTGCGTGATACAGGTGTATTTTATATGATCGATACAGAATAGACGGCGATACCGTAAGGGACCCGATTACGTCGCGAATAAATCGCTCGCGGACGTCTCGAGATAACGGTAACCGCCGAATTCGGTAGACACCTGTGTTCATTAAGAAAGGATTAATTAATTAATTAAACTTTTTTTTCCTTTAAACATGTCCCGCCTTTTTTCTGACAGAAACGATTTATAAGTTAATTCTTCTGGTTGTTTAAAAATAACGAATTGATTTTAGATACCAAGAACAGGACTAATAAGTCAATTTTTATAGACAGGCTTCACTTGCCTGCAAAACGATGACTTTTTTGTTGAAAATTATATAATATAAACTAAAAATAACTAAAAAATTTAAACTACGTTTGCATGCAATATTTTTCACGATCGAATAGATACAACCGAGGAAGAACGCTTCATTCATATCATTATAATTCCTCTCGTGTCTTCTTTTTACAAGCTTTCAATCTCATTTTTAATCAAGCGTAGGATAACAACAAGGAACAGAAACTTCTTTAAAGCAGTAAATAATAATATAAATTGGTACCTATATAAAAGCCCGTCATAGCGCAGTGGGCAAGGGGGTAACTGTAACGCGACGGTTGTGGGTTCAATCCACAATCGACGCGTTACATTCGAGGAAGTGAAATAATTATTTACGTTTATATTTTCATTTTTTCGCTCTGGTGCTGAAGCAAAGCGCGGCGTTGAGTTCTGCCACTCAACATGCAATGCCTCCAGAATTCGGCAGAAAGTGGGGAACGGAGTGTCTTAGCACTAGGTTCCCTCTGCCTACCCCGCTGTGAGCGGGATACAGCGTGAAGCTGTTTATTTTTATAAAAAAATGTCACAATGTAATTTATGTAAATATTATTTTAGATAACCTGATAATATTTTCCTTGCAAACACCATAATGTCAACAACAATTTGTAAAAGTTTTCTATGAAAAGAATATTTGCTGTCTGGTTCAGAACAAAGGATGTTTAAAACAATATTTATATAATGAATATATTTAGAATACTATATTATTTTAATTTACTTAAACGAAAGTGTTATAAGGTCAATTGTGGCTTGCAGTCCGATGTTAACAATGAGGTGGTTTGCTTAAGTTCAGAATTGCTTATGGGATTATTTTCAAATATATTCCTTTGTCTGGGTATGTTGAGAACAAACACTGTAGAACGTCGAGTGTTTACTTAACAAACAATTTCTTTTAAATAAAGAAAATTGAAGAACCTATGTTTTACGAGATTCTTCTCTGGCAAGTCAACTGAAGGCGCAACTTATGAGAATTTAAAATGTTACAGGAGATCATATTCAAATTTGGTCTTATATGGAAATTCCATGCAGCGAGCGTTATCGCAATTAGATATTGTTTACAATTTAATAACGAACATGCCACTTTACCGATAAAACAACTTTTTCTGCATAAAGTTCAATTTAATAACTAGTACAGGATGTTTTGAAACTAACACCTGTTGTCTTGTGTTAAATATTTATATAATAAAAGGTTCTGCCATCCAAAGGCTTATCTATCTTTCCATCATACATGTGAATGTTAGTTTGTTTGTTACGCTTTCACACCAAAAATACTTAGTCGATTATTATGAAATTTTATACACATATTCCTAGAGGTATTAAAAAGGACATAGGATACTGTTAATTTAAAAATATATTTTTATTTTATTACAAAGTTTTTATTTTATATTGTAACTAGTAGATCCGAACGCGGCTACGCCCGCTTGAACTATTCGAATATTTATGAAATTATTTTCAGTTTTCAATAGAGAGATGCGTTAAGCATGCTCATTTTGGGTGACGTTTTCTAACAACAAACTTTGCAAATTGTTGCTTAGCAACGGTCGCATAGCAACGATTGTTTATTATAAATATGAGAAAAATGTATCCTATGTTCATCCGGAGACCCTCAAGTATCTCTATATGAGTATTTTATCACAATTGAATTAGCGGTTTGGCCCTGATTGCGTAAAAGACAGACAAGCAGACAGAGTGACTTTCGAATTTATAATATAGGTATGGATATTAAATAATAATGAAGCAAGCAAAGCCGCGTTTGAGTCTCTATTATGAATATATTGATATTCGTACTATAGACACAAACACGCAAATAATTAACAACATTATACATATGGTAAAACAATTTCAACCGGACGATATTCGGTTTATATAAACAAAGATATTAGCAGATGGCGTTTCTAGGCAACTGTTGCGCTCTACGGAACATGAATCATTTTCGCTTCTTGATCGTGACGAAGTATTATAATTCCAATGAGACGAGTCAATATATCTCTTTGTGCAAAAGAATTTTATTTTAATAGTAAAACATATTTTAATAACCGGTATTTTGAAACTGATGAGTAATAACATACTATAGTCGAATGCAAATTGTCTGAAGCGATGTAACAGCTCATTTTAGGCTATTTTATTGATACCTACGTTATTAAAATTCAATTTTCCTTTCAAAAGAACATAAGCGTCCGAGATGGATGCGAGTTCTTCCGCTATTACATTTATGGATAAAAGATAATGGTTTGTTGTTTCATCTAAAAATAAACAAACTTGAAGTAGTTTAAATATATAAACCTACTGTTAAAGCTTTTGTTTATTAAAAGTGTTCGATAAATATTAATTATTATAAATATATAAAAATAAAATAATTATTATAAAAATATTAGCATTATTAAAATGTATTATGGTAACAAGTTAAAGCCATTCGTCATACATTTACTATGACCATAGTTTATACTTCATATTGTCCTTCAAGCACAATGCTGACTATACTTAATAAGATCAACGGTTCCCATGACCAGTACATGTTCATCAAATTGTCTATGAAAACCAACGACACATCCTTCTGCACAATGCTGTCAACAACATACAAAGACATAATGGGAACTCGACAGTAGGAGATCCGCAACGGGACATATTTATTTACCCAACAATACCGAACCAAAATAGGAAAACTCGGCTCGTCAATTCAAAATCGCCACCTGTCGATGACCCTAAGCATGCAACTAACGGGCACCCCACCAACCTCACATCCACTTCAGCATGACACCTGAAAATTGGCATTAGAAACATCGTTTAGGAGAACACGTAGGTCATTTAAAACTGGTGATGTGCAAATCCTAGCAGCCTAGCTCTTTGAATAAAGGTCGAGGGGTCGAGAGCACTACAGCGGCTAGTTTTCGCCGTCGTTGCAGTAATAGTGACGTTCCAAGCAAGATATGTATGCCGAATAACTGTTCGAGCAAAC
The DNA here is from genome assembly GCA_013403645.1 of Heliconius nattereri. NCBI lineage: Eukaryota > Metazoa > Arthropoda > Insecta > Lepidoptera > Nymphalidae > Heliconius > Heliconius nattereri. The sequence continues at coordinate 1,835,055 of JAAIXI010000237.1, forward strand.
ATTGGCAATGATCGTCAAATTAAAGTCAGAACGCAAGTTCATTCTTCTTTATCTTAGATTTATGTACGCGGAGCAGGTCGTACGTTTGCATTGTACTGCATGTACGTAATTGGCTCCGTCCCAATTACGGAACGAAGCCGACATGGCGACTCGAGTAAATCCAAGTACCTTCTGCTATGGATTGTTTTGTAACAAGCATTGCTGTGATTGTCAATTTTCAGATGATTTAAAAATTAAAAGAATAAAAAAAGCGTATACACCGCAATCGGCAACACGACTGTATAAATACATACATAAAAGTACGTAATTAAGATAAGTATACCACTAAAGAAGCAATACAAATGTTGTACCTAAAGTCGATTTTTTTAATGTTACGTCTGCAATCGAGATAAAAAAATAAGAACATCTTAACAACTGCTTTTTTGGATTTCATTTTGTATCGTAGCCGTTATATGGTATATTTAGATCAGAATATAAACTACAGGATCAATTTATAAGACGACGTCTTCCACCTGCTCGGGAAGGGTACCTAAGAAGTCTTCTAGACAAAATAATTGACAACACAGATCTAGCTAAAATTATTTATAGACACATAAGTTTCCTTTATATTGTATACAAAAATGTATTATTTTGACCTTATTATGGGATCAATATGGAGAGTTTAAAACTAGTTACAAAGTCTTTTTTCTTTTTCGGGTGTATAAGTTCGGAAACTTTCTAGAGAGTAAATTATCTTATATTTCTGTTGATATTATAGACTTAGATAAAACTACTTTGTTACTTTTATTATTTTAATTATAAGGTACTATGATAATAAACATAAGTTAGTGCAATTCTTTCATTCTTAAGTGCATTCCTTAATTGCAGGGTATGAAAGCATTACTATAATAATAGCATGCCTGGGGAATAATTAATAATCTCAATATTCATTATGAATATATTAAGATAAATAATAATAATACACGTTGATGATATGGACACCGATTAAAGTTAAAAGCTATTTCAACGTTGACGACGATCGAATATTAACAATGATAAAGTAACCTATTCAAACTAAATAAAGTCACAAAGTGAACTGAACACATGATAGTCGGTGTCGGTCGGGAGGTCACTTCTTTTCTCGTAAATTCTGTGCCGAGCAGATATAACTCACCTGCTTTACGTAAAATGTTTTAACAAAATTAACATCGACTTCCGTAGTGTTAATGAAATAAATATTAAGTGTAAATAGTTGTATATTTAAGACAGATTTTTATCTTTGTAATGGAATAATTACCTTAAAATCTTATACTTTATAATTATAATTAAAATTAAAGCCAATTTAATGTTATACATTTAAATGAAAAATAATTTAGTTTCTGATTGCTCGGTATGTAATATAAAATTTATAAAATTTTGTAAATATCTTCGTTCAATATAATCCTCCACTGCTATTTCATAATTAACTTTGACCTGTTACATCGACCTGTTTGTCAAATTGAATTTCTTGGTCGCCTGCACAGTAAAAGATTAACAGTTTTAATCAAAAGATAACAAAGCATACATTCCTTTGAAACTTCATAAATGGATAACGTTTCTACGACCTTCCGTGGAGATTACGAAAAACGGTGCCACCATGTCCCTAATCTTTGATTGTGCTGGTTAATGAAATACCACAAATGCGGATGTTATAAATCAATATGGCTAATAAGATTAACTGTATTATTTATAAAGAAAAATTACACGAAACCGTAATACGAATTAATAGCATAATTTAATTTTAACCTCAACGCAGGAGGTCTCGACGTCCAAATATAGCGTTTGTGAAGTAGTTAGAAAAAAAGATCTAAGTACACAAGTTGCCACCCACGTGGTGTTAATATTCGACTTGTTCAAATTTGTTCGAATGCCACACGAGAATGGGTGAATGGATGCGGAAACGAGAAGCATCAATTTATTTGACGTCCAGTATAAAACATTCGCATACTGATGAAAGCAAACGGTAGGTGTACGATTGGACCTCCCACTGATCCTTTGGTTACTTGACTTGATCGAGTAATATTCTGCGTAATGTCTTGTCAAAAACTGTATAAAATATTATATTTCATATGTATTAAATTTCAAAAGATTTTATGTTGGGTTTATTAAATATTTATTTATTTATTTATTTATTGGTTTTATAGTTGTATACAGAAAGACAATAGCATAGCAGGTTTTACACTCAGTACTAAAAGTAGAAGGCGAGTTTCGTGCTCATAAAACTTCCAAGAAAGAACATCTCTCATACAACTTGCGTTTTATAAAAACGAATTTAGTCTGACCTTGTCTAGCAAGTGTTATATTTCGTCTAAGTATGTTTACGATTCATATCAGTATCAGTTTTTTGACAATCGATGCCCAGAATTTGCCATAGGCTCCCTCAAAGGATTAACATTTAGGAAACCAACAAACATCACGTATCTATAATACCACAATGGAATGAAAGGACCAAGTGTTAAAATTAAATAAAATGTAGATGTAAAGTTTTAATAATAAATATCCATTAAATTACAAACAGGATGACTGTTATTATTAGGGGAATTATCCGTAGCGTTATCTGAAAGCTACAAGTGTCACTTTATGCAAATCCCTGATGACTTGCGGATGTGGAAGTCCATATTCGGTAAAGCGCTTTAGGCTTAAAACTTTATTGATTTTATAATACCTTGTCATTTTCATAATGTCGCATTGAAAAAAATATATACTTTTGTTAATAAAATGAACTTGAACCACGGACAGTTCCGCTTGATATTTTAAACCGATGCAAGTATTACTTTTATATTATTCCAATTTGCACGAATACATATATTTTTGTTTTTATTAATATAGTGAATATAACGTAATAGAATACATCGCGGACATGAAAACGATGAGTGATTTATTGATCGTGAGGTATGTGGGCGCTTCCCACGTGCCTCAAACCCAATGTGCGACTGTTTACTTATTCCCTCGTTGTACATTGATTAAACGGCGGCGTACATCTGTACTGTATGATGTTAATAAATAACGCCCGGACAATAGTCTTCTTGACAGATATAATTGCACTTAACAAAATAAGATTTTAATTAGAACGAAGTATAATAAGGTTCTCGATGTTTCTATAAAATGAATATCATTTAAGGTTAACGGAACTCGTAAGTAGCGATATATTTTTTTAAATTGAAATCCAAAAAAATAATAAAAATCGGTATTTCAAGTGCTATCCCCACTTTATTTCGGTTAAAGCTTTTAAGCACTGATACACTTATCGTGTGCCCCTTTTGACAAAACCGTTAATACTCATTAATTCAGTCACCCAATTACATGTATGCGTTTTATGTTAATTGATTCAAAATGTCAGCAAGTTGTAAGAATATAGAACAGACTGTGCGTTTTATACATCGTATTGCAGTGAAAAAAAATATTAAATTATACTTTAAGGAAGGCAAGTGTGTAGCTGTGTAGTTACCTATATTACGGTATAACAATACAATTGTGGTATAATTTTCCACGACAACCTTAACTGGATAAACAATTAAAATATTCTGTAATAACCGCGACCTTGTGACAAAATAACACTTAAACAAAGAACGATCAGACAAATGACACGACACTCGAGCAGCGCCGCGCATATGCTGCGCAAACGCATTCCTGATTCGATGCACACACACATGCACGCACACGCACACACGTCCACCCAACCACCCGTCGCGAAATAACACATTCACACCACCACAAATGAATATTCACGTACCTAATGGAACGACGAAATAATAAAGCCGGTGGACCTGTCGTTCGTATTCTCCACCAACTACGTTTGCTCGGGACAAATTCAATTACTAATATGGATCTGATGGCAGCGGAAGTTGTATTGTTTACACTTGAATAAACAAATAACCCTACGATATAATACTACAGGAAAGTCTTCGGCTTGAATGAGAGACTTTTTTATCTTCTCTTCGTTCATCACTGTAAATAAATGAAAAGAAATCCCGTACTTTAAATAAAGATTAAACTTTAAAAAAATATAGGAACATTTTTGCGAACAAACACCTCAAACGTTCCTTTTTTTATACACTCCATATTGTCGAAATTACACATAGGGCAAAAAAACTATCCTGTGCAGTAATTGTAGTCGAATCGTAAAATAGCCCAATTAGCGAGAAAAATACCAAAAAAGAGAAATCTTTAGAATTATCGACCGTTAACGGAATCCAAACAAAAAAACCCATTGTTACATAGTGGCATTGAGTGATTTAGTTGAGGAGCACGACTTGCTCTCCGTTTGTTCACATAATGGCCGTGACCTCAGCATAGGGAGATATCACCGAGTGACCAGCCGGTGCCCCACCAATCGCTTTCTTCTGACCCCCTTTTCATAAACAATACTTCGGCAACGCTCCGCACGCTCGGATGCGAGAAAGTGTTCGATATGAAAACTTCGATATTGATTTGAGCAAATAACCACGAAATGGAGGACATGTAAGTAAGTTAACCAATGAACATGATATGCAACATAATATGAAACTGATGCCTGACTCTGTTCAATGGAAAGAGTACATACCTGTATAAACTTAATATAACATATCTGATAGAGAGATAAAATGACTTAGCTTTATTAACGTAGTACAAGAAAATCTTCCACAAAAGGGGGGTGGAACAGAGCGAGTTAATTGTAACGGGGATAGGCAGATGTCGCGACCCCTCGCAATAACATTTGCGGTTGGCAACACATGCAACGTATCGGATGCCGCATACGAATAAAAATAATTATTAGTGATATAAGTTGTAAAATTCTTACTTTTTTTATAAATTGAAACTAATAATAAATATACATTAATATGAACATATACATACAAACGTTAACTAAACAATGAAGGTCATAAATCACAGCTTCCTCTAAGTAATAAGAGTAACATCCTACAGAAACTTTGCGGCGGCAATCTTGCGCACTATCTAAATTGATGGCTTCCGGTGTACGTTTGAGCGGAGAATCTATCGAGCAGCTGTCTAGGCGACACACTTCATTTGGTGCTGCGCGTGCGCCCCTAGAGAGTCGTGTTCTGTCGCCCGTTATACTTAACCGAAATCTAACTAAAAGAGGAAAGGGGGAAGTAAAGGCAGATATAATATAAATAATATCTAGTCTATCTTTAACTATTTTTCGGAAACACAAACATTGGTTAGATGATACCAATTAAGTTAGTTATATTTCGCTATCAACATTTACCATAGCATAATCAGGGCGAGTACGCGCTCGAATGCAATTTCCGTTTCCGTAATCATTTGAATACCGCTATATTGGGAACAAAATAAATATTCCGCTAATCAGGTATCCAGGAAATTGAAACCGACGATGGCGAATATAAACGACCTTTGCTATCCTGCGCTACGGTTATTTGCATAGAATGTTAATTGACAAGTAAATATTGCTTGTTGCGTATGAAAACATTTCTATATTGTTAGTAGAAATACAAAATCTATATTCAAATTGAATTTAATCAACTTCACGGTCTATCCCGCACACAATAGGGTAGGCAGAGGGAACCCAGTGTTAAGGCCTTGCGTGTTGAGTGAAAGAACTCAACGCCGTGCTTTTGCCTTGGTGCTAGAGCGGAAAAATTAAAATATTAAGAAATAATAATTAATTTCTTATAGTGAGGATTGAACCCACAACCGTCGCATTACAGTAATATCTTTGTGCCAATGCGCCACAACGGCGTCAACTAGACTAGTCTTTGTATTTAACATTTTTAATTATTTTTGTTTAAGTATAGAATTGACCATTTATAAACAAAAATACAAAAACAATATATTTATATGGTTTGAATGGATATTAAGTCCGCAGTATCACGTTACGCTCGTTAATCAAAGTGAAGACCGTCGAGGAAGACGCCTCGTCGGCATAATCGTCACCGGAATGACGACACCCGGATTACGGCACGTTGGAATGATTTTGTTTCACTTCAACAGATTCAGTTTGTGGGTTCGATCCCCATTCGAGGGAATGAATTATGATTACTTAATATTTTCATTTCTTCGCTCTGGCACCAAGGCAAAAAAAGTCCAGCGCTAAAGTTCCGCCACTCAAAATGCAATGCCTCGAAAAATTCGGCGGAAAGTTGTATTAACCCCCTGGCTATCCTGCTGTATGCGGGATACAGCGTGAAGCAGATTTTTTTTATTTTAACCATTTCACATTAACAAATTTTTATGCGCCTCCAATTATTATTAGGTCAACGAACTGAAACATAATATACGCTCTTCTTCTTTTGTATAGGCGTGGACACATGCAAATGGTGAGTTAGTCACTAGGAACAAAATCAAATATTAAAAATTGAATTAAATCAAATCATCTTCACGCTGTATCCTGCACACAATAGGGTAGGCAGAGGGAACCTAGTGTTAAAACAATCCGATCCTCACTTTCTGCCGAATTCTGGAAGCATTGCGTGTTGAGTGGTGGAACTCAACTCCGGACTTTGCCTCGATACTAGAACGAACAAACGAATATATAAATGTTTCATTTCTCGAATGGGTATCGAACACACAACCAGTCGCGTTTAGTTCCCTGCGCCACACACCTCAAATATTATTTGTGTAAAAACATCGACCGTGAGTCAGCGGCAGCAGGATAATCGTTTAGATATGTTGTCGATTACATCAGACGTCGAAATGTATTTTTTGCTTAAAAACATATCGTAATCCGCCAGACCGAACAAACTATGGGATAGGCTGATGTATTGATTGATAGACGTTTTATTGACAGTGAGCAGGTACAAAAAATTTAAACGCCAAGTACATCAGTTTATTTTTTGCGATTATAACTAGTGGCCTTTGTTTTTTTTTTATTCAGCACATATTAGGGTAGGCAGAAGGAACCTTTTAAGACACTCCCTTCCCATTAAGACACTTACGTTCCCCACTCTCCGCCGAATATTGGATGCATTGCGTGCTGATTGTGGGGGAATTTAACCCGCACTATGCCTCATTACGAGAATTCTTCAAGTGGGAATCAAATTCGCAACCTGCCGCGTTAACAGTCGTACGCTTGTGCCCCTGCGCAACGACCGGCCTCACTTTTGTATGTTATTTATAATGGATTCAATAAATATGAGATGGAATTTTGCTATCTACGAGTACAGTCCAAGAACAATAGTCGAGAGAAAGGCCAAAATAAAGGTCATGGTTGTGGACGCCCATTAAATATTCATAGGCGCATCGCGTATTCTACAATAAAGACTCATACTTTTATTACGTTTGGTACAATAAACAAACTCCATATATTTATATTTTATCTGAATCAAATGTGATCAGATTTTTTTATTAAATTAAAGAATTATTAAGATTATAAAATGTTTATTCCTAGTGTTTATTTATTAGTTTAACTTTTCTTATAGTAACGATTAACATGAAATGGGTTAAGATTTTTTTTAAATCATACAAATATAATTTTTGCATATTTTATGATATAATTATAATGATTTGTACAAATTCTTTTACTTGAGTCACGGAAAATATTGGGCGGAGCGCAATTGTGCATGGAATATGGTAATGTATTGTTCCTGCAGGTGACCACCCCCAGCACGGCCGGCCATCTATAGCACATTGTGAATTCATTACTAAATTAAAATATATATTCTTTTTTATTACAACGCACTCTCCTTACCAGAGAGTCGTTAACTTAATGGTACCTACGTATAATTCAACTTTGGATATCTTAAACGGTTATTATTGTCACTAGTGATGTGCCATACTTTATTGATGCAATTAAAATGATATTGTATTCTCGATTCTCGAGTGCGATGTGTATGGAGAGTTGTGACGCACGCTGCTGCGACGCTAATTAATCATGAATTTTATTACAATACGCATGTAATACAAGTGAAAAGATAAAATTTACCACAAACATTTCGCCAAACTGTCATGTAAATCAAACATTTCATACTCAGCGGAATGTGAATGCATTTTAATATAAACGCATGGTGCAGTCATATATTATTGTAATCCTGGCATGTTGCAACTAGCCGTCGTAACTACTCCTTACTGAGCAAACACTATCCGCATTGGGCCAGTAATCCCCCTTAATTATGACATATGGCCAACATGCGGAGTTAAAGCAACTGCGCAGATTTCCCTATACGTCATCTCTGGGCTGAATTGAACCATCCGGACTCTGAAGATTTACAGCGTCGATAGAGAGCGCCCTTCCGCCGGACTGATAAATAGCCTCTCTAATTATATTTACGCTGCGGCGGCTGACGTGCGATAAATCGTCCCCGCGGAATGCTAGAACAACGCGCGCGCTTTCAACCAATATAAGATAGTAGTAAAATGCATCATCTTGGACGTGGACGCGAGGAGATAAGCGGGAATCAAATAGTTCTTTCGTTCTGTTTAGTATCAGATTATTTATATTTACAGATGTCGATCAGCGGGAGTTAGCGATCAGTACGGCGCTTCGAATCGAGTTAAATATAAACGGTTGTGTAAACATGTCCTAGGTCCTGGCGAAGGATGAAAATACTCCGGAAGCGCACAATTATAGTTGAACGCGATGGGTGCGAGCGGTGCGCGGCGCGTGTCAGTGAACCCTGCTCAAGGTTAGGAAAGAGAGTCCACATCAAACAAGGAGCGACACCGCATCCATCGACCGTTCAAACAATGAAATTGAGACGCGTCAATATTGGCTCACAGTGAGGCCTCACTGCTCGATATTCTAGAGGTTTATTGAATTTGCGACTCTAGATAACGCGGCGACGATAAAGATATACGATAAGTCATGTGGAGGATCTATTTTTAATAAAGTAGGCAAACGTCATTGATAGATAATACGATAAGAAGTAAATTAACAAAATTTATCTGAATATACATATGGCACAAATAGAAGAAATTTAAAAAATAATTGTTGCTCCAGAACTTGATTAAATCACGTACGTCATTCTTTTAAGAAACAAGATTTGAAGAAGTCTCCGTCGTTTTTGACGTAAATGTCTAAAATCAGATGTTATATAAGAAAACCTTTAAAGGGATAAAACATATTCACGTCACCAATCGCTTATGATTTATAAATTATTTAGTATCGCAATCAAGGATGTGGCCGAATTTCCCCGACCTAAAGACTCACCAGAATGCAATATTACATAAATTTATGTCACAATGATTCATCCAGTTCACTTCACCTCGAGGTTCAGACGTTTTTCTAACTCCGGGTCACTTGCAACCTGCCTTACCATAAACCTACACAATGCCAACCACCTAGGATGTCGGATGCATTATATTTGAGTAACGAGGGCCAACTAGATAAAATGTTATATAGTAGTAATTTAACGTTTTATATTATTTTTAACACGACGCGACGTATTGAGTAACAAAAAGGTACAATGTATCGAAAGTTGTGGAAGTTTACCATACACTTAATTTTACAGTAAAAAAAAATAATTCCGTAAATTTTAACAAAACTCAAGCTTTTTTAAATATTTTATTAAGTATTTAAAAAAAATACTTATACTAAAAATCAACACATCTTAAAAATAAAAACATAACTACTAATCTCTTGTTCGTATCTAAATGAAGTCTTTCACGAGGCGAGGTATCCATTACCGCCTATATCTAGGCGCCGAAGGTCGGCTAGACTTTCGCTAGCACGTAGGTACCTGCACTGCGCGAGCAGCCCAACCCTCGCCCACACGAACGCGCGACGAATGCGCTATCATCATTATCATATAGACAATCAAGAGTCAACACGGGAGCCCTGTTGACATTGGCCCGGACTTACAGTCAGTTTTGTAACAGTATCAGAAGCTACATTCCGATGTAAGACGAGAGGAACGATTGTTCTCGATCTATCGCCCACGTGTCTGTCGCGACAGTTGCACAGCCCGCCCGCGGTTTATTGCAGGTGAACATTCGCCCATTGGGTGGCCTTGGGCGCGAAGGGCAGCTCTGTATCCATTCCAAACAACTTGTTGCCAGGAAAGTAATGTTGTCAGCCGTACATATTACATTTACATATTATTCAATGCATTTTTAAAAAATATCAATTTTTATCGCTAATTTAAGAAGAATACTTATAGCAAAAGAAGTGCACGGTTGCAATGGCCTCGTACGTGTCGGGTTTCATTCCGCAAAGTCAAGATAACTGCGGGCCGAGACTCACTGCATAGTTGCACACTGACTTTGAAACACGGCTAGCCTTATTGTGGCCCGTTTTAGCCGTCAACTTACAAGTATTTAAATAGGAAACGCGAGGTCGGATATAGAACTGAGCGTGCGTGGAGGTTCCTCGTGCCGGCGCGATTAGTCACGCGGTCAGGCCTGTCGCGGGGCAGCGTTGGGCGCCGCTAAATGCGGCGTTCTAATAATCGACGTTATCTAAAATAGCCGCGTGACAAACGAAACCGAAAGTGATGCGTGATGCAACGCACCCGAATTTAGCTGGTGCGGGCCGCGGTGCATCGACCAGGGTGCCAAGCCGCTGACATTTCGCGCTAATGACACAAATAAGATATTAGCGCGGATAGCTGCCATGGAATCTCGCTCGAGTATTCGGGGCGCGTGTCGAATCGATATTGCCCGCTGCGAAGTTATGTAGGCAAGAGACGGTCGTTTGTGCGTAAACAATCTGGACACACTGGACGGACCGCGGCTTAGCATAATTATGCAACGAGTCCAGGCTTTGACGTGTGAATATGTGACGCTGCTTATGTAATGTACTGGCTAGCCGTGTTTATTGTATTTGGCGTTTGTATTGTAGCTACACTTTCATAATGTGCTTCTTGAAATATTTCATGTTCAAATACACATATGTATAACTCTTATATGTTTTGTCCATATTATTGTCCATCCTTCGTTTAGGGATATCGAGTGGGGAGATGCGCAAAGGGCGTGAGTGACACGACAGACACGGGTCGGAGGTCCGGCCGCATTCCGCCGCCGCTTGAAAGTGAAACCGCTGCGAGTGACCAGCTGTAGAAAGTCAGCGATTGCATCTGACCAACGTCGAGCAAAAACTGTTATCTGCACCCGAGCGGCGAGCGACAAGCGACAATCCAGAAGCGATGAGCGGCGAGCGACGAGCTACAAGCGAAGAGCCCTGGGCGTCGATTACCAATCCCACCATTTAGTTAATCTACCTCTGAATACAATTTCACCTCTCATGCCCTCAAGTTACACTTACTAAGCTAACATTTATGATAGTAATCAATTAGTTAGTTTCGAACATTATACTTACTAGTTACGGGGCAAGTATCAAAATTATTATTTACAAGTTTACGTTGCAAATGAACGGTATTTTTAAATGGTACTTTTGATAAGAATTCCAGTATAATTTTAAAAATATCCACCAACACGAGCGACAAACATTAAAAGGCTATTACAGCTAAGATAAGCTCAGGTCAGCGTTTACATTAAGAAACAATTACGAACTTGACACAAAATGTGGCTGCTTAATTACTTTGTCAGTATCGTCACAGTGCCGTCACACGGTACTTCCTGAAGTGTCATAATATTTACCTTTGCGAGGTTAAACTACGCTTTTTAAGTGTCTTAAGCAATTATGTGAAAAATCCAACCTAATATTGGATGACTTTGTTTACGGCACACGCGGAAGTTTGGTGAATATTAAAAAGGTAATGAGTCATGTGTTTTGGTGCAAACACGAGTAAATCGTACATTGAAAAAATCTAAAGTGATTTACGTCATCGTTCAAAATATTTCCTAGTACTTTAAAATATATTCTTAGTAGAATATTATAATTAGGATAGTACCTATTTCATATATTATTACATATATAAAACTCATTAGAAAATATAATGAATTTTAAAATATCACGCACCAAACCTACTACCGTTGTCAATAAATGAAGAGAAAATTCAAAGTAAATCTATATATTAACAATGTACCTACACTTAAACGTCAAAACTAGGACAGGTCTAGTGCAATCACCTAATTTGATACGAGCTAATGATCTACAAACAGAATTATGTCAATTGCGTTCATTTGATTACATGCTCCTAATGTGCTTCTAACGACGCTATTGTTCACTACTAAATACATATTATTCGTTAGACAATACAAACTTAAGTATTTTGACTATATATGCATATATTTCCAAATTCTTTTTTTTAGGTTCACGCTTTATCCCGCACAAAACAGGATAATTGGAGGGAACCTGGAAACCTACTGTTCAACATTCCGTTTCCATAAAGACATTAATTATTAAGTTTATTTTTTTTATTTTATCATTAAAAATATATTTCGTAAACTGATTCGATATAAGCGATTACGTAATAATATAAGTATATTTATATTGCAAACATTTTTTCTTTTTTAATAATTAATTTAAAAAATGCAAAAATATAAATACCGCCTTTTAAAGCGAAGCTGCTTTGAGGCTGGGTTTATTTATTTAAAAAAACTCTGCTTCATTAGTAAATTGTTAAAATACATAATTACCTCTATATTTCCTGCATCGCACAATTTCGTGTTAGTACCTAAAACATGTTCATCAAGTTTCACAAGAATTGCATTTACTTAGTAAGTTCGAGTGTCTAAATTCTGAACAAAAAAGTTTCGGGGAAAAAATTCTAGTCGATAATTAATTATTATTTCTTAATACACATAATTTGTCTAAATTAATTTAGCGTTTGGTATGAATTACCTCATGTTTTTATGTTAAATAAACAAGGCAGGATACATATAAATAAAATGAGCTATAAAACTCTTTTTTTGTATAATAATATAAAATAAAAAAACGCTTCGCAATTAAAGTCGACGAAATAACTAGGACAAAGTCCTGATTATATATTGGAATGGGGTCGTTCGTAATTTATTACATAAACACATTCCTGGCTGGCTTAAATATTATCTAACAGAGGCAAATTCATGTTCTGCGAGTGCGGCGAGTTCCCAATTTATTATCGTTAACCGTAATCGTTAGGTACACGTCATGACTGATGCTACATGCCACGTTACACGTATGACTCAACGCCGTGCTTTTGCATTGCTTCCAGGACGAAGAAAGGTAAAACATAATTATATGTATATCTACATATAATATCCCCATGAAATAAATGTAACATATGCATGACCTAGAGTTCACTCATCTGCAATTCCATGTAAATTTTCTTCAATGGTATAAAAAAAAACAACTGATACCGACACATTAAAAAATGTACCTAGCCATGTTTTCTTAACTTACTATACTCCTATAGCATCCGTCGCCATGCCTTTCCACGTGGGCTTTGAACCTACAACTATAGTAAGCAGTAGCCAACATTTAAGACATACGATCTGCAACACCGCGAAAACAAGCAATATATCTGTCTCATTAAAGCCGTGTTATCAAAGAGAGTTAGTGATTAATGCTTTAGTAAGTTTGACCTTCGCGTATCGGGGGGGAACCATCCAATCTATCATGTCACATCACATCGCCGCCAGAACCGGTTACAAAATACGATTTCGTTTATATCGTTCGCAATGTCGAATTTCGCAAAGAGATGCCGTTTTTTAGTGTAAGGAATGTTGAATTAGTTTCTAGATTGAGCTTAGAATAAATTTAGGCTTAAGGCTTACTTGCTTAAATGATCTAATGAAATATCAGACACGGAGTTTTGAAATTTGTTGATTGGGTAACAACGAATAAGCCTGTTTAGCATTGAAGAATTTATATTTTTTATAGTATATGTAAAATATATCATTTATACTAAATATTTAAAATACAAATGAGTTTTACATGAAAAACATTCATCAATGATTACTTATTATATTGTTCTTATAGCACATACTAGTAACAACTTATTTAAAATTACAATACTTAATAATAAGTTAAATATAAGAAATAATTAGACTTGTAATGTTTAAGAACTTTCTTTTCAACCCTTCCAAGTGGAACCATAAATAGTTTTATTTTAGAGTAAAAGAAAGCAGATTTATAGACACGGACAAACAGTATTAGAAATTCGATATTGTTTCGTATCGGCCAGATTTACAATCAATTATTCGATACAATCGACTTACAACTCTATTTCTTGATTTATCACCGCGTTTCACTTTCGTTCCATACAAAGCGCCAATAAATAAACATCTCGGTCTGCGTATTAATTAAGAAATAGAAGCTGGTCAATATTTAATATTATTTAAGAACAAAAATGGCAAATGTTTTATAATTTTTCAAAAATTATTAATTAGAAACGTCGCCATTAAGTAAATGAATTTATACTAGGTCCATATGGTAGTAATATTTGGGTCGTGCTGACTGCTCGTCATAGGTGAAGGTTCAAATCCTGCTCAGAGTAATGATGACGTTTAAATTTATTTTAACTTCTCAACTTATAGACAAAGCGCGGCCTATGGCCCCGCCACCCAATAAGCCATACCTACCTATTGCCTATTGGGTTCTGGGTGGAAAATAGCCTGAAGCATCAGCATATTCTGATCGCACATTAAATATTAAAGAAAAAAAATCAAAAATTACAAGATAAAAACATTGCATCAGTAATAAATATATTAAAACATACACAAATTACAAATCCCGTATACATTCGTAAACTTTTCACAGCATTAACTATTAGTTATTACACAATAATATTGGCATTTGACCTCTGTCCGCGTGTCACATAAGATCATTGTCTCGCCCATTAGAGGCAATCAAGAAGGCTGATTAATCATGTAAAATAGATAATTAACTCGACTGTTATTAGTGAACGCGTAACTTTCGTAACTCAACGTGGTGTTTGTGCAGCGTTTAGGTAAATACTTCGTAACAATAATTAACCTTGAATAATTAATTTTGTTGTAAGATTATTCGTCTGTGTTGGTGCCAAAAGAATATTATTTTACAACTATAATTACTTAAAAACAACAATTAAAAAAAAAATTCTTTGCTCCTAATATGTGATATACTCGCTATGTTACGTACAATTTTACAAAAGAATGTAATCAATTAGGTACCTTCTATTATTATAGGCCCGTATTTATAAATCGCTCTCAAGTCTGAGATCATTCTTGAGATGTCGTTTTCAGTCATAGACATGTAATTAATAAATGAAAACGGCATCTCAAGATCGAATTCAGACTTGAGAGCGATTTATAAATACGGGCCATAGAATACATGCAATAACAACTTTCGACTTTTTAAAACATCTATAAAAATATATAACGAAAATCGATTAATCAAGAGCTTAGTTTTAAAAGCATATTTAAAAGTTCTTAACCCTAGCGGAATCGTGCTTCCTCCAGTAAACAAAATACGGAGACCTCGATCCTGATGGATTGATGTGACAAGGGTCTAAATTATGTGCATATTATTACTTCAGTCTACGTCGGATGGCAACGAGGGGAAAAGTAGTAGAACATGTCCACTCGTTGACTTAGCGACTGCGCTGTGCCATGCCGGCACACTTTCGCGGGGAATGCATATTTATATTTAATAATATATATATATTTATATTTAATAATATATGTATATATATATATATTATATTTTAATATAATATTTCGTAACATAATACTGATTGTGGTTGATTATTGGTGTTATAATATTTTTTTTATATTAATCTGTGATATTTGACATTTTGTAATACAATTATGAAAAAGTAATTAAAATAAATTAAAAAAATATATAATAAAATAATTTAAGAAAACACCCTTTTCTATATCAGCAATATGGAATGAGCAAGGTGCTATAAATTATATGGGTCTAAACTCAAGTGTTTTACTAGTAACCTGTGATGACTTCCATTGTTTAGGTCCTAGCTTAATGATATAATATTATAGCATTGTCACCTAAGCTACATATATCTAACAAATTTCATAATGATACAATTATTAGAAGTGAGTCACATTCAGTTTCTTAGATTTTATAAAATTGTTACAAGTTCTAGGTGAAAGCATGTAAATTTTTCTAAAAAACAATTTATTAAAATTACTAAAAATAAATAAAAAATACATTTTGATTTATACATTCAATACAAATTTGAAAAATATTTTAATACAAAAACAATTTGAAACAGATTTATTTTCAATTATAATGTTGATAAGTAATATTCATTTTATTACCACTTCCAATGTTACCGAGATCACAGATGTTGATTAACTTTGATGACTTTATTAATTATAATTATATTATTGAATTGAGTGATGCAATTATTAAATACACTTACTCCTATATAATGACAGACATGTGAAGATAAAAAGTTTTGTGATATCTTTTATTTCTTTATATTTAAGTATATAACTTTATTTATCATATGCTTTTAAAAAACTCCTATATAGTATAGAAGTTATTATGAAATGTTCAAACAATAGATGATCTAGATATTTTACAGTGGCAGTCTTGAAGACTGAGGCGTAAATAACAGCATTATCTCAAATTATCAAGGCACTCATCACTCATGTTTATCAGGAATGCCGAGATAAACAATATGGCTAGGTATTTCAAAACCACAGTGTGAGATTATATTATATATTTTATACATATATGTGCCTATGTGTGATATATTACAAAGTATGGACATATGCACACACAATGATAGTTAACAGATATGTTCTATCAGTGATGGCCATGAATTATTTCATAGTCTATTGAGGTAATTATTATTTACAATTCACATACTTGTGTTATCTTTGAAGATTTGTTCAAGATTTTATTGTTATAAGGTAACAAAAAGTTTATACTTTTAGAAGGTAATATTTGTTTGTAATTTAATTATAAGAAATACTAGAAGTAGGTACTAAATACGCCTTTAAGTTATGCCAACATTCTAACATTTCCAAAATTAAAAAGTTCACAAAACTTTTTATAAACTACACGTGATTAAAAACTTTGTTGACAACTAACCTTGCGAAGGGTGTTTGTTCGACGTGGTAGACGTCGGTGATGGGCTCCGAGCGCATGATGCTGTGAAGCCTCTCCTCGGAGAGCTCCAAAAGTCCATCACTGGCTGTTTTGAAGTCAGATTTGCTCAACGCACTCAAAACACTCATTTTCAATGTGTTGCGACGAACGACTCCTAATAACGTATTTATACTTCAAAGCGTCACCAAACGAAACACAATAGTACCTATTTCAACGTAAAACACTATACAAATTAGCTTCAATTAAACCATAAGAAACATTTTAAATGCCTCCGATTTCTTAAAAGGCAACTGAATGCTCTCCGTTGTCATTGCGAGAAGTGGTTACGGTATCGGAGGCTTCAACTGCACTCGATTTGTCACGATTTTTAAACAAACAATAGTTTTGCTTACTACTTTCCGTTATGAAAAGTATCCATAGCAACAAGTAATAAGACGAATTGTTTATTTACACCCGCGTTCCTTGAAAAAGTTAAAACTGATAAACGCGGTAGGACAGCTGCGCTTCGACAAGTCGACCGCACTTCGCCTTACACGTTTCTGTTATTAGTGGCTGCTAGTGCCCGTCGCGCCGCGACCGATACTATTCAAGCCTGGCGATGGCGAATGTCACTGCGAGTTCGAAAGTTGCACGCCGTCTCGTACGTCACCGTGGCATTGCTCTATGTGTTGCCATATTTAAATATTGTTAAGTGATTTCTTTATATTATTATTAGGTTATTTTGATTTATAAAATATGCAAATGAATACTCATTAGATTTATCTAAATTTTATTGCTTATGTAAATAAAAATAATAATTTTTAAAATTAATTACTTGAAAAGGATATAGCGGCATCTAGTAATCGTATTTTTGCTATTGGCTCACAGATGGCAGTCTAATCTTATGAATATAGCATTTTTTATAAGTATGATATGATATATACCTTATATTGTGTAAAACTACTTATATCGACATCTGTATGCAATCTACATTCTACAAGTGATGATTGCAGGTTCCTATCTAACGCAATATTTTTAAAATGGTTGGACAGTGGCAAATGTGTTCTGTGGACAGTGGAGTGGCTTATACTGTTCTCTCTTGTGGGCATGGTGATGAAAAGAATTAATAAAATATATGTATATCATTGTAAAATCAGTTTATTAAGAGAAAAATATTGTAGAATATTTTGTAATTTAGTACATAAAGTAAATTATATGTTTTTTTCACTGACATTTATATCATAGGTGCATTATTAGTATGACGTAGGAACGCAGAATTGGTCACTGGAGTAAATTATTATTTAGCAAAAATAGAAAATAATTTTACTGTTTATTTTTCTCCCATAGGGTGTGCATTAGCTCTCCAAAGAATTCAAATCCGTCGTTGACATTTTGAAAGCATTTTTCTTTATTGAGCAGACCAAGCCACTCAACACTTCTTGGGTACCTGTTTAAAGTAAAGTAACTTAAAATGACAATGTATGTCTTTACTGAATGATTAAATTTAAAATATATATGTATGAGCATTTAAGTCATCCGAAATATAAAAGATAAATATCCACTAATGAAAATGATTAAACTAAATGCAAGACATGCTTGTATAGTGTATATAACATACTCACTTATTAACATCAAACTTATATATAGCGTGTAAAGCAGCTGCCGTAGAGCCAAGCGATAAATCCGCTATAGTCAAATTATTGGCGGCTATATATTTGTTATTTTGTAGATACGCCTCTAAAACGGAATACCCCTCGTCCAAATCTGCTAAGTTTTGTGGTGTTGGACCTTGCGAGTTTTGAAATAATGTTGGTATCTGAAAGATAACTATAAAAGGATAGCACGGTAGGCAGAAGGAACCTAATGTTAAGACCCTCCGTTCCCGATTTTTATACAAAATAAATAGAAAAAAGAATTCTTACCGCAATAGCTTTAAGCCTAACAAATAGTACACTGGCGTCAAAGAACAGGCACTGGTCGATTACTGCGCGAGTGCGAATGTCACTAGGATATAACTTCTCTTGTTGGTCTCCGCCGTATTTGCTGAGAAGATACTTTATGATTGCGTGACTGAAATATAATAACAACAATTTTATGTAAACTTATATTTAATTAGTATATTGTTTAAATATTACTTTATTTAACCCATCTCGGGTTAAGTCTAAGCCAAACAGTACAGTTTCTTAAAATATAGATCTTAGAGTATATTTCAATTAAATATTTAAAAACATAAATAATAAAACCTATTTAAAAAATAGCCAGAAAAGAAAAACGTTTTCTTTTCCTTATTAGGATTATCTAGACAAGATTACAAAGCTAGACCCTAATAATGTTTATACATTATCAGCTAGCAGCTTGTCTGCTTATCAATTATTGTGAATTTTTCCTCATTAACGTAATTATTATTAATATTTGAATTAAGCGAGCTATTTTACTGTGAGCCTAAAAAAAAACAATAAAGTACTTATTACCCTCAGAAAAAATATAAATATAATATGGGTTTTGTAAGCACACATTGGTCAAAGACAACGTTATATAAAGTAAATGACCTTAAAAAAGTACCTTTGTGATACAAAGAAGTCATCATCTTGAAGTACTGGAATTGTCCCAATAGGGTTTATCTAAAAATATTAATTATTATATTTAATCGGGTAATGCCATGCTTTTAATAAAAATACATATAGCGGGGTTCAGCGCATACTTCCCTTTCCACATGCAACCCCCAAATTTCTCATTCACGAAACGATTTCTATATTCAATAGGAGTAGAACTGAATAGGACTGACTCGAAACTGTTTGGATTGCTTAAAGTCTTAAGGGCTAAGGGCATCCGGCTCAAAGGAAAAAAGCCAGCGACAGCGACAGTTGCTCTTTCAAAATATATTTTATAGCAAACTAAAGCCTTCATTTTACATGTAGGTAT
Source organism: Heliconius nattereri (assembly GCA_013403645.1). Taxonomy (NCBI): domain Eukaryota; kingdom Metazoa; phylum Arthropoda; class Insecta; order Lepidoptera; family Nymphalidae; genus Heliconius; species Heliconius nattereri. The sequence goes on from JAAIXI010000237.1 coordinate 1,854,811, forward strand.
AAATGTGAAATGTATAAAAAAGTATAACACGTATAAAAATGACAATAACATACTTTCCTAAATTCTGCAGATTTATGTTCAAATTTCAGTAAATCGGGTTCCTTGTAGTCCAATTTTAAGTCCAAAATCTCAGCTATCATCCTAACTGCAGAAGATGGTGGACTAGCGTCGTGTTTGTACAGCAACAATTTTGATTCTGAAATTGCAATAAATATGAAAATTATAATAAGTACATTCACGTTCTCTCCCATATACCTTGAAGGAACCTAGAGAAAACTTACTTCCCCACTTTCTACCAAATTTTCGAGACGCTGTGTGGCGAGTAGCGAAACATAACGCCGTGCTTTGTCTTACATAGCGACGAAATGAAAAAAAAAAAATACCTAATCATAGTCCTGAGTGAGGAGTCCAACCCCACAACCATAGCGTTTACATCCAGGTGCTGTTGCCTATGGCGATGGCTTAACTCTATATTAGTATTAGGTAATATAGAAGTACGTGTAAGTACATGTAGGTAATACATACCTTGTTTAGCCATAGCAGGTGCTTGGTTGGAGTGCCTTCTGAATAACATATAAAAACTACATATAACATATAAAAAAATATTTATTTTAGCAGCGTGTAGTCTGTATATTATCGTTTTATATATTAAGTTCTAATTTTACGGAAAATTTGTACAAATTTTATACATTTAAAAGATATAAGAAATAAAATGGACAAAATATTGTAAAAATATATGAAAATAAGAGTGCAATGGATATGACTAGTGAACGGTCGAAGCAAATGTACCTAACTGAGTAACCATAGCACACCGACTTTTAAGCCTCCAAATGTCGCAATTCGCAAGTTACATTTAGAATTCAAGTAAAGCGATTACTTTAACCTGTTTTAATTTTTTTGCATGTCATGCAAAAATCATGTTCCAAAGAAATTGGAACAGGTTAACGTAATCGTACAGGTTAACGATGAGATAACACGAACTGCTAACACCGAGATTATATTTCCTATTCAGAATAAAAAAGAATATAATGAAACAATTTAATTGTAAACAATACAAAAAACTCAACTTCATAATCTAAATTTATATAGGTACCTAGTAACACTCGCGCCATCAAAATTAATCTAACGACGTATCTATCAGTTATCAAAATCGGCTCACTAGTTTAAAAGTTACAAGAGAACAACGGACATACACACATACATATATAAAACGTTTAAAACATAGCTTTCTTTTTGGGCCACGCTACAGTCGGGTAAATACTACTAACTTATTAAAATTAATTATTAAATAAATCTTAATAATAAAATACTTTATGTATTTATTTGTTGTAATAATTATTATAGAGATATATCTCTATAACAATTATTTGATAATAAGCAGCTCACCTTAGTATTACAATACAATTATTAAAATAAAACCGAGACTGAAATATTATATACCTAAACTAGCTATCGCCATTTTATCAATAAATAATGTATGATAATAGACTAGATATAGACAGTGAGATAACGTAGTCAAGATCCCACGGCCCCCAGACCTACCCCGTTTTTAGCAAAGCTGAAATTTTTAAGGACCTTTGGTCTAATATGTAGTTAAGACTGTATGCGTACATACTAACTTAAAAAGGTAGCGCCAACTAAAGGTACATTTCACGTTCTATTTTGTACCCGGGGTATTTAAGATAGGCTGTCGCTGTGTCGCTCGGTCGGGCGAACTGTGTCTCTGTCAGGAATAACAAGGCAGGCCATGCTGTCTCAAGATGGTGGTGGACGGCATTCAGGTTGGAGCGTAGTAGGTGGAGACTATTAATCCTCAAAATTTCAACTTTGGTAAAATGCCGTCAGTCTGGGGGCCCTGGGATCTCAGACTTACATTTATAAAAATCATTACATATTGTTATGCAATGATTTTCAATAACTGGAACTTAAGGAAAGCATTTATAAATGTGGTTAATTTTTTAGTTTTACATCCCACACATGATATGTGTCCCACACATGATATGTGGGGTAGGAATTTTTAACAACCAAATCCGATTAAATACACAAATATAGAGACTGCATATATCTAAATAGTTGAAGACTAAAATCGTTACTTATACCTTTTTGAGGCCAGTCGTGGCGCAGAGGCACAAAGTGTGACTGTAAAATCGACTGGTTGAGGGTGCCATCCCAACTCGAGGAGATGAAATACTTATTTAAATGTATATTTCCATATTTTGACTCTGGTGTCGAAGCAAAGCGCGGCGTTGAGTTCCGCCACTCAACACGCAATGCCTCCAGAATTCGGTGGAGAGTTCGAAGTATCCCAACACTAGGTTACAGCGTGAAGTTGATTTTATTTATTTAACTATACCTTTTAAAACATGTTAATAAATGAAGTAGGTATACTATACATTATGAATACGATGCTGTCTCTACCGCGCTACCCTAATTAATCACAAATTATGTTCAAAATACATATTCTTTGACAAATGGCTATTTTACGGCATAGTCATGGTTGTTAGTTTGATTCCTTCAAAGACTGAAAGCGGTCTGACTTATTTAGATTTTCCCACCTTAATCTACTGGATATGGAAAAGACATGATGATGAAATGAGTAAATAAAAGAAAAAAACATTATTTTATGTTATTTAATATTTCATTGTAAAATATATTTAATAAAAATATATAGAGTATTTTATAATATATAGGCTATATATCATTTTACACTGCTAATTCTATTATACATATTTAGATTTACAAACATAAAATCGGTCACTAAAGTTAATTATTGAGTAAAAATAGCAAATAACTTTATTGTTTATTTTTCTCCCAGAAAATGTTCAATAACTTTCCAAATAAGGCAAACCCACCGTTGACGTTTTGGAAGCAACTTTCTTTATTGAGTAAAGCAAGCCACTCGACACTCTTTGGGAACCTAATAGAAGTAAAATAAATAAAAAATAAGTTTTAAGTAAATTATTAGGTATAATTTATATAGTTTTTACACTTCAAATACATAGTATCAAATTTGTCATTTTAAACCTCAAATTCATTCTGTTACACAAAGTTCCAAGCCGTTGAAAGCCTTCTGTTCGTACTTTTACTATTTGAAACTTAAATACAAATATATAGCAAGCTAAGGAATTATTTTTAAGCCGTCGTTGCAACGCAACATGACAAGGAAAGAAATTATCTTCATTTCTTTGCTGCGGTATCTTGACAAAGCAGTGTTGAGTTCCATCACTCAACAAGGAATGTGGGGAACAGGGTGTCTTGCCACTAAGTTCCAAATGTCTACCTTCCTACATGCGGATTCAGCGTAAAGCTATAAGGAAATGCGTTCTTACTTATTGACATCCAGCTTGTGTATCGCTTGCATAGCAGCCGCTGTAGAGCCAAGTGATATATCCGCTATAGTAAAGTTATTGGCGGCTATATATTTGTTATTCTGTAGATACGCCTCTAAAACAGAATATGCTTCATCTATATCTGCTATGTTTTGTGGTGTCGGACCAGGTAAGCCTCGTAATAACGTTGGTAGCTAAAAAAATATTGGTGTTAAACATGTCAATTCTGGACAAAATAAGAAACCCGACTACATAATCTAATGTATTATATAGCAGCCAGCATCAACAACGTATCATTTATCAAATCGGTTCACTGGTTTAAAGGGAACAAAGAAAGAAAGGAAACAAAGAGACATACATACAATAATACATACACGCTTAAAACAACTCTCCTTTTGCTGTACACAGTCTGAGATTAGTGTCCACAAATGCACAGAAAAAAGTTTAAAAATCATTGTTTTGGTTTCAATTACATTGTTAAATGTTCCCAATACCAGTTTCCTACACATATCTTCCACGAAACAGACACCGATCAGTTACGATTTTATTATAAGTATAGATATATGTAGATATAAAACTTTTCTTACCGCAACATTTTTAAGACTAATAAATAGTACACTGGCGTCAAAGAACAGGCACTGGTCGATTACTGCGCGAGTGCGAATGTCACTAGGATATAACTTCTCTTGTTGCTCGCCGCCATATTTGCTAAGGAGATACTTTATTATAGAATGACTGAAACAAAAAAAATTGTAATGAATAAAAACTTATCAAGTGCGAGTCGGACTCATCCTCTGTGCGTTCTGTAGCAGTTCTAGGTACAGGACAGGACGATCTTAAGTTTGCGGGTGTATGCTCTCATTTTGTATGAAATAAACCACAAACATAAAAGTCGGTATTTCTTCATGAAATACCAATTTTTTCTTTTTTTTCAGTTCACGCCAAATTTCATAAAGCAACGGGAAGATTTTAATTAAGCGGTGATTTTCAAACAAAATGCAGCAAAAATTATACCTATATAAATGCTGCTCCTAAATTCTCTCGAGTTAGTGTAGAGTGATCCTAAAAGGCTTGCTTATACAGAACCCTGAAAGCCATATAGATCTTGGATTCCTTTGGCGTTGAAATCGCGAAAAACGCTATACATTTAACATGGCTCTCTTTTCACATTTATGTTTCTGATAGGATAATAAATAACGTTGATTACGTCACTTATTTAAGTAATAAGCTAGTAATGTTGTAACTAAGTTAAAGCTTCACAAGCACAAGCTTAGCTGATCGAATCCGCAATGATGAGATGCACAGAATGGCAGGCATACTAGCAAAGATGTCACGGACAATAAAAAAGAACGTGAAGCTATGTTAAGTTTTTACAGTTTAAAACCCATATTAAAACGTAAAAGGAATTAGTACCTTTGTGATACAACGAAGTCGTCATCTTGAAGTACTGGGATCGTCCCGATCGGGTTTATCTGAAAAATATTACCCATAATAAAAATATAACTTGTATAATTTTGTCATTCCAAGGATCACAAAAATGTTTCATTTGATTTGAGGCTTACACAAAAACTAGGAAACGGAAAAGTTTCGGAAAGATTCGGAAAAGGAAACGGAAAGGAAAAAGAAAAATTAACAGTAGACTTTTATAAAGTTGATAAAAAAATAATAGTATATTTCAAAACTATTCTTTATGCGTAATCTCCAACTGAAACTAAAAAGTAAACAATAACGTTTTATTTACTTAAAAATAAAGCAATTCAACAATTAACAAAGATTGCGATATTTACCTACCACATATGGCGTAGCGAGCTTAACTCGCGCCCGGGGCAAAATACTTTTACAGCGCTCCCCAGGTGAACACAATATAATTTCATACGTATGTTTAAATAATTTTGCAGACAATTTGGCGCCCTTTTATGCCGGAGCATGCCCTCTTGCCCATCCCCTCCCCTCCTACTACATTACTGCACATATTTGAAATTCGTTACTTTTAGAATTCTTTTTTTATTTAAATCAAATACCCTTAATCGTCCTCATACTTACTTTTCTAAATTGATCAGATTTGTGCTCTAATTGCAATAAATCAGGTTCCTTATAGTCCAACTTTAAGCCCAAAATATCAGCTATCATCATAACTGCACAAGATGGTGGACTGGCATCGCGTTTGTACAGTAATAATTTTGATACTGAAATTTCAATAAAAATTAATAACTATAGCAGCTTCAAGATTTTTCCCGCTGCTATGCGGGATAGGGATATTAAACTCAGTGTTCGCAATTTTATGCTAATAAAATGCACTGTCCAAGTCTATGCTCTGCCAAGTAACTTAGCCATTCCTTCAAACGAGGATCAAATCGACAACGATCGCCTTTCAGTTAGACTTTGTCCTAATTACGACGACACAACCGTCGCCGAAATCACAATTAATTTTAATAGTTTTGTATAATCCGTATCATGTAATATTATTACAATATAATCAATAGCTATATATATTGAGTGAATTTATGACGGTGTTGGTTCGATTTTACCTGGGGTATAGCTAGTGGGACCTGGTAAAGAATTATTTAATATTTTCATTTTCTTGGTTGGATAACAAGCCAATGAGTGGCGTTGAATTCCGCCACTTAACTAACATTGGGAATGGAGTGTCTTAACACTAAGTTCCCTCTGTGTGCCATGCTATATGCAGGGTGCTGCGTGAAGACAGAAAAATAAAGCATTCAAATTAATTTTTAAAAATTATAAATTATATAAGATATACCTTGTTTAGCCATTGCTGGTGCTTGCCTTGAGTGCCTTCTAACTACTGACAGGAATAACTGAAAATAGCATACAATAAAAATTATATGCATTCAACATATGTAGTATTTTCTATAATTACTATTTTCTATAATTACTATTTTCTATAATTGTACAGTATAAATTTAATTTTGTTCATAGAATTCATTTAAAATTTATAATAAAAAAAAACTAGTTTTATCATAATTTTAAAAATTTAACTTACCCTAAAGACAACTACACTGCGATATTTATAATAAAACTAAAAAATATAAGTGTTATAAAAGATGCTTAAATATTATTATGTAAATCAACTATCAATATTTTATCTAATAATAATTTTATAAGATATTTCTATGATAACATATTACTTTTTTGATAATAAACCCGATTTTGATAATATTAATGCATTAAAAAATTGTATCAGATTTAAGTTGTATCCCGAACACAGCAAAGTAGGCAGAGGGAACATAGTTTTAAGAAACTTCGACCCCACCTTCCGCCGATTTTTTCGAGGCATTGCGAGTTGAGTGGCGGAACTCAACGCCGGGCTTTTTGAGAGACAACCTTGATGACAGAGCGAAGAAATTAAAATATTCATACATAATTATTATTTCCCTCCTTATTTTCTCACAACCGTCGGGTTACAACCTTGTGCCTCTGCGCCACGACGACCTAAACAGTCGGAATCCTCGAGACATTGTATATTGCGTGGCGGAACACAACACCGCGCTTTGCCTTGTTTACAGATCAGAGAATGAAAAAATTAAATATTTAATTTCTTCTCCAGTTGAAATTGCACTCACAGTGGTTATTGCGCAGTGCCCTTGTGCGACAACAGCCATTTTATATATTTCATTTTAAAAATGTTTCTTTTATGATACTCTACTATGGTACATTGATTCATCGTAAAAATTATTTATACGATAAGTATATGATAAATAATACGAAAGAAATATTAAAATAATTATATTAATATTAAAATATCTAAAATTAAAGTTTTAAGTAATTTGTTTAGTAAACAGTACTAAGGGTTGGCAGGAAAGTGTTCATTAACAATGTCAATTATTTTGCTAACATCCTCTTCGGATAATCTTTCTTCACTCTCTTGGACAATCTGGAAAATAAATTTACAATGTCATAGTAAAAATACTGACAGACAAACAATAGGAATGAGAAATGAAGATAAGCTTGTTACACCAAGTTTTTACCCCCAAAAACTTAATAAATCTTTTATGAGGCTGAGTATATGTATATATAATAAAATTCCAAAATGTATTCTAAGTTTGCCACTACCATAGTCAAGTGTCTGTAAAAATAATACTAACAAATAATGAAATATTTACAGGATATAGATGTATGGAATTAACATATTGAATGTCATGCAGGATAGCTGCCAGTTTATGTAATAATTAAATTATGCTGTTGACATTGAAAAGAGCAACTGTTGAGTTTCTTGCTGGCTCTTCTCAACAGAACTGCCTTCCGAAACAGTGGTACTATTTTTATATGTTCATTCAACAATTCAAAAGTGCTAACAATAGTCTATTTGTATAAAAAATATTTTGAATTTAAATTTTGAAATAAAAGTTATAGTATATGTTTTTTTATTTGTGTAGTGTTTATAACATTGGAAATAAATTATCAAATATACTGTAACCAGTTTCATTGATTAATGTCAGATTGATACAATACAGTTTACTGGTAATTTTGCTGGTTTACCTTTACTTGCAATTCAGCATTATATAATTAATACTCACTGCTCTAGTCTCTAGCATAGTTTTTATTTTAATTTTAATTTCTACATGTCAACTCACCAATTGAATTTCTAGTTCTGTTCTTGGTGGAGTATTAACCATCATAAGTTTTTCACATTTAGTCAATTTAAAACTTTTCATGGCTACCAAAAACTTTTGAATACATTCTGCACTTTGGTTTTTACATTCTGTATCTTGTAAATAATGCACTGTCTGAAAATTAAGACATTTCTCAACAGTCAATACTTTGAGTTTATTATGTTTAAGTTTTGTTACATTAATATGAAAAAAAGATACCAAATTCAGTTAAGAATAACAAATATTTAACAAACATACTTCATAAGTCACTGTGGCTAGTGAGCTTTCCCGTTTATGTTTTTTTTGTGCGGCATCTTTCAATTGTTGTAAAATCTGCATAACTTCATAGTTGGACAGAAAAGCGGCATTAGCTTTAATACTGGAAATTGGGTTATTATCCTATTAACTACATTACAACTTAATAACATTTTTAAATTTTTGTAAAATCTCTTTTGTTTTAATTGTATTAGGCTTTTATAGAGTAGTTAAAGCTGTGGTCTCATTTAAAATGGTGATGACGAAAACACTGTATATATTTATTATAAACAAAAAATAAATAAATGGAAATATTCAGTACTTACTTATTAACCTATATTAGATGTACTTACTGTCTTTATGGCAACTTGATTAATCAATAGATCCATATTTTTAAAATAAAAAACGAAAATTTTATAAAAGTAAATGAACAATAAATGACTTTCATGGTGTTAATATTAAAAGTAAACTAAGTTGACCCAGGTCGTGTAATTGATGAATGATTGAAGGTTAGTTTAAATATTACGCCCACTACTTTAATATACATGTACTTACGTTTCCATCCCTCATTATGTTACTCGGACTCGGTTATCCCTCGTTACTCGGAAAAACTAAAGTTGCTGAAAAATATTGTTCTGTTTCTAATTATGGCCTTAGGGTGGCCAGTGGATCACCCGCCGAGCACACAACAGAAATGACAAATATTTACAGAACAGAACAGAACACTAATTAATAAACCTGAGGTAAATGAACATGAAGTGACATTGATAGATAAATAAGAAGAACTGAAACCGAATTTAATAACCTGTAATTGTCTATGGCTTCCCAATGGTGTCATATTTCAATGCGGAAAGAAAATCAAATGAAATCTGTTTTACTTTTGAGCTTACAATAAGTTTTTTATTTTTATATATAAATATACTCGTTATATTTATTTGAAATAATATTTAATATTTTATGGCCAATACAAAAGTTAACTTTATTTTAAATATACGTGACTATTTCGACCCACTCGATTCGTTAGGCCTTACAGATTTAGTTATGATATAATGTAAATAATTCATTTTTGTTAAATATCGTTATAATTTCATTCTATAATGTTTTTTATAAAAAAAGTTCTTTATAATAAAAATATACGAAAATCTCTTTTATTGTTACAATTGCAAGTGCGCAGCATATCTCAAGAGAATTTTACCTCTGGAGTGGCAAATATTAGAACACCAATAAATTCTTATTATAACCATTATATCAATCTACCTTTGCCGACAAATAAAATTTTTGCTACATATATATGGATTGATGGTAGTGGCATTAATTTGCGTTCGAAGGATCGAATTTTAAACGAAGAACCTTGCAATTTATCTGAGCTACCAAAATGGGCATTTGATGGAAGCTCCACTGGCCAGGCAAAAACAGATAACTCTGATACAGTTTTAATACCCTGTGGAATTTATAGAGATCCATTCAGGAAAAGTCCACATATCCTTGTATTATGCGAAACATTTTACGGAGATGGAATGCCATCAAAGACAAATTATAGAGCTCATTGTGTAGATGTTTTAAATAAAATATCAGATCAAGAACCTTGGATAGGAATAGAGCAAGAGTATACAGTATTTGACACGGATTTATGGCCGTTAGGATGGCCAAAGACTCGTGGCTTTCCAGTGAGTAAATTCAAATTTTCCTATTGTGGAAACGGTGAACATGTAGCCGGAAGAGAAATAGTTGAATGTCATGCACGAGCATGTATTTATTCTGGAATGGATTATGGTGGTTCGAATGCAGAGGTCATGAAAGGATCTTGGGAATTTCAAATTGGAACCACTTTAGGAATTAAAGCTGCTGATGACTTATGGGTTAGTCGATATTTACTAACCAGAATAGCCGAACATTTTGGCGCAATTATTAGTTTTCATCCAAAACCTATGGGTAAAGATCAACCAGGAATTGGATGTCATCACAATTTTAGTGTTAAAAAAATGAGAAATGATGGAGGTCTTACGGAGATAGAAAGAGTCTGTAAAATATTATGTGACCAACATCCAAAATATATAAAACATTACGGACTCTTGGATGGAGATGAAAATAAAAAAAGATTAACGGGGAAATTTGAAACGGCATCATTTGACAAGTGTAAATGGGCTGTCGCGGATAGAGGAGCGTCTGTGAGAATTCAAAGAAGTGTTGCGACAAATGGAAAAGGTTTTCTTGAGGATAGACGACCAGCTGGAGATTGTGATCCTTATAGAGTGTGTGCACTTTTGGCAGAAACATGTCTTTAATAGATACAGAATATGTTGAAAAAATTTTAAAATTGTAACAGAAATATAATAATGGGCTGGCCGAAATTACTGGCTGAAAATAGATTCCTCTCTGAATAATTATGTATATTTTGCTATCTTTCAATTTTAAAAAAAGTATTCACCATTTATAATTTTGTATTGTATATCATTTAAGTTATGAATGTTTGTGATTTAAAAAATATTTAGTTTTGGTTTGTAAATTTTTGTCAGTATATTTGAATATAAAATGGAAAATATTTTAAAATGTTTTTCATTACTTCGAAAGCAAAAGAGTCTCTTTACAATGCCCAAAAGGTATATGTTGAAAGAGTCCATTAACCATATAATGAGTAAGAAGGTTATGGATAGATATATTAGACTACCTGTGCCTTGTAATAAAGTACTAGCAACGTATTGCTGGATTGATGGGTCTGCAATAAATATGCGATGTAAAGACAGGATTTTGAACTGCACTCCTTATGCCGCTGATGCTGCTCCAGGATGGGCGTTTGATGGCAGTTCCACTGGTCAGGCAACTACAGATAATTCTGATACTTCCTTAAAACCAGCCGCTGTTTATAAAGATCCATTCCGGATGGAACCTCATGTGATAGTTCTTGCCGAAGTTTATATGGGCGATGGTTCACCTGCTACTACTAATCATAGAAAATTTTGCAATGATTTATGTGAATTTCATAAAGCAGAGGAACCATGGTTTGGACTAGAACAAGAATATACTATGCTGGATATGGATGGTTGGGGCTTGGGTTGGCCAAAGGGTGGTGGTTTCCCAGCAGTTAATTATGAATTTTCCTACTGTGGCGTTGGAGCTAAGTATATAGCAGGAAGAGATATTGCTGAAGCTCATACTAAAAGTTGTCTGTATGCAGGGTGCGATTTTGAGGGCACAAACGCTGAAGTCATGTACGCTTGCTGGGAATGGCAAATAGGTACCACTATAGGTATTAAAGCTCCCGATGATATGTGGATGTCAAGATATATAATGTCAAGAGTAGCAGAAGATTATGGTGTAGTTATTACCTACCATCCAAAACCAATGGGACCTAAGCATCCAGGAGTAGGTATGCATCATAATTTTAGTACAAAAAAGATGCGTACAGATGGTGGCTACCAATTTATTCTAGATTGCATCAAAAGGCTGGAAAAAAATCATATGAAGCATATGGTAAATTATGGAAATGATGAACAAACTAATCGTATGCGTTTGTCTGGAAAATTTGAAACTGCTCCTTTTGAAAAATTTTCTTGGGGTATAGCCAATAGAAAGTCATCAATTCGATTGCAAAGAAATATTGAAAAGAAAGGGAAAGGTTTCATGGAGGATCGACGACCAGCTGGCGACTGTGATCCGTATCTCGTTTGTGGATTACTCATGGATACTTGTTTGGGCCCAGCTGGGGGTGGAAATAAGTGCAAGTAAAATGCGCTACGTTGGATTTGAAAGTTATTGAGATAAATATATAAAAATATTCGTTTTTGGCGTAAAATTGTTAGTTTTGTTATGCTGTCTAAAGTATTTTTGTTTTACATGTTGTTTGTAATTAGCCTTATTTATTTTTATATAAATTATTTAAACATTAACGTGGTTTGAGTAAATATATTGTACAGTATAGACTAAGATCCCAGAGCCCCAGGACTACGTCATTTTAGCAAAGCTGAAATTTTGAGGATTAATAGTCTAATATATAGTTAAGACTATATGCATACTCTGTACCTTGAAAATGGGGACCTTTCGGAGATAGCGCCAACTTAAGGTATGCGTTCAGCTACGTTAAAAACGCTCGTTTTTAAATATGTTTTTAAGAATGATGTAAAAAATGTATATTTACTATTACCAGACCCGTTACGTGAGCCTTTACACCTGCCAGACTTCCTAAAGGTTGTTCAAAATTGGCGCAGATGCCGCTAAACTATCTAGCTTTAATTTTAAATATATTACTTATGGACTAATCCATGACCCCTCATAAGCAACCAGACTAGTCCGATGACTTAATCATCTTCCCAGACAGAGATATACCGTTATTTTGCGCTACCTCTGAAATGTCCCCACTTTCAAGTTGAGTGAGTTGGCATACTATCTCACCCACATATTACACTAATAGTCCTCAAAATTTCAGCTTTGCTAAAACGACGTAGGCCTGGCAGCTCTGGGTTTTTGGGCTATAGCAAAGGTACATCGTAAGCAATGTTTTTACACAAAATAAACCATCAATAAAAATAACATCTTATTAGTCAATTTTGTGTACTTAAAATATAAGTAATAATTGAAAATGCTCCTAAGGTGAAATAGTTTTTATAACAGATCTTTTGTCTAATACTTGCCTGATATAAAAATTGAGTTATCTATGAGTACAGCCATAGACATTACGAAGATTGAGCGCGGCCATATTCATTCTTTTCTCTATTCTAGCCGTCATATGGCGTAGTAGTGTGTTCGTTTGGCCGCCATATTACAATAATCAAATCAATAAAATAAGACAAAATGTCGCCTTACTAAGTGTGTGATATTAATCCATTAACATCTAGTTTTTGTGTCACTAAAACATCAAGAGGATCATAATGGAGAATTCCTACGGTGTGGGAATTGATAATAGGTACGCTCTTTTCTTGGACGACGAGTCCGATCCTCTTGATGCGATAAAAGCTCGAGAGCAGGCGAAGGAGCTTAAAAAAAAGACCAAAGAGGCCGAAAAAGAAAATAAAGGCAAACCTGAAGCTAAACCGAAAGGCGGCAGCGTCGTCACGAGGAAGGGCATCAAGGAAACTCAAAATGTGAAGTCTCAAGAAAACAAACCGGGCGAACAACAAAAGATCAAGGGGCCACCCCGGACGAATGACCGCAACGCCGAGAGGCCGACGCTGCGCCGCCGCGAGGAGCGCCCGCAGAACGGCGCCGTCGAGGGCAAGGAGGGCGCCCGACCTCCGCGCCGCGAGTTTGGCGACCGCAGGCCCAACTACGAGCGCCGCAATTTTGGGGACAACCCGCCGGCTGAGGGCGGTGAGCGGCGCGGGCCCCGGCCCCCACGTGAGCCCCGCGACGGCCCGCGCGGGCCCCGGCCCGGTTACGACGGCCGCGGCAAGCGCGAGTTCGACCGGCGCTCCGGCTCCGACAAAACAGGCGTGAAGCCCGTCGACAAGCGCGAGGGCGCCGGCCCGCACAACTGGGGCACCATTAAGGACGACCTGGACGAGCTCAACAAGACGGGCTCCGAGGGCGACGCGGCTGAAGAGAAGCCGGCGGACACGGCCGCGGCTGGAGCCGTAGCCGGAGCTGGAGACGCGGCGCCCCCCGATGCTGAGCGCGCGCCCCCCGCCGAGGACGAGCCGCGCGAGCTCACGCTGGACGAGTACAAGGCGCTCCGCAATGCGCAGCGCACCGCGCCGCAGTACAACCTGCGCAAGGCGGGCGAGGGCGAGGACCTCAGCCAGTGGAAGAACCTCGTTATGCTGGAGAAGAAGAAGGAGGGCGAGCATGACGACGACAGCGACGAGGAGTACGACCTGGCCGACTACCCGCAGCGCGTGGGCCGCCAGAAGCGCGTGCTGGGCATCGAGTTCACGTTCAGCGACACGGCCAGGCGCGGTGGCGCCGGCGGGCGCGGACGTGGTCGAGGCCGCGGGCGTGGGGGCCGCGTGGCGCGCGAGGAGCCGGTGCCTGAGGAGCCGCGGCCGCCCGCGCGCCCGCACGCTTCACCGCCCAAGGTGGACGACAACAAGGACTTCCCCTCTCTCAGTTAGATGGGCCGCAAGGCCGACCCTCTCCCTTTTCGAACTACGATAGAGATACAGATTGAAAATTGTATGTACCGTTATTTTTGAAGTAAATATACAAAATATTTACAGAGGTGTGTATTATATTACATTGAGTTTTAGTCATTTTTGACAGTTTATATTAGCGCTGGCCCGCGGGGACCTGCGGGTCTCTTATTTGTCTCGATAGGAGGTTCTCTGTCGAGTTCCAGGTGACTCGGTGTAAGGGAGGGGAGGACGATTGTTTTACTTTTGCAAACAGATAGCTGATGGTAATGCATATATGAATCTATATGGTAACAGTAGCTTGTATTGTAATCACATCTGCTTACGACTTAACTTCCACAAGTAATTATATCAGATAAGTTTAAACCGGCAGACTGTGACAACACCGTAACATAACTCTGTCACAACTTAGTTTAGATATTTGTGAAGAAAATAACCCTTTGCATTTTGTATCATGAGTTTGTGTTGACAGATGCAGACTTTAAACTGTAAATAGTTATAAATGTTAAAAGATAAGGTCTTTAATAACAAGGTTGATTTTTGTTGTTACACAAACTTCTTGAAAAATAAACATTTTGTATGTGTGAATTTTGCTTCATTGTTATTATTTTACTATTATTTTGCACATTTACTTTCCTTTTTATTATTTGTAAATTTCTTTTACACTTCTATACTTCCTCTCCCTTGCAGAATCTTTTATTTTTTTTACTCGATTCCATCTGAGTAGGTTAACAAATAATGTAGACTAATAATAGAAACAGTACAAATAATTGTTTACTTGATAAGGGTTTAAAACTTTTTAAAATAAAAAATAGTCAAATAGTTCCACCGCACCGCCCACATCCTAAAGGATAAAAAAAATTAAACCACAATGTTATGTAAGTAATATTGTATATTGACACATTTGATCACTTTCACACAAAACAAGTTGCTTAGAATTTACTAATAATAAACAATAATCAATAGTAGTTAACATAATATAGCTATTACTTACAAAAATAAACAAACTTACACGGCGAGTGTAATTACGACAACACAATAAATAATCTATTTACATTACATCTGGAGTTCCCATTTCCTTTCACAATCATCATTGGGTATTTGACATTTTTAATTACAAAATTAAGATAAAATATACATTAGGAGGACATGTCAATTGAAAGATATTCACTTGAAATTATAATATTGTCAAGTAATAACTAAAGTTATTTAATATTTTTGTTATTTAATTTGTATATTTTATAATAGATGACATTTTACAATACATTTGGTCTTGGTCAAATACCCCTTCAGTCACACAATTTGAGCATCTAACTCTATTTCCATACAAGTTACATAAATAAGGAACATCAATATTAGCAAATAAACAACGACATCCATTTGTCAATTATTACGTTATATTAATTACATAAATAGGTAAGTAACTATGGAGATGAAGAAGCCATGACCGTTCGGTTTACTATAAGCATATATTTATCATTATATTAGCTGACTAGGAAGTGCTGTTCTTTCGTATTAGCATCTGTTATAGCAAAAATAAAAAAAATGCCTTAGAGATATATCGCTTCTTTCATCTATCCCTTCTAAATGATGTTAGTTAAAACCGACATGAATTTTCAACTTAGCCAATTAGGTCAACAAAAAATGGTCGCAAATGACATCATTATTTTCCGGAAGTTATATAAATTTGTGACAAGCGTAAAACTAAATATGGGACTTGAGCCCCTTTCACAGCCACAATATACTTGTTTATATTTAAAAAAGCGTTTAAAAGTACACACGTTCGAGCCATTCTCTAGCAACTAGCATCTATTATACACCAATTGACTTATATTTACAAAGAAATGTACAGCTGATGGGTCCAAGTGGTGTTGAATGGTGTTAAAGTACAAAATAAATCTGAAAGTAATATTCGTTTTGGGAAAATTAATATAGTATGACAATGCAAGTTATATAAATTAAAGTAGGGATAATCCTGGATTTTCCAAAAAAATATAAATAATTTGTGAATAATTTGTAAAATTTACAAAAATAATAAATGTGATCAATTGTTACATCAGAAATAAATATTAAAATAAATATTGACTGGTTGATTTAAAATAACATAAATTTTGATACATTAAAAATGATAATAAAATTAATAAAAAATACGCATTCATAACTTTAAATATAATCAATTACTTGTATCTACAACATAAAAAGCTGACAAAATTACACATAAAACTTGCATTGCCAATCTAAACAAAAAATGCCCTATTCAATTCCAAATGTGTTAGTTTCTTCAACGGCCAGGAGCAGTTTCTCGTGTAGCACTTGGAGCGTCGGGTACGGCGGGAGGTCCAACCGGTTGAAACACGTGTGGGCGCGAGGTAGTGACTCTACTCTCCCCCACCGTTCTATGCAGAACCGGCGCGGCCCCGTCGAGCCACGGAGAGCGGAGAAACCCTCGTACGGTATTGAAGATGTGCCAGTCACGAATTGGACTAAACGCAGACGTTGCTCATTTGTAAATCTAGAAACAAACGCATATAATTTAAGTTTTGTAGTAAATAGTGTGGGGTCGAATTTTTAAAAGGGGATGTTTACGTAAAAATATTAACGTAATTACGGTTATAATGTTGGTTGAAGAAGTGACGTTCCTTATCAATAACAAATAGAAGAAGATTGATAAAGATCTTAAGACAGATCATGTATAATTTTATAAGTGAATGTCACTATTCAGATTAAGTTCTTTTCAAATGATTTCACAATAGGAATACTAAGTTGTTACTACAATTTTTTAGTACGATATATCACTGACAATAAAATTTATGATTCATTTCAGTAAGAAAGAAAGATAAGTGATAATTATAGATACAAATTAAACTGTATGTTGGTTTTTTAAAACCTATCGGACAACTTCCCCCTATTCGCACAACATCGCGATAATAAATATTGATTCAATACTAGAACGTAATAAAAAATATGTGGATTTATTCCCTCGAGTGACAATCAAACCCAGGGTCTTATACTGAGATTTATATTATTTCATATTATATCATTTTTATATTATTTAGAGCTTAAATGTACTTTGATATACACGAAGGATATTTTTTGTATAGCAACAGGTCAAAGGTCATACATAGCTTATCGCGTCGTGATAACGATATGACACCAGAGTTCGGAAATAACTGACCAATAACGACGTCACGAAGTTAACAAACAATTAATTAAAGTTAATTAAAGATTATAAGAAAATATGTTACATATATTACTTTATGTAGGTTTAAATTATATATTTTATTTCTTTACTAAGAGGGTAGTGGATTCAAATATATTTGTTCAGGCGTTTTGGTAGCTAAAATTTTATTTCCATTACTTGCTAGTACATGAGTAGATATGTATTTCACGTTGTTTTATTCTATTGTTTTGACAGGGAAGAAAAATTAATAAGGAATTAAATTAGGAATAAAATTTGCTTAGCTATTTATAAATAATTTCACGCGGCGATTTGGGGCAATTTTTCGGCGACTACGACTCTTTGACTGTCCTCTATAGCGCGGTAGAGTTAAAAAATGAGATAAGGGATGATAGTGATGATAATATTAAAAATATGCATTCGTAATGCATCATTTTAAAGTAGGGCTTTGATTTATAATCCCTTACTTAGCTATAGCTTTGGTGCGGAAACGCTAATTATTTGACGTATAATCATGTTGCGTTACTATAACACATTATTACTTGTGATATTTATCAAACAAAGTGTTAGTAAGTACCCATATCTATCTAAAAAAAACCTTAAATACCTCTACATAAACCATAGCAAAAAGAGGGGTATATAACATTGAACGAATTTCATCACATATTTTACAATGTTGTACCAATAAATTATTAAAGAAAATTAAAGAGCAGTTCCAAAATTGTGCGTATACTATATACAATATGATGCTGGTTGACCTCAAAATCTGAAAAATATCAATTTATGAAATAAACTAATATGAGGTCGTAATGGCCCAATGACAATGTTAATTTCCTCCCTCTTAAAACATAAGAAGGCAAAACGCGGCACTGAGTTCCACTATTCAACATGCAAGACTTAGAAAATTCGGCAGTTCGAGGGCAACTGAGTATCTTAACACTAGGTTCCAAGTTCTTTCTGCCTACCCCGATATATTATATGCGTAATACTGACCTGTCGATGGCGTGCCAGAAGCTGAGTATGACGGGGTGGTGGTCGTGGTAACCGCCACGGTACTCGGTGTTGGCGCGCCAGTCCGCCACGTCCAGTTCGGGCGCGCCCGCGATCACCAGCTCCAGCTCGCGCGCGTCGAACGCTGCCACCAGCCGCGGGTCGACCACCTGTGGGTCACGAATTGTTTGTGTGAATGCTTTAATCTGAGGAGCTATTGGCATTGGATAGTTCATTTATAAACGATATTATGATCACATCATGTTCATGGACTCGATATAACGCACTGAATTTGTGGTCAAGTTGCCTCAAACACTTTTATAGATCTTACAATTCTTATATTTGAACGTGTGGGTGAAACCTTATGTAAAAACTTGGTAAAAGTATATTATAATATTAGGCGCATTGTGTAAAAAGAGATGGAAAGAACAGAAAATCGGGACAGTTGTTTTTATATTAAAAAAGGAATATAAAGTGTAGAAACCCTCTAATTTTTTATAGTTAAGACCCACCGCCTAATTTTCGAGACATTGCGTTTTCAGTGAGGAAAAAACCCTACTTTAAAAGAAATATTGATGGAATACTTGAAATCCAATACAATTACTGTTATTATTAAACAAAATTAATTACTATATTTTTATAACGACAATAGGACATTTATAGAACAGACATAAGATAAATAGCCCTTCCTTATATAATCAAAAATCAGAATCTATCCGAGGTGAAATAAAGATAAGATTAATACGGAAAATTCGAGTAGAATATTTTGTAAGGCAGAACTTTAGACTGACAAGGCAATTTAAAAAAAAATATAACGTTACACAGAATTATCAGGTATGTTCTTTTCTAAAGTTTTTCAACAATGTCTATCGATATCCGTAGCGATGTCTACATATCATAAAAGTATAATCAATTGCTGTCTCTAGTTCATAAATTATATGAGAAATACTATTTTTGGGGGCAATTATCGAAGTAATAGAATCGATAATCATGTTTTTTAAAAAATTATCAGATGTGCGCGCACACTAACTTTCGTTTTTATTTTGATAAACTGTCCTTAACATTAAGCACAGCGACAGTACAGGAAGCGCAGCTGCAGTAGGTATTAATAAATGTATAATTCCTAAGCTACAAAAACACCAGTAATCCAAACCCACCTCATGAAATCCTCTAACGAGCCATTCACTTTGTTCCGCGACTCCTCTCTCCACTCTCCACCTCACCAACTTCTCTAAATATTCCTTCTTATTTCGTTCCGTGACTGCAACATCGCGGCCGCCGGGCTTCAGTTCCCGCTCCAGGACGCGGCCGTCC
The DNA here is from genome assembly GCA_013403645.1 of Heliconius nattereri. Lineage (NCBI taxonomy): Eukaryota > Metazoa > Arthropoda > Insecta > Lepidoptera > Nymphalidae > Heliconius > Heliconius nattereri. The sequence continues at coordinate 1,874,552 of JAAIXI010000237.1, forward strand.
GCAAGGCGTTCTGATACCGCAAATGTTAGCTCTAGTGAGGAAACGCTTCGTGCTGCCTGGAATAAGGAAAGTATTGGATGTTGATTATATGATATTTCATATTTCCCAGTTTCACGCATATACCCAATACATCAAGAGAATGAAAAGAGAGTGAGAGTGTTAAAATTTCATATACTACTTTCTGCCCAATTTCAGGACCTAAATAATAATAATAATAATGAAGTCAATAATTAAATAGCAATGTCAAATAATAGCAAGGATTTAAAAACCAACTCTCACCTGCAACCATCTCAAAGAAGCTGCAAACTGTGCATCCAAAGCGTCAACGTCTTCTAACGCGGGGGGCAGACGTAACAATGCTCGGTAGAGAGCACGAGTAAACCACGCTTCTAGAAGATACCCGTGGACCAGAGCCAGCCCCAGCACTCGACCGGAAAATCTGAACCTAATGGAAACAATGTTGTTTTAGAAATCAAATTTAATTTATAAATATCTCATAAAGGTCGGTCTACAAGCGGCCAGCACGGAAACGACACAAAATTTTAGAAGGCTTATTTTAGCCGCCCGGACCAAGACTCTTCGCCCGTACTGAATATGATAGGATATATTTATTCATTTTTGTTAAGGTAAATATTCTTAAGTATTACACGTAATATAAAAAGAAGTGGGTACCTATTGTATTTAAATTATTTAAAGTTTAATGTTATTATATAATTTGTATATTGTAACTTTATCTGTTGTGTATGCTTAATAAAGGCGCCATTTTTTAACTGTCAATTACAAACATGAGGATTAATATCGTTCTATTCAATCCAAGACACAAACAAATTACAAAAAAAAAAACAAAATTATAGGAAAACTCCTCAAAATCCAAGTAATCATATTAAATTACATACAATTCTCGAGCGTGACAGTCGCTGACAAAAACACTCCCGTGAATATTACTTAGGGCTTAGTTACACAGTAACTAGATACACTAGGTGTAACCTGAGATTTAACAGACTACAAAAACAGACACGCTACCATGGTTTGTTGTCGAAGAATAGGATTTACAAGGTCGTCCGAAAAAAATATCAATTGTTTACCTTGTTCCGAAAAAATCGACAGAAGCAACGGATTTTAGTTTGGGCATTGTTAAATTTTGAAATAGTCGTGCTGTTTCCTTAATTGAGTTTTATTTACAGTACTCAGACAATTATTAAAAAAGTTATATAAATCTATGGCATATTATTTTTCTTTGGTTTTAAATCGACAACTAAGCATATACATATTTTGATACGTTCTCAATGCTCTACATTAATGTCACTGTAACAGGATATTTAAAAAAAAACTAAATTGATAAGAACAACTATCACAGTCCAACGATAAATGTGTAAAGTGCACTTTGCTGACTACAAACTTACTTGATAACATTAAACAAAGAAATTTCTAAAGAAACGAAACAAAAGTGTAAAGTCTAAAGGAAATAGATATTTAAAAAAATAGCTAAAATTTACTTTTAGAAGTTGTTATGAAGAATTTTCCGTATTTTTATTATGAGGATGTGTTAATAGTAAAATTAAAAAGCTTTTGTAAGGTAACCTTAAAACATCATGCTGAGTGCGGAGTCTTTTTTTTAGGTTCACGTTGAATCAAGCACATAGCAGGGTATGCAGAGAGATCTTGGAACCTAGTGTCAAGATTCCTCCGTTCCCATTAAGACTCTTCATTTCTCCACATTCCGCCTAATACAGGAGAAATTGCGTGTTGAAGCCGGAACTCAAAGCCACGTTTTGCCTCAGTACCAGAGAGAGGGAGGAAATGAAAATATTAAATATTTCATTTTCTCTATTAAATATTATATTTATATACGCAAAAGAAAAAAGTGAATAAAAAAGAAATAGGGCTATACATATTATATGTATTTACTTTAAACTATTTATCTATGTGGAAAATAAAAAAATAATCAACCATTCTGTTCAATGGCGAATACAAATATTATTGTCACATTGACTCGATACGGCGCAACTAGCAATAAATAAACTAAAAGGCTGTGACAAGTATAACAAACTGACAATTTTAAAAACATATATGTATAATGACTAGTGGATCCGGACGCGGCTACGCCTGCTTGAACTATAAGAATATTTATTAAATATATTTATGAAATTATTTTCAGTTTTCAATAGAATTAGTAAGAAAATATAAGCTCAAATAATCAAAAAGAATAATAAGCAGAGACATATTATTAGAAAAAATATCTGAGTTATTGAAATGAACCAATAAAAGAAGTAAAAGTAACTAAAGGATATTCTNATAAAAAAGAAATAGGGCGATAATATAAGCTCAAATAATCAAAAAGAATAATAAGCAGAGACATATTATTAGAAAAAATATCTGAGTTATTGAAATGAACCAATAAAAGAAGTAAAAGTAACTGAAGGAAAGGTATTCTTAATACTAGAAAAAGTACCTAAAGTTTTCCGTACATAGATATCGACTCTATGAAATAACTAAACATTTTTCTATATTAAATAGGATCATTTTAGCGAGCAATATCAAATAAAAAAAGAAGAGAACCAAAGTGTAGTTTAAATAAATTATAAACAGCAAATAATTACATAAGAATTAACGATAATGTATGAAAATTTATAAAACCGTCAACATCTGCCCGTTCGCGTCGGTCATACTCATACTACGCCGCCTGAAGGCTAGGTCATTTCGAATAAGTGACAGTAAACTATAATTTAAATCTAGATGAAATGCTAAAAGTGACTTTTATAAGGATGAATATGAAAATATAAGTTCATTTTGGGTGACGTTTTCTTAAAACAACAAACAAACTTTGCAAACCGTTGTTTAGCACGACGGTTTTTATAAACATGGCAGAATAAATTGCATGTCAAATTAGAAAGTATTAATATATTAGTATATATGTGTAATGTAATGTTATATAGCCTTTAGACTTCAGAAGAATGCAGCTTTCATACAAAACAGAAACAAAGTAAATCGGACCAGTAGATCCAGAGATCTTAGCCTTCAGACAAACAAACAAACTCTTTCGCTTTATTATATTAGTATAGATAAAACAATGAACGGAAGTCCATACTTCTATAGTGTAGAAACAATTAAATGCACCATCACTGATTAAACGATTAGCGGCGCGTTGACCTTTTAATGAAGGAAATGCTATCGGATGTATGAGACATTGTCTGTACAATAGGTTTTCTTTATACCTAATAAACATTCTATAAATTATAAAATATTTTAAAATAAAATTAAAATAAAAAATGTGTGATTATATACGTGATAAATATATCTTGCTTATTTCGAAATTATTTTTTAGCCAGAATTGAATTTATATTTGAATATCATTTTATTTGTAAGAGATAACGGTGATTTGACTAATAATGACTAATATTTTTGCTTAAATCACCTTGCGACACGCAATGCCTCTAGAATTCGGCGGTAAGTGGGGAACGAAGTATCATAAACACTAGCTTCCCTCTGCCTACCCTACCGACTGCGGGATACAGCGTGAAACTGATTTATTTTCTGATTCGGATTTATTTAAATCGGCTTAAAGTAGGTACATATGTATATACATACATTTTGTCTTTCATATATTGTAATCTAATTCTTTACATAACGATATAACGTAAAGTCATAAAATAATGTGTTATCACACTCGTATCATATAAAATGATAAGCACTAACATGGGTGTGACGATAATCTCACGAGTCCTTGACTGATTGACTTACTTATAAAAAAAACCATTGTAATTTTAAATTTTTATTATAAATGGTCGATTGACTATACATATTAATATTGTAAAATAGTCAATATATAGAGTTCAATTTTATAACAAATAATTTTCTAATCAATATTAGTTAAATACATAACTTAATTTTAATTCACCTGCAGTACGCGATAACTATTGAATTCGAATCTTATTTTTTCTGTGCTTAAAGAGATTAACTGTATCATAGATATATATAGAGATTTGGATAAAATAAAATTGCAAAAAGGGATCAATGTATTTACTAATAGGTTTTTCTTTAGATAGTTTGTTATTAACCAATGCGAGTGCAAATTAGTATATTAATACCAGTTAGAGGTCGTCGTGGAACAAGGACACAGGTGTTTGCTCGTAAACGCGACGGTTGTAGATTCGATTTCCATTCAGGGTATTATAATATTTAATATTTTAGTCGCCTCACTCTATTAACGAGGAAAAGCGTGCCGCCGAGTCCTCCAGAATTCGGCGGAAAGTGGGAACCGAAAAAAAATAGGTTCCCATTTATGAAAAAGGATAGTTGCATAATCGTTGCGTGATATCAGTTTGATCTACTATTTTTTAATAATATTTTTTTTCTGTACCTGGCGCCATTTGAATGATTGTCTACACATTCGTGCTCAAAGGTTATTATAATCAAATACAATGAATATTTCTTTCCATATTATTTGTTACAGCTAGCCAATGCCATTGGATCATTTAAAATTATTGTTCATTATCAACAAGTACCATAATTACGTTTTAATATAATATTAATTATCTTTTGTTTTTCTTAGTGCCTGCGAGATTATTATTGTTGTTTTATTGTGAAATAACTATTATAATTTATAAGGAGTGATTATTATTTTATATTTTTTTCATAGAATAATATATGCTAACGTAACAGCTTATTATTGCTTCAATTTTCTATCATAAATGAATACTGAGACCTTGAATTTTTTATACACAGCCAAATGTTTGTATGACATTGAAATAAGATAAGAATGACAAAACATATGCAAACTAATCTATCAATAAAGCTCCGAATACCACTTATAGCAATTTTAACAATTTGAAAAACAAGTCAAAAGAAACGAGTCCCTTTTGACGCATTTTAAAGATAAAGTGCCATTACATATCCAAAAATACAAAAGAAAACATCAAAGATTAAATCTTACCATTCATGATGATTGTCCACGAACGCAGACATAGGTGACACGTGCACAGTATACGTGTCGTTAGCTGAATACTCAAATAACCCATAGTATGGGTTAAACAGTTCCCTAGACAGTAGGAAGAAGAACTCTCTGCTGGGCCCCCCATAGTCCAGGCCCTCTTCACCGTCCCATAAGACACAAAGCTTCCCCTTTTGTAACTCCTTTTTGGTACAGGACATTATGCGTCTGAACGCGTCTTCTAATAGATGGTCGCGGCGGATGTGTAATCTGGAAATAGGCATTTAAAAATAAAAAAATAGAAAGGTTACTCATTTCCTTTCTAAATTATTATTAGGTTGGTAAAACAAAGAGAAAAGAATGAAGAATATTTTCGCCATTTTAGGAACACTGCCTTTTAGGGGAAGTCAGTAATAATTATAGTAACCACATAAATATTTTATGACTAATGGCCTATAGTAGCCCAAAGATTGCATGTTGTTTAAATACATATACAACTACAAATGTCTGATATACAAATTGAATTTGCCGAAATTTCCGGAAATCTCTTCTATTATGTACTAGAATCATATTTTCTTGTCTTTTAATTTCTATGCCTTTCTTCCTTTTATCGGGAAAAGTAGTTCCAACTTATCAGCCCTGAAATACCTCCATATTTTGCTATAACTCTTCAAAACACTCACTTTAACTTCCCAGGACCCTGTCCATATCCCTTGCTTTCTAATTTCCTATAGAAAGCTCGTAGTTTAGCCTCAAAGTCGCGTCGCTGCGGCGCTGGCTGCCTGGTGGAGCGCGCGGCGGGCGACGCCACGGGCGAGGGCTCCGCAGTCGCGCACCCTGACGCCGGCACGTAGCTCATAATCTCCTGTTCGAAGAGGCTGGAAATAAAGGAAATTAATAAGATATGTGTTTTACATTATTTATAATAACGAAATAGTAATAGCTATTGATATAAATACACGCTTTAAAGTTAATTGAATGTTTTTGTTATTCTGGTCTACTTGGCGAGGATTACCCATGTTAATTTTCAAGCAAATCAGGGAACAATATTGATATATAGATAGATAAATACAGGTAAAGACAATAAAAGAGAATTAAAAATCAATACGTATTCTATCGCAGTTTAAAATTAGGTTTAGGTTTAAAATATTTAGATGAGAAACAGACACAATAAATCTTCTACCTCTAAATAAATAAAATCTTCTATAAAGATAAATTTCGAATACGTTTCATGAAAACAATTAACTTTCAGTTCACTTCACTACAGTGATAGTTGCAGATGAAATTGAATTCACTTTCGTCGGACATTCGTAAAAACGAAGTCTTATTGTTTCACTTTTTAATTTCGCACATCACCTCTCTCACAACCTTAACCAAAATGGGTATGGAGCGTAAAATTACACGCAATTTTCATCCTTAATACATGACAATAGAGTAAATAATATATATGAAAAGAAGTACGGACGTCTATTTATTGTTGGCTTAGTAGAGCGTGGTGAATTAATATTTTAATCAGTGAACGTTAGTCTTCATTTACGGCTTTCCGTTTTTCTTATCATCTATATCTTTTAGAAAATGCACGCGTTTTTTTATATACTATTATTTTGTTGAGCAAATATAATAGTAAAGTATAGTTCTTATTTCTTTAAGACTTTTGATTTCCTAAAAAAAATTCCCCCAAACGCCAGAAAAACTAATAACAATTAGGATTTACTGTACATGAAAATCCATATTTAAACATGTTCTAATTTATACATTCATTCACTCATTCAGTCGATCCTAATATATTATAATACGATACAGAATTATAACCTATGCCGTGATCCTTGTTGGGCTCACTAAATTCAGAGAAACAATGCTTTATATAAATAATATACCAAATAGAGGTGCAGCACGCAATAGGTTCCACCACGTACGTATATTGTAGGTTAATTAAGTATACTGGTTATAGTACCTACTTCCTAGACTCATATCTCATATATATTATTATTGAAATAACTTGTATACAAAATATTGTACTCAGTTAATATTTATAAAATATGTAATGTAAATACAATAGTTAGTACCTACACAAATCAATTTGTATAAAATTTAAGTAAAATTAAATATATTAATTTTGTGACAATTTTAAAGAAATAGGCCGCGGGCCCAATGTCCACAAAGTACAATGAACCTCGCCGGACCCCAAAAGAGAAGGGCCATTAGACAGAGACAGGTAAACCCAAATTCGATTTGGGATTCATTTGGCCCTCGCTCCGACAATCTGTCCGTGAAATCACCACGTGTGTTAAAAATTAAGGTATTATTATGATATTTAGATTATAAAATTATTATGTTGTTTTATTTATAGCATCTCTGAATAATCAATTCATTTTTATCAAAACTAAGAGAACTTACCGACAATATTCCCTAAATTACTATATTTATACTTTACGAAACTTTCTTTTTCTTTTTCTTCAGTATCAAAATCTGTACATCAATAAAGTTATTTGACACCCACTCACACGTAATATCTGCAGAAATCAACGTAAAGTGGGGAGCGGAGTGTCTTAACATTAGGCTCCCTCTGCCTGCCCTGCTACATGAAGTTGGAAAAAAAATAAAGTTAATTTTAGTTTAACTCTATCAGTGTTCTTAGAATTGACACAGGGTACTCTGCAAGCTTGTTAACATCATGTATTTGTAGGCAAAATGCATCAAATAATGCATTCAGAAATTGGTTTTTCAAAAGTACGTAGATCGTTTGCATATTGTGCGGTAATAACATTTCGGACAAGACTTGGCGCGTACCCAACAGCTGTGCTCCACGCTTCATAAACACAGCAAGAGTTATTTCGCAGGTTTTTTTTAAATACGCCAAATGGTATTTCCGTTATTTAAATTGTACAAAAGAACATATTTCCTTTGACTTACAGATAACAAAAAGCCTATTTTTAATAAAAAAAACCATTGCAAATATAAATTAATGAATGTCTTCTACACTAGGTTCTCAAGTTCTCTCTGCCTAACCTAGCCTAGATTGAAGATAAAAAGTAAATGAATTATAATCTATTACAATTCTAATTTAAGTACTGGAATTTCAAAATTATAACCATCGAGTTACCAAGTAACAAAGGCAGCCAAAACAAAATCAATTCGGATAATAGTTCAACAGTTCGACGAATTAAAATCGTATGATTTATTATTATTACACCCTTTATGGTATTAGATTTCGCCAAAACACTGGAGCATGTTGCTATGTGTTATATAAAACATGTATGCGTATGATGATGATCCATGTAGAAGTTCTATATCCTAGTATTCTACACTCAGAGATGTCGCTTAATCTATAATTGTCTTTAAGCCAAACAAATCATGAATTTCACCCTTTTAATGTCTTTTAAAAGCCAAATTCTAATCTACAACTAATAAGTTTTAAAACTATATAATCAATAAAAAAATAACGTTTATTGAATGAACCAACAAAAATCTACATTAGAATAAAATAAAAAGCTTTAACCCCAATGCTCATCCGGCGCGCATCGCAAGGCATCCCGGTGGATGGGAATGACCTAAAATTGCCTCAGAACTACTCGTCACTCGTTAGACTGTGTTTGTTACAAGTTGAGGAAATACGCGCTCGTATATGAGCACCGTCAAATCTTTGCTTTGAAATAAGACTGACTTTGCGTTAGAGCAGTTGGCTATTTTTAGCTTATTTCGAAGAGGAAGTACTAATGAAATTTCAAGATATTTAAGACCATCATAACGTAACGCTTGCATTTAAGAGATATGATTTATTGAATATATTATTAAAGTGGTTAGGTTTACTCGATACGTATAACAGTTGCATACTTGGTAAACGAATATTTACAAAATAGCTTCCAACTCGAGTAAAAATTGCCTAAAAACAGGCTCCAAACAATACAATATTTCGAAATAAATGCTTTGTCAACCTTCCTCGCCAGAAATGTTAAAGATTTCAATATAAGACGAATCCAAATTAGAGGGAATACAGGTGAAATGTGAAACATTTCGTATTCATAATGACAGCCAGGGGACCATTACCAGCCAGCTATTACACGAGCGTCCGGCACATCCCGACCATATATCATTGTGATGCGAACAATCTCCGAAAGTTAATGACTATCGGAGGCATTCCCCTCTGGCCGAGAGCACGCGCGCGTCCAGGCCCAAGGCAAAGCCCTATAGAACCGATTCAAACAGAATAAAATCATATTTTTTGTTAAAATTAGGTTCAAAATTGTTTAGTCAAAATTTGAAAAGGTAACAGGTGTCCGAACGAGCATAGGTTTGTGTGAGATAGCGTTTCGCCGGTACGAGAAGCTGACATCTTGATTCTTGGAATGATCGACAATGACGAACAGTTTTGTACTATTGTGATAGTAATTTAATTAAGCGCATCGCTTGAGATGATCAGAGGAGATATATTTGGCGGCGTTTGAAACTGAATCTCACTACATATTCCGATGTGATATTATAAGAATATCTATTAAATCATGTTTCTTGAACGGTTTCTCCAATTTTTTATTTGAGATGGATTTTGAGGTTGAACAAAAATATTAAGAAAAAATGTTTTTAAATTGAACACGTAAAAACGGTTAACCACAAAATTGTTAACTGAGCGGAAGTAACAGTCTGATATACAAAGAATATCAAACACCTGCGTAACGGAAATCAGACTTACATAGGTAGGTATGTATACATCGTGGATGGGAGGGAAAGGTGTACGAAGTGTATAGGTATCTTTATATTTTCAAAAAACTAACAATTTGGAACAACTGAATGTTTTACAACATATTTTTATGTTTTTTTAATATATAATTCAATTAATTCATAGTTTCATATTAACTTTAAACAATTTAAGTAGCAATTTCTTCAAATATTCCTTAGAAGAGTCTCTTCTTTATACATTAATTATACCTATTTAAATATTTGCTTGTGTGGTATAGAGTATGCTACCATGGCTCGCATCAATTCCGAAATGAACCATGATTTTGTTCTATTAACTACAAAATTATTCAAATTAGATATTTGGTAGTTTTTTCCACATAGGATTTTGTACAATATTAACTTCCATAAAATAAAGTAATAATTAGGGATGGCCCAATATTACCGGTAATAATGCCTACTGCCCGCGGCCCTCGACGCCTAGTAAAGTTTCATCAATATAGCTTTAGACGTTATTTACTACGCACATGCCTGTGGGCTTATTATAATTACTATATCATAAATTTTGGGCCCTACAGAAGATATGTGGATGAAAAAGATTTAATTTATTGGAATTTTTAAAAATAATAATCAGTATCTGTTATTTTTCTAAAATATAAATAAATATTGTTCAATATAATAATAACGGTATGTTAATAAAATCAATAAATACTTTCATAAAAAATACAAATAGATCCTATATTATATAAATAACAAATAGATCATATATAACTTATAACAAGTGATTAGACTCTGATCATTAAAATGTCAAAGAAGAATTAATAAAATAGCGCAGATAAAATATAAGTTTCGGTTCCTATGAAATATAACATTTATTTTTCAAATACCAAAATGGAAGCGTTGACATTGCCGCGACCTCACACGAAATACTTACCAATACGTGTCTAATATTCAGCTAAATTACTTCCTCCGGCCATTGCTAACTTGAAAACAAAAGGGGTATTGTTGTTAAGAAACAAATTCAAACAGGGCCTTGAAACCGCCAGTCAATTATTCTGAAAGTTTACAATGGCGAACGTAAAATTTTTGTTCACTTTTAGTATATCTAGAATATTCTAAAGGAAACGTCAGGCTTTATAGTTATATCTGTGTACAATTATACAAACTGATATTATTTTAGTTGTATTATACAAATGATGTCAAAAAACAAATTTGTATTTTATAGACTGGGCAAAGATAATTTTGATTCTTCTTATCCTTCATTTTCTACCAATTGAAACAACGAAAATTTTATTGGTTTTTTGCAGCTTCGCACTTTCTCACTCTTAGTAGTAGTAGGGTAATCAGAGAGAATATAAAATAAAGATACACTGTTCCCCACTTGCTCACTAATTTCAAGACACTTCGTGATGAGTGGCGAAGCACATTTTAAATACAATCATTAGCCCGATAGAGAATTGTATTTACAACCATCGCACTTACAGTCAGAAGGTGCTCCATTGCGCCATGACGGCCAACATTTGATAGTAACTCTATTTGCTTATTAATTTTTAAATTTTACGCATAGTTAGTACCTACCACTGGACCAATTGTTCATTACATCCATGTATTATTGACTACGCTTTGAAAAGATGCTTACTTTGTTATTTTTTCCATTTACATTAACTTCAACTCCAAGGGCAAGCCAAATGGAAACAGATAAATAACATTGTATTTTGTAATTACCAACTCATTCAATGCCCATTCAAATATAGGCCATTATGTAACAATTATTTATTATAAAATAAAGTATTATACTATATAATATTGTGGTATGAAATGAGATTGACTCATACTCTAGTAAGTTACTGGTGACCTAATTTAGAATGTTCAGAGCTTTGAATAACGTCAGTTCCTCAAATGTGTTATATGGAACACGATGTTTATACATAAACTGATATTTTTTTACATAATATGTACAAAAAGTACTAATTACGAATACGAATGTTACGAATTGAAAATAATGTTTTAACGTCTGAACATAACAAATCATTGGGTTTCCTATGTTTACGTTCAAAACAAAAATGGTTTTTTTATTTAAAAAAAAGCCATTGTCAAGATAGAGATTTTTTGATCTGAAAATATAATTTGTAATAAATATCTTCTCACTTTTTTACTTTAAGTTAAAACTAAGTAACACAGTGTAATGTAAGTATTTTTTTTTTGCTTCATACTTTATCCTTAGCGTGATAGCCAGAGAGAACGGAGCGTCAAATATAACCCTAAAAATACACGTATCAATATATGAAAAACATAACATTTCACAAGCTACACAAATAACAAGCTAAGCAATCTAAAGAAAATAAAAGTTAAGCTATAAATAAAGTCATAATTAAGCTGTAAATGCATGGGGGTCAGGGTTGAGCGGTCGTCCCGCCATTGTGTGTACTTCCGCTGACAGTATGATTCATATATACGTACTTAGTACATGTTGTTATAAAACACTTTCTAATTTACGGTTAAAATTGGTTACATGAAAATTTATCATAATTATAGAATAAAAGTTGTATGAATAAAAAAATGTTTCTAAGACTTGTTATAGAATTTCAATAAAAAAATAAAAAACAAAGACATACCTATACAAATATATGCTATTTGCTAATGGACAGATAGATATTAGACTCAAATAAAACTAAAAAGGGCTAAGGTCACGACAATAAAGCTCATTATTTAAATTAAACTATATTAAAAAACTATTAACAATAACATTTGTACAGTTCAAATCAAAACAATATAATTATACCACTTAGCATATTATCCTTCAAATTTTGCTTCTAATTATCTTATCTTGATATTAATCAGACTTTTTATAATATAATAATCCAAATTAGAATAACTAAGAAAAACTCAAAATAAATACCGAAAAATAATAGTAGATACGTAATTTGTAAGTACAGCGTTGAGATCCGCCATTTAACACGCAATTGAATTAAGCGAAAAGCTTAGAGTCCTGACACTAGATTCTCTCCGCCTATTTTATATAATAATAATCCAAAGTATCAACCTCATTTATATGAACAAAGGTAGACAGATTATTTATCAGCACACTGTATAAGTAAGCACAAAAATTTTTAGCCACGCGACCATTGTTGTGTAAATGAGGTGCATATATACATATTTAATCGTGTTGTCCGTCCGTCCGTCCGTTGCTGTAGAAACGGACGTACGTTCAAAATTAAACAAAACTCTGTCAAAATAGACACTAAAGAAAATAATTTTAACTAGTTTGTGTTGGAGTTAATTGGTATTCTAACCACTGAATGTAATTCTGTTATAACATTTGCAGTCGATAATTTGTTAGAGCCTTGGCTCTGACATTGTTTGCTATGACGCGATTGAAATGTCTTACATAACATACAAATTTAAATAAATATGTAACAGAAAGATTGATGGTTCTATAATATAATTGGGAAGTATATAGACATGAATTTTGTCAATATTTAATATTTATTGATTTCTTTTATAGAGTTCAGTTTAGTTGTTTAATTATGGCGTTTTGAACCTAGTGTCAGGACAATGGGTTTTTGGCTTTAGGCCACCTGTCAAACACCTGTTTTGTCTTGGAATCATTTTATCTCACTGTACCACGATGACCGTTTTATAATAAAATAGTATTAAATTATAAAAACTGCATAAAATACACTTCTACCATCAACCGATATCAAGAACATACTAAATTATAAGCGATCTAACAACTTAATGTAAGAAATTCAATAATTCATTCAGTTCTGAACCTATCATTATTTCATATAAAGGATCCACCTTCAACTTTTCAATTTACGAAATTCGGCCAAAGATAATTAGTGGGATAAAAAGATTGATGACGAGCAAAAACTGAATGACGATGACGCCTCATCGGAATAGCCTTTGATATCAGACATCGCGACTGTGATATCGATTTTTCTTATATATATTTTTTTATATTTATCAATGATTTAGGTGACCATGTGTAGTTTTCAAGCCATTTTATTTTCGATTTGTGTGATTTTAATATATTAAAAAAATATATATCTGACAATGTTTTAATATAATTTAAAGGTTAATTGACAAATCTGACTGCAGGTATTTTAACTTAATAACTGTCGACATCTTGAATTGTCACATAACTTGTGCTGCCAATGATACTTATAAGAGGCATTACTGAAATTTAAATAGTATTTAGGTATTAATAACCTATAACACGTTTAAGTATTAGTAAAATAATAAATTTAACTACTCAAACGTATTTGAATTTGAAGTATTTTTTTTAAATCATTTATACATACCTACAATAATATTTATTTGTTAAATATTTTTACATAATAATTATGTACATAATGTTAACTGACATCGATAAGACAAATCTTTTTAAATTAAGTCCGACACCCGATTAGCGAGCCACACCTGGCTTGGCTCACTTTGACTCATAGTCTCATACAAGCCTCCACTAGGTGTTAAAATAACAACACATGTACATTCAGTTCATTTGCCTTTGCATTCGTTTGCCCTGAATTTGAATTGAAACCTTGAATTTTAAATTTAGGTTAATAATTATCAAATTAAACGTTTTATAATTTAATATTAGCAGCACTTTATAGTTCGTTTAAGTATTTTTTTTTATTATAATACAAACAATTTTTTGCAACTTCTTTGCTTATCTATCTTATATGGAAAGTAAAAACTAAGCCAGCCTATTTTTAAGGCTCTACAAAAAACTATTTTCTCTATAAAATTAAAATAAAGCTCAATTCAAACATTCTAAGTTTCTAACTATAAACGTAAAGTTAACGACAGGTTTCAAAGCCTGTTTCGAACCCGCAACCAATGACTGAATGAGAGTGGATTGAATATCAAGCTGTACGACAATGCAGTCAGCCTTGGCGCATCTAGACAGGACGGGTGCGGTGACGTTGAACTATATGCCTTGTTAGATGCGGTAATTATTCTTATTGTATGGGCCATATTAGGAAGGATTACTTAGAAAACTCGATAATTATTTAGATTTATTTTTTATTGGCAATTCAAAGGGTATTTGTGTATTTTCAGTAAAATGAGGTTATTTACGAATATGTGAATTCGTTCTTAAGCTGAAATATTTTAAAAAAATATACTAGAAGAACATCAATATTCATAACCTTCATAATTGGATTTTTAAATAAATAATTTGGGGAAAAAAAGAGGTAAGGTAAGTAGAGTCTGTGTTTTCCAGCATGATAGGGAACCTAACTTAGCTTCACGCTTTATCCGGACCGGCGGGAAATGGAGGATGGAGCTACAAATAGCTACGTGGAATATAAGGAACCTAATATGAAGATAATCCATTACCCTCTTTTTCTTCAAATTTATTTAAAGCTCAACGCTGCACCTTAACTTGTTACCATAACGGGATAATAAAAATAATTAATTCCCCACACCCCAAACCCACAGTTTACAATCTTCACTGAGCCATTCCATCAAAATCGCGTCAAAGTAGAATTTGCAACACAAAAAAACTTTAATTCCTTTGAAGTCTAGATAGCGTCAAGAGAACCAGCATGTATCTACCGTCGTAATTAAACCATTAGCATATCCGTGATTAAAATCGTTTCCACAGAAAGAAGAAAGGAAACCCAAAAAAAAAGTATGAAGCGTGAAAAACACCACCATTAAGCACGACGAGCATGGAACAGCGATTCACCACACACGGTTCTAACCATAACAGTATGTTTGTCCAAAGACAAATATCTACAAAACCTCAAAATTATTTCACCTCATATTACATCTTATATATAGACGGTATTGGGTTCAAAGTCATATAGAAAATGGAGGAGACAGCTTGTTTATCGATATCAGATAGACAATGGTCGTTCCCATATCGAATGATTACAGTTTACGAGGTTTTGATTGGAGCGCAACTAACTATATGTGGGCACGAAAGGCATTTTACAGGCTCGATTTACTATCGTTATAAAAGTACGGTCGTGTCGTATTGGTCGTTTAGGGCTAGTTGTAAATCATTTGGTTTGTTTAGCTAATGGATATATTTAGGATGTAATTAACGTTTTTGATAAAGGAAATGATAAGAGGATCAAATGATATATTTTGGTGCTTGATTTCAATGTGGATGTTACTTATATTAGAAATCATAATTTTTAAAGTCTTTAAAAATGATAAGTAATTAATACATGCCTATGTAAGGTTAAGTTAAGATAGAGAGGGCCAGTAGTGGCTCTGAGGCACAAGCGTGCGACTATAAACGCGACAAGTCGATTACCACTATATTAAATGAGATATTTAATATTTCGATTTACTCGCTACCTCTGGTAACGCTGGAAAGCGCGGCTTTGGGTTCCACCACTCAACACGCAATGCCCACATGGATTTAGAAGTAGAAACCATTCCGAGTGTCGTAACACTTGGCTCCCTTGGATAAAGCGTGAAGCAAAAAAAAACATCGTTGCTATTAGAATACAGTGAATAAATTTTCATTAAAAAATATTTATACATCATTATCGCACATTAGGATTTTATGAATGAATAAGTGCATACTTCCCTTTGTTTAGATAATCCTTATCAACACCAAACATATTTGGGAATAGCCGATAATGTGACCTTTTTCTACCTTTGCGATAAGTCTATTGTTATATGTAATGTTAGTATTTGGAAGAGTTTTAAGATTACGTGATCAATATTTAGAATATATTGTAGCTGATCATGTTTTTGTAGAAATTAAAATGCTCTAATATCAGTAAAAAATCTATTAAAAATTAAAAAAGGGTTCCATTAATTGGAAATCTATATACATAATTAAAAAATATATATTTTATTATCATAATTTTATAAAAATAAAAAAAATAAAAGAAATCTATTAAAATCAATATATCCGTTTGCAAGTTGCAGTGACACTGACACTTTTTTTCACTTATCACTTTTTCTATTTGAATTGTTTGTACAAAAAAAAGCGGTTTTTACTATAATAGATCAAATATTTCAAAACAAACAATTTTAGAAGAGTCCTCAATACAAATTCTATAGACGAAGGCTAGGAGAAAGGTAAAATATACAATGGTCACCCTAATCCCTCCATAGCTGTTACTACTAAATAGTTCTTTGACAACTACCGCCTTACCTCAAAAATACAGTTAATTGTATATTACTATACGACTCTTTCACTTTCTTTACGATAGCGAGGCCACTTTTAAAGTGCGTTAGAAAGTGACTTGATATAAGTAAAAAAAAATTTTAAAAAATCTTTAAAGATACATAATAAAACAATATTTAAACAATTTTGTCGATTACTTTGATTTAGGCAGTTATTTTTAAATTATAGTCTCATAGAGTGAAGAGGACAGCTTTAGGAGATATCGGCAAGTTTCTAATAATAATATCTTAGTATGAGACTTTAAAGGAATATATTAATTTAGTATAATAATAAATTAAAGAAAATGACTGTTATAAGTGATTATCTCAAGCAGCAAGGTCTCGAAGTTAGTAAAACCCAATGTAAACCATATTGGAATTTACCAATAAATTACAATAATATATTTAATAATAATATATATTTTTTATCATTTATTGCATTCATTATTATTATTGTTTAATATTGTTTATTTCTCTTGTATAATAAAAATAAACAAAGTTAATTTAAACTATCAACAAAATTAAATTATTTTTATATATAATTTAAAACATTATAGATTTCTTGCACGTCAATGAACGACTTAAACTAAGCTGGAGACACAGTTGAAATACAAAAGATAGTTTAATAAATAATACTGCGTAAAATTTCAGGTCACAGTTTTTCTGATAACTACTTAATAATATTTCTCAAATGCAATTATAATTGCATTCTGATATATTTTTCAATCATTCACTATATCAAAATCTTATCTCTATATTGTTCAATAGAAATTCTCATTTTCTGAAATCACACTCAATTATAGCGCAGACTTATAACGGACGTGTGTAATGATATATAATAAGGGTTGTTGTACAGACGATCTTATAATTACAACAGTATGTTGCAATATTCACAATATAATAAAGGAATATATAAAATAATAAGTAGAGTAAGAGGCCAGCCGTGGCGCACAAAGTGTGACTGTAAGCACGACTGGTCGTGGGTTCGATCCCCACTAGAGGAAATGAAATGTATAATTCCATTTCTTCGCTCTGGTGTCGAGGCGCGGCGTTAAGTTACGCTACTTAACACGCAATGCCTCCAGAATTCGGCGGAAAGTGGGTTAGGTTACACAGGTTTCCTCTGTGTATCCTGCTTTGTGCGGGATACAGCGTGAAGATAATTTGATTTATAATATAAACATGTTGCACGAATTAAATAACTATTACTTCAAATTGGACATTCATATAAAGTATTACCAAATATTTCTAAAAAATCCCTTAATATTTTCTTAAAACAAAACTGAAACACTGAATAGTGGAGAAACTGCATTATGTATTCGTATTCTTCAAGGTACATATATTCAACGTAACCTAGTTCCGTGAGTAGAAACTGTGCGAATTTGCCACTAATTAAGACGAACAATGCGTCGAGCCGCAGTCGTATTATTTATGTCGTAAGCTTTGCGTAATCACACCAATAAGTTTTTATAACAGATATAATAATTTTACAATAATATGTAAAAATATTTTTTAACTGTTAAATAACATTTTGGAAAATTAAAAAATACGACTGATACAATGCAAATGCAATAGAATATGCTCGGAGTTATAAATTACATGAACCTAAACTCGAATGGTTTACTAGTGACCTCTGAAGTGTTCCAATTCATCTTGGCTCTATCATCACACCAGCTCGTTGATACCATAATATTGTGTTGTCATCTAAGCCACGTATAACTGAAGTTTCATAATGATACAATTGTTACAAGTGGTTCAAATTCAGATACTTCGACCTAATAAAATCTCGTTAAAAAAATATTTCCATTTATAAACCTTAAAAAAATTAACTATAATGTACAAGGTTCCCTACAGTGCGTAACGAGCTTTAAATCCAAGATAAATCGTAGGGCCATTGGGCTAGTGGAGCGAAAGCATCTACACGCGAACGCTTGCGCAATCTAATAGGCTTTTATTACGCGTCGTTGTACGGCACCGGCTGGCCGATAAATTGCCGCGATATCTTATGTTTATAGAGCATGCTTCAGAATTGTAAATTAGATACTGTGTAAAAACAAAGGTTTTTTTTAAATATAAATTTTCATTGATAATAAACAAAGGTGTGATTGAAGTACTTGAAAATATTATTATGTTTTCTTTTTCAATGACAAAAATAATAGATACTTACAGACTGAAAACGACACCGAACGTCTTAGATATGACCCCCATAGTTTTCTTCCAACCCTTGATGAACTGACGGCGGCGCGCCCCATGGGACGACGCACGCGCACCTAGTTCCGCGTAAGAGCTAATTTTGACAACTTTTCACCATCAAACAGTATATTCCATACGTTTCAGTCACAAATCACATAAAAAACCACCAAATATGTATGCCATATTACGTGTAAAAGTTTCAATTTAAATTATTTATGTTCATGAAAGAATAACTATTATTATTTGTATTATTTATAAGTATCGAAGGTTTTAATTTAAGCTATAGTATATAGCAATGACGTAGGGTGGAACTAATGCAAGTCGGCAGTCGGCAGACGTGCGCTCACCGCTGCGGTTGGGACGACACTGACGTAGACTCTACGCTACGCTCGCTACGGGGGTGGGTAAAGCTCGTTGTCGTCATTGACAATATGGCGTATAGATGGTAACTTTTAATTCATTTGCGTTATTTGCAAGAGTGGTTTTATTATGTGGAGGAGGTTTTGTGTTATATATAGAACAATCAGCATTTTTCTAGATATTAATTAATACTGTATGTTTTTATATTGATATTTCTTTTTTTGTTTTTAGCTTTATGCTGTATCCCGTACAAAGAAGATAATAAAATATAGAGGACTTAGTGTAAGGACACTCCGTTCCTATTAAGACACTGACACAACAACAATTTCGTTATAATACATATTTAATTATTTACAAAAAATATAAAGTAATCAAAATCTTGTATTCAAATGAATATAAGTTTAGTAACAATGGATTTCCCATGGTTAATATTCTTCTACATGAAAAGTATATGAATTTAATAACAACAGACTATTAGTGCGTAATAATTTGCTGTTATTAATTCTTGTATTATTGATATTATGTATACCTATTTTTTTATTAGTATAATAGACATATTAAAGAAAATTATGAATTTTTTTCTACATTACGCATTTTTTTATTATTATTATATAAAAGGCCTAAAAATTACATTTAGGGAAATTCGTTACAAATATGTGGTTAGGTATTCGATTTCGTTTTTAATCGAAAATATTTAGTTATAGAATAAAGTTGATAACAACAGTAATATAATAATTATAAAATAGGAAAACACACCGATGTGGATAGGTCAATCTGAAAAAGTAAAGTACCGGTTGAGCTCTATCACCCTACACACAATGTTTCTAAACGTTGGAGCATCTATATTAAAAAAATATTCCGTTAGTGACAAACAGACAATGCACAGTGGAAACTACGCGGCGTAGAACGCTGAAATTTCACATGATGGATCCTTGGGGGTATAAGGGAGCACGAAGAGAAATAATTTAAAGAGGAGGAGGACCCGAAATTCTTACGGGAACGTAAAATTACAGAATATGGCGTTTTATAGTAAACACAAAGTTTCAGACGGCCAGTAGTAGATATGTTATACATTTTTAATAAATCAATTTTAAGTAACACTTATAAATTTAATAAAGTAAACTTTTGTTATTTTAACACAAACGTCAACTATAAGCACGAAAGTGAATCTAAAAAAAATAACTTTTGTAAGCTTGTATGACGTTTTAATATACATATATTCATACTTATTCTCATAATAATATAATGTTATATTGAAACTTAGTATTTTTCGCGTTGCGCAAGGAGTGGTCACATCACCGTGAGATCATAGGTTGAGTCAGATACGAACGCATTGCACTAACTGCAGTGCAATTTTGCTGAACTACAGATACAATCGTACGTTTAATAATAAAATACGGCTATTAAAGCTTCAATCCCAAATAAATTTATCCCACATTATTACAGATTTGTGTTTATTACCTAGATATATCTAGTAATTAAATTTAAGTAATAATAGTAGTAGTATAATTAATTATATATATATACATATATATTTATTCAACTTCATGTAAACAGTAAAGCTAGATATTCAATTAACTATTCTCATATACATTAATCACTATTATTATTTAGAAATGAAAAATTGTACTATTTCTAATACTTTCACCAGCTCATTTTTTTAATTAGTTCAGTTTATAATTATCATTATTATCATAATAATAACAAATATATTAATATATGTACATACGTATATACTCATTTAAAGTGCAATGTCAAGCTATTGACAGAGCGTTGTTGTACACTTCTGTATAATCCTTATTTATTATTTCGGCAGTTGGCAACGAGGTGAATCGCGGCGTTGAGTTCCGCTATCTAATAAGCAATGCCTCCAGAATTCGGCGAAAAGTGTGGAACGGAACGTCCCAACACTAACGTAAAATAAAATTGTTGACTCTACGTATTCGTCTTTTGATTCTAATTAAAGAACTACTTCACATTAAAATCAGTCTAAAATTAATCCACATGATACCTCCAGTATCTGGAAACACGCGAAGCTGCCGATATCTAATATGTCAGATTAATAGCGCCGTCTCTTTCATTCGTTATCCTGCCTGTCATTCTAAATCAAAAATGTGCCCAACCGGCAGTTGTATTCACACTTATAACAATATAAAAAACCTAAATAATGTTTTATTTAATATGATTTCTTTATATAATATAGCGAGTACGTGTCCGGTAATTGATATAATTATGGTTTGCGTGTCGATTATTAACTGCCACTTGTTTGGATTCACCGTGCTCCAAGTACGTTTGTGTTTATAGTAAATATTATAGGATTTATTTTATATTAATAAATATAATGTATTTATCTTGAGTTACACTTAATTTTATAGGCAGAGGGAACCTTGCAACTTCTTGCTAGGACACTCCGTTCCTATTAAAACACTTCCAGATGCTTAATTTCCCCAAGTAAGAATCGAATAGACAATCGTCGCGTTCACGATCGCACCCTTGTGCCACCAGGTTCTCAGTACCTCAAAAGGAACCTAATAATTGTTATATACTTACACCCTAAGAATCTCGTCTATATTTACACTAATCTCGACATACAAGCTACAAATATATACAAAGTTGTCTTCCTATTATAAACTGCAGCCGCACTGTTACGTAAAACGTGGCCCAGTTTTCAACGTAGGTACTTACCCACGGGCTGTGAGTACCCATGGGACCCCTATGGTATGTTCCGCGACCCATTTACGTCGCTTTGTGCAATTCTCGTGATGTCGAAATTGTATACGCTGTAGGTAATTTTATATTGAATTAATTTTATTCTTAGAATTAAATTGACGTGATACTGATATGTTGTTTTTTTTTGGCGCTGTATTTCACATAAAGCATGGTAAGACACTGTTAAATTAAATAAAATCCGTTCTTTTCCCCTTTTAATAAACATAAGTATTTAAATGCATTTTTTGTTTGATAGGTGATATATAGTCTGAAGAATACATTAATTAACATAAATAATAACATAGAAATATGATGTGACGCTTGGGAGTATCATTGGGATTATTATATAAGAGGAGTTAACCGAGGTGAAACCCAGACTACCGTTTATTATTATATTAATGGAACAACCGTTATTATTTACTATAATTTAACTTAAGTACTACCAATGACATCGATTACATAGTAAAATTGCCAAAGTAGGGGTAAAATCACAATTCATTATAAATTTGTTTAGAGTACGAAGTAGAGTAGAGTAGAGTAGGGAACGAAGTGTCTCAGCACTAGGCTCCCACTGCCTACCTTGCTGTTTGTGAAATACAGTATGAAGCTGATTTGCTTTAGATACACTTTATATTATATATATAGATACAATTTGTTGAAAAAAACACAATTCAATAAACATCCGGCCACTAGTTAGAATTCGTAGCATGTCAGTCCTTGACTAGTTCTGTTTCTATATTATAACTACCTATAAATATATATATATATATATATAGAACGTATTTATTGGATCATAATATAAACAGATCGTTACAATGAATCATACGATTACGGTATCACGCACGCTAAGTTACGACTTACGACTGAATGTTGGACTTCAGTGTTTAGTGACATTTACCTATGTCCGTATACACAATAATTTACTTTTATCTTACTTTAGTTCGAAATAATTAAAAATAATATAATTATAAAAAAAAAAAAAAAATAACAAGCGAATTGATAACCTCCTTCTTTTTGAAGTTCACTTAAATATCAATCAGCCTAATCCATGTCTGGCACAATTTCTTTATTAGCTGAAAATGCTGAGCAAAATGTCCATAATTATTCACCAAAGAAAATAAGGAAAATGCCTGAAGGTTAAATAACTATTCGTAACATATATGTATAATATAGAAAATATTTTTAATCATCCATAGTATTTTCCACAATACTGGTAAAACTTCGACATAAATGGTAATACTCTTAATAGGAATTTATGCAAAATGTTAAGTAAGCCGTATATGAGCTTCTAATCTTTAATCCACCCGACAACGCTATTAAGTAAATTATAATACTACAATAACGCTAACTTTACGACGTTATACTAGATTGGCTTATCTATTGAACGCTATGTAAATATCTATTTAACGCTATAAAATGAAAGTAATGAAATATTACAAGGAAGTGATATAATGATTGAGAATGATTAGAGGCTGTTTTGGCGCAGGGGCAGAGACGTGCGTTTGTAAGCACGATAGTTATAGGTTCTACTTGCACTCGGGGGGCTGAAATGGTTATAACATTAAATTAAACCATTCAACATGCAATGCCTCGAGAATTCGGCGGGAAGTGGGGAACGGAAGTGTCCTAATGAGAACATAGTCATAATATATATAGGTTCTCAGGTTACCTCTGGCAACTCTGGTGTGGGCGATACATAGCATGAAGCTATAAAAATAAAGATATAATAACAGAAGCAGGCAACATAATAACAAATATCGAATATAACTAACATATCAATCGGTTCCACGTTCATACAAAGTTTGGACGTTACCAAAAATCTTTAATAATAGTTCAAAATAAAATTGACACTTGCTCCTTATCTGGTTGTTCGCGTAAACCTTTAATACTGCTGATCGTATTTCAACGGAATTTTGGTTAAGAAAATTAAAAAAATCTGATTTTTGAACTTAATAATTAAGCAACCTTATGCTCTGCTACAAAAGTCGTGCATTTCAGAAATTAGCTGAATAACACAAAGGAATTGTTTCGACAATGAATAATTTTAAACATTCTCAATTATACAGAAAAAATTATTTTTATTAATGTTAACTTTAAAAAGAATAACATTATATAAATATAATCTTTGTAATTACATTTATTGTATTAAACAATCGCTTCTGACCTACTGCGTTGAATAAACCGAATGATATCAAGTATATTTTCGCAGGTGTTCGTGTCCTTAAGTGATTTAGTTCGAATTTAAATTTACCTGTTTAAATAATATAATTATATGTAAATGTAAATTATAAGCACTAATAATATTTACTTTACTTACTATTGTGAGGTAATTTGTATACTTAACATTAGTACTAAAAAATTAAGTAACACGTCATTAAAAATTAAAGAATAATTATAATATATATTTCACGACGGTTAAACTCTTTCAAAGCGCAGCGTTGAGTTTCTTCACTCAACAGTACAGTACAGTACCTCTAGAATTCGGTGGAAAGTGAGGATCGGAAAAGGGGATTGGAGTGTTTTAAGGCCAGGTTCCTTAATTCCCTCCGCGTACCCTGCTCTGAAGCTAAGAAAAATAAAAACAAAACATACCCACTGAACTACAAAACTGTGATAGCTTTAAATATTTTAGACCCAACTCTCCTCATGTAATATAAGAGCGCAAGATTATTAATTAGCATAATATACATAACGTGCCCGCAATCGACGCATCCTTATTAACAGTAGTTTAGTCACTTGGTCAATTGAGTTCATCTATTGTTGCTATTTTAACTGTTGTTTAGTTTACGTTATAGATGTTTATAGTAGTAGAAATCCTGTAGGTCCATGCTCAATTCATTTCAAAATTATCAAAATAGAATACTTTATATTTTAGTACTCTGTATATATTAAGTTAACGTAGCATATTTCACTGCACTGTAATACAAAAAACTCATCAATAAAAACAATGCAAGCCAAGCGGTCGGCCACTGGTTATAAATATTTGCTTGCGTTTGATACCTTTTTTTATTTCTCAGGAGCATCCTGTAGGTTGCGCACGCGCATCTCATATGTCGCTGTCACTCTTGCGCATAGAATGGTTCATCAAACGATAGGAATCGAGGCAGACGTTAAACATAGTTTTTTTATAAGCAAGTTAATGTTTCAAGTTTATTTCATTAAAAAATCTAAGTTATAAGTGCTAATCGGACAAGTACATAAATATTTTTTTTTTATATACCAACATATATTTTCTACGTCATAAATGGATACGTATATATCTTTGAATACAAAATAAGTCTTAGCAACACGCTGCCGTTTGATCTTAAAACTATCGGGGGAGAACAATAATAACGAACGGTTCCTTTATTTTGTTGGACAAATTGAGAATTTTACTCCAACCTTTCTTCTTTTGACGATTTGTAACAAAACTTTTACTTTCGCAATATTTCAGTATAATGAGAACTTTTGTCATACATAGGAACTTAAAGAACATTCTTTTATAACAATTCATTATTTTGTCATCTCGCTATGACAGTCACATACAAAAGAAGCTGTAATTAAGTATCGTATTTAAGAATACCTTTACAATTATTGGTTTCTGAGATTTAATACAATGGTTTTTTATAATATTTCTGCATATTTCATTTGTAATTTCTGATATTCATTAGAAATTACTAATGAAATTAATATTAAGAATTTAAAAAAATGCTTATAACCTATTAAATTGAAAATCGTTCATTCTTTAAAATAAAAATATAATATTCACATGCACAACAGGTATTAATCATTATCATTTCTCTCATAGAAACTAAACATATTCATATAGTAATATAAAAGATATATATTTTAAACAGCATGCACTATCGTAGTAACCCTATCAGCGGGTGCGCAGGCGCATCTACCTGAACATAATCGTTCGTACCGGCGAGTGTACCGTTATTAAGAAAAAAATCTAAGCACCTTGATGGAAATAGGACACGGGTTCTGTACGTTTTATTCATATTTAACTCTACGTATTATGAAATACTAGAGTTCCGCTCGCCGTTGTTTTCATTTGTGATCATTTTGATAAAGAACATTTTTACAAAACTATACATAATTATTATTTTATATTCTCGATATATTTTTTAAGTGAATAGTTGTCTTGCGTTGCCTGAAAGATTAAAGCGTAAGACGATGGGAAGTGATCTTATTTTACATTATATAATAAAGAGGTAAATAAGGATAAGTAATGAGTAAGAAGAAGAAGTAACGAGTAAGTTATATAAAATAATATTAGTGAATAAATAGCAAGACACACCATAAATCGAAATATACACATGCCGAGTAAATAAAAATCCTAAGTTTTTTATGATAAAAAATGGCATAACGTTAATTCTTTCACATTGTTGAAAAATGGCGAGTGCAACGGTGTATAACAAAAATATTTTCCGTTTGCCCCTCAAAAATGGAAATGCCCAAAAGGTGAAGACAAAAAACGTCAACTTTATTTATGTAGGTACTATTAATTTCTTGTCAAACAATCTAGCTATTAAATCTCATGTATGCAATATTCCATTGGACCCCAATTCTAAGTATAATAGATGGTACCATCTGTTGAGGTTTATGACGTGTTATTCTATTAAAGTAATTTTATTTGACTCTTGTGACCTTGTAATAAAACAACCTCAAACCGAAATAGAGTGAAGCCCAGTGACCTACTACTGAGACAGAAATGGAATATAAATCATTGTACATTTTAAAACGTTGGGGCTGATACAAACTTTATGATATTTTTACTACATCTATTATTTTATGCAAATCTTACTTTTATAGCCAAAAAATACTAAGTAGGTATTCGTATCAATTTGCACCATTTTCAAAACATTGTATTTAAAGTGGCGGAACTTAACGCAGCCCTTTGTCTTCTTAACAAAGTAGGAGATAATAATAATAAATAATTTTCCCGAGCTTAAATTAAAACCATTACTACCATCGCCTTTACAAGATCCCTACGTCACGACGGTCTCACGAATTAATTTCAAATCTGTTTTAAGTCTAGCGAGAAACCTAGAGTCGCTGTAAATAATGAAAGATACTACATCACATATATTATATTGTCATAATATTCACATAGATAAAATAAGAACTGTAACCGTATGTATCTTCTTGCAAGGATCATTCCTTTAGCATTCAATAATGCAATTGTTAAGAGCAAGTTCCAGATGCACTTTTATATTGTAATACCTATACATTAAAATAATATGTTACGCTTTTTTGATCTTTATTAAGAGAAACTTAAGAATTATTTTACTATGAAATAAAAAAAAATGGTTGATAATGCACATGTCTATACTGTTCGCTTAATACACCTGCGCAAGAGTTTCGTCTCAATAAATAAGCGGTTTGCGGGGAATCTTTTATGCATGTAAGTATGGGAAATGTATGCGAATACAATTTTTTGCTTTGTAACGGGTTCCAGATGTGTGATATAATGACTGATGTCGTTTTGAGACGTTCTTATATGCCTCTTTTAATTGGTTAGCGAGAATTGAACGCTATTTGAAAATCTAATTTTGATATATTTTTAGTTGCCTGGGAACCTTGTGTTAGGAAAATCTATTCCTAACTTTACTTCTGGAGACACTACTTTGCCTTGTTATCAAAAATTTTGTTTTTTCGCAAGTCGCAAGCCCATGGCCCTGCACTACGACTGAGCTTTTTTAATTAAACATTCTTTAAATATACCCAACTTAACTGTAGATTCCAATATAAAGATGATATAAAACATTCACAAAATAGAAGTTACTAAAGAAGTAATCTGGCATGGTCGTCGGTCAAATGTTCAAAGAACTAATATATCTAATAATAACCAGGATAAATTAGGATTGGTCACAGTCCATCTCTCGACCGTTCCATCTCATTCGGTGCTTAGTTTCATATATAGAAAAAAAAAAAACAGAAAACTCGTTTGGAAAACATTTTTAAGTAAGTTAATATAAAATACAATAACATGCCATTCCATGACTTTCTTTACACATATACATGTGTATGAATATGGCCTAAAAATTTGCATTATAAATTCAACAATACATTTATTTATTATCTTCAACTCCTCGTTCTGATAACAATATAACGCGCGGTATTGAGTTTCGCAGATCAACACGCAATTTTACAAAAAAAAAGCGAAAGGCGTAGAACGGAGTGCCTTAACACTTCCTTCTGCCTCCCCCGCTGTATGCGGGATAAAACATATTTCACTACGTTTTTTAACTATAATTAAAAAACATTATAATAAATCAGTCAATAACGGCAAATCTCAATTCCAATGTTTACCAAAGAGGAAAGAGGGATCTCTGTACGCGATGAAAATAGTCGACGCGGGTGCGCGAAAATAGCTACACACCCGCACTCTTTGTGGTACTCCCGGTACTCCCGGTTCGGAGTAACATATTGTTTACTCACAAAGCAAGCTTACTCATGATGAGATGGATTTAAACAAAGATGTCTGTCAGTCGATTGAACGAAAATGTATCGTTGATATGTAAATTATTATAAGTACCTAACTGATGGCAGGTACTTAATTTGAAGTGCGTTATTTATGGCTAAATTAGTTTTAAGCTCAGACACATCAAAAACGAGTTAATATGATATATGTTAACACACTCCATTCCCCACTTTAAGCTGAACTTTGCGTGTTGAGTGGCGGAACTCAACGCCGCGCTTCGCCTTGTTACAAGAGCGAAGGAACGACAACCGTTGCGTTGAAAATCACATACTTGCCAGTTATCCAATGCGCCACAATAATTTAGTTATATAATATTTAAACTAATAATAACAACGATAGAATAAAGAGGTAAACAGAGTTGCTTTGGAAACAAAACATTAAACAACTTTAGCGCGTACATCATTTTCCAGTAATTTACGGATGGCAAATGGACCGTTAAATAGAATCGTTTCGGTAGATTCTTCAACTAAGTAACACATGCATATTCACTACTGCTTAGAGACATATAGAAGACAACAAATCTCATCTACAGAGAGACATATACAAGAAAACAAATCTCGTCTACACTTTATTTCGGTCTAAAAATAAAATACATGATGAAGCCGTTGTAACGCAGGGGAATAAATCTGTAACTGTTAAGTGACGGTTGTTGGTCCGAGTTCCTCTCGCTGGAATGGATAATATTATTTATTAATATTGTCATTTCCGCGGCGTTGAGTTCCGCCACTCAACACGCACGCAATACTTCCATGCAGTTTAAGCAGTACATGCTTATTTTTAATGTTTTTTATACTATTTGTATACAAAGTCTAATACAAGTCAAATGTAAATATATATATTTAGTTACAAATATTATTATAATGTTCAAGAACCAATGTGGTCTTATAAAATAAACGATTGCGTGAATAATAGCAGTTTAAAAGTTATTTTATTTAATAGTTGAAGCAATAAATATTATTGGAACTAACACTTCACGTTCAATCGCATTCGAGTGTTTCAAGAGCAAGTGATAAATCACTTCCTTGAAAAGTTAGATAATAAACATCCCCTATTAGAACAAATTTGTATAAATAATTTATTGCAAGTGTAAAATATTTCTAT
Organism: Heliconius nattereri; assembly: GCA_013403645.1. Taxonomy (NCBI): domain Eukaryota; kingdom Metazoa; phylum Arthropoda; class Insecta; order Lepidoptera; family Nymphalidae; genus Heliconius; species Heliconius nattereri. The sequence continues at coordinate 1,904,122 of JAAIXI010000237.1, forward strand.
TTATATATAAATATTTAAAATCTTTAAATATTTAATAAAATATTTAAGTGTTTATGCAATAAACTATGACAGAAGTAACCATTTATCCTGCATACCCATTATAGCAGGATAAGCAGGGAAAACTTTGACACTTTTCTCTACTAGACACTTTTATCTGGCAGGTAGAAATAGCCTAGTCCTAAGACACTTCACTCTCGACTATACTCCGATTCCGATTGTCTTAAACGTGCCTAAGGACCATCGGGATGAAAAAGGCTTTCGACTAAAGAAAATCACACTCAAGTAGGTTAATTTAATAAGGAGCTATAGTGCCACAGACAGACAGACAGGTCAAACTTATAACTCCCCTCATTTTGCGTCGAGGCCTAAAAATTGTTAGTAACACACCACTCCATACCAATAAACTGTACCAAATTAATAAGGAAGAACTGAACTTTAAAACGACTTCCGTTTTGATTCAATTTTTACTCATATATATTTATACCAATAAATTCAAACAAGTGAGTTGAAAGAAAGACCAAGTGGTTGCAACAATTACGTCAGCGCCCGCATGGGAGCCCATACAACGCCCTACCACATTGATTGCGAAACACTTGACTCATCAATTAAGTGGTGAGTAGGTATATACAAAATACTCCTAACTTTATACGTTTGCATTTTTTTTAGCTTCACGCTGTATCCCTCACGTAGCGGGGTAGGTAGACGAACCTGGGAACCTACCGTTAATACGCTGCGTTCTTATTAAGACTCCTCCGTTTCCTATTTTCGAGACAATTTTGGTGGCATAGGGTATTGAGTGTTACAACTCAACGCCATGCTATGCCTCCTTACCAAAGCGAGGAAATGAAAATATTAAATATTTCACTTCCTCGAGTGGAAATCGAATCGCAATCGTAACCTGTCGCGCTTCCTGTTGCACGCTTCTGCCCCTGCGACATGACTAGCCTAAATAATTTTCGAATTTTCTATATCTATACCTATATTATAAATTCGAAAGTAACTCTGCCTGTCTGTCTTTTACGCAATCAGGGCCAAACAGCAAATTCAATTGTGATAAAATACTCATATAGAGATACTTGAGGGTCCCGGGATGAACATAGGATACTTTTTCTTTCTCATATTTATAATATTTTCGATATATATCAAATATTAAAATACTTATTAATTTGACATGTAATTTATTCCGCCATGTTAATAACAACTGTCGTTGTTAAGCAACGATTTGCAAAGTTGGTTGTTAGAAACCGTCACCCAAAATGAGCTTGCTTAACGCATCCCTATATTGAAAACTGAAAATAATTTCATAAATATGCGTAGGTATAGTTCAAGCGGGCGTAGCCGCGTTCGGGTCCACTAGTATATATATAAAAAAGAAAATTCTTTAAATCATTCCATTTCTAAAAGAGATGCTTAGAAATGTATGAGTCATGATATATAGAACACAATATAGTGTGTACATAAACAAATAACGCACTCGACTAAAAGCCCTATGAACTAAAATAAAACGCATCTATAATGCTTAGGAAAATTCGCAACATTAAGGAAGTCCCAGAAAATTCAACATAGTCTTAAAAAGTAAAATAAACAATATGAAAACAATGTGTAAAAATGTCAGTATATCAGATACGACAAACGTCCAACATTCAGTTTCGCCATTCTATACGGAATAGGGGAAAAATGGAAAACAGATTTTTTAAATAAACATTCAGCCAGTTTTCAATATAGCCTGGTTTTATGAAAATATATGAGAAGAAGGCCGTCGTGGCCACGTCGGGGTCACAAGGGTGTGACTGTAACGCGACGGTTGTGGGCTCGATTCCCAATAGTGGATTTGAAATATTTATTTACGTTTATATTTGCATTTCTTCGCTCTGGTGTCGAGGCAAGGCGCAGCGTTAAGTTCTGCCACTCAACAAGCAATGCATCTAGAATTCGGCAGAAAGTGAAGAACAGAGTGTCTAAACACTAGACTCCCTCTACTAGCCCTGCTATATGCGGGATACGGCTTGGAGCAGACAAAAAAGGTACCTATGCATACATTGGTATAAACAAGCAAAAATCGATACTAAAATTTCGGTGATCCGTAACACAATTACTGAAATTTTAAGTGGAACTCAATGACGTGCGGAAAACAACGCAGCTTGTTTGTTGATGTTATTATTTATAACTTTGTTGCGCTCATCCGCGCTGAAACTCTTCAGATTCTCTTTGATAATTGAGAGCGTGGTGTGAAAATTATATTACTTTCATATATTATTGATACCAATTTCACTGAAGTGTTGCGTAGTTAGAACCAACGATGTTTGTACGTTCTAAATTCATTCTGAAATAACGCATCATTGTTTTTTTTTAACCTAAAAACACCAACACCTTATAACCATTAAGATCTGCTAAACGGACGGCAATTATGCAACGATAGTTTAAATAAAAAGTAGTAAAAAATATAATAAGCCGAAAAGCCTACTGAGCATACAAAAATTATAATCCGCCATTTTGTTGCGGCGACCATTTTGAATTAACAACAACATTGATTATATATAATTCCACAGCCATCAGAAATGAATGAAACTTTAAAAAAAAAGAATTCATCGTAAAAAAAAAACAATATCTACATACGTATCATGTCACTCTCTCAGCATCGCGTGGGCAGGAGCCAGCACGCGACCATTGTTTATACTCGTAGGTAAACGAACACGAACGCGGCGGGGTCAGCCGGCACGCTCGGTGAAGCACTAAATTACAGATTTAGCTGGCACTGGTTAAAATAACTTTTATTTTAATTTACATCTTCACTATTTTATATATTATTGATTAGAATCATTTATTAAAATCGAGTTATGTTTAAATACATTAATACTAACTCTAAATACGATCTTATATACCGGATATAGCTATTCGTTAACATGCACTTTACATCAGTCCTCCACTCACGTTCAAAATTTATTCATCAAGAAAATTCATAAATTTGAACCTTTGTAATGTAAGTAAATTTTGTAATACCTGATGTAAGTACAATTAAAATCAGGATTCCCATAGAAATTAGAATTATTAAATATAATTAATTATGTCTAGATCTAAGTCTAATTTAATTAGCAGACAAAAATAAAAACACAAATAAAGCTAATAATTTATAAAAAGTTAAAAAAAGATACGACCCCCGTGTATGTACCTACGTGATTAATTAAAATGATTAGTAGAATAAAAAAATCTAAGTCACATGTGCAATAATAAAAATAAGTGGGATACTTTTTGTGCATATTTTGTAATTATAGTGTCAAAAGGAAATCCGTTTCGTGCCCTATAAAAACAAATAAACAAGACATTTTGTATTAATAATACAAAAATGTATATAATATAAATTTTTGTTTCTTCATATTAAACTTTTTGTATAACAATTTTAACCACCACATAAATTACTTTTAAGAATCATAACCTACTAAAAAGTATTGGAACAATATAATAAAAAACACAATTAAATATAGTATATATTATACACATTTTTACTAAGAATGTAATTACTTTATAAAATTTTATTGCTTATATTCAAATTAGCAGTAGCTTGCCTTATACGTACATACGAGTATATAACAACATATAATTAATGTTATATTAATTATGAATAATAATTTGAAAATAAGCAACCGTAGCGATATGTATTAACATTTTTTCAGCATAGGCGGAGGGAATCTAAGACACTCCGTTACCTCCCTTTCCCCCGAATTTTCGAGACTTGTTGAGTGGCGAATAAAAATAAATTTAAATATCATAAAAATCATTCTCACGAGGGGGTACCGAACTCACAGCCGTCGCTTTTACGGGCAGTTTGCCACAACGGCGCCAATTAAGAGATCCGAATTGGAAAAATCGAAGTATTTCCATTAAACAAATAACATCCGAAATAAGAGAACGAAGCAACTCACGTGCTGTGTAAATTTAACTGAAACGTAAATTGAAAATAGCTTAAGATACAATTTTTCCATTACAACTGATAGTTCAATCACCGATGCGGGTAAAGCCCAGCAATCTTATCCCAAATTAACTTAGAATGTCCGTGAAATGAGTAAGGCGAATGTCCTCTAATAATATTTTTCCTACTGATTCGTCATCTAATTGCCGTATACGATATCGTAATAAGATGACGTACGGACAGAACAACATATATGTAATTGAGACGCATACGTAACCACGTATAGGATGTCATTTTTATGGTAAACCTTGGGATTTTTCTATGATAGCTCAAATTAAGACTTCTCGTACATAATTTTATTTGAGGCCACCGTGGCCGCGCAGGTGCCCGAGCGTGCGACTATAAGCGCGGTGGTGGATTCGATTCCTTATCAAGGAAACCAATTATTTAATATCTAATAGTTCTGCTAACGAGGAACGAAATTTCGCACGAAAGCTCTATAAAACATAGCAAAATGCAAAAATTATGACAGTGAAACTAGTAGTGAAAATATTAAGTATTAAAAATACTTGTGAAAGCAATTTTATTAATTCAAATAAAAATATTTCCATAAATCAATGGAAATATTTTTATTAAATCATTTTCTAAGAAATTGAAATAATTTTCTAAGAAAACATAACAATATAATAACTTAGGGAAATTTTACTTTGGTTTCCCAATCGTTCCATTTCGACACAGTAAGAGTTCCTTGACCCATGTATACCTATCATTAAATTTATATTAGAAAATCGATATAACATCGCGTTTGATATACATAAGTTATAATTTAAAGTCACTTATATATGAATACAATCATATTAGAAAGGACATTCAGCAATTACTCATCAATGGAAACTTACCCACGAAATCGTCCCTGCAAAGCTCATATAAGGCTTCTTGGTTATATTCCGTAAAGATTTCCTTTCGTATATGTTATATGGCTTTGACGGACAAACAATTATCTAAACAACTTCCATATTATTGTAATTTATGATCATTTTTATTATAATTTCATATACATATTTGTAGAGTGATTTATATTAAGCAATTTAGTAATAAACTAGCGACTCACTCGCGGCTCCGCTCGCATGTATTACACAATTATTTTCTATATGAATTAAATAACGATATCCTTTCAAACGCCAATAACTATTGATTGAAAGCTAAAGGGTCAGCCATTTCAATAAATCACTCATTTTGTTTGTTTACTTTTTTGTGTTTTTGTTAATATCCTCACCTCCAATTCTTTATATTATACTTATTGAAATAAAACAAATACCAATAATTTATAAAGTTTGCCAAAATACAATTGTGGGAAATGCATTTGAACCAGTTATACTGTTTCGGAGATTAGACTAACAGACAAACACACGAACAGTTAACATTTAGTAGCGTCTCAAATTGTCGATCTACGTTTTTAGGTTTCCAAGAACTGGAGATAAGCAAAGCAGTTCAGAGGAACTCTTAAAATATTCTTGTTATAATATTTTCCTACACCTGTCAAAGTGTCCATTAATAAAGACTTTGAACGAACTTAGGAAACCATGATAAGTTGGTTGACTTGACTGTCATAATAAAAATCGATTTACGAGCTACGAGTTTTTTATCCAGCTCCCTTTGTAAAATATAACACTCCAAAATGATTATTAGTTATTGTAATTTACGTTTTCTTTGTAAAATATTTATTTTAATTTCTTTATCTGTTGTATATTTAACCAGATTGAACTTACAGCTTCGGCTCCGACTCTACTGTATTATACACAAGAAACATTCTATGAGCCTGAGGTAAAACTAACCAAACACAAAAATAAAATTTCAAATCGAAACAGTAGCCTTAAATAGCGCTTTTAACCAATAAAATTTATTAGATTTCATGAAATTTACTCTAAGTAAATTTTGCATCAACCATACTAAGAGAAACCAGTTTAAAAAAGTCACACAGAGTTATATATCTTTATGTTCCTATAAATTAATATTCATGCACTTTCCTGTTAACAGAATAAGCACCGCTGAGTCACGGGCGCCACTGGAGTTTAATCCTTTAAATAATAAATCTCGTACTTGATAGAAGACAGGTGATAAATTTAAGCATTCAGTACATCTCTCATTAGCATGTTCAATTATGCCACTAACTCTAAGCTAGTGTGGTTATCGAAAATGATTTTCCTTATAGAATAAATCTAGTAGGAATATTTATGATATCATCAAGTTAGACTAATTGATAAAATTATACAGATTATCGTTGCTATTAGATGTAAGAAAAGTGTATATTTTTATATCGCTTCCGAAATAAATTGAGTAATCAGCTTCACGTTGTATTCTTTCCCCCATTGCGTGTTGAGTGGCGGAACTCAAAACCGCACTTTGCTTCGACATCAGAGCGAAGAAATGACAATATAAATTTAAAGAAATATTTCATTACTTCGAGCGGAGATGGAACCCACAGCTCCTGTGGTGCCCCTGCGCCACGACTGGCCATAAATTGAGTATACATTAAAATTTACATCCTTATCGTAACGTATTGAAATGTACTAATTCTAGCGTTATCTCGGTGACCGATAAGCAAAATGCTTATTTGGATACTTCTGGTCAAATACATCGGCCTTTTTCGTATTATCCCATACAAACAAAACGAATGAACAAATATTTGTAGACAACTTTTAGTTTTATAACACCAATGTTTTGTAAATAACAATTAGTAAAAATGTTTATTCAGCAATTTATCCACAAACTATATCAAGAGCCAAATTGCATGTAAGTGCTTAATTATTTTTAATCTACGGAAATCATTTAGTATAACATATACATTGATGACAATTTTTATTTCCATCATTATTATATTTAAATAAGTGAACATGCCTTGCGTCTTTCAGCTTCACAACTTTATTTCCATGAGCAAATTTTTGTTTGTATATTTATATATATACAAAAACTAAAAATATACACTTAGCTAAAATAAGTTTCCGTATTGTTTGGTAAAATCTAAAATTAGAAGTATAACATATATGGGTCAAGCCGGAGTAAGTGTTTACGGACCGTAAATGAGAGATGGTATGGCTGACCCCATTATACATTTAGAATATCCAAACTAAATCTTGCAAGAACGCACTTCAAATAAGTAAAAAGTTAACAAAACTTGCCGCTTTTTACCGCATAGCACAGGTTGTGCAGAAAATTTTAGTATTAAAACACTCCATTCTCCATTTTCAGGTCAATTTTCGAAATATAGAGTGACAGCTCGATACTGCGGTTTGTCTATATATATAAAATACGCGAGCAATATTTAGATAAATAATTTGCATCGCATGCTAAGACTTGCGTGCTCATTGCATTATATAACTTTGTAAAAAATATACAAGCAATATAATATTAAAACTAATTTGATTTTATAAAACCAGAAGTTAATATTTTATTATACTTAATAGTTATATAAAGGTTCCTTAAAGTCTAGTCCATGCATGTCATATTTGTTCACGTCGGTCTTAGTCAAAAACAAAATTGACGTAAAGCTTCACCCACTTTTTCATAGCAGAATAGTTAATAATAATAATAGTATTAATAGTATAAGACACTCACACGCTGATTTTTTAAGGCATTGTCTGTTTGTGCGGAACTCAACGCTGCGCTCGGCGCAACGCTAAAAATTAAACGCAATTATTTTCGTTGATTAAAAAACGAACGAAAATTAGGTTTAAATTACTTTGCTAAACACGAACGCCATAACCCACTGCTTATTATACAGGGAAATACAAAGCACCAGTTCTGAATAATAACACAATCAAGATGGCCCCAATTCCCGAGATCTTGTCGTTTCCTCCGTTATCAACATATAACAAGAGAATGCTTAAATGAAAAGCCCTTATGGTTGCTTTAAATAAATTCGTAAATTAACAATTTATGCTAATATATTATTAATATTTACATAACTGCCGCATAGATGCCATCGCGGCGCCGGGGCACAAGCGTAACAGTAACGCAACGGCTGTGGGTTCTATTCTCACTCGGGGGAACGAATTATAAGTTATTAATATTTTGGTTTCTTCGCTATGGTGCCAGGGCAAAAGCGCGATATTCAGTTCCGCCACTCAACGCGCAATGCCTGGAAAATTCGGTGAAAAATGGAGAACGGAGTGTCCTAACACTAGGTTCCCTTTGCCTACAGTGCTACATGCAGGAAGCTAAAAAAAAAATATTTGCATTGCTATCAAAGATTTATCATTCCTATCTATCACTAAGTTAACTGTAATTTCTTACTGTAATTATCACTATTGCGAAGGATTTAGCTTACATTCAAATATTTTTTAAAATAAATATAAAAAGTAGTATATGTAGTAGTATGTAGTATTCAGTAAATGAAGTCACGATCGTTCAAATTGAAAAGTCGATCATTATTACTATGTCATACATGACTACGTCATGCGAGTGCTTATTCGAATCCGTTAGAAACAAAATTACAGGGGACTATCATTGGATATCGAAATCGATATCGTATAGGTAATTTTAAGTTATGAATATGCTACCTAGATAAAATGTAATATATACGTTTAATTTAAAATTAAAAGTGGTTTTATTTATAGTGGCCAAAAAATTAAAAAACAAAAAATTATAAATCTTTTAAATATTATGTTTTGTGTCGCGACTCATGTATTAATTGAATTTTTAATCTATGGCTGGGGTTTTACCTAGTACTTTTTATTTCATTTATGGAATTAAACGGTTATATGCTTCAAATTAAGATAATTTATAAGATCTATAAAAAAAGAATGACCAAAATGAGACTATAAGTTATTTTAAAAAAATATATTGACGAATGGTATTTAATACAATAATTATGTAATTTTTGTTTGAATATTATCAAATATTACTAACGATTTAAAAAGAAAACGGTTCTTTATTGTGAAATTATATCGTTTATCTAAATAAGTATTTTGTACAACATACCCTACATAAGTGATAGGAAAAGTTCTATTCCTCGTCAGAAGCATTCATTAGACACATAATTATCTGTTGCTTCCGTAGTATTAACGGTTATTATAATAATTGTAACACTGTATTTAATAATAACAATAAAAAAAACACAGTTTTCCTTAATAAGAGTACTCAATGCCTCTAGAATTCAGCAAAAGCAGGGAATGGAATAGTCTTAAGTGGAACGGAGTGTTTTAACTCCAAGGTTCTTATGTTCTCTTTGCCTACCCTGCTATTTGCGGGGATAGCATAAAAAAATGTTTAAACATTTCCAAGAGTGGGAACAATCACGTATACAATCTAATATTGCTTGACTTCTTTGTAATTTAATTAATAAAAAATCCTAAGCATATAAGCATGTAATTGTCACATTCGCAATAAGCAGGATACATCATATTGTTTTTATGTCATTAGAAGCATTATGTATAATTATTGCGAAAACTAGTTTTTTTTAATGTTGCCAGTACTAAGATCTTACAACAATTGAGACCTGAAACCGGATCAAGCGGTTTAATGCATATTTTTATAGTGGGAACATTCTTCAGCTTCACTTTTATATATATCTACAATTAAGATTTCTTTTATTCCCATTGCTGTATAAGTCAAACGTTTAAAATTAAATCGTTTAAAAAAATATATTCACGATTTTCATTAACAAGTTTATGTATCGAAATATACCTTTTCCTACATATTACCTTTCCTATAAATTACCTTTTCAAGGCATCACGTATTAGGCTGCAACAACTATGTCTAACTAGATCGCGGGAAATATTTTTAATTACAAAATAATCATAGTATCTACAACTATGGTTTACCACAAAGCCCAGTAAAATACGTTGAAAATGACATATAACCATGAGACGTAAGCGGAAAATCGTCCCATGATTCATATTTAATAAACTATTTACCTACATTATTTATTTAATAATAGAGTAATTGAGTAGATGAGGTTTTTCAAGCGATTTTGTTGCGAAGCGGTTCGAATGACACATAGATGCAGTTTGCTGTACACAATTTTACTACACTCTATCACAATTTGGAACATAAACAATTTTTTTTATTAGTTTCAGGCAACAAATAGAACCTAGTGTTTTGACACTCCGTGCGATATATAATTATAATTTAAAAAAAATATTGTTTTAGTTGCAATTTTGTATATTAATAGACGAAACGTCGTTGAAGATCTAATGATTTAAGTACATATACAATATGTAATTCTGTACATGCATACAACGCTTAAAATACAAAGGAAACAATCAAATGAATTAGAACGTGTGAAATGTGAGTCTATATTATATTTATTCGGTCACTAGTACAAATATTTTGTGTATCGGTTAATTTTAACTGTCATGTTATAATTTAATAATTAGTTCAAATAGCGGAAATTCTCATACAATGGACTAAATCAATGCTGTTTCCGTTAAGCTCAGTTTCTGTCGTTTTATTTCAAAAAAATGATATCGTTTTAAAACTAGTTTTAATAGACCTGATTCGATTTAAAAAAATTACATTGCTTTGATTTTTGCTTGGCTGAACCTGATAGTAGTCAGTTTATTGATTTCCTTTTGATAATATGGCCTAACAATTATTGACGTTAACATCAACATTTTGCCACACGGCAATAATTCTTAATAGCCGTCACATGAAGAACGGAAAGACTTATGAATGCAGTAGTCAAAATAACATTTTATCGTTCTTAATTTGTCATACATATAGAAAATTAAGAATTTATACCTTTCAAAACAGTTTTCCTCTCAATCTCCTTATACGACAGTCTCTCATATCTTGTTACTTATAAATATAGCTCCGTAATCTTCTCGTCTATTTTTACCGTGGCTCTACGCTATATGGGTTAAGGACCCTGCATAGATGCAGCTAGCGTCAGTAAGTGACGTATAACGCCATCTATCCACCGTTGGATGAAACAAAATCTACCTTTTGTCATTTAATATTAATATTGAGGTTTTATTAACAAAATCGTTAATGGATGACCATGGATATAAATATAAAATATATTTTTTTAATGGAATAGGCAACAGAAAAGAAGTTGAGTATTCCAATTTCTTTGCTTAATCTGCCAATGTTCTAAAGCCGCCATCGGGCTTAAGACCGCGAAGAATAATTAATTTTAATGTACTTTGTTATAAATAAATAAATAATAAAAATAAATTTAAAAAATGTAAAAAAATATTAAAATAAAACAAAATACCCGTAAAGATTGCCTTTTAGCTTTTTTATGAGATTACACGTCCCACGTCAATTTCAATTGAAATACACAACACAATAACTAGATTCATAAGTAAGTTAAACAACCTTTTCAGTCAGAAGTCAACTAGTATGCACTTTTACACTTCACCAAAGAAAATGTTTAATTCAGTGATTTATATAAAAGGAATAATAATAATAATTGTTTAATTGTTAAAGTAATAAGAACAATTGCTAAAACAAAGATAATAATTGGCGTAAGTGTAAGGTAAATAGAAGCAGCCAAAAGTTATGTCATAAAATGTCAATCCCTTTTTTAATTAGCCACAATCAGCTACTATAAATATTCTTTATTTTTAAAGGTAATTGGCATTCAAGACTGTCAGCTTACAAACTTACCTTAGTTGAGTTGCTCTTTCATCTAACCTAAAAATATATCACTTAAAAATACAAAACAAAAAGAGGTGGGAAACGTAATACTCATGGCTTGATCTCCAATACCTCGAGGATTAAGCTTGAAATAGAAATTTATTTCCACACCATCAAGACAAAGTGCAACGTCGATTTCCGCCACTTAACACGCTAATTCGAATTGTAAGCGGAGAACGGAGTGTAACACTAAATCTCTATGCCTATCCTGCTATTTACGAGATAAACCGTGAAACTGAATATAAAAACTTACCTAAGCAAACACGTAAGTTGAACGTCATTCTGATATCTGGCGAGTGCTGGTGCTCCTTCCACTCTAATTGCATTCACTTTGTCTCGAAGAGATGTACCGCAACCTCCACAACGTTCTTTTAATATAGATAGTATGTTTGGTTGACGTAGGAATGCTATTACCTGGATGAAAAATAAATATTATTTTATAATAAGTATAAATGAGTGTAAATATAATTCAACAAAAATAAATATAATTAGCGCCACTTATGGGATATAGAGTTCAGCCTCGTTGTTGTATCTTTTAATATTTTTATTATTTGAATAGTTTAATTATTTTTAATAATAATTAATTAAGAGAGCCAACAATTTTATGATAAATCCTTTGTAGAAAAATCAGGCAATATCTTTGAAATGTGTGGAATGTGGAGCTTCGTTCAAGTTCCTTTCTATCTACTCAACTTGAATCATGTGGGAGAGACGTGATAAAAATAATATCTTCATAAATAAATTTGTAAAACTTCATAATTATAAATAAAAAAAGTTTTATATTACCTTATCATTATACGCAATAGGTATCTCTTGTTGCATGTGATGGGGATAGAAATCTGAATTCGTGACCGGCGGCCTGGGAGGAGGAGTCGGCGCCTGTATCATATATCAAAGTATGTTATTTCATTAAGAAATTTCGTAATATATATATTAAAACATTTCCTTAAATATATTATATATTATTTACTTATAAAAGAACTGTTTTGATTTTCCTTTTAAATAAAATTTTCGGGTAAACAAATGTAAGTTTAAAACAAAATTAAAACAAAAAAATTGTTCAATTGAAATTAAAAAATGACACCTACAGATAACAAATAATACAATCAAATGCAGATAATATAGAGACACATTACTAATAAATCAAGATGCTTACACCACACTAAACAATACTAAAAAAGAAACAAACCATAAGCGAGCGCTAAAAACATAAAATAATGAATCCTTCTAACCGTGCAAAATAATTGAAAAGAAAAAAAATTCTATACAAACATACATGCGTGCAAGAGCGAAATTAAAAACATGCCACACAGACAATCAAACTATCAAAAACAACAATACAAATAGGTTTTACGCTATCTGAGATTTTCAAAAGGCTAAACTTATGTACAAGAATGTAAGATTATAACTTCAACAGTCTTACTTAAAAATGAAATTCATTAAAGTTTAATTTTAATTATTACGATACCAGTACCGATTGAGGCGTTCGTGGCTCATGGGCACAAAGTTGTGACTGTAACGTGACAGCTGTGGGTCCGAATCCGACATCAATTATTAATTTTTAATATTTTCATTTCTTTGTTTTGGCACCGGAGTGTCTTAACACTAGGTTTCCCTCTGCCTATCCTGCTAAATGCGTGATATGGTCTGAAGCTGATTTGATTTGATTTTGATATTAATCAAATATGTAAATAAATTAAATTCTAATTTATATTTCAAACAAATAGTTTAAATATAAGCATAGCTTTGAAAGTAAAACGAAAGTAACGAGTTTGCACTCATTTGGAAGAAACGATCTATAGTTTCTTTAATAAATTTAATAAACTACTTTAGTTACCGCTTTTACTACACAAAACGTACAAAACCTCATAAAACCCACAGAGAGCATAAAACCGCTACAAAATCAACCCTAAACAACCTGATCAGGCATAATAGGCCGTCGCCGCGGAGGCAACAACGGCGAGAAGGGCCCTGCTTGAGGCGCGCGCGGCAGCCGCGGGTCAATGAACGTGGTGCGCCTCATCACGTGGTCCACGAAGAAACGCTGCGGTGACAGTGACAGTGACAGAACAGATGACATTTTACAGATAACGAACACGTCTAGTCTGTTTTTTGTGCTCTATCTCTTAAATTATCTTAAAGATCTTATTATCAGATATATTCTAATGTTTGTGTTTAGTCTTTAAGTTTATTATACTATATATAATTTAGCTAGCCAACTATATTGTAAATAATTATGTATGTCTTGTTATAAGTGAAGGTTGCCGATTAGTTGCTGGATCACTTTTTAACATGCAATCAAATAAATAACAATAATATTGTGCAATTTAGCTTTTTTTATTGCAGAATCTCCTTCGTCTGTTTTCCACACAACCACGTTGTATGAATAGATGAGCACACTAGTGTTACAACACAAGTGATTAGTACTCAACTGGCACGTTTGAAACATGTACGATGTTTAAATAACTAAATTCTAAAAAAATACGTAAGTCTTAAAAAATAATTGTTTTCAAGTTATTAGATATTAGAATAGATAAGATACATACATTTTAGATATTTTTTATACATGTTATTTTTATATTCTTCCGTTTAAGACATTTAATACTATACAAAACTTATTTATACCTTTCCATTTCTATCCAACTTCGAATCCCATCCCAGTGGTAGGTCTCTATCAGTCTCACTGAACATGTTGACGAGAGCGACTAAATCTCTGTTGTGCTGATATCGCTCAAACGACGACGTGTCTCGTCTTATTTTAGATATCATATGTTTTAGAGTTGAATTGCAGTTGTAGAGTGATGATGCTTCCTGAAGATCAGAAAAATATATTATTAATAAATGTATTTCATGTATCAAATTAATTTATAATCCAATTTAAAGACTCTTTTACAGTCACGTAATGTTTAATTTCACGAAACTACCAATGTAAAATACCCTAACTACTAAAGTTAGATAGGAATACTAACTATTCAAAAATATTTAAATAGTAAATACCCTAAATATATTTACACACATTGATAACATTGAAACTTACTAGAAAATCAGCAACTGAATAGGGAGCGTTGGGTATTAGCGCTTCAAATCCATATCATATTACTATCATATGTCAATCCATATTACTACATTTATTAAAATATTTACCAAATTCATATGCAATATAGAATAAAAGTCCGGTCTCGCTAGGAACTCAGCGGCTGGGTGGGGAGCGTGGGGTATTTGCGTTTCCATTGGTCTGGACGTGCTGGCTGCGGGGGGAGGTGACGAGCTGGCCCCACGCTCCTCTTCCCCTAATTGCGTGCGTGTCATTGTACGACGTATTGATTGATATCTGATAAAAAAAATATGGAGAACTTAATTAACATGTTTCAATATAAGAACAATATAAAATAGTAAACAATTTTTTTTAATAGATTTTAGATTTTATACCAAAGGGCTAACTGCAATTTTAGTAATCTTTTATACTTAACTATACCGTTAATGGGCAAATTATAACCGTAAACGAGGTATTTAAGCTGTACCATGATGATATGAAAAATAAATAGAACTAAAATATTTTCTATCTATATACAACAAAAAATCATCTAACAAAATAACGGGCAATGTTACCTTCTATCCAATTGCCGTCTCTGCACCTCAGGCGCGGGTGATCTCGGCGCGCTACCATTAGCCGCAGGTCTTTGCCACGTTGTTGTCCTGTTGATATGGTCGATGTAGAACACGCGGCCATGGCTGTCCATACGGGCTTCCCAGCCTGGAATGTGGTAATATAATATGTGTTGTATTATAATATTAAATGTAAAATAATATGCAATGGCATCCTGGTAATATATCAGAATAATTTGACCAAGAGATGTGTTTCATAAAAGATTTAAAGTAATTTCCATTACAGTTACAAAATTTAGATTTCCAAAAAAAAAATTATGCTCACCAGGAGGCAAAGGCTCTTCACATTCAATGATACCCCCAATCATATTGGCTGGGAAGTCCCCAGTCAACGCCATCTGTCTCGATGCCCTCTCTGGTATTGACGGCAGTCTGATTCCAGCCATATGTCTCAGCGGCGTGGGTGAGGCTACTGCGTTATCGTTATCATCATTATCGTCTACGGGCGGCCGTCGCAGCACCACATCCTCTGGCGGCCCAGCGTGTACTATTGTGAAGTGATTACTGTTCACGAATTCAAGATTCGGAGATCTAATCTCCGATGTTCTCAATTCATTTGTAAATTCCATCATTTCAAAGTTTTCTAATGCAGTATCGTTTTGTATGGGTGGAGGGTGTAGGTCAGGGGGTGGCAGAGGCCGTGGCCTCCTTGCATGATGAGTGGGTGTTGGCGGGCACTGAGGGACGCCCGTCCCAGCTAAGGCAGCTACTCGTGTCAAAACTCTTGGATGAGGCCTCATAGGGCTGTCTGGGGCATCTTTAGATGTGTTTGCCTTATGGGGTGAATGTTTAGGAGTTCCCTCGCATCCAAGATTCTTTAATAAATGACGAGGTAAGCTTGAATGCCTCGGAGTGGAACTGTCACATGAATATTTTCGATTCATTATCATTGTTCCAACACTTGGGATCTTACAAGACTCTTCTATTGGTGAAGTTGAATGTGACGAATTACATGAACTTGGGGCTTCAGGACTGGTATTTACATCGCATCTTTCTTGACTAGGTCCATCAATATGCGAGGAATTTAAAAATGCAGTCATCATTGTAGGTGTAGCACGACCAGAACTTTGCCTTGTTAGGGGCTTGTGACCTTTCAAAACTGTTATTTCTTTTTCTTCAATTTGGTTTCTGTTATCATCTTCAAAATCTTGATGATTGCTTATATCATTTAAAAATGTATGCTGTGCTTTTTCTTCAGATTTGGCATGATTTGGAGTTGAATGGAAGCTGTCAGCAGTTTTATCTTTCCTCGCGAATGTAGTTGTAATATAATTATCTGGGCCTATGTCCTTTATAAACATAATAGTATTCATACTCGCGCTTGGCGCACTATCAGGTACATCACTCGTTTTCTTATCATCAATTAACCTAGATACTTTCATAGAAACTGTTGATTCACATAAGCTGCCATCAGTCTCGGGTGTCGCCAAAGGGGCGACATTTTGACATTCCTTCAAAAAACTCGCAGTTGAAGATATAGGTACTTGAGCACCATTATAAAATTCACCAGGTTTAAAATCATTAATATTTCCTTGTAAAGCTGCAGAGTTGGCAATATTATTGTCTGTAAAGAATTGTTCATCTGTATCGATGAGTTCAAATGTAAAGGCATCCTCAGGTTTAGTTAACTTTTTTGGTTTTCGATGCCTTTGAACGATTGGAGGCAAAGCGTGCATCCTTTCTAAGGGTTTGTGGGATTGTCTAGGCGGTAGGGGCGGCACTGGAGATTTTTGAGCATCATTTGGCACATTAGCACCTTCGACGTCATACACAAATTTCATAATCTTACATGGATTTTGTGGTGACCATATCTTATAGTACTCAGTATCAGGTGACGTAGGAGATTCAAATCCGATATTCGTGTTTGTTTTTTTCTTGACACCATTTAATGCCTGTGCACCTACTGTGTCCACGGGAGGAGGACACTTCTTTTTCACGCCTGACGATGTAGGCTTGCAATTCAGAGCACTTTGAGATTCACTATTTACAATTTGAGATTCACTAATATTATTAACTAGAGCTTTACTAGGATCACGTTTAATTTGTTCGAGGTTCGAAGACCCACTACTATCTAAAGTGCTAATTGAGCATTTATTAACGTTGTCACTGAGATGCTTGATGTCTTGACTCGTACTCACAAGTTCCATGCGAGGCATATTTTCCGAATTCATTTCAAAACTCTCATTATTGTAAGAGAAGTGTGAAACCTGTTCGCCACTTCTCTTTCTCGACATGCCTTCTTTAAG
Source organism: Heliconius nattereri (assembly GCA_013403645.1). Taxonomy (NCBI): domain Eukaryota; kingdom Metazoa; phylum Arthropoda; class Insecta; order Lepidoptera; family Nymphalidae; genus Heliconius; species Heliconius nattereri. The sequence continues at coordinate 1,921,582 of JAAIXI010000237.1, forward strand.
CCGCAATGGCAACTTTTTGAGGTCAACTTTAAATCGTGGCGCGAGAGATGACGACTCCGCCACGCATTCATCTTCTTCACCATTGTAGTAACGAAAGCACAGGAGCTGTTCACAGTCTGTAAAAATATAGTTTTCTAAAATTATATTTCCGTCGACTTATTTAAAAGCGTGTTGTGACGAAAGATACAAACTTAGTCTTATCAAAGATAAAAAAAATATATTTCAATTATAAACACTATAGGTACCAAAGCCGTATAAACCGTGATGTGCATGGTAGGCAGAGGAAATCTAGTATTTAGACACTCCTTCCTTCCTTCCACCGACATTCCATTTTCGAGGCATTGCGTGTTGAATGGCGGAACTCAACGTTACGCATTTTGTCTTGATACCAGAGCAAAGCAAAGCAAGTGAGAATTGAACCCACAACAGCCGCATTAAACACATGCTTATGCCTCTGTGGCACGGCGGATTTTATGTTATTATTTAAAAAAAAACTTCCAAAAATAATAATATACTTGTAAGTAATTACCTTCATAAGGCTGATTGGGCTCATCAAGCAGCCACATTATATGGCCAGTGTCGCATCCGGTCGCCGGCACGAGCCTGGCGATACCGGCGATACCCGCGGTCTCTGTAAACGGACATAATAAAAATTTATCGCTTTGCCATTTACTGACAATCACTTTAATGTCAGTAGGTATATCAATATTATATACATATTTAAGTTTTTAATACTTGGTACATCGACAAAAAATATTTTAATAATGCATAATAAAACTGAATTTAATTTATTAGTAGCCAAAGATGTACAAAAAGTCAAACATTCTGCACAGACGGATCTCAAAACGAAAAAAAGTGCAGGTGCAAAGAACTGAGGAGGTACCTTAAATAAAAACAAAAAGACGACTAAGAAACATCGAACGTCTCGCGTCGGACGAACCCTTCTCTTCCCTTTTTTATCTAACAAAAATGAACGCGTAGGATGCGCAGTTCGGCGCTGCGCAGGCGCATCACAAATTATGCACAAAGAGTAATCGCCGGATGCGGGAGTCGCCCGCACATTTAATGCGAAACAATCGAAGCCACCGAATTGCCAGTTAATTGGAAATACACGGCCGTAAATAGCGCGGACGCAAATTGATTCAGCAGAAGCCACCGACGAACGCAGGCCATTACCATATTTTGATTGGGGGTTGAAATATGAGCGGAAAGTTAACATCTTCCTGCCGCTGATTAAGTGTTCGACACGCTCGTAAATATTGACCGTAGCCGAGAAATGTTTACATCAAACATTCGGCTTTAATTTGAAACGGAGTCGAGTAACGTAATATACTAACAATATCTGGTGCGGAAATGCTGGAGAGTAGGCACGGTAAGCGTAGGGTGGATTATCTCGGGTCTGTTTCCGCTCGGAAACAATTACTTCCACTGCCAAATCGACTGACTGACGTGATCAATGGCCCCATTATTCTTTTTTGTTTCACGCATTAGTAACGAGCTCTCATTTCTAGATAAACACACAGTACTCGTATGTGCGAACTGAAAATTTTGTTTAACGATCGTCATTTCCTCAGTCGTTAAGTCGGCCTAGTTTTAATGTTAGCTAATGATAGTATTTTTAAAGTTTGTGAATGAACAATGTGTACATGAGGTATGTTTTGATTTAAATAAATAATTCCTGGTGAGCATTCATTTCTTTTTTAATGAAAACGGACAAATATTAATGATATTTTAAATTAGTTTTTATGTATTTTTAATATCATTCTAAAATATTTCACATAATCAGGATAAATTATAATACTGAAATTGATTTAAAAATTTTAACGTATGCTGCGACGTTCAAATGTTAAGCTCTACAATTTTTTTTAGTATTTTATAAATTTCCACCATATTGAAAGAGAAGATAAATTAAAAAACCTTACATCATACCTTGTGTATGTTGCAAGGCTTCAGATCAAACACTGCTAGCTAAGTTATGACTTTTATTCGATTTTTTTTCCATTTTCACAAATAAACTACTAAATGGATTTAGATGAAACTTTATAAGTAATTTAGCTGAAGTTATTTAAGAATTACATACTATTGACATTTTCGAAGAAATTACAGACACACAGATGAAGCGCAAATGTGACAATCGGAGCCCATTGACGTTGTCGATGACAACACGCGTTACAGAGGACCATGTATATCCGGCGGTGACGCAACATCCGCGCTTCCGCAGGATACCAGATACAAACTGCAGTACTACAGTGGACGAGATCAACTCGTGCACTTCCGCGAGATTTTGCGGTTATGTTATCATAATTATATCATGTTGAAGCAAAGTTAGATAACAATAAGGTCTTTTATACAGATAAGAGTTACGTTACGGTACGTTTTCAAATCCTCAATTTAAATCTTACTAAAGAATATGTGTATCATTTATTAAGGAAAAAAACTTTATTAATCTCTTTCCGTCTATTTTTTAAGAAGAATGAGAGGGGCACTTCACAAAATCTTGAGCGTCTGACAAATTTTAGAGGAAACATGTGTTAATCATACTACTTCCCCGAATCATAGATTAATAATGTATTTTTAGTTGCTTTAATTTGATAATATAGATGGATTTTTTATATGCTACTGATTTGTCTGAGGCCCTAATGTTGCATTTTTATGAAACAAAAGTGACTAGGAATGGCAGGAGGAGACCTCGACTGATCTTTGAGAACACTGTATCAATGATACTGGATGAAAGTCATGTCAAAATCCTCGGAGGGACTGGAAGAGGTTGATGACCATGGACGAGGCGAAAGTTGTAAGCGAAGACCGAAGGATTTGGCATTTCTGGCTTTCTAAACAGAATAATATATTACATGTAGAATATTATATTTCATACACTCAGTGACAATATACGATGTATAGATTAAAGCATATGTGCCTACTTTTAAATAGGCCCATAATTATAAACGGACAATGTGACTGTGACGCGCCAGTCATTTGGCGGAAGTTCGTAGTTAACTAAACTACGGTCATCTCGAGCGCCGTCCGTTGATTCCGACGCCTACGACACTACTGTTTCAGCTGTTTTTGTACATAATATATTTATAAGTGGATCTCTAAGGTGGTTATTCTGTCCTTGATTATCTTTTTTACAATGAAATGTAAAAAGTTTAATGCTTACCATATAAATGAAATTATTTTATAATAAGCAATAGGCATGGAACATCTTTTTTAAAAACAATATCATAAAAACCAAAAAAACTTTAAAAAGAGAAAACCTAAATAAATAAAATAAAATTTGCATAACATATTAATAGAATAGTTTTACTTTCAGTGTCTCTGATAAAAAATGTATGCTACTGCTATAAGGAAAATGTAATTTTTCTATTATTGTTTTTAACGTAATACGTTGTTCTTGTAAGAGAACTGAATTATTAAGAGAAATAAATAATCTTAAGCCTATAAGACATATAATATTCATGTTTATCTACAGTATATTTCTATCAAGTAATTGGTACCTTCTAGTTAAGTTATCCTACATATCAACTAACTCCAAAATCTTTCAGAGCTGCCATAGATATACCAACCCATACATTGTTTCATTTCCAACAAACATCTGTTACAATGAGACATCACCACAAACCACAGCATAAGCACTTCAGTATATCCGTCTCAAAATACCATTAGGACGAGAGGAAACGAAAGTTTAAAGGGGTCGAGCCGATGACGGACCCCCATTAGCGAAGTGACGATTTGACAGCTTCACGAGGCTGTTAGAACGTTGACGTGTGACTTAATATTGTTAGCGACTTTCACACGATTGGAATAGGTGATGATGAGAGCTTAATAGAATCTCAGGTTTAGAAAATATTAATTAGCATGGCACTGCGTTGTAGATATTTTAATATATAAAAAAGATGTAGTCTAACGTCATCTGTCGTCGTTCATGTCTAAAATAAAAAGTCAACTATATATTAATGTGACATTCATAAAATAAATAAATTATTGATAATTTAGTTTCTCCCTTACGTCTGGTGAAACCTTAAACAACACTGCTTCTCGTAATCTTTCCACAACTACTTTTTATTAGCATTTCAAACATTGAACTTGTCAATATTCAAGAATATACGAAGAGAGCACGTTTCAAAAGTTGGTGACAATACGTCTATAAAAATCAAGTAATATATTCCAAGTTTAATGCATTCATTTACACGTTCGTCACTTTTATTACCGAACCGTTGGACCGAGAGCATTCTAAAACGCCTCCCCATCCACTCCCGACCATTAAGGACCGGTTAATTTTACGACTGTGGACCACTTAAAATTCCACGGTGCGAACACAAATCGCACCGGAAATTAAAAGTCAAAAATGATACAATGTGCATATTGCAACCCATCATTAAAATGAAAGATGTATGCTAAATAAAAGTTAGATAAGACTACTAAGTTTTTTTTTACACACTTCAATAAATATTATTTAGCTTTAATATGTTATTGAGGAGCGAAAGTAATTGAGTGAAAAGCCACGAGCGGGTCGCTAGTAATATCTTATGTATTACTATGTTTATCCTATGTTCTTTACATTTCTTTCTCTACTGGAAATGAAGGATAAAAGTAATAACTAAAATATTAATAAGCAAACAATTCTAAACTTATTAAAAATATATAATTTTAAATATATTCAAAGGTTCTGACCGTTCAGCATCAGACGCAGCTGACATCATACTATTTCAATGGAGTCACAGCCGGCAAGTACAAACGACAGAATATAATTCAAACATAATTATGTATTTACCTCCTTTTCATTATGTATTTCTCGCAACTAGACACATTTCCTAGAAGTTAAGCCAGCCTTCATGATAAGCTTCCCATAGTTTGACTGTAATATACTTTTTTAAAAAATGATTATATCTACTTACTAATTACTTTACAATTTTTAAAGCAATATAAGACAATAATTTAGAATGATAACTAATATACAAAAAGATATATTTTTTATTTCGGCTAGGATTCGTGAGAAGTAGTGCTGCGTTTAATTAAGAAAAGATGAAGTTTGTGTAAAACGTAGAACCAAGTGACTTATCTCTAGTAATGGGAGAGATGTCTACATATAAAAATTATTAAAAAATCTAATTATAACCGTCTAATTAGTAGCTCTTATATAACACAGTGTCCATGTTAGCCATATCAGAAAAACGGGTTTCTTAATAAAGACGTCGAAGGAGCCGCCCGTTACCACCTTGTTTGGCTCAAACTGATATGGCACGCCAATGGCACAGTCTATTATATACTTGAGAAACCACCAATGACTTCATTTGGCTTGCAACTGAATTGCCTTCACTTAAGTAGGTGAAAAGGATGTAGATAATCCTCAGATTTATTACAACGAGGTGTGCAAATTAGTTAAATGTAAAATATATTATAAGGTTTCACAAAAATCTTTTTGAATTCATCAAGGTAAAAAATAAATATTCTTAAAATTATATTAATTTGATCTTTTGACGAATTTTTACATTTAATCTCAATCGAATAAACATTATGAAGTTTAAAAAAATTGTTGGTAAAATTGAACTTAAATGAATTAAATTAAAATAAACTTAAATAATCTAGTATATAATAATAATATACCCAATTATATGAATTCAATACAATAAATTAAATAACATATAAATAGTTTACTAAAAAGAAGTCCAAATGACCTTATTTTGGAGCGAGGCGAGTGCGAAACCACGTGCGATCCATTGATGGCGGCCCATAGTGGGTAGTGGGGGTCCATTCACGTTGCGCACGCGCACCGTCCGCGGCGACCTCGGCCGAGCGCATACGCCGCCGCAACCGCATGTTTCAGATTACTTGTGTGACGTCTCATAGTCATAAATTACACAATCTTCTCATATAAATGTCGTTGAACTTCGAAATATCATAATGAATTGTTATATTTAAAGTAGTTTCTAAGTATATATCATACAATATTAGATAATTTCTAATAAAGTATAGTGAAATATATGACAAGAACAGAATTAAATTAAACAGAGAGAGAATTAGGTAATAGAGTAAACAGGTCTACTACCAATGAATTAGGCAAGTGCTAATATTTGCGGACACCTACTGCCTACATCCGCCGACCTGTCGCATGCCGTTCATGCTACGACTTCACAAGTCAATATGCTCCCACGGACAGACAGGTAAACAAAATAATAAAAAACTTCGCCAAACCAAGAATATCTCGTTCGATTCATATTCCATCAACGTTTACGAGTTAGGATGTATATCACGCCATCAATCATGTTATTTTTAAAGTCGAATAAAAGAAAATACTATTTTACAACTTCATCTCGGCCATATAAATGTAAAATAAATGATTTCTTTACCGTCATGTTTATATTTTTTCTGGGAATATAATAAGGAAATAAATATACAATAATATTTAAATATAGACATTACTATAATATTTATAATGGTAAAAGAGAACGGTTCCGCTTTATGCATCAGTCAGAGAATGCAATTATCCACATTAACATAAGCCATCGTCTCTAATGGATTACGTGCAGAATAAAGGTCAAGGATTTTCTAGTGTCGAGTTGAAAGTACGGAAATAACTTACTTAGTAATTCATATTCTAGGAATATTAAACAATTATAATAATTGTCTAGATAATATAATATGGCTAGAAAATTATTCGAGATCTTTCCTTCTTCTCTTAATTTAGCTAATCCCAGCATAGAACTAAAATACGCAATATCATATGCGTATGTTTAAAAAAAACATTTTTGTAAGATTTCTACACAAATGTCACAAACGATAGCGTGCAATACTTTTTATTTCACTCATTTTACGCTCTTTTTCCTTATTCCGTATTTACACAAATATTAAAGTAATCATTTATAAATCAAATTGTTTATAAAATTCCAAACTGGATTAGCATTTTCGTAACCACACGACTATCATACATCAGTAGTAAGTGATATTATATTCCGTTTCATATTTTCAATATCAGGTTGCGTTTGCATATCTTTAGATGAGACAAGATGCCAGAGGTTAATTGTAATTTGACAATAAACACGTGTAAGCAATCTAGAAAACTAGAGAGCTAGAGAATATAGACAAAAACATTGACCAGACGACGTCTACGTCATAAATCATATGAATGTTCTATATAGGACGTCGTTACGACTGTCTTGTTATACCTACTTCCTAGTGACATATAACTGCGAAAACACTACAAGCGATGATCGTCAGTTCTAATTCTAAGCATTAAACATAATGTATTTATATTTTAATTTTATTTAAAATATTCATGTATGAGTCTTTTGCGTTACCGATTTCTCTTCAAAAAGATATGAGAAAAAATGAAGAGACGAAAACCAAAAAGACAAAAACAATAGATATTTCGTTATCCATCTTAGAAGATTTAAAGTTATAAATATAAAACACTCAAAACCCAACACACGCCAATCCCACAATTACATTCCCACAGCGTACTGCCATCGATGTGCTAATACTGGTATACAACCAGAATGTGAATACCACCAGCGGCATGCAAAAGCGTAACTCTGATCAGACAAGAGCCGGGACGAACGACCTCCACCGCCGCCCGCTGAATACAAAACATGTTAAACGGTTGATCGACTTATGTGACCGAATATAATTTACCCCGTTCGAAGAAAATATACGATAAGAGCGGAAAATATGAATGAAACAAACGATTTAACATGTATCAGTTTCCTTAAATATATTAACGTATTTTATCCTTTATCTTTTTTTTTCTTGAGTATCACGGTGTATCCCACATATAAAGGAAGGGACCCAGTGTTAAGACACTCCGTTCCCCACTTTCTGCAGAATTTTCGAGCCATTATGCGTTTGCGAAACTCAGCGAATAAATGAAAATAATTAATAAGTAAGTAATAATTCATTTCCCCGAGTGGGAACTGAACCTATTAACCTTAACCCTGTAAGGGACACGTTTAGGTAAAGACACAGCATATTCGATCGTTAGTTTTATCGTTGATTTTAGGGTGATGAAAACTTGTAAAAATAAATTTTATATGACCACCGCCCATGTCATTGTAATCACACAATAAATTGACAAGTTTAGTGCAATGGTTAAACAGCACGCAAATTTAATCAATATTTTATAAAACTTCAGAAAGACCTTATGAAATTTCAAACCATGAGACTCAAGTGATGTTCCTTAAGTTACCCACGCAAAGTAAGCTTCGCTTGCCTTAACAAAAGAAAGCAAACATTCATAGTAAGGAGTTACGAATGAAAGTTTTCTTCTAAATAAGAGTCGCTGAAATGAAAATTAGATTAGTTCACGAAACGTTTATGAAACTGTTTAGATCTTAACAACAATAGATGTTACTAGTTCATATAGTAACTATAAAATATGCAAAGTATCAAAGTTCATAAGAGCCTGACAGTTTGAACAGTCGATAAGTTTAACTGTAATTACGATGGTTATGGGTTCAATCACTAATAATTAGAAAATCTATATGTTATTAAATTTTTGAACAAATGCATGAGAAGATATTTATGTATAATATTTTAAAAAATACTTTTTTTTTCCTGTCTAAATAGATTAAAAAAGCGTTAAGTTCATGGGGCAATTTCTCTGATTTAAATTATGTTTTGGAATAAGTGACGTAATTTCAGTAAAAATTTGCCTCCTTCAAACACCTCTTTCAATATTAATTCTTTACACAAATCAATTAAGGCGAGTTGAAAACTTTCGAGCATCCATCGAATCAATGAAGTCCAAAATACCACTTGTCGTGACAAATCAAATTCTCGCACGCACTTCCTGTACTACATTGAAACAGAGTATTGACAGTTTATTAATTGTACTGCTTGTCTACTTGAGCCAAATTTTATTATCATTTATTTTTTGTTCGATTTACGCTAAATGTGGCAGGCAGGGTAGGCAGAAGGAACCTAGTGTTAATTCTCAGTTCCTGACGCATCCCCTTTTGTACACATTGTCATGGAGAAGAAAATAAAAATTCCTCTGAGTAGGAATCCAACCCACACGCTATGCCTGCGCTATGTAAGCCTCAAGCTCGAGTGTAAGTTTGTTCACACTTATCAGATAACAATAGACGAAATTTGAATGGACAATTTTTATTATTATTTATTTATATTCTTGCCTCAGAAAAACAAAACCGTTGAACTCGTTCCACAATAAATGTCAAAGGTTATCTTCTCCAAGGATCTAAGGCACGTAAATATTGCGTTAAGTTAATGTTTTTTTTTAATAATTTTCTCATGGTATAGGACAATGATTTTCTTATTTCACACATCTTAAATATTCTATCTAGATTCTAGGTGGTTAGGTACTGTTATTTCGTAATTGTTCTAAACTTTATGATGTGATAAAAGATTACATGCAAAAACAATGGTGTGGTGAAGAAGTCGATTGCAGCATGACCTCTCATATTTCCCATCATTCTGTTGGTAGTTGGAACAATAACCTTTCGTAATGAATACTTCATTTTTTTTAAATTAATGATATTACAATAAAACATTGTAAGCGTCTCCGCGACAAATTAACAACGGCACGTCAACGTGACACCATAAGTTAATAGAAATTCTTAGTTTAAAAATCAAATAAGGGATTTTTAATTGTAACCTATCGATGAAATGCGATTAGATCTTTGCACATACATAGATAAGCCTACAAGCTAAATGTTTAACATTCATTGGATCGTATTTCTTGAGAAGGAATATAAATCAGATGGTTTTTTATATGTAGTATGCTGTTTTTATCGGACAGTGACATATAAATCATGGTGTGATAACAAATGCATATAAATCATTGTAAACCTTAAAATTTATATTTTATGTTATTTTCACAAAAAAAAAATGGTCGGTTTCTGCATTATAAACAATTAAAAATGCGTTATAATAAATTTATTTATCTCCTTTACCACAATATCAAACAATTGATTTAGCTTATTATTTCAAATTCGAATTATGCTATAAAATATCAGCTTAATCTCCATAAGTCTCCTTTCAATTATCAATGAGGGTATTTCAAAATTTATTACCTCTCAAGCCTAACTACCCTCATAGCCTCACGTTTTGCCATATCTATTTGAACCTTACCACAATAGGAAAAGCTTGTCTCACACCTCACGAGCAAGCATAGATAAGAAGAACAAATCAGTTTAACAGTTTCATATTCCGAGCGGCTCGGGTAACGGAATAAGCTGCAGCAGTAAGTGGAGCGTTGCATTCTCACATGATAAGTACCGCTGCGTTGTCTACGCGGGGAACTGATTTATCTTTTTGCGATTCACTTCCGTCGCCCATGCACTGTGGATCGTGTGAAAAACAAGCGTCGTTATCAGTGGTTGCGCTAATTGGAGATGGTTACCAACATTCTCTCAATTTAGCGCCTTAAGGGCTTAAAGCTTTGATTTGGAATATTTTTAGGTTCTCCATGAAAATTAGATGAAAAACGATGTTTACGAATATAACTTGCAATTGAATCATCTTATATCAAAGTAGAGCTACGCTCCGATATAGAGTTCACCAAATAATACTTTTACTATTATATTTAAGTAATGTTTACTATATTTTTTATTGCATTGCATTAACATTGAGTCCAGACACAGCGTAAAATAATAAAAAAGCAATCGCTATGATAAAGTCAAGGTCATACTATTATATAAACTCTATAAGGTATCACGGCATACATTGTAATTTGGCATTTTTTGTCAGTACTTTATCATAATAACAAAATGAAGATAAAAAAATTACCGGAAACATTTATATAAATCGGAAAATAAATGTATAGCAGAAGAAAAGCTCGTGTTTGTTTGTAAAAACAATCAATGATTTTAAAATAAAGAAAGCGTCTACTGTATTTCGTAAACAACCGGATGTTGAGGACGTTTTATTTGAAAAATCCGAGCGCAATTTGGTGCTGCAAGATAGAGAGTGGCTGAGCACGCAACACTCGCAAAGCTGTCACGCTTGACCCTTCGTGTAGCGGTCGCAAGGACTCAGGTTACCGGCGTAAGCTTCTCCAATGTCTTGGAGGAAGCAAGTCATATGGCTAATACGTGTAAGTGCCAAAACTAAATTTCTTATCTTATTACATACTAGCGACCCGCCCGCGGCTTCGCCCGAACTACATAATTATTCAGTTAAAAAACAGGTTCTCTCTACCTACTCTGCTAAGTGTCGAATACAGTGCGACGCAAAAACATATATTAATTAAGATAAAATATTATTTCAATCGGAACCAGTAGTTCCTGAAATTTGTGCGTTTAGCCCAACAAACTCTTCAGGTTTACAATATTAGAAGGTATACAATAGAATAAAGAAACGCTTACCTGTCGATAAGGAAGTAACGTTATTTAAGAGCGAAATATTTTTATGATTACCATAAATATTTGCTATAGCTTTTGTTACAAAAAAAATTAAAAAAATCAATTAAAAGTAATATAAAATATAATATTGTAAGGGTGAACGCACTGAAAGTTATGTCGGATATTATAGGTTGTTATAATGTCTTTATCGCTTCAAAGACATGAAAATAAAACAAGCTATAAAAGTCATGAACACCACTAACGCTTAGCCACAGATAAATTATGTCGCGACAAACTAATTCGTTTATAGTTTACCATTCATGTAATTACATAAATTAATTGTAAATAACTATAAAATATGCAGAAACCGCTGGTTTATATTACCATATTGATGATGTAGTAAAAATGTATAATTTGTATACATTATGTATAATATGTTAATTTTGTTTTAATGTCAAAAATTATGAAATTACTAATTTAATTATGAACAAACTAACCTTGTAATATATAATAGATATATAATATAATAATCTTATTGGATAGTTAGTTTTTCATAGTGACATATTTTAGATTACATTTTAGAGTTTTAACACTAATTTCCCAAGTTCCCCCAATGGTATGAAATGTCAAGGACGACCCTATTTTAAATCATAATGTTAAGGAAATAGTAAATAAAGAATTTGAACTCTTGCACAGCTATTATATTAATACATTACTAATATTTTTTTCCATTTTTATTTCTTTCTTCTAGATATCCTCTAAATAAGTAAAGGCATAGAATATTTTTCTGTTTTCATTTGCAATATTAACTTCAATTAGACTGATAAGTGTGTTAATAAAAAAAAATTAAAATTTCACAATATACTATCTATATTTTTTAGTAAAAAACATGAAAATTAAACGTATTTTATAAATTAACATATTAAATACTTATTTTAGCAGATATGCAGGCGTGTTATCGCTCGAGGCGAGCGCTATGCGGGCACAATTAATCAATCACTGACAAAACTTTTGAAACATACCAGAAATAGTATGGAATTGGAAATTAACTTTATAATTCACTTCATTTATTTTTTGAACAAAAAAAAAATACTTTAGATTTTAATATCTTTTCGCTGATTTTAGCGTGTTAAGTATAATATGTTAATAATATATTTAGCAACTATTTACGCATCATTAACATAATTGATAAAGTAACGTGATTTTAATATAAGAAAACAAATACATAGGTGTATGAGAACAGAGACAAAGAGAAGGGAAGTTCTTAGAGTACTCTACACAAATTATGGTAATTTATTCACTCGCAAATACATACTAACGTTTTTTCAAAGTTACTAGTAAGCCAAAGGGGAACTTTACAAATATTAATTTATAGCTTTTAAAGAAGATAGCAAGTAACAATATCGTCTTTATACCTAGAACAATAACAGCTACAAGTCTACGTGCGACCGTGAGTAGCAACGTGACTCAATTTCAAGGACGCCATCGCCTTTGCGTACTCCGTGGAGGCTTTCATTAACATAGCCTGCGACCGGAAGACGAGCACCGGTACGTCTATATCGACACGCGTCTCGTTTGAACGTTTGTAGATCGGCCTTGCCTGGACCATCCATGGCTTGAATGGCCACCATAACGAGGCACAATAGTAAATTACTATTCAATATCTATCGGGACATCTCAGTTATGTTCTTAATATTTCAACAGAAGCACCGTTCTAAATATTAATTTGATTTGTCTTGTTTATTCCGACGATTGTATAGATCTATAATGACATGTTTATCGTCTGCATATTTTTTTATTTTGAATTTTTTTAAAGCAAAAGTAATAAACGTAATGTGTAAAAAAATAATAGTATACGTTTATTTAACTTTTTATTTTTGTTAATTTATATTTAGTAATTCATTAAGAATCACTGCCGAAAAATTTAAAATTTGGAACACACATTTCGCTAGTCTCGAACACTGATCTAGCCCAGACATCTAGGCGCACAGTTCGTAACGTCGTCACATCCGGCCCGATGACCGGTTGCGCAAGAATATGGGCATTGTATGCAAAGTGTCCATGTTCCGCCGAACTGACTCAGCCGAACTAACGGTAAGTATATGGACAAATATGCTAGCAGGAACTGCTCAGAAAGAATGAAATACTTTAAACGTTTCCTGGTTAAACCTGATGGATGCAAGTTTAAAATCCCTTCCACTAAATTTCCATGTTATGTTATTGTCAAAATAGTTCTGCTTTTAGCCGATTAGTTAGCTATGTCCGGATGCAAACGACATAATGCGATTAAGCGGACGTGGATCAAATAGTATGGTGAAAGGAAAGAATCGACTAACAAACGTTGTTTATATAAGAACCTGCAAACACGGTAGCCCTTTGAAATGCGTATATGCCGCAACTTTATGCCCAAAGGACCGGAAGAATACTTAGTTATTCATTTCTCTTTTTCAACCCAGAAATTTAACAAAGTAGGAGATTTGTTTATAAGCTAAAATGATTTCTTATTCATAGGATAGTCTAGCATGTAATTTTTTTTTAATTGGTTTTAATTTTTTTTTTATTAACTGCATAACGTTGTCATTAACTTTTTTTAAATATTAACAATTTAAACATCTACATCTGATGTAAGCTCCAGGAGCCGCCTCGTGTGAAACAAATCCTGACCGGCACCGGACATCCGTCTTTGTCGATATTCCCGTACTACATCAAAGGGATCTACAGAATTTAAACAATTTTCAACCTTAATGGGGGCATAAAGAATCTATGTTAGTATTGAAATGTTGCCAATCATCGAATTGCTCTAACACATCTTGCAACTAAAGTATTATTATTTATATTCCAATAAGCTTGGGAAGTTGACAATTGCAGTTAAACGCATAAATATTTATGTTCATCTGTATATACATAGGTGTTTTTGTATGCCTTTCATAACTTTAAAAGTAAACAAAAAACAGAGCAAGAGTCCAGAAATAAAATTATCACAATAGAATACTTTATCCTCATTAGATACATAGGTATTTCAATTACATTATATAAGTCTTACCAGTAAAACTATATGTTAATCTTCAAACTTAATAATTTGATTTACCTAAAACAAAAAAAAATATGTAATACATAATATCAAAAACATACAATAACTAAATTTGTTACGTGGAACATTTTAGAGTGGACACTAACACGGCTCGTAGGCGTCGCCCACGTCCACCCAGTTTCCGCTAAGGCTTGCGAAGAGAATCTCTTCCCATGAAACTCATGCTACATGCCGGCTTCATATATCCGGTTCTTAAGAGCGCTAGCTACACTCGTATATACAATTGGATTTATAATCCATGATGCAGTCGATTAGGTATAAGAAGCATTGACCTTGGTCAAGGTCTCGTAGAACGGAAGTCGCCGGTCGTAAAATAAAAACGATTCTCAGACGCAAAGACTTACAGACAGACAACCATAAATATGGCGAGACGTTCACACGATTGACGGCCGATAGAGTCCATCGTCAGAACGTCGGCATCCGGCATTCAAGGTGACACGGCCCATCCTTGCAGATCCGGCCCACAAAGGCAAAATTATCAGTTAGACAATAGGCAAACGCTTAAAGGAACCTATGTGCCAGTGAGAACTTAAATTGTAAGATTTCTTTACAATGTAAAATTAGACTTTGTACAATTTATATTTCTTTCATGACTATACATAAATAGTATCTGGCATTAAAACCTCTCTTACACAACATTTTGCAGCATTTTATAGCTGAAAACAATCGAAAGTCGATCGTTAAATCAAGTTGTTTGCGCAGTACTGACAATATGAAACGATAACCCTAAAATAGAATCACAGTTAAACACCCGGGGGGTATCCGTTGGTTATAATAAATATCTCCTATCCAATCCGTAAATTATAATAAATATCTCTTTAGAAATACCGTGACAGTGAATCGAATTACTGTCGGCAAAATAGATTGTCGTTAAATAATAATCAAATTAGAGCACACCACCAGCACCGGCTACCAGCGCCCTCGCAGTTCGTCGACCGGTCGCCCACCGCTCACTTCACTTATTGATCTTAGTCCATCGATCCTTCTTGACGTAACTATTTCGTGGGTGTAACAGAGGACAATACGTAACGAGAGCATCTACGGAATTTCGTCGTTGAAGTGTGCACCTATTAAGGCCTACGCCTGTCCAATATATCGTACATTTACAGCCACTTCTAACTAGGTTTTTCTTTGCGTAGGGTAAAATGAGTCTGTAGGTTGACGATTTGTAACATAGGTGGGTGAAGACGTCGCCTCATGGTTATTTTCTACTTCTTACTAACGTTTGTTTTACAGGGTAAATAAGTACCAAAAGTTATATTATTAAACGTTTCATCGTCATCGAATCATATCTATAATTGAATTATAACGATACAAATAAATCTAAGGGACTAATAATAAATAACATTTGAATAATTTCACAAAAATTTGAAAGCAATGAGGCATTAACTATTTCAAAGCAATATCACTTTCACAAGATTATGACTAAACGGGAAGTAAATACAACACTGGTGTATGCGGAAGGTTTACGTAAACTGTATATTACAATATACATAGACGACATATTTTAAATTGTAAATTTAGTAATTTTAGCAACAAATAGTTATCTTGCAAGCTAACATTTAATATATGGACCGTTTATTTTGAAAGTGGTGTAAGTCCATTTTTGAGAAAATATGAGCTATCACGTAATTCATGCTTATTTTAACGTAATTTTTTTATTTATAACTAGTCCATGTTTAATTTCTCAAAAAAATCCCATGTTTTGTACAACTTAAAATCGGTGGGTAAATGAAATTGCATAATCATCGATTATGAAAGTGGTGTAAGTCCAATTGACGGAGGTAAGTAGGTGGCATAGCAGATGGATGCGTGTTTTGTTATTTTTCATTTATTTTATACTAGCTGTGTCCCACGGCTTCACCCGCGGACGATTTGCATTGTTTCCCCTCCGTGATTCCACTACTCGTAAGTTAAAAGATAGATATTAAAAAATTAGAGAAATGTATTAGAAAATGTACAGCGCATAACCTGTGAGAAGAAAATAAATACGACAAGGCTGTATGACTGGCTGTATGTCTTTGCCCAGTAACAGCAAAAACAACAGTAGCGCCATCTTTTTGCTTTTTGATTTTCCTAATTTTATATTATTTAGGAGTTGAATTTTTAAATAAAATGTAGCCTAGACCTATTACGTACGAAAAATATAAAGACATGAAGCAGCTACTACCCTATATAGCTCCGGTGCATCATGCATATTTTGAAACACTACCACATGCAGAGAATAAGTTAATTCTTGTAATGACAATGTAATTGCCGTCTAAAATAAAATTTTATGTACTGTTATGCGTATTTGTAAACAAAATTATATTAAAATGAAGTATATTTTAAGCGATATTTGATTTTTCAAAATTGAAATTAAACGATTTTTACAATTGTCTAATTTTGAAAGTGGTGTAAGTCCATTTACAGCGTATAAATATGTGTTATCGTAGTCTAATTAGCCAAAAACTAATTTATATAAACAAATTAAATGTTGATAAAACAATAGAAACAATGCCAGCCCTCATACGATTTGCCTATATTTTTAAATCAACAAATATTTTTCTCCTTTAATTTTCTCGAAACAAAAGAAAATGGACTTACACCACTCTCAAAATAAACGGTCCATATTATGCTGAAAAGTTGTTGTTTCTTAGGAGGCTAAGTCCTTCCTTTTTTTATCATTATCAAATACAAAAATAAAAAAATCTTTTTGTGTAGTCTATTACTCAAAGAAGGTTATATTTCATTCTGCCTGCGGTTGGAGATACCTCGGTTACTTGGAATGTGATACATTCTACATGCCACACATAACTCTCAGTTATTGCCATTTGATTACGAAGGCGAAGCCGCAGGTAAAAGATAGTAATATAGACGATGCCGAACAGTATATCACTTAATTGTAATTTAATTAAATACCCACAAAGTCCACATACTTACATTTCTTCGAATGCATAATAATAAGTTTTTTTTAAAGATTTCCCATGCAAATATGTATATAGTAGCTAGATTATTAACCATATTATTAAAAAAAAAAACAACATTTTTCATGCCAATACAATTAAATGACCATTCCCTGACGATGCCGTGAGACGGCATTTAGGGAAATACGGCACCATTTTCAACTTTTCTCACATTCACAGTCATTAACTTTTTTAATGTAAGGGCTTGAATTATCACGAAAGCATCTAATCATATATTTAAAAGTATACAAATACACAAGACGACGCTAAGCGCAGTTAAAAAGTAAAACTAACAAGTTACTGGACTCAAACAGGGACAAGGCAAACGGAAACGCTGACACCGACGCAGCCGCCTTCGTACTTCGGAGACAGTTTCTACTACACCTTTAGCCGATTATCTTTTAAACTCTAATTTCTTCGTACACATTGTGCTTACTATGCTGTTATTAGTTACTATTGCATGTTAATTTGTAAATGATGTAGGAAGTCCATTTTCGCCCACTTCTTATTGTCGTATTGTTAATATGTTTTACATTTATTTATGGTGTTAGCATCATAGACGTCTTCTTGTACGTTACTGTGTGAAAGTAATAGGTGTAGGTTCAAATTCTACACGAATAAATATTTATTAATAGAAAAGTATAATCATTTAAACGTAGCGGTATCTAAATATTTGGATGCCCTTGTTACAACTTACTCTTTTTTGCTTAATTGATTAGAGCCAGGCGTAGCTAGCTTAGATGGTTTGCAAGAGAAAAGAGTTCGAGTCTCGCTACTATCAATTTTTTTAAGTTGCTAATTCTCTATACTTAACGGAATATTTACGGAAGGAGAAAACGAAATGACTTGTCACTATTTTCTCTCAATCACTATCAACAAATTATACTTTTTGTCTTATATACTAATTATTTTTGCGAAACATTGAGTTTATGTTTATGAAGAAAGAAGTTTCAATGACATAAAACGTAGAAATGTATTTAAAAATCTAGAAGTGTATTTGGTCGAAATTTACTAACATGAGAAATTAACTACCGATATATAAAAAAAAATAGATACCTAATATTTCAAATACTATCATAATCCTTTCACACGAAATCATAAGAAATTAAAGTTTATGAAAAATATTACTACTTTCGTGCTGTGTAAAAATATTTAGATCGTGGGATATTGCAAAAAAAACTATGGGTATCTAATATCAATTTAATTTAATCGTTCACAGACTGCTCCGCCTTTGAACAAATTTTAATTTACGATAGCTGCAATCAAATAAAAACTCACAAAACCGGTTCGAAAACATGAAGATTATTCTAATAAAGATCATATTTGCCTATATAGCTGTGAGAAATTTTAAGTCAAATATTTCACTAGAATAACAATTCTATTATAGTGAAATTACGGACTTTTTGAATTTTTACGAAAATTATTGTTATAAAATCATAGCTTTCTACTACTGCTGATATATCCCATCTATTTTTGACACATTGAAATATTTACTTCTACTATTTTTAAAATGTTATAAGTAAAGCCCTACATTTATCGTTCATCCAAGTTATTAACGCTTCCTTGTTAATTCCTTTATATTATGAATCTCCACGAACAGGTTCACAAAACATCTTCGACTCTAAGCACCGAGGTTAGCAATGAAATTATCAATCATTGAAAAAATTCGCAATTAAAAGTGGTCTACAGACATAAGTAAGTACATATGGTTTTGGCTTGCTGAAAGTATGTTTATAGCATCCGCTTTCCTGCCGTATACCGACGAAAATACCGTTACGCCCGCACAACTAAACTCCATTGATTTACATACGCAAATCATGACGAATTGCCCACAATGCACGTCCTAAATGTTACGCTCACTCTCATATGAAACTTATATGACTTTTATAATTTGCCGTCTTTATGTTATATACTACTTGTATAATTTATATAGCATTTTATACTTAAATTATAATCACATAAATAGTTATAAGCCATAGGTACATATAAGCATGTTGATGCTTATTTTCCCTCCGGTTTCCTCTCAAAGTCGAATTGCTAAATAAAAAAGTAAAACATTTCAAAGCAAAAAGAAGATAATGGTACATGGTGAGACTTAAAAAGTTTTAAACTCGTTAGTTCATCCGGTGAATTACGATTGCGTTCGGCCTTTTTATTCCGAGTTTGATTGTAAAAAAGAAACAAATCGAAAGTATAGCATAGGACACAGAAACTAAGAGTATCCTGCCGCCACGGGCGAGGGAAGGAGGCAGGCATCCATGAATGGCTTTAACGAACTCGCTGGCCTTGGTAAGACGGCTCGCGTTGTTCCCGACCAACATGTATTATACATACATACATACATACATATATGAATTATTACCTAACTGTTTATTTCTTGGAAAAACTATATCGTCAAAAATTTTAAATACGCTTGGCGAAGAAAAATAAAGTTGTCACATAAATCATAAAGGCCAGAGGGGTCAATTCCAAAGGAATGCAAACAATTCTGATGAACGTCAATCAAGTAATACCGCGAGGCGGCGTGTACTGTGTGCAGCAACAACAGGAAACGTGGAACTCTTGCATTATACATAATATGACTAAAACTCAGTAAACATCTCATTCACAATCCTTTGATTGGGTCTGAATGAGTGACGTGCTCTGTTTATACAATCCGCCGCGTAACAGGAAGTCAAACGAGTCCACCTATATCAAGGACGTTAATAACCACATAAATTTATTCATCTAATAGTATCTAGAATGTAAATTAAGCATTTCTCCAGAGCAATATGAATTTCGAAAGTAATATTTCCACGTTGTAGATAAACGTAAGTTATTTCCAATTTGCTTTAGAAATAGCTTGTAAAATATTCACTTCCATTACGAGAGATATGGTGGAAAGAGTTTTATGATCCTCAGCATCAAGAAAATGGCTCGAGTGTGAAAATAATGGCAAGCCATATAGTCTGCCCACTCTCGAGAACAACACTGAGATGAACAACAAAACGACTAAAAAGTAAACACAAGTCAGTATAACAGAGTCAGCATATATTTATCAGCTAAGCTTTTATAAGCGGCCATTCGACCTTGTGTGTCACGCTAGACACGCTAACCCAATTTAAGACGTGCCTGCGCGTGTCTCCGAAAGATTAAGAATTGTATGGTTTTTAGTTTTACTCATATGGTTTTAATAGTTTGTTATCCTTTTAAATGTGACATCCTAATAGCACTTATGGTTTTTTTTGTCGGAAACGTTTTATGACTTATAATAAATTGTTATAGCATCTTACATTCATATTCATATTTTAGAATAAGTTACTAGTAGAGTGGGTATATTATTAATATATTTTGTTTATATAATTATTTATTAGTACTGTTTATGTTATATTAACTAGTTTATAAGATACATTTTTCCTTTATGTTTTATATACAAAAAAATATTTAAACCAACGATGTAGAGGAAAAATAAAAACATTTCAAGCCGCAATCGTAATAATTGCATTCTTATGTAAATTATAAATTATAAACAACGACTTTGTAATGGTTTTTCTTTTATTTCTGTAAAATACTCGGCAAGATAGTTTCCTATTTTCGCATGCAAATACAACTTCCTGCTGAGAACTGGAAAGAGCACGTCTTTATACAAGGAGTAAACATTCCATATCTCTCTTACTTCTCGAGTCGCGCTCTATTACATCTTAAACCAGCATCAATATTTATTATCAAATAAGTTTTTTTTTTCACTTTCAAGTTGTTTCTCCCGTATAAACTTCAACTTCAACTTTGCTAAAATGACGTAGTTGTGGAGTGTTCTAGGATCTTGGGCTATTAAGTAATGTATTGAATGATAATATTACAGAGCTTTACTATACCTACATTACAAAAAATCAAAACTTATGGGGATAAAAACAGACAAACTTTTAGTTAGAGTAGTGCATTTATCGGTTTTCATCGATGAAACAGAATATGAGCGAGGGTTTCGTGGGATTTTGGTTGCAAAGTGATTCCGCTCTCAAGCAGAAGCCGGAACACGAGGAAGTTGCAGGGTGTGTCATGTGGTTGCAACTTGCTCACACTGTGGGATTTATTTTTGACGCTTTTAAACTTTTATTCCACATTTAGTAGAGAAATGTATAAAAATTTAACGCAATGCTAACAACATAAATATGTTGTAATAAGAACTTCGACGTTGCTTAATCAGCGTTATTGATTGCCTATCGTTTCGTGGTCAGAGCTTGGACAGTATTTTTCTACATTTTTTTTGGTACAAATATATTAAGCTGTATTTTAATATTTAATATCACATTCTAACAAAAAAAAAATCCATTGTAAACACATTTTACAAAAAAAAAAAATTTAACGTGTTTTTTTGTCCAAGCTCTTAACGTTCCAGATGGCAGCGAAGGGTTAACTCGTGATTTATGCTCATCAAACGCTATAAGCACGAAATCTAAATTTCACCGCGACAGATTTGAAAGCTAAGGAGATTACATTCGTATCAGCTAAATTACCACCAGAGATCCGTGAACGGACGATGACCTGGATTTGAGATATCGACCGTAACAACCAATCACATTTTTTTTCGTCTAAGCGCTGTATTCCGTCCATAGCAGGCAGAGAACCTAGTGTTAAGGCTCTCCGTTCCCCAGTATCCGCAGATCCGAGATTCTCTTCAGCAATTGCGTGTTGAGCTGCAGAACTCAACGCCCCGCTTTTTCTCGACATCGGAGCTAATAAATGAAAACATTAAATGTTCCATTTCCTCGAGTTAAAATCGAATCCCTGAACCACCAACGGCCTCCAACCAACAAATTTACAATTAAGCAATCAAAAAGGTAAACCTAGTATCCTGAAACAGAAGACATAGACACCCAAAGACTTCCTCACCACGAACAATGCCTCGTTACAGCGCTGTGATACCAACAGCTGAACTGAGGAAGTCGATATCTATTGGCATGGCACAATAGTTGATCGACATCCGAACCTCATTACTGGCGTTCATTTCCGTTGGTGATTTACACGCGAGGCACTTGGTCGAGTGGAGCGTGCTTATTATGTAATGGATCACTTCAACAGATTGATTGACTCTTAGAGTATAATGCGATATTATAAGCGACGCATCTTGCCAAGTTTAGAGATAGATTAATATTCGCAATTCAGAATTTTACGGATACTAAGTGCCTACTCATTTACTCGCGATTTGTGGCACAGGAGCACAAGCCTGCAACTGTAAGCGATAGGTTCGATTCCCACTCGAGGAAATGAAATAAATAATATTCTCATTTCCTAGTTCTGATAACGAGGCTTTCAGAATTCAGTGGACAGTGGTGAACGGAAGAGTCTTAATTGTAACGGAGGGTCTAAACGTTTGGCTCCCAGGTTCTATCTGATATGTACGGCATACAGCGTGGAACTAACAAAAATATTTAACGCAATCGAAAGCATTTTTTAAACGCATTAGATATTGATATGCAATAAATGTACATAAACTCGTCAAGTAAACATAACTGGCCTTCACAGGCAAATGTTTACGGATATAAAACGATTTGGCAAATGGACTTTATCTTGAAAATAACTAAACACATTTTATTATATTGACGAGTATATCAATAATAGTAAATTACATGAAGAAAATCAGATACTAATCTTATTGAGTTTTAGTGAGTCACTCGCGGGTCTGCCACCATTTTAATCAATATCAATTTTGTCGAATAACATTTTTTAAAACGGCATACCTTTTTTACTGAGCTATATATAAAGCAAATACTTAAAGCTAATGAAAGCTTGCCAAAATACAATAGTGAAAACTGCAATTAAATCGATTAAGCCGATTCTGAGATTAGCGTCAACCTCAAGCGCGATTAGCGCGTAGACAAAAAAAAAACAATCATCATTTTTAGTTATAACGTTACCGATAATAATACCGATCCTTTACGACATTTTTGTTGTAGGCACATATAAGTCGTCAATAATTAATTATCTTTTCTTGAAATAATCTCTACATCTATATTATATTTATAAATGATAGTCGTTGCATATCAATTTCCTTATTAAACAATCAAAGGTCAATTACATCACAATATCTGGGGCGCAGTACGCTCGATCGCTACTACTGTTGCAACGGCGCATGTGTCGCAGGTCAAGACCTAAATAAGTCCATCAACATCAAGCATTCTATATATAGAGACAAAGGGAATACATCATATGATTATAAATATACAATTGTTTGAGCCAGTTGTAGGGACACAAGAGAGCGACTGTAAATGCGAGAGTTAGTGGGTTCCTCGCCGAAATGAAATATTTGATATTTTCATCCCCTTGCTTTGGTAATAAGGACAAACAGGCAATAAGTTACATCACTTAATAGAAATTCCTCTAGAATAGACAGTAAGTGCAGTAAGTGGAGAAAGAAAGGTTGTTCATGTGATCGGAGTGCCTTAATAGGTTTCCAAGCTTTTTCTATGTGAAGCTAAAAAATACATATTCTTATAAATCAATAGACAAAAAGTTCAATCATAATTCTATCATATTAGATACCAGAAACCTAATAGTGGAAACGGATGCCATACCAAAGCAAGAGTGTGTTGGTTACATAAGTAAACCATAGTAAAATCAAACAGATATCCTAAAGAAAAACAAATAGTACGTGAGGATACGCAGAGTGAGTCGTGCGGGCAATATGCGAGACATAAAGAGAGCAAACACTATTTGTTTCGTTCAAATATAATATTTAACTAGGCGGTTCGAGCTCTATATGAACCCCATAGACCGCACGTAGTGGCTCAAGAGACGGGCGTGTTCAGTGCCGCAAACATTTACTTTGTCAATATTTGTCACGAGCCCCCGCGATTGCAAGAGACCGTCCTGAGGCGTTTCCATTCTTACCCACGCTTCTTTATTGTAATCTCAATAACTTTATCTACCGATCTACTAAAATAAAACGCTAGCTGTTTCTTAACCTATTCAGTATGAAAATTTAAAATACTCTTAGAAATGTGTCGAACGATTATTCGATCAATTCGCATAAAAAGATGTAAAAAAATTAAAACGTCACGGCAAAGAAACCTGTGGAAAGAATACACAAAGAAATGTTTCCAGATCAGTAACCTTAAAAAAATCTCTGAATAATCTGTTCAAATTCTAATGTTTAAAAAAAAGACCCCGACAGAATAAGCTCGCAGTCGCTGATTTAATGAATATATTTTTACAGGGCAGTACAGTGTACGGCGGAAAACGCATAATGACTTCCGTTGGCCAGACGACGAAAAACAACGAAAATAAACCAAACGGACCAAACTAAGATTGCCTCGATAGTCCACCGATCAGATATATTTATGATGTTCTGTTTATTTTTATATAAGAATGTTACGTGAATTTATTTTGTTTTTGTGTACAACATGGCTAACGTTTTAGTTTATGAACTAACTAACTAACGAACTAACTAACGAATTTAAAATGTTTCATTTGTGGACCTAAATACTTAAATAAAAATTTTTAATCGAAAATTTTTAAATAATAATAACGAAGTATAATAAATAAACTAAATATAGGACTCAATTCTTTTTTCACACACCATAATAATCAGAACAATATCCTCCTTATAAAGTCCATAGTTATATTTATTTACAAAAAGCAAAACAAGAATACGGACTCAATAGTTGTAAGAAGAAGCGTATGAGAATACTTCCGTCTTAAACATAAATATTTTCATTGAATCGTTAACTAACAAATCAATGTTAATCGTTTCTATAGTATGATATATAGTCACATATCTAAACACATCGAGTCTCGCCGAACCAGTCGCTTACCCATTAATAACCGATGATAGCTCCAGTCGTGAATTAAAAACGTTGTAACACCAATTGAACCCATATAATTACAGTATTTCACATCGGATGCAAATTACTATACCCTTATAAGGGAGAAGTGGCATGAAGGAACCAGGATTTGAAAGAGCCACTTGCAATATTATAGTAGTTTAGGAACGGATTCATTAGAATATTTTATTTTTAAATGGCAATATTGATTTCCCGCCACCCACAAAAATTGTACAGTTCATCGGAACCAACGCACGCCGATACGTCGAGTTGAAGTTATGGGCATTCCAAAGTAAGTATTTTACCTCCTTTAAGTTGTTTTTTAGTATTTCATTATAAACAATTACGGGTAATTGGAATATAGATTGAGTTTATGTATATATTTGGCCTTGTAACTGCATTAAAATTGTGAAAAAATCTTAATTTCTTTAATTAAAAATATATATTTTTTGCTTCATTTAGTAAACTGGGTCTTTCATGCCACATCTCCCTTACTAATTATAGACGCACGTGTCTTGTCGGTAATCGATTCGCATCATATTTCACGCCTTCTATTACCTGTGGCCTGTGGGGAATATACCATATATTTGCTCCTTTATTGAACTACAGACGATATTTCATTCAGTTGATGTGGTTGAGTGTGGTCACAATGCGACTGGTTGCGGATTCAATCCACTCTCGAGGAAATTAAATATTTATTCAAATTTATATTTCCATTTTTCAGTTCTGGTGTACAGTCATAGCGCGGCATTGACTGCAACTCAACACGCAGCAGTCTCAACACGCTCTGGAATTTGACGGATAGTAAAAAACGGAGTGTCTTAACACTAGGCCTACCCTCCTATGTGCGGGATACTGCGTGAAGGTGACTAAATTTTCTTATTCTTGATTTTTATTTGTTCTTTTCGAGTACATGCTCAACTATGCATCCACTAAATAAGACACTACTAAACTAAAGTAAGTCAAAACACTTCCACGAAGTAACATTGCAAGTTGTTTACAAATGCAAAATTGAGGAAAATGACCAGAGTAAATATCAAGGTAGCACGCCTTGCTAGATGTATTACGCATTATGGTGGAATTCTTCTTTTGATTTATGTGAATGTATGCGAATTTGTAATTTCAAAGAAGCTTTGATGACGACGACGTAATGCGTAGTTAGCGAAGACATGTAAGTACAGTCACAGTCTGCAGGCTCGTCATGGGAACGTGAAGTTCAGATTACGAATCACGGAGGAGAAGTAACAAGCGGGGGCCACGGCAAGTGATTTTATTCATAAACCTAAATCATAGAATCGTGGGAAGATGGATAATTATAAGGGGAAAAAACGAAACCACTTTATGTGCTCGTAATAAATGAAATTTTGTGTCCAACATTATAGCAATTTTAATATATAAAGTACATATTAAACTGAAATCCTAATACAAAATAATAAAGATATAAATATCATAAGAAACGCATAAACAAGTATAAATTAAATGTGTTGATATAAATGATTAGCAAGAAGAACAAATATCCACGTACCAACTAGGTATGATCGTGACTATAGATCAAAGCCGCGGCGCAGCGGGCGGCGGTATCGCCGCATTTAATTGGATATCAGACCTTTTAAGGAGTATTTTGTCCAAAGTGTCCTCGCGTCGTGATCCCGACCTGTCGCCGTTGTCACAAGAGAGGAAGTCGGACAGGGGTGATGGGGGGGAGGGGGCTACACGATATCCCTTTTACGCAGACCAATTAACGGACACCGATGGACCGGATATGTGTACACACACGCATTAGCACCTCACCTTTATCCTACTTTAATCTTTTTGTACGGGTCCCTGAGTGGTAACCGAATTTGTCTGGGAAATTTACCATTTTGAACAATATTGTAAATATTTTTTTTCGGCTTCACGCTGTATCCCGCATGCAGGATAGACAGAGGGAGTCTAGTGTTAAGAATCTCAACTCCCTAATTTCCGCCTTTTTTTAAAGGTATTGTGTATTGCGTGGCGAAATTGAACTTGTCGCTTTGCCTACATACAGGAGCGAGGAAAAATATTCATTATTTTATTTCCTCGAGCGGTAATCCAACCCACCACCTGTTTACAGTCGCACGCTTATTCGCCAGCGCCACGACGCATACATATTGTTAAGAAGTACGCGTGATGTTGAATCTTTACGCTCTATAATATTCCTGATGTTACTTCCTATTTTTAGATATAAATTTCCTGTTGTAAAACATTTCACAAATATAATAATATGTACAAGTTTATACAAGAAGATATCCAGTGAACGTTGCCAGAGCTAAAGCGTTTTACGAGGTTGTACCGTTTTTAGACGCGGCAATATTTCAATACGAATAACAATTTATTACAGAACATGACGCCCTTGACTCTGTTGATCTAGCAGTTGTTCAGGACGAGGCTCCTTGAGGATAAGGCATATTTGTTACTTATGCTACTTTTTGCTGAGTCTTCCGAACAACCACGGTTTCTTATAAAAAAACTCGAAAAACGAATAATCCAGAGTTTTTAAAGAAGTATTTTTGGCAGTTTTGATATATAGCTAAAATAATAATTTTAATATTACTATACACTTCGATTCCGTTCAATACATGTATTTATACAATATATATGTAACTAGCTCTATAAATACAAAGATTCTATTATTAGTGGCACTTCAAACCGGAAACGCAAGCCCGTGCCAGCAATTACTGAACGGTATGGCGAACGTATGCTACTTCCGTTTTCGCGTGAATGAGTCCCGCCCCGGTTTAGGGGCTGATCCGGAAGGGACAAAATTTAATAAGCTTAAAAAGTCAACTACACCTTTTGTTCCGATTTCGACTTCCGCTTATTTGTCCCGTTTGGAAAAAAATGAATGAAACGTCGGCGAAATGTAAATAGCGTCGGTAATAAAAGGTGTTTACTTAAGATTTTTTTTATTTAAGTTCTAGTGTGAGGTTCCCACGAACGTTCTTAGCCTAATATTCTTAAAGCTAAATTCGAATAGAAAAAAACAGTAGTGGTCGACCTAATATTAAATATAAACAACCTTAAAGAGGGTGCGTAAGATGGTGTGCGGACACAGATCGTGCGATCTTATAAACTAAGGAGATTATTTATCGCTTCCTCTCAGTGTTTTTCTTTGAACAATACAACGTAATATAACATTTTCAAATTTGTTTTTAATATAAAAATTGCCAATAGAGTTGAAGTCGTCTTATATGAATTATACTTATAATTAATTAAATAGAAAAAAAAATCTTCGGCAAATCAACGACGAAGTCAATCGAAACAGCGGGATTCCGCCATGTTTCTTGGTACGACGCGGTCGTGGGAAGGGTTCGTAACATTTCTTTCCCTTTACGTGATGCAGCCTTAATTAAGAAAACTGCACGTTAACGAATCGCCATTTAATGTATAATTAGAACGTAAAGGTATCTCGTGTATGCGCAAACTTTTAAAAGGAACTTTTTAGCTCGATTTTAAATTCGTTTTGTTCAAAAAGTATAAGATACATATATTATAACCAATTATTATAACCACATTATGAATTTCAATATATTAAAGCTTTTTATATTCTAGATCAACAAAAAACGAATGAAACGAAACCTAGGTACCTACTATATCTTCAACAATTCCGACAGCCCAAACATCTGCAGACTAAAAAAAAATTAGTAGGCAATGCAACAAACCGTTGCGCAACTCCGCAAAGTAACAGTTTCGCTCTTTAATTGTCAACGTGACGAATATTTCATACATATATATATATATGAGTTCCTATTGCATGATAATTACTTCGATCATACGCATGGCCTGCATGGTGTGAGAGATGTTACACAATGAGTGCAATCACAAGTGTCGAAATATATCACTTTCACACTAATGGTCTCCATGATTAATATTTAATTATATAATAATAATTAAGGCCAATCGTGGCGTAGGGACACAAGCGCTGTAAGCGCTTCAGATTGTAAATTTGATTCCCACTCTAGAAAATTATATACTAAATATTATTATTTCCTCGCTCTGGTAAAGAGGCAAAGCGTGGCGTTGAGTTCCACCACTCATCACGCAATGCCAGTCAGAATCCAGAATTCGGTGGGAGAATGGGGGTGTCAACAGTAAGTTCCCCTCTGCCTATCCTGATGTGTACGGAATACACCGTGAGGATGATTTAATTGTATCAAATAGAACTCTGACGGGCTAATAGCTCGAAACTTTGTCTTATTTCTACAATATTTTCTTAATATTATGAATTATAAAAACTAACAAATAAACAAGAACTATAACAAAAAAAATAACATCATTACACTCATGAATCTAATTAGGAAATACAAAAAAAAATATAATGAAATAAACGCAACGGGAGCGCAGCACAGTGGACGCGGTGTCGGCAAGAAATGAGGGCGTGTCCATTTAATTTCCGTCGGACGACGCCGTTCGACTGTTGATAGTCGGTGTACTGTGCAAGCTGTACTATATAATATGAGAGTACAATAAGAGATAAAAAACTTACTTAATTGAATTGAGTTTTATTTTGTAAATAACTAAATAATTATATTAATCCTGCAAATTTTTACTCCTCTTTTTCTTGCGTACCTAAGATGTAAGTATTATTTGTTGTTTAATCGAGAACTCCTGCGTTGAATAGATAAATGTAAAAGAAATCTTTTATTAAGATAATATATATTTTATATGATAACTTTTTGCCATAGACACCCGCTGAGCACTCTCTTCAGAATTCAACTCGTGTAAAAACCTGTAATCGCGCCACCCGTGAAGTACGGGTCGCAATTATGGTAATTTAAATACGACAATATTTAATCGTCTCGGCCTATCGTTGCGGACGCGGACATAAATTATGATTTATACCTAATTTTATATGAGTAAGACATATAAATCTTTGTATGGACCACACCGATTCTAAGCAAAAAGTGATTGCTTCTTATAATAGAGAATATTATACGATACACACTAATTACATATTACCAAATTTAAACTATAGACTAAACTATTCTTGTATCAATTAACCTATAAAAAACCACATAATTTATATTTAAATTCAATACAACTTAATAGGACTTGAAGATAAAATCTTGCCTTTTGCACGTACTATTACATTAATGCATTCGTGTCAAATGAATGTAGTGTTCGACTGCTCAATGGATGCACATTGCACATCACTGTCAGCTTTGCATCGTCATGCGTATAATTTACCTGAAGGTCAAAGGTCAACAGACTTCACACCTTCGCGCAGAATATCCTAAAAGCGAATATTTCCAGTGGAAGCAACAGTTTCGCATACGACAGTTTGATTAATTTTATTAGAATAATGGCAAAACTGTCGTAATTCCAATTTTATTAGTCATAACTATTTTATTATTCGTCTTATAGGCCCCTATATATTTGAGTTTTATTCATGAAGGATCGTCAACAAATAAAAAACCTCCATTAATAGTAAAGACGTCATTCACAACTTTTTTTTTAATAAATTATTCTTACCACAGAGACGAGTAAAATAGGAACTAATAGAGATGAGATTTTATTTTCCAATAAAGTTTTTGCCCTCCATATAAATCGAGTGGTACCTACGGTAAAGTAGTTAGTGTAATACAGTGATACCATCATAACGAAATGAGATGGAGTGTTGGAGTTAGGCGTGTCAATTTAATATCCGCTGGTGGGCCGCCATGATGGATGGCAGTTTTATTAACCCTACGGCCGGACGTGCGTCGACTTTACGATTTATCATGAGGTAGCCAGTCGATATACTAAGAAAGTTTAGACGACTTCTGTTACAATGGGTGTAATGAAACATTATACCTTTCCTTAATTACTGAATTGAATATCATTTGATGTAATATAAATTTTTGAAGTGGATCACACAAGTACCTACATTTACAATTTTGATTTTTTTTTCTAAGAAAAAGTGTCCAGACACTCCGGTTTCTCTTTGACAACAAGCAGGCACAGGTTTAGGCTATGTAAAACTATTAGTCTAAATTAACACGAGTGTTTCTTATCTACTAATTTTAAATAAGATAAGCTATCAACTTGCACAAAATAATTTCACGAAACCGAAAAGGAGATGCCTCTAGATAAACCATACATTTAATGGAGTGTCACATGGTGATCGATACGCTTCACCAATAATACCATATCATTAATATCAGAAGAGATCGGTTTGCGTGAAAAACTTGCGAATTGTTCTCAGGTAGTCGCTTAGCGCCTTATAAATGGCCCATTGTGTCGGCGCCTAGGCCGTTTTTAGTTTTTACATTAAAGCGAAAACCATCTGTCTTGTAGTATTGTGCGGCAGCAACAAGTTTCTCATAGTTTAAATGTTTGTTTTATCAAAGAAATTGTGGGAGTTTCTCCCACAGTATTCAACAGCGCGATACTGTTGTACTTTCAAAGTACTTTTCTCGAAGAAGTATGTTTTTAACATACATATTCTTTAACACTACTTTTTACGTACATTTTCGCATCTATGGCCACATGGAAATAACCAAAAGATGTGTATATTATATGACACATTCTAGGAGACCGGTAACTCTGACCGCAGGTGTAGAGTGGGTTACACAGAAACGATTAACGTGATGTAATAAAGCCTACAGACTTCGCGAATAAATGTTCATACAATTCTTCAATCCGAACGAGTGGAGAAAAGAAATCCAGCTTCACGCTGTATCCCGTATGTAACATGGTACGCAGGAGGAATCTGGGAACCCAGTGTTAATACACTCCGTTCCCCATTTTTCCGCGAGTTCTGAACTCAACATCGCGCTTTGCCTTAATTTAATAGTATCAACTTTTTTATTATATTTTATTTTAATTAATTCATTCTCGATTATGTATGTGACAAAACATGTATTTTGCATAAAACAAATATAAATTTATAATCAGTAATTTCGTATTTTATATGTAAATTGTAATTAGATTATGCACAATAACTAACAGTCGTTATCATTTACTTGAAAAGCATTATAAATGTCAATTTCATTAAAAGATACAATTAAAAGTATAAATATATAGACATGTAAGTATGTGAGCAACAGTAATATTTAAATTTTAATTTGATTTTTTGTATCCGATTACAGCAGATTATAATTATTTTTATGAATACTTTTTTAATTTCCATATTTGGGGTAAAATTACTTTTGTAATAATTTATTAGGATAATTCAATAGAATCTAATTAATTTATAAGAAACTTATGCATTATCTATATTAAAAAAATTCTCATCAGTCTAAATTGCTGCCCAAGCAAACCCAGTGAAACTTAAAGCCTACATATGATAAAAAAATCAGCTTAGCAAATTAAGTAATAGTTAAAATAACTTGTGAAAGTATTACACCGACAACTACAGCGAACGCCAAACCCAAATAAAACGCGCTCGATATCGAAGATGACATGACTGCGTACTACACGTACCACGTATCTACATATACGACACAACGTGGGCACCACCCACAGCTAAAACCCACTGTATTTTTCAATGAATCTAGCCTACGTGTCACCTAGGTAGCTAGACATAATAGACCTTCACGGTGATAGGCAGAAAATTCGCTTTTAATTACTTACCTAATACGCAGTATCCGTAACAAGTGGCGTTTAATCCACCCCCAACAGTTCCTACCAATATATCGATATTGGCAATATATCTGCTATATATTTCCTTGGATTTTAAATTTAATAACTATAGCACAAAATACTCGCGATGATAAATTTTTCGTTACGTCAATATCGTAGTTTTAGAAGTACATGCGCTCGCGTGGCGGCGCGGGTCTGGTTGCGACTGAGCGTGAGCGCGAGGCACGCGCCGCTGGAGACTTCATTCACAAACGAGGGGGCCAGGGGGTGACGGGGGAGGGCTTGCTCATTCATGCGGCCACCGACGCGTGGTGACCACACGATCGACGATACTATTTTATAGTTTATTGTTTAGTTTATACTATTTTAATTAATTTTTATAACGCCTACTCGAAGATAATCAGCGTTAACGGTTTACGATACACATAAAATTGGTGTACGTTTGAGTATGGTGACTCACATTTGCTATAAATTCAAATATTTTGATAAAGTCATGGTAGAAAACACGATTATTTAAATTTTTAACGATTAAATTATAAAAAACGAATGAATAATTAATCATGTATAATGAAATGAGTATATTATATTAATCTTAAGTTATTGGCTCATAAAAACTTAATTTTAATATCTTAAAAACAAAACAAAGTCAATTAAATGAAAGTAATAATCAATCTATAAGAAATACAAACAAAAACAAAGTTCACACTGGTCAGAACAAGATTGTCCAAATATCAACGACAGAAATGACAAAAGCGCGCTTTTGACATTGCAGTCGTGACACGAATGCGAATGCAGAATCCGCGAAAGTCGGGTGAAATTGGAGAGTGGTATTGTAAATATAACGGAAGTCGGTACCTACATAAACGACAGTGCAGCAAAAGTGCAATCAAAAACAGTTAATAAATAAATAAATTATATTCATATTTCTATACTCACACTAAATCAAGTTACTGTGTAAGTAGTAGTGACTCCGTCCACTCTCTATCACTCCGTTTTCAGCTTTATGCTCATCACATTATCATATAGGTAATAGGTTATGGGCGGCAAAAGCTACTAACTACCAAGCTCTATGTAGTAAAACATGCAAAATATTTCAAAATAAATACTTCTCTCAAGTATTATTAAGTGTAATAATGATTATGACGTCGAATGTTTTGTGAAAATATCAAGTGAATGAAGGACACTAATCTTCCTAAATCTAAGGAAATACTAAACAAGGGAATCGCGGTTGCGGTGAAAGGGTTTTACGAGTCTTATGCAACGATCGCGTGCCCAACGTCGCTCTCCTTGCCTTTGTTTGAAAAAGACATTGCAAATGTAGCTGATGACCTCACTGACGTCTATATTGAAACGCGGTGCCATTAACTTTAATGAAACCATATCAAAATATTATAATAATGATATTTGATATGACATAAAAACTAAGCGTGACGCATCTTCATTACTATAATTAATTGAAGTGGAAATCCAAATTAGGTTTGCCGAGAGAAAATTATACATAGGATTAAGGACCCCAAACCTGAGTCACCCCCATTTTACTGGTAATAAAACGGTGTGTTAAGTAATAAAAGCGGTTATCAATTTGCAGGGTACCGACGCGGGAGCCTGCGCGGGCGCACAATTAAACGCGTGGGCGCAGATTGCACTTTCTTGAACTTTGGGAAACCATTGACTCCATTAAAAATACATGTAAAAAAAGAACGAGGCTACTTAATTTGGATTTAACAAGAAAATATA
This sequence comes from Heliconius nattereri, assembly GCA_013403645.1. Lineage (NCBI taxonomy): Eukaryota > Metazoa > Arthropoda > Insecta > Lepidoptera > Nymphalidae > Heliconius > Heliconius nattereri. The sequence goes on from JAAIXI010000237.1 coordinate 1,956,035, forward strand.
ATTATAATTGACATTATCATACAGGGTGAGTCATATTGAACTTTCCGGTTTTGGAAGGACGTTGCACGAAGAAGGGAAGGAGTAGNTTGATATGTGTGAAAGATTATAAATTGAAAATATTAGAATTAAGCATTTAAAAACAATTTCATATAAAAAAACAATTTTAAATGTAGTCAGTACATTCTCACAATGTCAATATGAACACTAGTATAAATAATATATTAGATGTTGACGAAACAAACCATTCTTCTAAATATTCTCCAAACATATAACATCACAACATTCCAATCGAACAAGAGATAACAATACACTATATATATTACACACAAGATATTTGAAGCAAGTGCATTTATGTTATCAATAGGGCGGAGTGTATTTCCTGTTTTCAATTATTGCAACAGGCAGTAGGTACAGTTAAGACCAGCTCGCCTCCAGTCAGCGGGACTGGTCCAAGAAACGTTATATTCTGCAAAAACTAAAGGCACTGTGTCGTTTTTTTTTTACGAAAAATACTTTGACCTATTTGGTTTGTATGGAAAAAACATACTCGGTTTGCTGAACAGACATTGTATGTGACACTTGTGCTTTCAACTGCTACGCCGGTGTAATGTAATACAAACTAAAATCAAATGTGTTTCCTTTATTCAAATATCAAATAAGTAATTTAAATTTTTTACGAATCATTTTTGAAATGTAAATAAATATAAAAATGGAATTATTAGCGCTACCACAGCCACAAAAAGACTGAAAAGAGTTTTTTCTACAATTTCATATTGATTATAGAATTTTAAGGCTCACCAGTGTTCCATAACATAAATCATGTAACTTTATAAAGAGACATTAAAAATAACACCTAAATATAATGTTAACATAAAACATAAATTTATATAAAAAAAATATATTGTTACTATAAAAGATGGAACCGTCTATATTTTAGAGTTCAGTATTCGGTAAAAGCCCAACATAATATATATTAAAATGCCTTTTTAGTTATGACGTTACCAGACATTTTGCGTCAACATTTTTTCAGTTAATTCACATCAAAATTCTTAGGAAGATATATATTTTTGATGTTAATTGCGACGACGTTGTATATAAAAGCGACACACAAATTTGATTCACGGATATTAAGGTGACGGTCGTGGTCATCACAAGGTGACATTAGCGGCAGATGTTACACGCCTCACGAGCATTCGCCACTTATCTCTACTGGTTGAGAGCCTGGTACACTCATGTAAAGGTCCGCCTACTGCAGCCTTAATCTGGTCGGTCCAACGGATGGGAGATCTTCCTCGCCCTCTAGTGCCTTCCACACTCTCCATTAAGATGTTACAATTTATTTATTTTATATACGTATGCAATTTCGAGGCCGCAGGCGCAGCTGCACAAAGGTGTGACTGTAACGCGACGGTTGTGGATTCCACCCCACTCGAGGAAGTGAAAAATTTCGTTTCGCGTAACGTACGTTCCCTCTGCCTACCCTGCTGTGTACGGGATACAGCGTGAAGCTGATTTTTTTTTTAGTAATTTTAAAATAAACAGCTTCACGCTTTTTCCGCGTAACAAGTTATTAAGAAGGAAAAATTAAAATAATGAATACCCCTAAATAGGGATCAAAATCGAACCCACTACTAACATACCTTATCCTACTACGCGACCATGACTACTGTAAACAGTAATGAGTCAATATAAGAAAGGAACACGTTTGGATGCCGTTTCATTTGAGCAATGGCTCTTTCGCTAAAGGAGGAATGCTCCAATTCTTTTTCCGCTCTTTGTTCGCTGATATAACGGCGTCTTGTGACTGTGAGAATTATTATGAGAAGATAGCAATGCACTGGTGGTAAGCTTTGTTGCGAGAATGTACCATTTTACGATAATATAAAAACTTGTATTCGGCGGAAAATGACGAACGGGAGTGTCTTTATAAAATCAGAGTGTCTTAACAGTAGGTTTCCTCTGCCTGATACCCTGATATGTGCGTGATAGAGCGTGAAGCTGTGAGACTTCTATATTTAAATATATTGTTGTGTGTGAGATAAACCTTTTTTAAAATTATATTTAAATATTAAGACAGAGTTAAGAGAGTTATAATTAAATTTTGTAGAAATTAACATTTCCATTGTATGGTAAAAGTTATTTTCTATAATTTTAATTATTGATAGAACACTTAAATGTTATGGACTATTGACGTGTATGTAAAAAGATCATAAATATCTTGTGTATCGTTTCTTTGTGGCTCCATATTTCGTAAATGTTAAAATACATTATGGAGTGAGATTCTATTGTAATTCAAAACTTTAAAACATTGTAATCGTCTAATAAGTTTTAGGACAACAAAAAAAACACCCAATTAGAAGAAACCGTAGTTTAACTTAAAATATAATTACTATTATAAGCGTGAAACATTAGACAAAACGATCCCACGCCATTTTAATAGTCTTTTGTTTCGTCTAAAACAAAAGCTTCTTGCGAATCTTACTTGCTTATTAGATGATTAAAGCTCGAAGATACGGTAAATTTATAGCATTTATGAATAAAATGACTAAGAAATAAGTGCCAAGTCTTTATAATTATACAAAGATCGTACCGTCGCGTCGGACGCTGACTTTTCCATTTACGTACAAAACAAGAGTCGACTTTTGCTCAAGAATATCATATATCTTCATATATATATATACAAATTACGTTACCATATATTAGATTCCGGTGGATTGATTACTTTTTAAAATTATTTTTACCATATCGATGGTATTTTTTATATTGGTAGGAACACTTACAGACAAGGCCAGTCGTGTAACAAGAGTAAAGGCGACAGGTTTTGGGCTCGCTTCCGACTCGACGAAATGTAAGATTTAATATTTTCATTTCTCTCTCTCCGCTCTGGTATTGATTGAGGCAATCAGCTTATGTTTTATCGTTATCTAAGAGTTCAAGGAACACGTAGAAAAAACTAATCATTTCAAAATTCAAACGTTTCGCTAAGCTGAAACATTTAATTTTGTTTCACTTAAACACTCTTAATTGCTTATCAAAAAAGGAATATCAAACTAAACCACAGCGAGATGCGGCTGGAGCTTTGGTCGTGAAATTTAAATTGTTTTAGTTCAGGCAAATGCAGGACTGTTCTTTAGTAGTAATTTATAGATGTTTTGGTACGAAAAGTGTAATAATATTGAGAGCTATCGTGATGATATAATACGAAACTAACGGTTTTAAAAGAAATAAAACTGAAATATCTCAAACTTACCTGTATAACATAACGCCACATAGTCCTTCTGAGTAGCAGTACCTTCCAGCAAGTTCCACGACACTCGCAGCTGTGATCCTTCTTCCGTCCATAGGATTGAACCTTTTCTATTAATTCCATACAAATCCTTCTTCTCATCGACGCCACTAGTCAAATATTCTTTATTCTCTCTATTTACATCTCCATCATCATTGGCACTGTCATTAGGCACTAAGGAACATTCTCCAGATTCTGTCACATCGTTGCTACCCTGAGTCGCTTCGCTACTCTCCTTGTCCTGTATTTGTTCACTATCCACACACTCCACGTCATGATCTGACATGACGTATTTGATTACACTGACATTGTCAACTGAAAATAAAATGTATGTAGACTTTTTCAAAAGAAAGAAAGATACGTTATGTTGCAAGAGAACGAAACAAGTGCGATCGAGAGAGGTAGAGGGTAAGGGGTAGAGGCGCGACGTCGCGACGCCAGCCCGGCCGGCGCCGCCAAACTACTGCCACCTAATGCGGTCTATTCATTTCGTTGCTAGCCAAGTGCATTCCAAATTATGATTCGCTTATTAACATAACTAGATTTTTTAATGAGAAAAACTTTTGTGAATTTTCATATTATATGGAACTTTTGAACAATGGAAGGTAAAATGTCATTAATTAAATAACATGGTGTAACAACAACGAGTTGAAAAATAAATTTATTATATTCTCAAGATTTACTCAAAATTTTAAAATAAGTTTGTATCATACAAATGTTCTTGACTTCTGACGAATACAGTTTTTTTTTGTGATATGTCCAGCTTACTCATTCGGTAAAAGAATATATCTTGGCAAGAAAATTTCTGAGTAATGTATAGTACATTCATCATATTTAAAATATGGTAAAATAAGAAATATATAAAATGATATGAATATTTTCAGAATTAATTTATTGCTAATTAATAAATATATTGGGTTTATTTCATTGGTTCTTTGTATGTTCTTACATTATGGAATTGGACGGAATATGTGGAACTTTTAAAATATATACAATGTTTAATGGAAATTTAATAAATCAATAGTGGTTAGATAGCATAAGTTATAATGTGGGATACTACAGAGATCATGACATAATACAAATTCAACAAATTGTATATAAAAATAACATTTTTTTAGTGAAAAAATAAAGAAGTTAGTGTGAAAGTACATTTTAAATTAATATGGTTAAATACACCACAAAATAAAAACAGAAACCACACAATTAAACATATTTTCAATTCTCAATTAATTTACAATAAACTAAGAGAATAAAAAATACATATCTTGTATTTAATGAAATATTAATTAAATAAATTATGTAAAAAAAGCATTTCATTATATGCTTAAAGTCAGAAATCACGAAATTTAAGCGGATGTAAGCTTAAATAAATAAAAAGACTAGTCATGACATACTAAGAAAACAAGATCGTTTCTACAGCAATATAATGTAAATTGCAATTTAAGTGCAATTTTTATGTTGTGTATTTCAGCTTATTACACAGGAATATATCATTATATTAGAAAATCAATATTTTTGTCAATAACCGATTAAAAACAACATCTAGTAGAGATGGAAATAGGCTAAAATGTTGTGAGAAAATTAAATATTGTTAGCACCACACAGAAGCTCGAAAAAGCCACATACACTCGTCTTATAATTACAGCATATATTGCACAAAACCACAATATTATTTCATTTCTACGAAATTATTTTAAATATCTTCATTTCTGTATTTGCTACTGCAGTCCTTGTTCCCATTGACGTCGCACAAACAGGATACGAGTGGGTGACCAATCAGCTAACAAGAAAAACCTGCAAGAAGATCCGGATTGGTTATAAATTCTCACGGGGCCACTATTTACTGCAGATGACAGTCGATTTTATTGAACTTGACATTACAATATTATTACGTCAATGTCATGTAAAAACGTTTTGAAATTAAATGTAGTAAATATTTTTAAATTAAGCTTTTAATATTTAAATATATATATATTTATAATACATTTGAAGTAAAAAACAATAATCATCTTTTTTTTGTATAATCAAATGAAAACAGTAGCACATAAGAGTAATGCATAAGACTATTATTTCCGAACGTAACTTCACATAAACAAACTGCATTCCTAATTTCCTATTAATGTACCTGAACTCACCGCCGCGACTTGTATTGACATTATAATTATCATTTAAATTTGTATTCTTGAGCTCCATTTATATTATTGGTACATTAAATATTATAGATTTATATGCAAAATGTCTTCAATGGGAACTGACACGGAATCAAACGCTAGTGGATTTATAAGATATAGTGACAAAAATTTTAAGCTTCTTTACACATCTATGATAAAGGTAAATTAAATATATTGGAAATTATTAAATATTATTTCAAAGGGTATTTATTTATTCTTTAAATGTCTTTTTTATTTATGTCTTTATTTTATGTTCCAATTTTAATGTAAGTACCTTTTATTATTAATTGAAGTACTTAATGCCTTCGCCTAAATTTCGTTTTTATATTTTTTTAGAATATGGAAATAATAAATCAAGATCTACTTGAAATTGAAAACAATATGAAGAATATTGTGACAAATTCAGGCCCACTTGAAAGCCAATTGTCTGCACTTTTACATGTACTTCCTAAACCAACATTAAGTTTGCCCATGGAGACTGATTAGACAAATCTAAAAATTATATATCTTACTGAGGACACTGAAACTAATGTCATGGAGAATAATAAAAAGATTATTTTTAGAATATTATTTTATTGTAATGTATCAATCGCAGCATAGGAGCCAGATGAATGTGTCTACATTTTCTAAATTTTACAGGAGAGCAAAAATACTGTGAAAATCTTCACCTCAAACTATTATACTATAGGTAAAGTTTGAGGTGGTGATTATTTATATATTTTTGCTCTCCTGTAAAATTTAGAAAATGTAGATACATTTATCTCTTATGCCGCAATATATAAGCACATTTACTTGTTTTTATTTATGAATTATTTTGTTTAGCTTATAAGAATTTTGCTTTCTGTGTACACAATATTATTATTATACAGGAACAATAAAAACTTGAACAGTTTGATATTTGTTTTACTTGTATTTTTTTAAAATAAATATAATATAAAAATGTATATAAATGTATAAAATAAGTAATATATAACTTAGAATATTAGATAAATTTATATCAATATTCTAAGTTATGTATTACTTGTTAGTTTAAGAGTTGATAGTTTATAAGTGATTAAATTCATTGCAAAAGATTGCTAACATTATAATGTTACCATATATTAGATTATTAGTGTATTAGTGTATATATTTTGGGATTGGTTTCATAATCATTTTTGCTTGAAATCAGGCAACCTCTTATAAATTTCCTATTAAAATCATTTTGGAAACATTTATAAAACCTTATGGTTGTCATAATAATAGATAATACATTATCAAGCATTAAGTCATGTCAATGAAACATTGTAAACAACTACACATTAATTTTTATTTTGAAATTGTTTAATATATCTTTACAAAATTATGACTACTATTAGTACAAGACCAAAGTCTCCAACTCGAGCTGAGGCAATAGCTAAAGCTTTAAGGCCGGGGCCCGTCTTTTGCACGGGGGTATTATTAGGTAAATATATCTACATCTAATCAACAGACATTTATATATGAGACATATATGTACTCATACAAGTGTATTGTTTTGTTTAGTACTGTGGTTTAAGCTGTAACTTTTGTCACATATGTAGATGAATGCTAATAAAAATTAAAAAATGGTCAAATTAAGGTACAAATACTTTTTTATCACCGCCTGAAGTCTCTCGCCTCAGAAAATCAAGTGAATCACTCTTTCCTAAAATTGCATCTATTATCTTTACCTGAAAGGAAACATGAATAATAGAGAAATGGTCCCCGTGAGAATGAAAGTTAAAACCCGTCCTCTGTGGTGTATGTGTATAATTAATTATTCGATAGATACCTCTCATTGTGGAGTGTGTATCGTATAGAGAATAAAAGGGTGGGTATCTTTGTGGGATCAGATATACTCATAAAGCTATCTTAAAGCATCCAAAAATTATGAACATAATTAAAAGTTTATAAACAAGACATTTTAAAAATTTTCAAGGCAATTGGGTGGAAGATAGAATTGAGTGTCCAAAAAGAGGCACTTTTTATTTTCCTCCTAAGGAAGATATCGATTATGAAAAACTGAGACCCGAGTCTAGACAGCCAGATTTTAGATTGAATAAATTAAACAGTTTACAGGTGCGTTATCGTGCTCAATACTTAATATAATATAAGTACAATGAAGTAGTTCGCAGGTGAAGACGTCATGGTGCAGTGGCACAAGCGTAGTGGTTATGGGTTGGATAACCACTCGGGAAAAATAAATATATACTCTACACGCAATGCCTGGAGAATTGGTGCAGGCACACTGCAGAAGGAACCTAATGTAAGTGGCTTTACATTAGGTTCCTTCTGCAGTGTGCCTACTATGCCATATGCAGAATACAATGTGAAGCAAAAAAAAACCATAAAACAAAAAATAACTTTCATCGTTAGTTTAGAAAAACCTAAGATTCAATAGTTTTTCAAGGAAACTAGCAGTGATTCAAACAATCATATCGTTTATTTGTGTTGTGTAATTCGATATAAAGAATAAAGTCCTATTAGCAAAAAAGTATCTTTGCAAATAGGACATCGAATCAAATTATAAGTTTACTTAAATCTTTATTTACATATGATTAAATAAATACGTTACATTAAAATGTAGGCTATCTCTAGTAACAATTTAAAAGTTCACAGGGCAACGTGCATTCTGTAATAAGGCATGACAGTCACGATAGCTGTGGTAATTTCGCGACAACGACTGATCTCGTATACAAACACCTGCCGAAACCTCTGTGCGGACCGAACATGCGTTATTATAAACGAAGCGCTCATCAGTTTTACCCTCAACCGGATCTCATGAAATGTTTTGTATGTATTGCGCTAAAACGTTAACCAATGAGTAATACTTATATCTCTTTATATACTTAGTTAGAGAACAACATATTTTATTTAGTCTCTAGAAGTCTTTTGTCGGACGATTTAAGTAATTAAAAATTTTCACAAAAAAATATATCAACCAACAATTGTAGGTAGGTACTTTAAATTCGGACCGGAGACCAAAACTAGTATTCCGTTCGTGGCCTTAGAAATGTCTCGGAAATGAGATGCTTGGATCTAGCAGCCATAATTGTTGAGTAGGCAAGAAGAACATTGGTCATTTTGTGTAAAATATTCAGTAATTACATTAAAATACTTCTTCTAAATTCAGGGTAATGCAACTGAATGGGGCTTAAAAAAGGTCTTGCAAAGTGAATGGGCGTGCGCCGACACCCCAGACTACTGTTCCACTCTGTACGAAGACACGTATGTGCCTCCGATGCCGTGCCAATATTTGCAGAGGTCAGAGAGGAAAGCTAGGAATTCGTGAGTTATTCCGCATTTCTTTTCTACTGGAAATCTATATTACCATTACCTGTTTCCCCCATAACATATTGTACTGATAATCGAGTATGGTGTCGAAGTTGAATATGAATGGTGGAAACCACATCTTCGCTTCGCTCGCTCGCTTCGCCCGGAGCGATGCAATTAATAAAAATCTATAAAATCCTTCCACGAGTGCGGATCGAACCCATAACCATAGCGTTTACAATCAAACTCTATCGCCCTGCGCCACGACAGCCTCAAAAATATTTGTATGTATTTTTTTAAACTTCACGCTATATCCTGAACCTGGGAACCTAGTGTTAAGACACTTCGTTCCCAACTTTCCGCTGAATTGTGGAGGTATTACGTGTCGAGTGGCACAACTCAACGCCAGAGCGCGGAAATGAATAAATTAAAAGTTTAATTTTCTCGAGTGAGAATCGTAACCACAAGCTCTGGCTTTAAGTCACACTGGCCTCACTTATATAATGGTATCTATTAAAATCAGCTTCACGCTTTAAAACATATCAAAATAATGAACAGAATAATGTAAGTTTATATATTTTATTATTTCAGGAGTTTCACAAAAAGTTTTCACTATAAGATGACAAAATCAAAACAATGATAACATCAAGAATCATTTTTTTTCTCACTTTTTGCAAAAATTACTAGTCTTTAAATATCACATTTTGTTGTATAAGATAAGGACAGTGACGTCCATATAAAAATCGTAACAATTCAATAATTCTTAATGCTTTCATATCGCCGTCACCGGGCACCAGCACGAGATCAAATCTTACAGCTAAGTTCACACTTACCAACTAATAACCGCTTAAAACTAACGCAAGTTAACTTAACAAATATATCTTAATATAATGGCAGTTTATGGATTTTTATTAATAAAAAAAAAGTTCAAAGAATAAAAAAATTGCAAAAAAAATATGTTAGTCAAAAGGTATTAGTGACTAGCGGTTGAGCATTAGTGAGGTGTGCAGTTTTCCTGAGGCAGTTTGATCAGTCGGGACCCGCCAGGGGCCTTGAATGTACTATTTGGGGCATACTGTTGGAAAACATTCTGGGATACAAAAGTCTGGGCCATCCTCGGCTGAGGGATCTGAACATGGCTATTGTATTGCATTTGAGGGAACACCGGAGTACTTATAAGAGTAAACGCCGGGGCATTGAAGTTCTGACACTTATCTAATAGCCTATCTTGTTCACCGCAAATAGACTCTTCACGAGATGGTGGCTGAGAAAATATGTTTCTCTGGTTCATACTGGATGCCTGGGATTCAAACCCCGAACTCTGACTGGAAGACCGGCTGACATTTACATTGAAAATCTGCCTTTCTCCTTCCGTGCCCCAGTACCCTCCAGCCACCCATGAAGTTGTATGACCCAATTTACTTGGCGAAATCAATGGCCGTGTCTTATTCAAAGGTATGGGGGCCACAAAATGGGGGGAAGCAGTGAATTTGCGTAAAGCGAACACAGGATTTGTTTTAGAACTTTTCTTTTTTGGACTACTAATACATAAAGAACTTATACTCTCATCTAAATCGGAATCAGAGTCTTGAGCCAACTTTTGATACTTATTAAAGGAAGGTTTTACAAACACTGAGTTTAACAAAGGATTAGGGCTAGTTGTCACGGTGTTAACACTAAAAGTAGAATTTAATTTGGGTTTTCCCCAAATACTATCACTTCTAGGTGTAAAAGATCTACCATTCGTCAAGTTTTTATTAAAGGGGCTAAGAGTGTCATTCGAAGAATCTGTAAAATTGTGCAAGCCAAATTTACTAAGTGATACATCATCATCTGTATCTAAAGAAATACTATCGTCTTCTTCAATAATTTTTTTTGGAGAACCATTTGCTAGATTCTTTAGCTTCTTTGGTGTAATATTTTTTCTTTTTATAAGTTTAACAGTCTTATTCATACTTCTGTATACAAGCAATACTGCCAGGGCATTTGATAACTGGAAACAAAATTGTAAATTAAATATTTAAGTGTTACAGAAATTTTAATAAATATTTACAATGTGGCCTTTAAGTTTTAATTGTAATGTTTTGTAAACTCACCTTAATTAAGCTCATTATTAATGGATCTGTTTTCACATATCTTTGTCCTATACAAGTCATTTCAAATATAATCCACAATGTGTCAATAATCATAGTATAATTTGATTTACTTTTGTTAGTAAAAAGTCCAACATTTTGTATTAAACATACAAAGCCACCTAATATTAGTTGCGTCACATCATTTAGTCCAGAGTTAAAGCTTGTAAATATGTCTATATCCACAATATTCTTTATGTCAATAAAATTTTCTAATGATGGGAATGTTAGTAATGTCTTCATTTTCACAATGGAAATTATTCTTACTATGAGATTGTATAAAATTTGTTTTATATTATATATTGTGTTTGATAAATTTTTGTGTAATGCTTTGTGCTCCATAGCATTAGTATAGCATTCAAATGCTACTAAAATAAAAATCATGACACCCAATTTATTGGATATATTGTTTATAATATTCCTGGTTATTTCCTTTTGTTTCTCTTTTTTTATATCAAGTTTATCTATAGTTCTTGTTTCTAAAAGCTTTGAACCTAATAATGTTTCTTTTTCTTTATGCAACTTTACTTGCAAAATATTTTTACATGAACTGCATAGTTTATAGGCTTTTTCTAGCCGATTCCTGGAAAAATAATAATAGTTTTATGCATAGTATTTAAAAAATACTTTAACATTTAATTAATTTGTAATTAATATTTGAGTTTTTTGTATTTACAGTAGAAAGCTGATAAACTGTTTAAATAAGATAAGGTAAAAGAAGCCAAATATTAAGGTAATGTTCTAGAGAAGTAAAAATAATTACATAATTTTTGGCAGTCACCTGTAAGATTCAATTTCTTCATCATAATTGTTTTCACTCATAGGAACAAAATTTGCGAGTTGTGTCACCTTGAGCTGTTGGTTTATATTACACATTTTGCAGAGGCCATTTTTGGGTGGGCTTCTTTGGAATAATTTAGGACTTTTAGAAATTTGCTCTGTACCTGTATTCAATACTTTGTTGTAGTCTCCATCCTAAAACCAACCGATTAGTATTAATTAACACATATAACAGCTAAATAAATATAGAAAATTAAGTTTTATTTTATAAAAAAATACCTTAGTGAATCCGTTGTACTGTTCGCATTTTGGACAAGTCCAGGAATTTCGTTCAATATATTTCACCCAAAAGTTATGGTTGCAGAACCAACAATTTACTCGCCAAATTAGCGTCGACCTGATAAAAAGATTTTTTGTACTATAGATACATCTTATCAGGCGGGAAAGTATTATAACCTTAAGTTACTTACCGTAAATTATATATTAGTTTTAACAGTAATAATGCGCAAAGAACTGCAGATAAAACTAGTATAAATTCCATTTTATAGTGATATTTCATTTTTGGTAAAGTTTTGTTATATGTTTTATAAAATCATATTTTTATTCCTTAACCTACAAATACACGACACCCACCCACCATCACTATAATTTTTAGGTCTCCATAGATAGAACACACACAGATTATGAATTACACAGTTTACCCAAAAAAGCATACCATAGATTAAAATTTCCTTACGTAGAAAGACGAAAGACTATATGCTGCAAAAGCACCAGACGAAACTAGTAATAAAGATGAAGCGTGAAAAGCAGAGAATGAAAAGATGAAAGATTAACGAACAAATTCAGGTATAACATGAAGCTTTTCTGGCAAGAAGTTAGTGTTTCTCTAGGATGCTCGCTAACCTATAGAATGAAAGGGGTGCTTTCGAAGGACGGCGAAACATTAACTGATCTACGACAGTTTTTACAGCGATGGGTGGAATTTTACAAGGAGATGTATGAACGCCTCAGTCTTAAGTAACAGCGAAACGCTGAGTCTTGGTGTAGCTGATGGCGAATCTGTATAAAAGAAGTTGAGAGTACAATACGTAGTCTGAAATGTGATAAGGAAGCGGGAGCAGATGGACTTACTGCCGAGGTGATCAAATATGGCGGGCCCCGCGTCTTCGACTTGATCTGGTTCACGTGGTTGAGGGGCAGTCATCGTGCCCTTAAAGGCAGAGGTTCACAGATAGACTGCGCAAGCCAGTACCAGGGCTGTAGCCAGGGCTATCAGTTTGATTAGCGTGGGTAGATATTTAAAAATAATGTTTTTTTTATGTTGCATTTGATTCCAAGCTGCTAACTACTAAGGCTAAATATATCTATCTAAAATTATGAATTATATCATTTTTACCACCACGAAGTATAATACAATATTTAAATTTAAAGTACAGTAATTTAACATAAAATATCCATATGAAGTGCCTATATATCGTCAATTGTCAATAAAGTTTAGATGTCAAAGTCAATCACACATGTTTTGGCATTAGAGGTTACTTGTGACTTGATTTTTAAAATTATATTTTGTTAATTTATATTATACTAAATTTATAGTCTAAACATTTTGCATTTGTGATATATAGTGATTAACATAATATAAAAATATGGGAATAGATGGAGATTCTATGTTGTTTTTATGTAATTTTGATTGTCAATTAAGTGACACAGGTATTTTTAGTAATTAACATATTTACTATACTATTTAACATTAAATTTGTTGAATTATTAATATCTTTACGTGCATATTGTTTCAGATTCAGATATTATAAAAAAACTGTGGTCAGGACAATGGGAAATAGGTGAAAAAGAATTATGTAAAGATATATTGAATAGTGATTTGGAAAATGAGGCACTTGATAACAAAATAAAGAGTCATTGTGATAGTAATGTCAGTGAAACGAAAATTCTGCAGACCGCCATTAATTTGTTTTTGCTATTTTGTGAAAGAAATTGGAGCCCATATCCAAAGGAAATTGTCTTAGAAGATCTTTTAGGGATGGAATGGCCAAAATCGATTGATGTTCTTAATAAATTGCAGAGAGATTCAGAACCTTTGTACACTAATATATTATATCCAGAATTGTTGTATTTTTCATCACAATTATTCAAAGCACTCTATTCTGCCAACCAAAATTTAGTGAGTTAATAATTTATATTTGAAATTAAACTATTTAAGTGGATTAATTGTGTTTGTGTATGTGTATATTTAGTAAATAAATTTATTTATTATATATTATAAATTTTTGGAAACTTATGTTTTAAGCACTGCAATAGTGGTAGTAGGACTCCCAAAGGTGTTCAAAACATTAAGTTTTCAAAAAATATTATACTAAGTAAATGTGATTAAGAAATCTTAAGGCCTTAAAAGTCTTAATCAAAACTATGTAATAAGTTTTTATATAATTTTCTTTAAATATATTTCATTATAATCTGCTATATATAACAATATAATATTATAATCAAGCTCGCTTTATATTAATTTTATTTTATGTAATGAAACTTGCTTACTTAACTTACTATAGCAGATTAACACCTTAGATAAAAATGAAATTTTATAAAACGATAGAAAGTTAAAAATAATATTTTCTTTTAATAGGTATTAATTGTATGTATAAAAAAAATAATGTAATTAATATATAAAATTAAGGAAATTAGATATAATAATAAAATAAAAAAGGGTACAGACCAAGCATCTGTAGTGCTGAAATAAATAAAAAAAATATAAAATAATATATAATAACCCTGTCATTAATTTACTTACTTTATTTACTTAATAAATTAATAGAATTATTTTTTTCTTGTTTACAAATTTTAGCTGAATTTGTGGTGGTGTTTTCGATGTAAAGTTGCTCATCAAAGAGCTTTAGAAGATACAAGTGCAACATTATATAATGAATTAGAACTTTTAATAGCAAAGCTGTACAATGAATCACAAGTGTTAGAAAATCCAAGACTTAAGATATTATTGTATTTGGAAATAGCACAAGCTTATTTAATATATGGAAGGATACAAAAAGTTGAACAATATTTATTAAAGGCAAAAGAATTGGCTGGTTTAAAATTAGAACTAACAGGTGAATTTGATTTTATATTAACATAAAAAAATAATTTAAATAAGTTTATGTATTAAATAGATCTTTTTCAGCTTTTAGGCAAAATTTATGTTAAATTTCACTCTGCTCTCCACTTTGTACCCGATTTTCCAGACATTGGCTGATCAGTGCCAGAACTCTGTGCAAAGTAAAATAATTCTTTTCTGGAGCGGAAGTTAAATCCATGATCATCTCAGTCATATTTAAGACAACACATATTTAGCTTAATAAATAATGAAGATAAAATTGTATGTCAACATATTAAATTATTGTTTATTTTCATTTTTCAGGTGTACTTGGAAAGCGTACTAAGTTTCAACAAAATACTTTACCCCAGCTTGCTTTATCAAGTCAACTAGATGATCATTTGGATCGGCCATCTGCCGAAGAGAGCCATGGAAATTCAGATCTTCCCACAGATATAGAACTACAAGATGATGTAAGACTTAATAAGATTTCATTCAATGAGAAGATTAGTCAAGCAGAGTTGCCAAGCTTAGAACAAACACTTTGTTTGTTGAATGTGTAAGTTTATATCTATTATTTTAATAAAATGTAAATTGATAAAAGGCAAAAAAATTGAAGGCAGCTTCATGCTTTCTTCCTGCATAACAGAATAGGCAAAGGCAACCAAGTTATAAGACACTCCTTTCCTTTCATCTTGAGTTCAAGATTCCAACACCACTCTATGCCTACCAGAATGAATAATCATTGCCCTGGGTTTAGATCGAACAGACAACTCCCAGACATTACCCTATGTGCCACAACAGTCTGTATAAATGTTACAATTATTAAGTAATTGGATTAAGTATATGATGGTATGAAGATGATTGAAAACTACATAATATTTTTGACATTTTTTAAGTGTTAATTCCATTTTTAGTGTAGTTTGAAAATTATTTTCAGTAAAACATAAAAAATTATACATAGGCGACAGTTTCCAAGAGTCTTAAGTCCAATCCTGATACATTGAAATTTTAATATATTTTCTAGAAATAATTTAAAAACTTTAACTGTAAATGCGATAGATTGTGGATTTAATTTGCACAAATTATGATTTTCTTCTGAATATGGTGGGGAAAAGAGAGCAGAAGTGTCTTAAAGGGAAAAAAGTGTCTTAACACTAGGTTCTTTTTGGGTTTCTCTGCTACAGTGTAAAAAGAACAAATAAATCATAATAATAACATTTTCCAGGCAATACATACAAAAATCCCAGCCAAAAGATGATTTAATGGTAGAAGAGCTACAGCCATATACAGAAGCTATATTATCTCAAAGTAAAGGGCCATGGGCGACTCGGGTAGCCATTTTGTTAATAAGGTGCAAGTTGGAAGCGAGTCATAAGAGAACAGTGGAAAGAGCAATGTTGCAATGTGAAACAATTGTTAATGATAAATGTGGAGTTGCTAGTACAGGCAGGTGAGATTCGATTTCCATGCGGTGGAAAGATTCTATTTAAATTATTTTCATTTTTTGTCCTATGTTATAGGAGAAAAAGAGTGGAGTAATTTTATTTGAAATAAAAAAACACTATAGATATTCTTCTAATTTTGAGGTCAGAAGAACTTTTAAAAAATAAAAATACATGCAACTTCACAGACTTTCATACTTATGGGCAACAGGACTGCCCCCAGCTTGGAACTGGCGTCAGCAGTTGGCAGATTTGTACCTAAGTCTAGGTTTAGTTAAGGCAGCTTTAGAAGAATATCTGAAGTTACAACTGTGGGAAGATGTCATTGTGTGCTATACTATGTTGCAATTGAGGCATAAGGTAATAGAAAAAAGAATGATTTTAAATTTTCCATTACTCTAAAAATCAGTAATATGTAATAGTAGGAGAACTTTCAGTTCCATGGGAAATATTAGTAAGGGTCATCATTTTTTACATTAAAGAATTGTTTAGAACTATTAATTTGTAGATTTTTCATTTCTAGTTTTTTATGTACATAATATACATTCTTTTTATGCTGTATTTTCTTTCGAAAAATTATCTTTTTATAATTTTATTATTTTGGTTATTCAATATATTTTGTATTAAGTATTATGCATAAATTGTAATTGATCTGAAGCCAGACAGACCAGACAGTATTATTAATTTAAAAGCCACCAGCAAAGCTGAATAAAGAAATAAAAAATTGTTTTAAAGGTGGATTTGGTAGTTTAATCTCAAATTTAAAATTATTATTTTTGTATATTAAAGGCAGCAGAAATAATTCAGCAACAGATAGACATTGAACCAACTGTCAAGCTGTACTGTCTACTTGGTGATGCTACAGGTGATATTTTTTAATTGTTACTGTGTATACTTATTAATACTAGTTTTTACTTATTGCTTTGCCCGCGTTTTTAAGGGAAGGAATATATAAGAATGGTGTATAACACATTCTAAGTGCCTAAGGTAACTCTGTTGATTACATTAAAACAATTAATATAATTTATATGGTCTTCCTTGATATCTAGACTGTCCTACATACAAAGATATTTTAAATATTAGTTTCTAAAGATTCTTTTAAAATTAGTATAGATTTCAAACTCTATTTAACATAATTATGTATAATACAATATAAATAAAACTTTTCCTCCTAAATTCTTAAATCCTCTTTTCAGAGGATGTCCTGACTAATATCTGTCCGATATTTGTTTCTGGGCATACGGGTACGCGACCCCGGATCCTCGAGCCGCCACTCTTACATCCTCATCCAGTCCGTAAGAATGGTGTCCTAACTCCCCCCCCCCTCNGCAAAAAATCGTGCAAAGTGGAGTAGGTTAAGTAGGAAGGCAGACCCTGGTAATAGCCGGGATTAATGCCAGGAAGAAGACAATATAAATAAAACAAACTGTTAATTTGTAACTAATATTTTTTCGTAACAATCTAATTTTTATTTGTTCAAATTGTGTATTTAATAAACTTTCTATTAAATACATTTTGAATACTATTTTGTTATTAAGGTAACTAAATTTGAAATACAAAATAAATAAATATTTTCTTCAGTGGGAAACATTAAATTCAGAATTTGCAGAACTTATTTCCTAATGTAACATTAAAAAACATTTTTTTTTCACTTGATGCACCTTTTTAGCATGGTAGTCATGGAGAACGGAGCGCTACTTTCTCTCTCTCCGTTTTCTTTGTAACATTTTTTTTCTATAATATTTTAGACGACATAAAATGGTATGAAAAGGCGTGGGAATTTTCCAACTACAAAAGTAGTAGAGCTCAACGTCACTGGGGTAATTTCCTCTACGATCACAAGAAGTATGAAGAGTGTATTCCACATTATGAAAAATCGGTTGAAATTAATTCTATACAAGAGAGTGTTTGGTTAAGATTGGGGTAAGAAATATTTATTTTAAATACGTATGAATATTTTTTTATATCATATTCAAAGTAGTTTATCTCAATATAAGTTTAAGAGTCTTAAGATTAAGATTTTAACGTCTTTCATCGTTAGGTTTCGCCAATCAATCATGGATGGAAAATAAATATTAAAATTATAATCTGTATATAAATGACGCGCCGTAAAATTTTCTCTTCCCACAAGTTATAATCAATCCAATTCAAAATGAGCGTTTTCGAAGAATTAAACATGCTTATCTTAAACTGATGAACTGACTTGATTTGAATTTAGATTTCCTAAATTTATTTGTTTATTTTTTTTTTACTTTCTTTTTCTTTATCCCGTAGGTAGGTAACTACCTAATTTCGAGTCATTGCGTGGCGAAGCTCAACGCCGTGATTTATTATATTTTTTCAGCTATACATATTTATATAATTATTTGCTAAATTATTATTTACATAATTAAATTTAAATATATTTTTCAGCTATTCAGCTCTAATAACAGAAAATTGGGAATTATCAGCGAAAGCCTATAGAAGATATACATATTTACAACCGAACACATTCGAGGCGTGGAATAATTTGGCGAAAGTATATGTGAAACAAGGGGATAAGAACAGGGCGTACAGGGCTCTAATGGAGGCTCTGAGATTTAATTATGATAATTGGAAAGTAAGTTTGTGCCTGGATATATATTATGTGGCTGTTTGATTAACGTCATAAAAAAAATCGACATTGTTCTTTTTTGTCTTTACACATATTATATAACTTTAAGCTGTTTGAAGACATTTTAACTTTCAACCCGTAAATATTTTTGTCTCAATAAATTGAAACAACAAGAACTCAATCATTAACTTTTTAAACTTTATTAATAGTTTTATTAATAAATGAGTCATATAAAAGCAAAAGCAGCATCATCCATTAAATAAATATCATTAATCGAATATTAGTATCTGAAGCTACAACCACCGCGTTTATCCACAACTGTAAACGACAACATTATTTAACTATGGTTTTTCAACAATATAGTTAACAAATTAAAGGAAAGAAGGAACCTAGAATTGTGACATGATATTCTATTCCCCACTTTTCGCCGTATTATTGAGACATTGCGTCTTGAGTGATTTGTCATATTACTAGAGCGAAGAATTGAAAATATAACATTTATTAATTTCCCCGAGTGGGAGTCGAACCCACAGCCCTCGCGTTTTCAGTCACACACCGGGCCTCTGTATAAGATTAGCTTAAATAATTTTGAAAAAAAATAAATCAATCCTGTCTACTACTATCTTTTCTATTATATTTCCAGCTATGGGAAAACATAATACTAGTAAGTATAGACACGGGCCATTTTGAAGATGTTCTCCGCGGATGTCACAGGATACTTGATTTACAACAAAAATACGACGATATTGATTTATTATCCCTTTTAGTGAAAGCCATTGTGCAGGATATGCAAGATGCGGATGGTAATAGTGCTGCTAGGTAATTATTTTTCGTGTTTTTTTGCAGCTTCACGCTTTATCCGGCGTTCAGCAGGGTAGGTAGAGGGAACCTCGTGTTAAGACACTCCGTTGCCCGCACACCGCCGAATTCTGGAGGCATTGCGTGTAGAATGGCGGAACTCAACGCCGTTATTTGTGTTTCGTAGGAATTAATAATTACTGCAATCCCTGCCGCGGCTTCGCCCGCTTAATGTTATTGTTTTATTAGGTATAGTCAAATTATACAATAAGGTTAATTTAAATTGGTGTAGTAACCTTTGAGTTAAAGTGTAATTATGATTTCTGATATTCTTTCTAATATTTACTTATTTATACTACACAGATTAAGAAAACGTGCATTGGAGTTATTTGGCAGAATAACATCCATTCATCAAAATAAACCAGAAATATGGCGGCTATATTCAGACTTAAGTCCGACATATTTGTTGAAAGGACAACGTTTACTTAAAGCATATAAAGGATTTACGCAGGTAAGAAAAAACATCCCTTACTTATCACATAGTACACGTTAAATAAATAAAAAATGTCTAGATTTATTTATTTTTGATTATTTATTACATTTCGTGATAAACTTATGAATTAATTAACAACATAGTCAACATTTTTATATTTTGTATACATAATTATGTATGACAATATCTTGTTGCCACCCTGTTAGCTGTAAGTTAGGTTGCATTGATTAGATTTTATGACTTTTTACTACTTTTGATTATTTACTTCCCGAGTGTACAATCCGCTTAAGTTTAGAAAATCTAACTTCAGGGCAGCCACTACTATTTAACCATACTATATATTACAGTAATATTTCATTACAGAGCGGTAATTGGTCAAGCGATCCCGACATATGTAAAAAGGTGATGGAGTTAGCAGAACATTTACTAGATTACAGTATCAAAGCAAGACAAGAAGTCGAGCCAAAAGAGCACATACAAGCGAATCAACAGCTTTCCTCGGCCCGTTTAACCGGACAAGCTGTTATAAAAGCAGTCGAAAAACAAAATTGGCCAGAAACTGAAAATATGTTGCAGGAATTAAAAGAATTGTTCAATAATGTCACTGAATATATGAAATCTGTTATGTAAAGCTTGTGTTTTATTTTTTTCTTTAGAGTGACGTTCTTACAGAAACTATTTATTTATTTGTTTTAAAATGGTATCTTCTTGTATTTATTGTCTGTGAATGAATGATTTGATAAAAGCGAATGAATAAATTCATAAAAAACTACTGAATAATAAGGATCTTAATTCTAAACACTTGTTTTGAACAATAAATTTTTAATATAAAAATACTAAATAACTTATTTTAGAGGAAAAGAAAAAAAATATATAATTCCACTCGGACTCGGATTTAAAATAATTAAATGGCCGTAAATTCGAATGGAAATGCATAATACAATAGAGTATGTAATTATAAAACACAAAGTAGATTTTGAAATGCACTATTTTATTACTAAATAATTTTAGGTATATGACTAATTTAGTTATTTACAATATAGCAAAACGTAACAGTGGACAGCGTGTAACTTTCATGCGAAAGTTATGAATTCGAGCCCCGTTTGGGACATTCAATTATGTCCCAGTTGTAGGAAATAAAGCCTCAAGATGAAAAGAAAACTATTTTTATTCAGCAGCTAATATATACTGAAATAGTATAAAAATAAATAGTACAATATTTAAAAAAAACAATATATTTTAACAACACTCTACTTGCGTTTCGTGATTGCAACATTTTATGTACCATTATACTTCGAATTTGAAGTTGCAATAATAAAACGCTTTATGACGTTTCATCTAAGTAATGAATAATTGGATAGTGGCAGTGGGTGAATGAATGAAAATTGATCTAAACAAATTAAATTATAATGGAAAATTTAATTTACTGCGAGTAGTTATTGTGAAATAATGGCAGCTGCTAGTGAAGATGAAATTTTAGAGGGATTTTTATGCCCTATCTGTAAGGCCGACCTAAAATCAGCTAGTCAACTCACAACTCATTTCGAAAGTTTGCACCAAGAAGAACAAGATATCCTTAAATCTTTGAAAGAAATATTTGGTAAAGCCCGTAAAATAATCTTAAATAATGATGAATCAGACCTGAAGGAGACGTTTGATCGTGCTCTTAAGTTCAATTCTCAGGAATACAACTATCCCATTGAAGAACAGACAATAGGCGTATCTAGAAGTTCATCAGATTATTTTAAAGCAGTGCGATCTGCGAGATTGGAGAGATATGCTACGGAGACTAATAAATTGTTAATCAGATTAGATAAATTAGTGTGTAATATGCCAAGTGAGTCCAACCAAAGAAAACAACATGAGCAGGAAGTGAGAACCTTTGTTTTTATTACTTTTAATAACTAGGTAAAATGATTAGTACCAAAAAAGTTAAAGTGCAATTTTCGGGGACTAGGTCATATACAGGTTATATGAGGTTTTCTTGTTACTACATTAATATACTTGATCTTTTCAGGTTGTGCCATGGCTTGATGGTTCATCAGTAAAACTCTGCCCTAATTGTGCTAAAGCATTTAGTTTAACTAGAAGAAAACACCATTGTAGGCTCTGTGGATCTATTCTCTGTCATGACTGCTCTATATTTTTAGACTTAAATATTGCCAGTAAGTGTGGTGTTGATATGTTTTTTTACTGCCGATAATGATCATAGAATAACTGTTTGACACATAGAGTAACATTATATTGTATGTTCTGTTTTCATTATTATTATTATAAGACTGAAATCAAATAATTTTTTGATTTATTTATTATATTGTCTTACTTTCAGAAACTATAGTAGATCCGTCCGTGCCTCAGACTTCACAAGCAGAAGAAGTAAATGAGAAAAATAGCCTTCGTCTCTGTGAACATTGCTATAATCTTATTGAATTAAGAAAGCAGGTTCAAGAGAATAGAAATGCTAAAACTGTTCTTATGACTGGATATGAACAGATGAGAAGCTTAATAGACCAGGCTCAACCAGCAGTTGCTATGTATGAAAAGGTATTTTGAAAATATTGTTTTTTTTTCAGCCTCCCATTTTATCCAGGTTATAGGAGGATAGGCAGAATGATATTAAAACGAGATACCTAATATTAAGTCACTCAGTGCCTTGTTATCAGTCTGAATTCAAGACATTGCATGTGGCTTAGAGTGACTCAACCCTGCACTTTGTCCCACTGAAGTGAAAGAATATGAATAACTTATTGCTTCCAGTGGTGAGCGAACTTATTACACTATACTTTGTTTCTACCTAAGCAGAGAAATTAAAATAATCTAAATGCAATCATTCCCTGAGAGAGACTCCAAACCACAATGACCATATTTGCCGTAAGATCCTGCGCCTGTGTATCAAGACACCAAAAATATTTCCATTACAGATGTGTCAAAGTCTTTTTGATGGTGAAACAACATACAATCTACAAGATGTAAATGCAATGCGTGGTCGTATTGGAAAACTAGCTGAGGGCATTGACCTCTTGAGCAAGCAGATTATAGCACTCCCAGCAGAACCTAACACCAGGCAGGCTAAACTACAGAATGCTATACGACAAGCAGCCGCTCAATATATAAAGGTAAATATGGTTAATTTTGTTTGATTTTTACATGTAGATAGGCAGAAGGAAACTGGTGTTAAGAGTTCTAGACACTAGTCTAATTTTCGAGACATTGTATGTTGAATTATGGAAGTCAACATCGAGCTTTGTTTTTACGAGAATGATAAAATCAAAATATTTTTATTAATTCGCTGATTACTAGGTTCTCTTTGTCTGTCATGTTAAAGAAAATATAAACATTCCAATTCATTAATATATCACCACATTTCCAAAAAATTAAACTAAGCAAGTACTATTATAAAAATGAATTCCAGGATGACCTATTATCACTCCGTAAGCTACCAACCGAGGCTCAAATAGAGGAAGTAAGGAAGGAAAGATATGAGAGAGCCCAAAAACAAATACAAATAGAAAGAGAGAAAACAGAGAAGGATAGGGTTTGGAGGGATCAAGCAGGACAGGACAGGCGAGATGATGGGGATAGGGTGCAACACGACGAGGATAACCCTATCCTGGAGCAAATGAATATTATTAGGGGGTATATTAAGGATGCGAGGAAGGAGTTAAGGTTTGAAGAGGTAAGTTGTATTTTTGTACTTGTAAAAAATCAATAATTTCACATGAAGTCAAACAACACATTAAACTAGAGCAAAAATTATTAGAAAGCATAGTACAGGTAATCAATCCTCAATCAATCAATCAATCATTTTATCATGTTGGAATTTTTTTATTGATTTCTAATAATATATTTTTTTAAAGTTTTTTTCCGGCATACTTTTATAATCACTCACATAAATGCAAAGCTCCGCTTAAATCTCGCGAACTGTACCCTTTTATTAATTAAACTTAAAATTTATTGCAAATAATCTAAATTATAAGTTCTTGTCAATTTATAATAAATTCAATAATATTATTGTATGAATTAATATATATGTGACTTTCGAGAAGACTTATTGTAGTAATATTTATAAAGAAATTAAAGCTTATTTTTCTATTATTATTTGAGAGTTATTATTGGTAAAAAGAAATAACAATTACCCACTGCCTTTGCAGCCCTGGATCGCAGTGTCTGAATTGCCAAGTTTTGCATCTGTGGGTAACTTACCGCAACTTATTGTCAAGACATGTAATATATTTATATAATAAATATTATATTATTACTATATATTTTCATCTACACTCACCTTGGAGTAGACAACTTGGTGAAATTGCTAATTATCAATCTTCAGTATTTATATAAACATTTTATAATATATATTTTTTAATAATCATATATTTTTAAATTTAATAATTTCTAATAATAGTAATTGGAGCAAAATGTTTGCATTATAAAAAATAATTGAAATTTTACAGAGAAATAACTTTATCAAATTTTAATTTCTACTTCTATTTTTAATTTCTGATAAATTCATATGGTAAAGCTAGTCTATAGAAAGAGCCAGGGGTTAGTAATAAATAGTAAACCTTTTCACAATTAATAATAGCAAATAAGCATTTAGTTTTAAAAGCTACATCATATCAAAATTTTAATAGTATTAGCATTAGACCTGAATGTATGTGGCTAGAGTACATGATATTTAATAAGTTTTAAATTCCATTTTTTGTGTAAATTTTGACTTTATTCTTATTTTTCCACTTATATTGATTTATTGATTCTATCCTTACTTTGTTTGATTTTTAAAATTTTTATCTATAATTATTTATTTAGTGCTAATATAAAACCATATTTTCAGGTGGCGATTCTAGAAACCAATCTCAAGGAGCTAAAGAAGGAGTATCAGCTTCAAATGCTTTCAAAACCCTAGTCATGTCTATAAGAAATAAGCTTAATTTATATTTATAATTATAGTTTGAGCACTTTTTGTATTTAATTTAAATATAATTATATTTCATTTTTACATTCTCACATTGATGTCAGAATAAAGAGTCGAAGGTTAACCAGTCTTTTTTATTTGCACATCTCCATTATATTTAAGTAAACATTATTTTTTAAATATATATGTATTGAGAATAAAAAATACTAACTATAATATTATTAAAACATGATTCTTCACATAACGACAAATTCAAAATTCGTGTTAAAAATACTTAATTTATGAGAGTCAATCACCAAATTTTTCTCTAAATTTTTCTAATTTCTCCAATTGTCTTAATAACTGTGGTCGAGTGCATATTGCTCTTTTTATCGTCTCGTCCAATAATTTCGTTTGGTAAAATGGTGGTAAAGGTGTATCTTCCAAATGGAAAGTATGGACGCGTCCTTGTGTGTCGCCAACAAACACATTATCCCCTGATGGCGTGAACTTTATATATGTTAACACTACATTTGCAGGAAAAGAGTATTCCGCACAAGGCATGTGAGTTTTCCTTCGGAGGTCCCAGATTGATAGGACGTTACCACTTGCTGATATAATAATTGTCGAATTTACTGGACAAAATGCTATATCGTACACGGCAGAAGGGCCATTCATTGTTAGGATGACATCGTCAATGCCCTCCATCCAAAGCCGTATCGCGTTATCTGCACCACAAGTTGCCAGCAAATGAGGCATAAAAGGCGAAAATTGCAAACTATAAACTGGGCCTGTATGAGCTC
This sequence comes from Heliconius nattereri, assembly GCA_013403645.1. Taxonomy (NCBI): domain Eukaryota; kingdom Metazoa; phylum Arthropoda; class Insecta; order Lepidoptera; family Nymphalidae; genus Heliconius; species Heliconius nattereri. The sequence continues at coordinate 1,981,797 of JAAIXI010000237.1, forward strand.
TAAATACATCCATATGTTGATTTAAATAATGCGTCGAACATTTATGTACACAGCCTTCGTCTGTTCCCACTAAATAAATATGTTCTATCCTTGGATGCCACTTCATGCATAAAGCTGCTGGATATCTCGTTATTGGAACGTCTTCTTTCGTACATAACTTCGGTGCTTCTAATCCTTTCATTTTACCCTCTACGGTAGAAATTCGCATTAGTGGGGTACAAATAAAATCATGGGTTTTTGTACTCATGAATTTATTTATTCTTCCATCTTGACAAGTTGTTATGACGTATTGGTTGTCCTTGTCTATAGACCGCCAGTTTGTCGTCCAAATTGGTTCGAAGCAGGGATTTGTGTCGCGCTTACTTTTTGCGACTGTTTTGACCTCATAAGAGGTAATGTCCAAAATCAATACGTCGCCATTTGCAAAACCACACGCGAGCCAATTTGGGTTTTTATCTGCGAATGCGACTGATGTTAATGGATCTTGAAAATTATACATTCTCTCCGGCTTGCATGGATTTTTGCTGCACCACACGCACACTAGCCCTGTATGGTGTTCGGCGTATGTAAATTTCCCGTGAGCAACAGCCAGTATATTTTGGTTTTTGGGATTGAAACTGATACTTGCTATGGGCCTACCTTCTGTCTCTTCACACTCCAGTGTCCAAAGAGGTTTCATAGAATATATGTAAATTAAGTCTAATGAAAGTGGATCTAATCTGATCAAACCACGAAACTTTTTCTGTGCATTTGAATATTCTAATGTTGCTAAAACCCGTTCCGTTAAAAGAACAGCATCCAAAAATTCTGGGGATCTTGAAATTTCGTCATAAACTTTTCCCCTTCTCTCTGCTGAGGGGTCATAGGTATCTTTTTTCTTACGCAGTAAGCTGGGCGCAGCTGCTTGATACATAACCATTTCATCAGGTTTTTCTTCTTCCTTTACTTTGGCGAGGCGCGCATAAGTATCATGCATGTCCCACAACGACGCAAACGCAATAGCGTTTCTTTTTTGAGGTCTCACAGCGAGTGTGTGCCTCGTTTGACTAACACATTCCTTAGTTTGTGTTTCCTCTGTCACCATTTTACGATTTTTACCTTTCCCTACAGTTATGTATTGGTAGAATTCATTTTCTTCTTCGACCGTATTGCCTTCGGGCGTTCCTTTTTCATATGAAAAACTAGGAAAGTTTAAAAGGAAGCGAGTGCTGGTTTCTTTTAAAACAACAAATATTTCTGGTGGATACGACATAATGGGATTTCTTTTCGGCAAGTAAAAAGCTGAAGGTGCTATTTCCAGGTCGACCGCGTCAGATGTAAATCCCTCTTCTGTGTTCAACGTGTGATCGATATAAATGTCGTCAAGGGAGATCGTTGTAGCGTACACCTTCATTCCGACATCGGCGACAGATTTTGATTTGCTTTTTCCCGCTTTAAGAGTTATTTCACTGCGACCTTGATTTTTATTTGCTAGGGACGCATGTGAAAATGTATCATCCATAGTAATAAAATGAGGATCGACTATATTATCTGGTGTAACGTCAACATCATCAACAATTATTCGATATAACAGTCTTGTTTCCATAAAGTTAAGTGCGACCTTGCTGTGTTTGGATGTGGACTCGAAGATGCTACTTTTTGATTGTTCTTCCATCATATTTCCACTGTTTATTACAGATTTATGGGATTGCATGTTGGTTTTCTTATAAGAAACTATAAACTTTTATCATGAAAATAAATATATTTATTGATTAGGATATAATTATCACTATTGATAGGTATAATAATTAAATGTCAATATTTTTGGCATCTCGATTTCATTGATTTATGTTACGAAGGAGGTTTAAACCTCCTTCGTAACATAAATGCTTAAATAAATACATATACATATAATACATATGTATTCAAAATGGCGTAAGATTATGTTTCATGGTTAGCATCAACCATATCGCACACGGCGTCGTCGCGCTTTGCGAAGCATGTTTCCGGTTGCAAGTTCAATGGTATCTTTTCTTTTCTTATGTGGTTAATCGGAGTAGACTTAACTAAGTTGTTGGAAATAAAAATTAAACAAAAAAAAGTATTAAAATGTTAAACGACTAATTAGTTTTATTTATTAAGTTATTTAACCCATTTAAATAACTTAAGGGAGGTAGGTAGGACGCAACTGAATGCGATGTTTGTATGTTCAATATAGGTATATATTCTTTTATTTGTTTTAATGGACATAGTTTGTCGTTGACTTCCGCTAGTCTACACGCAGTGTTTCGGGCGGAGGATGAAGAATAGTTATAAATACTGTAAAGAATAAAGCGTGAGCCTAAAAATATGCATGATCGCGATAAAGAAAGATATAGCGTCAATAATTCGAATTTGGATTCGAATTGTATAAAAGATTTATTTATTTAAAGCTTCACCTCTTGTGTAGCAGCGGAGTTGGAAGTGGGAACCTAGTGTTTGGACAATCCGTTCTCCATTTTTCATCCAACATTCGATTAACGTTGTATATTGAGTGGTTGAATTCAAAGCTGCGCTTTGTCTTGTTGGCATACCGGAAAAATAGTACATTTCTCTGAGTGGGGATCGAACGTACAACAGTCGCGCTTACAGTTAGACACTGTGTCGCTGCGCCAAGATAGTCTCTAAAACGATTATGCTCAAAATATATTCTTCGCACCTAGTTAAGTTATACCAAGGCATAAAGGATATACTTATATACTTGCATAAAAAAACATAAGTTGTTTGAAGAAAAATATAAACAGACCTACACCCACACAAAAATCCATTTTTGATGCAAAAGATCACATGAATCACAAATCCGCGATGAGCAATATACCCTTTGCCAAGTTGAACCACCCCGTATAGTGTATTGTAGCGCGGGAATCGAACCGTGACGTATTCGTTTCTGCATTTGAGGCGTGCGCGTGCGCAAGTGACAGCGTGCCACTGTGCTACTGTGCTCGATTTATAGTAAATAATTATTATGAAGAAGATTATACGAAAGCTTAAAGATAGTAAGTATAATTTTTGTTTTCTTTTAAAAAGTAAAAAAATAATAATAGTTTTTATTTTATTTTACTGTGTATTTTTCTCGTCATTTAGGTTTATTTAAAACAAAAAAGACTTTGTTAAATACTTATATCTGTATCTTTTAATCTTTGTCAGATTTGATTATGTTTTAAATATTCTGTATGACATTTAAAACAATTATTATCGTTTAAATGACATTAAATTCATACATTAGTATCAGTTTAATGTTAGTTAAACATTAAATACGATCTTTGCGTGCAACTGTAACTGTATATCAAGGTGTCTTTAAGAGGTTTGTTTTGTTCATTGCTACCACGTGGGATGCGAGCTATAAAATAATGTGAGTCCCCCCTATGTTGATGTATGTTCAAGGATTCTTATTAATGAAATTATGGCCACTTTGACCACCTGGTCTTAAACCCTTCACAAAGTAAACTGCATTCGTAACTTTATTGTTCTTTATTCTCTTTGAATATATAATATATGTATATGGCTCTTTTGGTGAAACAATTTGTACCTAATAGTAATAATAGATTTACGGAACTCAACGCTACGCTTTACCTCGTTACCAGAGCGAGAAAATGAAAACATGAAATATTTCATTACCCCGTGTGGAAATCGAATCCACGACCGTCGAGACTACAGTCGCATGCTTGTGGCCCTATGTCGCAACTGCCTTCTTTATTTGTTTAGTTGTTAAAGTCTTATAATAAAAACTTGGTTCAATTGTTGTTTCATTAACGTTTTCGCACACCCGATGCCGTCTGTCTACTGTCAGTAATTAACAATTAACGAATTTAAAGTATGGCAGGAAAATTAAATACAAAATGAATAAATTATATTTGTTATTTTATCTGTATTCTAGGAGATTATTAAATATTGTTGAATCTTATTTTAATCAAATATAATTAATAGGATGCCGTGCAATTTATTTTAATTTAACTTTGAACGGGTATATTAGTGTTAGTGTTGTTTTTTAAGTTTAATTTAATTTGTATAAAAAAATAACTCACTTTTTTAAGTAGATGATATGAAAAATGAGCACAAATCCAATATGTTTTCTGCCAAATTGTCAAATTATTCTATGACTCTAATTATTACCTGTACTTGTATTATTTTACTTATTAAGTATCCATGGAAAAAAAAAGAGATATTTTCTTGAGCTTTGAACAAATCTGTTCGTCTCAAAATATATATTATTATAGAAATAAATAGTATTTTTTTATATAAATAAAATATCTTGGGTTGGCAGAAGACTGCCCTGGGATGCCCCTGCCTACGCCCATGTTGGTACTTAAATAATGTTACGCCTAAAATTCGATTATAAGCGCACATATTTCACGGCCATTTGTTTGAATGGGTCGTTGTAAAAGTTGAGTGTCCGATCATATCGACGGCAATCCTCACTTACCTCACGTGCCAGCTCTATGTATCGTAATTGCCATCTTACTAGCCTCTTCTAGAAGTATAAGCTTATTTATTTTTATTTTTACTACTGAAATGAGATTTTATGTTACTTTGCTTTACTAATACCGTATTTGAGTAATAAGTGCCATGACTGAGTATTTTCTTTTGGCGTGACGCTGTATCCCGCAAACAGCATGGTAGGCAGAGGGAACCTAGTGTTAAGACAATCTGTTCCCCATTTACCAGCGAATTCTGGAGGCATTGCGTAATTATACCTAAATATTTTAAAATTATTTATTTTTGACGCTTGCGCTTGTGATAAATTACATAACGTCTGCTCTATACTTTACTCTTGAAATTATTTGAAACATTTGCCAAATTATTCCTTTAGGACAATTTATTCGCTTATTTTAATTTTTACTTAATTCACTTTATATAAAAATATACATTTAAGATCATTCATAAAAATATACGTTTTAAATAATTAATGATAACGGTCCTCACCTCAGCTAGAAGTGAATCGTGATCGGTGAAAAATTTCTTTTAAGTAAAAAGTTATGCTGTGGATTGTGCAATGTGACAGCGCAGGCAGGCTGGACCGCGGCGGCCGTACGCGGGGGTCAGGGGTCAGCCCGCCCCCCTAATTGCCGCGCCCCACGCAAATTTAATTTTGGGGACTTGTTATACAATGTGTGGACTGTGGAACGCTCGTTTAATTTTTTTACGGTGATAATTTTTGGTTTGAACACGCAAAAAAAATCATTCACAATTAAGTGTGTTGTTTTTATAAATAGAAAAATAACGAATTATTCATGTATATTTTTAATATTATATTTGTTGTCAGGGATAGACTGAGGTGGCAGCCGTATGTCCGTTGACATAATTATTATATGAAACTACCGCGAACTATATCTTAAATGTCTCGCGTACTGCTCTGGATTTTTGCTTCATAATTATGTTGAATTAGCTGGTTGTATCTTGCCCTTTGGTGTGGAGGGTTTGAGGGTGTCCTATTGAAATTAAGATATTTTCTAAAAAAGTATCAATTTAATAAATACTATTCTAAATATAGTACAGAACCAATCCGCATTTCCAAGCGCACGCGTGACCGGTTTGTTATCCTTCTGCCCAAGTATCCGCGAGATCACGCGTCTGGCTGACCTTAAATCATTTCGCTTCAAGAGTCGACTTGTTTTTCTTAAAATCCAAAGGAATTCCAAGATGATTCTGACTTCACGATACCATCGCTACGGTCAATTGTTAATGATAGCCGACCACTATGGAGACGTAATAATTATGTTCATATAAGTATGTAAGTATATCGTAGCGTTAAAACCTCTTAAACGTTCTAAATTAATATTTAAAGGTATTACACTCTGGTTTTTTGCGTGAGATATAATTTTTTTGTATTAACTGTTAATATACTTTTTTAAATTTTTGTTAGGTTTTATATTGTTTTAAGTGCTTATGTATTTTAAAAGTGTTATTCCACACTTACGAATGAAGAGTGCTTGGGATTTAAACCCGCGCTTCGAGGAAAGAGTCGCGGTTTCAGATCCCACTATGTTTTTTCTGTTTTATATTTAAACATAGAATAGTGTATATTAGGACAATCTTCTTGTTTCAATGAATGTACGTTTACTTTATTAAGCTCTTTGGGTTTATATTATTTTCTAATTNGGACATGAGAGCCAATGGTCTAACCACCGAGGACGCAAAAGACCGTGCAAAGTGGAGTAGGTTGAATAGGAAGGCAGACCCTGTTAATAGCCGGGATTAATGCCAGGAAGAAGAAGAAGATACAAATATAAATAAAACAAATATATTTCCGAGAAAAAAAAAACAGAATAGCCCTAATATCTAACTCTTTAACTACAAATATTTAAAAATGCCTTCAACAGACATAGGTAGTGTGTTTCTATTGTGTCGGTTCGCGCTTACGAGTGCATTCTTACCAAATTGCATTCCGCCGAGACGCGGCAATAACTATGCAAGATTACATAATGTAGGTAGTACTCGTAGGTACGATTCCGCGATGACCGCTCGGTTATGGCGGATCGGCGTTATAATTCACCGTCTCCAGGATATTACGTATATTTTGTATGTATGTTCTTTTATATTTCCATATATGAAATGTATAAATAAGGAAAGTCGTGGCATCAAGTGGGAGTGTCAACGCGATAGGTTGTGAATTTGATTTCCACTTGAGGAAATGAAATTTTAACATTTTCATTTTCTTCGCAATGCCTCAGGAAATGGGGAACAGAGTGTTTTAACACTAATTTCCCTCTGCTTACCCTGCTGTGTGCGTTATATATACTGAGCTTGTTTCTTATGTCTTTAGTTTATATTCATATGCAAGCAGGTACATGTATAGGCCATATGTTTTTATGCTGACATTGCTGAATTGCAGTTATGCAGTAGTTTGGAATGTTAAGAAAAATAAAATATAAAAAAAGATAGTAAAGCCTATTTATTTAGAAGTACGTGATATTCGTGTTTCTTTTAAGGAGAATGTTTCTTAACCTTTACAAACATTTACCTATCCTGACAATTAAAATTGTGACGCTTGTCTAAGGCTATCCAGCCTTGAGACTGTAAACACTATAGTCGTGTTTTTGATTCGCTCCGGTTCAAATCGACTGTTTTTACTTTCTCAGCATACATGTCTCGAAAAATAAAGATAAGTGGGGAACGGAAAGTTTTAACACTAAATTTCCGATAGAAACATTAGATTTTAGACATCCTGCAGTTAAAACCATGATATATTCAACAACATCTAATACCTAAGCATAACAAAGGAACATATTTCAAAAGCATAAATCTAAGAATGCCATTAGTATTACAACAGTTGTCAGTCGTCAGTCAGTTCAGTCCCCGCATCGAATGATAGTATATATTAGTGATTCGTCACAGGCGCGCTTGCAGTATTTGCGGGTTGCGCGTGCTCCACTGACCTCACCTTCGCTTTCTATAGATATTATATTACGTTATTTCGTCATAATTTAGAAAAATATGGAAAATATTATATGACGGCTTAGTTGTTAAGAATTAGAATTAAAAATATAGATACAGGTATCTAATAACGCAATGCAATTTTAACAACTCTAAGTTTTTCCTTCATTTGCATCTAGGCCGTCGACATCCGTGCGATTAACTGTAAGCGCGACAGCTGTGGATTTGATTTCCACTCGGGGATATGTAATATTTAATATTTCAATTTTCTCACACTTATAACGACGTAAAACGCGGCGTTGAGTTCCGCCACTCAACAATCAAAATCCTTGAAGATTCAACGTGCGTCACTAGGTTCCCAGATTGTCTTTGCTTATCCTATGCTATGTACGGGATACTGCGTAAAGTTAACAAAAATCAAAAAATATTTCCATGGTCAGACCGTCCCGTCGTTGCGCAGGCGGCTTCTGGTCTGGCGGTAAACACTATATTCATAGGTTCGATTGCTTGTCGTAGCAATTAATTAATTTTATTTTCCCGCTTTCTTAAGCAACTCTTTCCATATTATTCTTTGCCTATCCCGACATATGCAGGATATACAGTGTGAAACTGAAAAAAACACTAAATATTTTCTACTAACGACTGACCCCATTGTTTACATTTTTGCTTTCTAGCGTTGCGTTTACGCATTATCATTAAAAATTAAATAAATCGCGAATACCTTAGCTTTCTATGATTCGCAAATTAACTTTCACTATAAATAATATACATAAGTTAAGTATAAATATAACAATATCTGGTCGACGTAGTTCGTGCGCGTGTTGCAAGCGCGAAGCTTCTTCTCACGGGGCAATTATAGAGATACAAGTACCCCTAATTTCATACTACCAGACTACCAGTATATAATAGAGTTTTAAAAAGGCAAAAAAAATATATATTTTAAGTAAAATGGTTCTTAAAATTTTTGTATTGTTTTTGCTGTAGGTATTCCGCACATAACAATTAACATTCCGTCCCCATTAGGACATTTCTATTCTCCAATTTTCTACCGAATTCTGAATGCATTAAGGAATCGCGACGCCGCGTATTGCCTTATTACTAGAGCAGAGCCAGGCGAGACAGGTGGTGGGTTCGATTCCCTTGAGTAGGAAGTCACAACCTGTCGCGTTCACTTTCTCATATACATATGAATTTACCTATAAACAACACAATAGTAAAATAAATGAATGAATTTACCTACAAACAACACAATACTAAAATAAAAAAAAAATGATTTTGTGTCAGCAGACATGTTTTATGTTATTTAACATTTTTTTTTATTAACAGAATAATAAAATTTTATTGATTCTTAATCATAGATATGTTGCCAACACATAGTGTAGGTAATAAAAATTAAAATACCATATATTATAAATTTATCGATACATAGAATCTAAGAAATCGCGTAATTATTACGTTCTCGTCTAACTCTCGGGGGCGTTCCGGACAAATAGTCGATGCGATGGGCATAACTTTTTAATTTTTTGATAACGATCGGTACAGCGTGAGCCGGCGTGGGACGGCGAGTCCAAACCACCTATAATATATGAAATGCTTTTAAACTTTAATATACTTAATATGTACACTTTAATAAAAATATGTAATACTTTAATCTTATTATAAATAAATGGTTGTATGAAATTTTAGTTTTTCTTTATTATATTACAAGTTTATAGGATGAATCTATAAATGTATTGTAAAACTGAGAAATGTTACTTAGGCATATATTTATTTTATTTATAATTTGCTCATTGTTGATGGTATTGTTCTAATAAATATAATAAAAATAATAAATAACGAAATAATAAAGAAAATTTTAGAATAATTTAGACATCATTGTAATTAATCAATCAGATTGTTTTAAAACAGATTGTCTCTGATGTTGTTAAACAAAAATGATTTATATTATATCTGTAAAAATATATTATATGAACATAATAACACCGAAATACGTATAACTACCTGTAAAATACACTACATTCACTTAAATAGGATAATCATAATTAATTTTTGAACAACAAATTTCGTTTTGCAATAAATTAAAAACGTTCACCACACATCTAATAAAGCCTATAATTAAAACTTTTTCTAAACCATATATCCACGGTACCAAAGCCCCGTACTTGATAAGGCGTGAAAGCGCGACGCACGAGCGTGTCAATATGCCAGGAATCCCCCCAAACCCGCTGGAATGTGGAATATTCACGATTATCAAAAACGTGTACCGCCTTGCACGCGCCTTTTGTTGTTAATAGTGATGATAACGAGGTTTAAGCTTTTTTACTAACCTGCTAGGTTTATATATGAGATTTTTTTTAAAGTACCTAATCGTGGCATCACAAAGTGTCTGTAAACACGACAATTTGTGGATTCGATTCCCACTCGACGAAATGAAATATTTAATATTATACTTGATTGAGCTCTAGTGTCGAGGCAAAGCGCAGCGTTAAGTTCCGCCACTCAACTCGCAAACGCAATACGTACCTCCAGAATTCGATGGTGATACTTCCATTCTCCACTTCCTGCTTGTTGAGTGAAAATGATAATATTGAATATTTCATTCCTCCGAGTGGGAACCGAACCCACAATCGTGGAGTAGGTACCACTCTTGTGTTACATTTAAAGAATAAAAATGGGTTCGCCATTTTTAATTTCTTATCATAAATAATTATTTAGATACAGTGCTAACTACATCACAATGTCTGTTTCTCAAGTCTCAACTCAATGATAACATCACAAGCAAGTTCACATTATAAGTCATTATCGATAAAAATCATAATAATATCTTAATTGTGATTACATAAATATTATTTATTTAAAAAAGCTATGCACTTCTTCCGGTGAAGAATATAAACATACTGTGTGTATTAGTGGATGTGGTGACTGGTAGAGAAAGATCACACGCTTCAGATGGAGCCCTGGTGCTGACCACGACTCTTAAACAGGAGGGATTAATTACAGAGAAAATTCACATTAAAAATATAAAACGCAGGCATGAAGCCAATCAAATGTATTCAAAATCCTGCGGATAACCGACAGTCTCAATTTCCAGTTCCTAAGAACGATATCGGTATAAACTTAATACCTACATAGATTATTTTCAATAATTTCGTTTGATATATGCTACTTATGTCAAATTTATTTTAGTTATTTCGTAATACTTATCTGTTGTTTTTTTTTATTTTATAAGAGATTTTTGGTGTACTAAAAAATCCATAAAAAAGTAATATGAAGCCACATTATTAAGAAACAACGACTTCCCCACCTAGAAGTATAAAATACGTTTCAAACTTCAAATACAGGTGTCGAATACCACAGTAGACTAATTTTGTCTAAAGTGTTAAACGTACAAACGAAACAAACGATGTGCATCTAATTTCTACGTATGTAGGCAAGAGAAGTGCGTGTGGCTGTTAATTATACTAATAGCATTGTTTAATCTTTCAATACAGATGGTTATATTCAGATATAGATTTTTAAGAATTTATAGATTACTATTTATTATGTACATATTTACATATGTACATACTCGTATATTCAATGGTGGAGTTCGTTAGTTCATTTCTAGTATAAGAAGCTTAGTCTTATAAGAAGCTAGTTTATAATGCTGTTGAGATTGTTTAAATGAACGCGCTAATCTCAAGACCGAAAAGTTTCGAATTGAAAAAGAAACCGGGTAAGCACGAATCGGACTCGCCTACCGAGGGTTCCGTACCAATTTCAGGATTGTAGCTTGACGACAAGTAAAACTTATTAAAGTTAACAAACTTATGATTGCCCATAAGCACTCATTTTGTATGAAATGAATTACAAATGTAAGTTTTTTTTCTATCTATTATTTTCATTCTATTAAAAAAGGTCTATAATTTAAAGAAAACCTAGCCATATTTTCATAACCAAAGCTGAATCCATTCTCACGGGTCCACCAGCGCTGGCATGCGAACGCGCTGCCCGAGGATACCACCTTAAACCCTCGGTCACGAACATTCATTATACACTCTTAATTTAGATGTACGACCATATCGCCGCCGTTATTTATCTACTCATTATTCGAACTCATTTAGTTTCAACAAAGCGTGCGATTTCATGTTTTAAATGGTGTAATAATAGTCATCAATCATAGAGGCTCGTCTTGAGAACTGTAGGATAAGTTGGTGTGTTTTTGTGTGGCTTAAAATATTGTATTTTATAGTGTAAGTGTACGTAAAAACTTTTATTATTCGTATTTTATAATAAAAGTCTCCCATTGTGGGGAATTAAAAATGTTTTTTTCATAATATGGTAGAGTCAGTCAGAAATAAGTCAGAAATCGTATTTATATATTTGGGTCTTTAGTACAATTGCTTTTTTAATACTTATAATAATTATGGTTTAATAATTATGGTTTAATAATTATGGTTTAATAATTAATTAGGGTTTAATAAGTAATAATAAGGCCACTCTTCCAGCTGTATCCCACTTGTCGCAGAGTACCGAGAGGGAACCTAGTGTTAAGGCACTTCGCTTCCTGTTTCCCGCCTAATTTGGAGGCATTGGGAATTGTGTGTTGAATGGAAAAAATCAACGCCGCCGTTTGCCTCGACGAAGAAGAGCGATGAAATTAAAATATTAAATATTTCCTTTTTTTAAGTGAGAATTAGACTCACAACCTACCGCGTTTACAGTCATATCCTTCTTTCCTTGCGCCACGACTGGCCTCTATTGTGGTACTAATAATGTTTAAGATACTGCATTTTATATTACATTAAGTCGAAATGCGGCTGTAGGAGTAAAATCTGCCATAATAAAATCAAATAGCGTTAAGTAACGCCGTAATATTATTATAATGGAAATAAAAAAAATCGAAAAAATAAACTTACCATTATTTTCTCTATTTACCGACAAAAAAGCTAAATAATAATAAAAAAAAACATAACTATAACCTACTAATTTGCAAAACAACAATCTAAATAAAACGAATACAAAAATGGACATCACAAATCATTCTACGGTATCTCCATAATTTAACTTTTACTTTCTTACCTCTACGTGCCGTAGCTTACGCGGTTACGGGAAGCCTGTGCCAGTCAGTCTATGACGCGAACTGACCAGAGACGGTCATTATAGCACTGTTTACTTAAAACGGGTTAATTATAGGTTCCTTTAGCTGCTTATCTCCTTTCTGTGCGTCACGTTTTATTTTTAAAAAATATTATCTTTTAATTTATTGATAAAAAAAATAGAAATTATTAATATTATCATTTAAGAGCTCTGGATAGAGCCTAAACAAAAATTCTAAGTTGGTTAAATAAGCGAAATCATTGTGAAATAAAATTGTTTGTGTTGTTTTACAGAAATAACATTCAAAGAATTACCGCCGCCATATCGGGAAAATGAGGAGGAAGCAGATTATCGTGGGAATCACGAGCCACAAATCGCGGTATGATTTAATGAACATTTTAGAATAAAATGGCTGTTTTAATATTAAACTTTTGGTTAAATTATTCTTATAAATAAATTTAAATTCTCAAAAATATATTTACTTATAAAAATAAACACATTTCATTTTTCCTTTCATTCAAAGTAGTATTCTATAAATAAAGTAAAGAAGGCATGAATTCAATTTGGATATGAATGTAAAGACGTTTAATGTTACTTTTTCCGACATTTTTTGGAGACATTGCATTTTGAGTGGCGGAACTCAACGCTGCGCTTTGTCTCGTTATTAGGCTGCGCCGGTGGACTGGACGACGTCAGCCTTACTTGATTGAACTTTAATAATATATACACATATTTCAAAGTAAATCCTACTACTTTTACAGAATCCACCGTCATGCGAAGCTCTAGATTTGCTCGCAAATTGCAATATAACGAGTGAACCTTGCGAACAGCCTGAAGTTGAATACGCGGAGATTAAAGAGATGGGCATCTGGCACTCCACGCCATTAACCCACAGACACAAATCAAAAATATCCCTCACATGGGTTTTAAAGGAAAACCTTGGAAAAAGTGATAAGAAAAGTGTAAATGGAGTGAAAAGTTTCACAAATGAGAAACAAAAATGTGTAAAAGATCTAAATTATAAAGTAGGACGGAACGAATATTATGATTTAAGATTTAAAAGTGCCTGTGATGAGTTTAACGGGGTAGAATCATTATCTGATACTAGTGTTGGGACAGAAGAATATGTGCGACGGAAACATCGACACAAGCACAGACGAAGGAAGCGAAATAACAAGTTCGGATACGATATCCGAGATTTGGATTCGTTTTTAAGTGAGGTAATTTAGAAATTTGTTTATACTATATTTTGGTTTTTTCAGCTTCACACTGTATCCTGCATATACCATGGTGGCGGAAAAAGAGGCGGAGGGAATCTTGAAAGAGTTAAGACATTCCGTTCAGATTAAGAGTGTCCCGTTGCCCACTTTTCGCTTTATTCTGCAGACATTGCTTGTTGAGTGGCGGAACGCGCTTTGTCTTGACACCAGAAAGAAGAAATAAAAATATTTAATTTCATCGAGTGGGAATCAAACTTACAGCCTGTCGTGTTTGCAGTTTATAAGTAGAAGTTAGTAGAAACGAAAACCATGCTACGTTATTTTTTTTAAACAAAATCTCAATGTTTACACCAAAATTTTACAAATATCAATTCACCTAAGTAAGTACATAATTGTATACGCATTTTTAACAAATAATACAAGACTTTAAAGAGGGTAATTAAGTGAATTCAAAAATGACGTATTTCAATTTACGAGCAGTCGTCCATCATTCAGTGTTGAATTACGATCATTACCAAAACGCAGCATAAAGTTCAAAGTAATTTTTCATTCCTGCCACATTTATTTGTTTTTATTATGTTCCTATACATAATCTGTGCAGATATATATTTTTAAATGTTTCATACAAAATGGCTTAAACTGATTATTTAAGCCACAAATAATATATTATTTGTGGTTTTTTTATTAATAAGCTATATTATTCATTACAAAAATTCCGCAATATTACGAAATAAAGCCCATTAAATGAAATAAGTACTTAATCATCATCGAGAAATACAAAAAAATGCATCAAAGGTCGTAAGTTTTCTAAGACCCTTAATCATATAACGTGCACGAACAAGAAATTTCAACCGCGAAATTGGCGCCAAATTGGAGAAGTTATAAATTGCACGTCATTTTCAAAAATCTTTTAAAACATGATGCTGTGATTTTGGACCTTACCGGTTTAAGTTCTTTTGTGAGAAATGAAAGCAGCATTATGTATCGTTATTCAATAACGATTTGTAAAACCATTTTAGGTACTTATTAACTCGTTGAATATGGTTATTTATTAAGATATGTATGATACTGTTACAAAATGATTACTGTAATAAACCTAACGATGCTTAATAATGGAGGACCTAGTCTAGACATTTTAGATGCTCTACGTCTATTCAAAAACTCTACTTAAGTAAACTATTTTAGTGTAAGATCAAAGTCCTTTTATTTTCAATTGAAACTTTTTGATTCCATTCCAAATTCCAACTTACTATGTAATAAAAAATAAAAAAATAGCGGGTTTTTGTTCATAATGTACAAAAAAGAATATTCATACTATATTTCGGGTAAATATACCTCAATTCTAAAGTATCATGTAGATAGAATATGAGCCAGTCGTGCCGTAGGAATACAAGCGTATGACTAAATTTGGTTGTGGATTCAATTCCCTTTCAAGGAAATATTTAATATCGCTCTGGTATCGAGGCAAAGCGCGGCGTTGACTTCCGGAACTCAACACTCAATGCTTCCAGAATTCAAGGGAAAATTGGAAACGGAGTGTCTTAAAACTTTTAAGACACTCCGTTTCCAATTGGTTGCCTTTATGATACAGCTAGAGCGAAAAAAATATTTAATTAAATATATGTATAAACAAATAACAATAACAAGCAAATCAAATCGATTTCTGTATTTATGGATCAAAAGCTCGTTCGTGATAAATTCACGGCGAGATTACATTAGTGCTCTAGTTTCAACAATTGTAATAGAATGTATTCAACAGAAATTACAAATTGTTTATTATTGAGATTTGTGCTTGAAATTTATGCCCATTGTATCATTTATCAGATTAGTTATTTCTTGTGGCTGGTTTCCTGCACATATATTTAAGTAAATTTGTTCTGATTTTTAAATATTACATCTACCTACTTATGGTGATAAAGTTCTCTCTTTATAACTCGTGCTATGGTATATGCAAAACTTCACGCTGTATCCTGCATACAGCAGGGTAGGCAGAGGGAACCTAGTGTTCAGACACTCCGTTGCCCACTTTCCGCTGAATTTTTGCGCGTTGTGCGTTGGGTTGCGTTGTGAGACATTGCGCGTTGAATGGCGGAACTCAACGCCTTTTTGCCAGAGCCAAGAACTCTTGAACATAAAGTTACACACTTGTGCCCCTGGACAACAATAAAATACTCAATTTAAACTTTATTTACAGGCTTCTATAGATCGGCCGGGCAATATTCCTGTGGTAATCGCTTTTCCAACTACTTTATATCAAACCCAGAAAGACCTCCAACGAGAACTAACTCTACCCTTAGGTACAGTGGTTAATGCAGTTTTTA
The DNA here is from genome assembly GCA_013403645.1 of Heliconius nattereri. Lineage (NCBI taxonomy): Eukaryota > Metazoa > Arthropoda > Insecta > Lepidoptera > Nymphalidae > Heliconius > Heliconius nattereri. The sequence goes on from JAAIXI010000237.1 coordinate 1,997,809, forward strand.
AAAATCAACAATGGCTATACGTTCAAACTCCGCACGGTGACGAAGGTTATGTCATGTACAGTGCATGTTTACCTTTGGGAATATTGCCTAACAAGTAAGTTTTGTTTATGAATAAAGATTTTACAAAAAAAAATCCAAAATTATAAAGCATGACTGCAGAAATCTTCATTTTTAAATAACATGCGTTAACGACTAGCGAACAATCATGGCTAAATTAATTTCGCCCTGAGTGGATTAAAAGGAATAAGGTATTCAGTATTTACCCTAAAATTATCTCAAAAACGCTTGGACACGTTAACCAAGAAGTGCATTTTTAAATCCTACGATAACTCAATGATTTTCTACTATTCGAGATATTTGTGTATTCTTTCAATAATACAAATATTAATTTATATGTAATATTTTTCTTCAGGTCATCTCTCCACAAGAAGACGCCATGTTGGGAAAGCAGCACTGACATCTACCCGCGTCCGTGCGGAAATTTGACAGATAACGAAAAAGAACAACTGCGCGGCAGAACACGTTCGGAATCGCGATACAAACCGAAAAAACGTGAAAAAATATTTTGTCCCGAAAAAGATTTCGACGATCTCTATTTAAAAACTAAATCCGTGTCAAGTATTAGTAATTTTAAAGAAAAGGACTATAAAAATGTAAAAGATAAAGTTCAAAGACAAACTTTAGTGTTCGTGAACAGTGATTATGATGGTAGTGCTCTAAATAGAACAGTTTCTGTGAGAAAAGGTGAAGTAGTTGTTCTTATACAAGGTGGCGAAGAAACTGATGTGGACTTAGAATGGTTTTACATAAGAAAAAGAGATGGAAGTCAGGGTTTCATCCCAGCGGCTATAGCAGGACATGGGTATATTTAAAAATTAAATTATAAAAAATATCAATCGATTTAAATATTTTTTATAGATTTTGATAAAAAGTTATAAATTTGCATTTACTACCTGTGTAAAAAGTTAATATATTAATAAGATAAATAGTGTATATTATTTTTTTCTTTTCCTACTTACCATATTATTCAAGTAAAGGTGCTGTTTTGAATACTATAATATAAACTCAAATAAAAAAAACGGAAAATGAATTCATACCATATTGTTTATTGGATCAACTGCAATTCACAAAAATAGAATAGGATATATAAAATAAATTGAAGTCTGTTCATTAAATAAATAAAAATAATTGTGCCATGGTTTGATTGGCCAAATCATAATATTATGATTTTCCCTGCACAAAGTTTGTCTAATAGAAAACAAGTCAAAATTTATAATATTATTTTTTAAGAATTAAGAGTAAATCGAAAATAAGTACAATAAATATTTATTGAGCCAAATCATCTAAAATGCAACACTTGATCTCTATAATTGAATGAAGTACACAAATCAATTTCAGGACTTGAACCAGCTATTGTCAATATTCTATTAGGGCTTGTTTTTAACGCCACTGAGTATACTGTAGCTGCCGATACTGGTAATTCCACTTTTATATCACCAGAGTAATTAAGTTGATATAAATGTTTGGCTGCCCCTCCAGCAAAAACGCAGTCATCGTGGAAAAAAGAAACATGGATGCCATGGTCCGGGATATCAAAAACCGTTACTGCATCAAGTGAACGGAGATGCCATAGAGCAAGTCTTGGGCCTCCACCACATACCTGGAAATAATATTAAAAATAAACATGTCAATGTATCCTACATATAAGGAGAGAAAAAATACTAGATACAATAATGAGTGTGTATTTGTGGGTGCCTGTGTATAGATGCATGTTCTTGCATATACCATAATGTATCAACAATTTCTAGGTAAAGTATTGAAAGGGAAAAATCAAAGTCTTTTATTACTGTTTTGAACTTAGATAAAATAAATAACCTATGGTAAGTTTTTAGTACATTCCATTTGAGTTTCCATTTCCCTATATGAGAGGCTGTGTGATTTGAACTAATAATTTTTATTTATTATACTCACAATCCAATCATCACCTAGAGCTGCAGATCCAACCCATTTCCCTAAGTCTGGTCTAGCTACTTTCCTGTTGCTGTGTGGTCTGATTTTATTTTGAACTTTTTTTGTTCTTATATCCCAGAGTAAAACTTGTCCATCTTCACCAGCCGATATTAATTGTTGTCCACTATAATGGTAATTGATTTTTATTAAAGCTTTCATTTCCATATTTTTGTTTAAGCTTCATAGGGAAAGGGATCTGGAAACCTAGTATTAAGACACTCCATTCTTATGGAAATGAAACTTCAAGAGGTGTTAAGTGGTGGAAGTCACCACAGCCCCTTTTCTCATTATCAGAGCAAGAACATGAAAAAAATCATTTTCTGGAGTGGGAGCATCAATATGTTTTGTTTAATATAAAATATAAATAAAATTTTGTTTAAATAAAATGTATTAATTTTCATAAATCATAGGCAAAAGAAATATATAAATATACAAGTACTAAAATTTAACTTACTTTCCATGCACACTGTGGACATAGTCAGTATGTCCATCATAAGTAGCAATTAATCTTCCATCTTCCAAATCATACGCATACACTTTATTGTTCCCACAACCTGCATAGAGCCTTTCTTCTTCAGCTGAATACCATAAACAATTGATATCACATTTTTCTACTACTGACTGTGACTGCACTCTTATAGTCCAAGAAGGTTTCCCTAATTTAGAATTTATTACAGATTTCCAATCCCAACCAGATATTTCATTCACTGTGCCAACTATTAAAAACTTTGATGTTGAAACTAAACTGCATATTTGATCCTCTGATTCAAGTAAGTGAGTGTATTTTGGTTTATTATAATCTGAAGTAAGTAATTCTACAACTGGATTAAATATATTGTCTAAGCTGAAATAAAAATATTAACAATTATGACGTGTAATATTTATAATATATAGTTAAAAAAAAATTATTCACAAAATTTAAATAATTATATTTTTTATTTAACGCTACATAGAAATTATATTTCTAATTATTGACCTTCTAATTATATATAAGTAGAAGTTATTTATATCATATAGCAATAAATAAAAGCTATTTTATTTGTTGTAATTCTTGTCAATTGCAAAACTATATAAAGAATACACTGGACTTAATACTACTCGTATATATTCAATTAAAGCCATACATACTCAAAAACAGCTATTTGCCCATAAATATTTCCAGCTACCAAATATTTACCGCAAGGAGAAAATGCTTGGCTAAGAACTGTGTTATATATTATTTTATCTAACATTTTAACAATGGGTTTTAGTGATTTGTTTATAAAAAAGAATTTAGCTATTACAAACTAAGCAATAAATAAACACGGTTTAATACTCATAACCTCTGTTTTGTGTTTTGACAACTAATATATGGTATTTGGTAGTTTATAATTTTTGACAACTAAAAATATATCCATATTGTGTTTAACTTTAACTAAAAATAATTTAGGATAAAAATTTGAATGTTTTTATTTTTATTTAAATAAATATTTTTCAGGTTCCCATATTATATGCATAAAAATATCAGTACAAAATATCACAGATAAAAATTGTCATTTTATTCGTTAAGTTGTAAAAAGTAAAACTTTTTTAATCTATGATATTTCTATAATAGACGTTATCTGTGGTATGGACGGACGCAAAAAATCAAAACCTTTCGACCAAGATGGACGTATTTTTAATATACAGAATTAATTAGTGAAATCCTTACATATAGGTGAGATATTTAATGCTTGACCTACATTTTTATTCAATACAACTATTATACTTGACGTGTTAGTGTTTTTCTTGCTTAATTTTTGTCTTTGTATCAAGTAAAATTCGCGACGTAGATGTGACAATATTTCAATAATGTGCCTTCTTTTTAGATAATAACTAAAACATCATAATGTATAATGGTATTGGATTGACAACGCCGAGAGGCTCAGGAACAAATGGTTACGTGCAAAGAAACTGGGCATCAGTACGTAAAACTAAAGATACTGTGAACTATAGGACTGAAGATGAAATAGCTAAGCTCGACTCTGCTTCGAATAAACAACCAAACCGGGAAATACTCGATCATGAAAGGAAACGAAAAATAGAAGTAAAATGTGCTGAATTGGAGGATACTTTAGAAGAGCAAGGGTCAGTTTTTTAAATATTACAAACACAGTGGTAACCTACAAATTTATCTTAGTTGGCGCCTGACATGGTCCCCATATAGTAATATAATAGACAAGAACATTAATGTCATCTCACAACTTATTTTATAAATATTTTAAATTACAAATATTCCTTCAAGAAATTAACCATTAATCAAAATACCCTTTAATGAAAGCTTTATATTACAATATTTTTTTTCTTAAGTCTTACAGCTTTTTTCTCTTAACTGTTTTTTTAACTTATGTAGTAAATTATATCAAAGAAGGAAAATGTTTATTCAATTAGATTAAGATGTAATGATAATGACATGACTATTTAATTTAAAAGATTTGGATAATACTCAAATGTCTGAAACTATAATTGCTTTTATAATTAAAATAGATTGACTTTATTGTACCATAGTAATTATCGTCTGATAATATATGACATGGTTAGGGATTTGATTCTCACTCATGAGAATTACATTTGTAATTATTTTCTATGATGTGGTAAAAGATAAAGTGCAGTATTATGTTCTCCAATGCTATGTTTTCAACTAAGCATACTAAGAACTAAAGTGTTTCAATACTTGTAGCCCTGTGCTAATTGTTTTCTTATGTGAAAGACATGTTTAGTAAATATACAATAAAAATAACAATATATTTTATATTCACAAAGTTTTTAAAAAGGAAAATTCCTACTATGTATCTATTCAATAACTATTTTTAAATGCTGCTGCTGCTTACTTATATTACATTGAAAATATTAATTGACTAGTATTTCATAGCAATTTTATAAAAAAGGTTGCCAGAAGCCATAAAATGGCCTTATCACTGTAACTCTACAGCAGCAAATTAATTTACAGATAAACCAAAGCTTATTACTGAAACAACCTTTTTAATTATTATTTTAGAAGTTAAAAGTGTTTTGTTAATCAATCTATTTTAATGAGTTATGCTTAATAATTGTTTTCAAACTTGTTTCATGTTTAATACTGTATAAAAGGGTAGGCAAAAGAATCTAGCAAGACATTCATTGCTTTCTGCTAGAATTTAAGGCATTACATGTGATAGAACTTAACACCATGCTCTAAGTAACAAGGCAAGGAAATGAAAATAATCTATTCTCTCGGGTGGAGATTGTACCCACAATCCTTGTGTTTATGATCAGATGCTGTTCCACTGTGCCACAATGAACTGTATGATAATTTTCCTAACTTTAAAGATAATGTCTAATGTCAGTTTGGCTTCGCCATCTTGAACTACACAATAATTTATTTTCTTATCTGAATTATTATCGTAATATATTAACATTATAATTTTAATATATTAACATTATAATTTTAATTTTAAATATCAATTCATTGAAAGTTTCAACCACTTCAATAAAATAGGTTTTTGTAGCTATTCCGTCAAACAAAATACTTTATATTGCCATAAATTTTATTAATGAACTGATTTTAATACCACAAACATTACATGTTAAGGGAAAAACGAGTCAAAGTATAAAAGTGAAAATTGAATTTCATTGCTAAAAACTCACTCAACATTTTATTTGTCAAATTCAGGTGGTTAGAAATAACTGAACGGGGAAAATTTATATACAATATTTCAATATATTTAACTTATATTACTTGTACATTTTATAATTTTATTGTTTTTCATATAAGAATGATAATATAAATTGAGGGATTGCGTAACGCTCGGTTTACAGGCACAGCTGGCCAGTGCGCGGCATGTCTACCGTGAAGAATTAAATCAAAGTAGGGTTCGACTATATCGCTATATTTAATTGTACCTCATATGATTAACATAATTTGGCACGTTATAATCGATTTTTTATAGGGTAGCCACCCCTAAATTCCAAAAAGTGAGACTTGAAATTAGAAAAGCTATAACAACTATAGTTAAAAAATGGAACGTCGTAATGTATTAGCAAGATTTTTGTAGCTTCACGCTGTATTCCACACATAGTATGATAGTCAGTGTGAACATGGGAACCTAGTGTTAAGGCACTCCATCCCAGGGGCAGCACTCAACGTCGCGCTTTGCCTTGTTACCAGAGCAAGGAAATGGAAATATTTAATTATAAAAAGTTTAATAGCAGTATATATAAAAAAAATTACAAAAATATATTTAAATAAAAAAACAATGTCCATCTAAAACGTAGTCTTATCAGGGCTCTTATTAGAAAATACTTGTGCTGCTTCAAAACCACCTATCCCAGGATATAATAAAAACAAAAAAATATATATAGGACATTGGCTATACTCAATGAGTCGATATGTTCCTTTGTGTAAATACAGTCCAACCCCACCTACCCCTGCGCACGAGTTGCGATCGATATCGAACCTGCTGCCTGTCACCCTAATAAAACCACCCAGTCCCACAAACACAGTCGCACGCCGCACGCGTATATCTTATCGATGTGTTTTTTTTTATTGTTTTTTGAAAAGTAATTTAGCGATTATAAAACCATATCATGCATTGGTAAGTTTAAGCGTTACACGCATCACAACTCGGTTATACGGTAGAAACATTTATTTTGAGATATCTTTACACTTGTGTAGACGTGGTTGCCGTTGTCGATTGTTTTAATAATTAAATAATTATTATATATTATTTTTTATGTTTTTTTTTGAGTATTTATAAGTAATGAGTGTTTCCCTGGTTTGGCTGCGTAGGTTGCCCAAAGATGAGATAGCGGCTCGCGTGGCGGCGTTCAGGGCGAAACTGTCGGAAGCTGGCAACAATGAGAAAGATCTGCCGCGAGATGAATTTGGACGTGTTGCGTGAGTATTTATTTTTGTTTTTATTTCATTTATTATTAATTTGTTTAGTTATTTATTGTCCAGTGTAAAACACTTCATTCTTCAATTTCCATCCAATTTTCGAGATATTGCGTGTTGAATGGCGTAACTTAACGACGCGTTTTGTCCTGTTGCCACAGCAAATATAAATAATTCTGCCCAGTGGTAGTGATGTTAACAGTCGGTGGTGCTGTAGCGCCACCTCGGCCTCTTAATTAAACTTAATAGGATATTATCAGATTCGTTTATCGAGTAGGTATCGTCGAAGGCCGCCGCTAACGCGAGTTTCGACTGCCTTAATTATTTTAAAGGTTTTATTTATTTTTTCAATTGGACAGCCGTTGTTTACTTTTGTTACGATATATATTATACATATGTGCGCAGTTCGATATGGTTGCGTTATATGTGTTTTTAGTGAATTTATTACTTCTTTTAAAATAAAGTTAATGATAATAAAGTATATGTTAACATTTAATTTTACGAATTAAAATAGAACAACGAATAACAATTTCATTTAAATTTATGTATTATAAAAAAACTATTTCGATATACTTACATCTTTGTTGGTTTTTCCTAAAGTATTTGTAATTTATTGGGATTTCTATATCATTTTATAATTATGAAAATAACCAATTAAGATAAACATATCAGGCCCGTATTTATATAGTGCTTGCAGCTCTGAGATCGATCTTGAGATACCATTTTAATAATCTATGAATGAAAACAGCATCTCAAGATCGATGTCGAGAGTTGACATCAATTTATAAATACAGGTCATAATTTCTAAGTAATCGTAACAACGTTTCTGTTTGTTGGGGATAATTGATTTTTCACATTAGAAAGATTATAATGTTGGAGTAATTAAAACATGACTATTAACGTAATCATGAAAGCTTGAGCTCCTTGGTTTTAATTCTTCATAATTATACGACCTAAAGAAGTAGACTTCCATACCTACTGTTGAAATACAAATTCATATAAAACAATCTAATAATTTAGGGTATTTAATAACAAAACATATATACAGTTATTTTTGCGTGTACTGTCAAACATTGAAAGGAAAATCCTATTTAATTTCGTTTCTGTAGCAATTTCGAGAAATGCTCTCTTATTCTCTCCGTGCATTCACTAACATTCTATTTTCTAAGTCCGGTAATTGGCATTGTCTGTCATTCACTCAGTAATGGAAGAGTTTTATATATGAAGATACATTAAACTAGTCTAAATGTAGATTGTTATATATTTAATACATTGGGTTTCAAATGATATATAACACCTTTCTTTCTTTCCTTGCCTTTGTGTCTACTGTATGTGTTAATTATTTAGTATTGAAACGTGGAACTTAACGCCACACTCTATCCTAGTAAGCTACCTCTATTTAAAACAAGAACTCTTTCCTCAATGTGTTATAGTTATAGGTGCCGACATTATTTACAGCCAGAAATGTCATATCTAGATCACGATGGTTCTCAAACTTTACGTATACCCCCTCATAATTACCGCATGCAGCCAGACACGTTCAGATGCAAAAATTTGCTCATTAAAATGGCAATTTTATAGGAACCCTCTAGAAGTGCACTTGAGTGTTGAAGCCTGTCGATGTCGCAGTTGCCAAGATAGCCTCTTGCTGTTGTTACGTATGCGTCGAACACTAGGCTAGACCAGACTATTATTTTATTGTTCTATATAAGTACATATATTATTATATATGCGTAGGTTGTTGGAACTTATAGCTACTTAACGTTATATGGTTAATTATTGATTTAGTAGTTCTTATTGTGTTTCATTTTATGTTTTTACGTTCTTGCAATTTTTTTTTGGCTGCTAGCCAGAACGGACTTTTTTAATATTCGCTCTGGTACAGTTCAAATTAATCAGTCAATTTTAGGCTAGTCGCAGGGCGCAGAGGCAAACGTAGCTGTTAACGCGACAGGCTCTGGATTCGATTCCCACTCGAGGAAATGAAATATCTAATATTTTTATATACTCGGTCTGTAAAATTGGCGTTGAGTGCCGTCACTGTACACGCAATGCCTCCAAAATTCAGCGGAAAGTGGATAACGGAAATATCTTAATGGTAACGGAGTGTCTTAAGTGGAATTTTCATCAACACTCTCGAATTTTTTGTTTTTCTATCTGTACAGCTGAATGTTAGTTCGTATACAGGTGATCAAACTTTAAGGCTACTGATGCATAGTCGAAATAAATATCTAGAATCTTAGCGTGGCCATAATAACACTTAAATGCTATCATAATCAAGTTGATTACATAATAAAAGCCTAGCAATGCACTTGCTTTATTCAACAAGAAAATCGATAACGTCAGTATATAGGAACACAACAGGAGGCCCGTGTCTAAGGGTCAACGATTGTATCGCGCGACGCAATCCAGAAGGGGTCCCCGTATCGATCGCGGCCACCCCAACCCCGTTGCGAACGGGATTTTAATATTAACGCAAACCCTCTATCTCTATCCACCAGTGCTATGCCAGTTGTCAGTTTCTAATTTTATGTGTGTGGAAAAGAGTTTTACATGAGTTATTTTTATATGGATTTTGTTGAACGGCATAATTCGACCACTTTTTCAGTATTAAATGGTTACGAATATTAGGATTTTTCTTCAATTTAAAACTAATAAAAAACCGGTCAAATGCTAGTGAGACTCATGCACAAACGGTTCCGGACTATTATCTATAAAAACGGCAATCACTTTTATTGTATGTGATATTTAGATATTTATTTTAAAATTTTTTTTAGTATAGCGGCAACAGAAATTCATAATCTGTGAAAATTTCAACTACCTAACTATCACGGTTCATGAGATACATGGTGACAGACGGACAGACAGTGGAGTCTTAATAATTTACCTATAAATACTTTTATTACGTTTATATTATTCGTTACTAAAAATATTAGAAAATTATGAATAATTTATTTAAGATTTTTACCACCTGCGTGCATGTTTGTTTCACAATCAATATTTTACTGCAGTGTGTTCGTTATCGCTAACTGAATTTTATTGCAAATGCTGTAAAACTACTAAATTGCCTGAAAATATAAAATTTTACATTTAGCCTTGAATAAATAAATTGGATTTGATTTAAAGCATTATCTAAACGCTATTCTCAAATTAAAATAATATTTTAAAATCACTATCCGGTCTGCTGAGTTTTTTAAAATTATTAATAACTGTCTTATGTAAATGTTTATCTACAATTTACATTTAAAAAATTAAGAACAGTTGGTCATATAGCAACATTTACTTATGCGGGATTGCACGACTCGAGTCCCGCTAAAATAGATAGCCAGTATGAAAAAATTAACGTCGCATAAAAGAAAATAATTTGAATGTTTTTTTTTTCTCTTTACAAATTTTCATCAGTATCATACAGAGGATAAGCACTCTGTGCTTCATCAAAGGCTTAAAGAATAATATAAGAGGTTTTGCCACTTCTCGTTTTATATTAAAATTATTGCATAAACCGTCGTGGCGCAGCAGCACAATAACTGTAACGTGTCGGTTGTGGGTTCGATCCCCACTCGAGGAAGTGAAATGTTTATTTACGTTTATAATTCCATTTGTTCGCTCTGCAGTTCTGCCACTCTACATGCAATGCCTCCAGAATTCGGCAGAAAGTGGGGAACGGAGTGTCTTAACACTAGGTTCCCTCTGCCGTTGCAATCCTGCTGTGTGCGGGATACAACGTGAAGCTAATTTATTTATTTATGTAGACATTTCATTCGAAGAAATGTGACATCAAACTTTTGACCTTATCAAAATTTAATTAACTCTTTTCCCTCACTTTTTATTCATATAAAAAATATAATATTATTACATAAATACATATATTATAGTGAATTAGATTCTGTGACTTCTCTAAAAATATATCAACTCCTTTAAGTGTATTGAATAAAATATAAAAGTGGGCTTGGCCTACGTGGGCCTTTGTTGCTCAATCACGCAAAAGTCGTATCCATTCAGCCAGAACGGATTTAGATTTAGATGAAAGGCACTCGTATAGTTTTTAATCTGGATTAAAGAGAATTTATTTTCCAGTAAATAAAATGACTCTTAAGCTTGGATAAAATTTAAATCTTAACACACCCTGTGTGAAGAAAAATAACGGAAAAGTTAGAAATTTGACATTCTTTTCCATTTTTTATCTGTGGCTAAGATTAAAGACTAGCTTTCCTTCACACGTTATCGCTGATTTTTTTTTATCGTGAAACTAGTGTCCCGTAACGTCCCTGGTCTCTATTTTTTGCTCAAATTCGAGATATGCGTGTTGAGTGCTCGGAACTTAACACCGCGCCTTTTGTCATTAAAGAGATTGAAGTTATTTATATCTTACATACAATGTTTACAAGCAGAAGCTGTCTCACTGCGCTAAAATCTTTTTGGAACCAAATACAGCCCTTCTTACCTCCCAACTATGCCCTCTTCTTCAATATATTTAAAATATATTTATTATTAAAATAAATAAGATATCTTTCCAATTAAGCCATCTAACAATATGCTTGCGGTTTATTCACCCTATTTAATTGTGGAGTTGCCCCGAGGTTTTCCCGTCTTTTCACTGCTGCCATCGCCTTTGTTTCCTGCCCTTTATTCCTTTGTAATTATTTTTTCCTTTCATTTTTAAATTAAATGGTCTTCCCTATTTTAAATCTTATAATTTTAAAAGAGAAATAATAACGTTTGTCTTATTTTTTAGAAAATATTGATATAGGTGCCTCCATGTATTTTTTATAATGAATGTATTTTAACTAAATTGAACTGTGTCCACGTAGGGTGTGCACACGTAGGGTAGGCAGAGTCAACCTAGTATTAAGGCACTCGGTTCCCCACTTTCCGTCAAATTTGGGAGGCATTGCGTGTTGAGTGGCGAAACTCAACGCCGCGCCTTTGCCTTGACACAAGAGCGAAGAAATGAAAATATTAATTTAAATATCGAACCCACCACCAGTAGCGTTTACAGTCACTCTTTGTGCCCCCGTGGCCACAACTGGCCGCAGGTATAACGAATAATAATATAAACTCACACATCTTGTTCATTGTTCTTCAATTTATTTTCACTTTATTTGGCTGTTACATATCTAACATAGTTTATTTAATTTTGACGTTGACATGTCTGTTGTGAATCTTTCGTTGCTTGGCACAATTTCGCATTTAATCTTAGTCTGATTACTATACGCTTCACTGCTCTAATTAATACAGAATATTAATAAGACGTTTCATCGGTTGTAACGTTGTCTTACGTAACACTATTAATAATTAATTTTGCAGACGTTATATTCGCGTATAATCATGAATCATTCAACTAAGTTATGACGCTGTCGACATGTGTACTGCGAGCCATTGCACGGAATAGTTGTAGGTTCTTGTCTTTTGTAAAGTTTTTTTTTTAGCTTCTCTTTGTGTACCGCACATGGCAGGGTAATCATAGGGTACCTGGGAGTGTTAAGACAATTTCGTTCCCGACTTTCTTCCGAATTCCTGTCCCAAAAACATTGCGTGTTGAGTGGCGGAACTCAATACCGCGCTTTGCCTTGAACCAGAGTGAGAAAAAAAATTGCTTCGAATGGGAACCTACAACCTGTCAGTACAATTTAACGACGGCGTTTACTTTAAAACGTGTATACTCCTGTATATTTTTTCTCTTCACCTACGTTAGAGTGTTTTGAAACACCTCTTGGCCTAAAGGTCAAGTGTTTCTTAGGTAAAGAAAATAGAAACGCCTCAATCTAGGTCCCATACTACCCTAGTTCTTGACATTTTATATTGAATGCTCAAAGAGAAGCGTGCTTATAATAAGAATGTCAAGCTGTGACACTGATTGGGTGCATTCTTTTGTTAAAGAAAATAGCAGTGGATATTATCTTTATTTACTATAGATATGTTTTTTTTACATCCATTAAATTAATAATAAATATAATATATTGATGTTTGCATTTTTTTTTATTGAATCGATTTACTATAATAATCGATTTAAAATACACAGATTATAATCTGTGTATTTTGTTTAATACAAGAATTAAGAATAGTTTATTCTGTATTGTAGAAATTTAAATAATAATTGTAAATAATTTATTACACAGATATCACCAATACTGTTAAAATAAATTACTTCCAACACTTGATATAATGTTGTATGACAGGTGAAATTTATACTCAAATTAACGAGTCGAAATCACTGCCAAATGTTGAGCACTCATTTCTAGATTAGGGTTGTCATAACTAAATAAGCTTATTATTGAATAAATTTAATTATTAAAATAATATTTACAACTATTATTTATTAATAGATTTAAAAAACGTGAAATATATATTTGCAGTGTTTTTTTCTTACATTTTAATTTTATGAAAGTCTTTTATAAATGATTGCCGAAATTTTCTAATGCAAGGAAATCTGTGAGCGTCTTGAGATCTCGTAATGTACCCGTGTGTCGCATAATGTATTTGACCTACTTTTATACAAGAATAAATAAAGCCGTCGTTGTCTATGTTTTTTTTTATCTTTAACAGTTCTAAGAAATACAGTTAGTATTTTTTCCACTACATTTTTTTTTGTTAAATTATAGTTATATTTCGATTATGCAGAATTGAAATCTAAATTTACGTTTATTGAGAAACCTTGAACGCTAAATTATGGAAACTGACGAAAATTATGACTTATATTCCATGGAAACGGTACGAATCACTGATAAATTCTGTTTTTTTATGTAATTATATTTATTTTAATAACAAAATATAGTATGTCAATATTACAATGAAGCATTAGATTAGATATTTGGTTAGGTAGAGAGAGAAATTCCCTTTTTATAGGTGTCCCTTAACCCTATTATACCTGTACCTACTTCTGTTGGAAAACCCAGGCATTGCTTCGAGCTGCTCTCCCTGCAACTCTATATGCATCCGCATAGTAAAAAAGAGCATGGAATGCTAAGAACTACTAACACATAAGACCAGATCAGACATTTTTTCTTCAGTTTCAGTTACTGAGATTAACAACTTATTTACAATTATAAATTACATAATTATAACAATAATAGACATATTAAAGAAAATTATTATTAAAATATTTAATAAATTGTTATCGTAACGTTAAATATATTTTAGAAAAGCTTTGCAAAAGTTATCACAAACCAAATTTAAATTAGGAACGACCCATTATAAATCTGTGTCGCCACTCCTTTCTTCTCTTCCAATGATATCATCTTGGTCACGCGTGTTTAGCGGTGATCCATGAAAGTGAACCTTTCCTACTGTTAGCGTGTTGTATCTATATCTTTTTATACTTGTATTAGGTATAGGGAAAATGTTGCAAGTATATTTAATTTACAAAGTATACAGATATTTTAATATGCTTGTTTTGACGTCATTGTTCCGGAGCAGGGGTGCGCCTCACTACGGGACAGTTTTTGGTTAAAATATTCTAATAACCTATTTATATGGACATTGCAGAACGGAGTTATATATATGTATATATATATTTTTCAAACTATTCCAAAAATTTATGACAACAACAGTATAAAGACACTTTAATATAAAATGTATTACTATAAAGAACGTATTTAGTAGCATTTTAAAATAGATATCCACTTACTCCGAAATGGCACGTTCCGAGATACCGAAAATAGAATCAAAACATTATCCAGAGTAAAAAAATCGGGCGAAGCAGCTTACGTACGGTTACATCTAAAGATAGAGAAACGTAGACACTTACACGAAAACGCCACATTAGCTTTTGGCAACTGTGCATATTAATCCAGTAGTAGTTCCAAAATATATTCCCTAACCAGCCTGGGCTGCTGCGTAAATTGAAACACTGATGATATCTCAAGTTGCTCGTATGATATATGAAATATATCTGAAACTAATAAATATAATGTTGCAATGATTTACGAGACAGAACATTTATAATAAATTGTTTCTACAATGGAAGCTTTTCGAATAAATATTGTATGTTATTTACTTTACTATCAATATTCTACTGAAATTTTGTGCTATTAATTCCGAAATCATAAATAATGTCCAAGTAAAGAACCCATTGACGTAAATCCATTTTCGATTTTAAGAATAATAATGCGTATATTCCTTTTTCGTTGACGCGAATTTTCGTTATTTTCTTTCAATATTTGTATGTTATTCTGTTTGCCATAAATAGACTCTATGATAAAGTTGTTTTAATTTAAATAAAATCTTGTATACTTTTTTATTAAAATGGTTACAATTATTGCTTAGGACAACTATGCTATATCGTGAGAACCTTTAAGAAGTATAAAGTTAAATGAAATTAAGCTGAGTAAGTTACTGTTTCTCATCACGCACAGCGCACGCCAGTTTCAATAATGCCCCTCTTATCTGGAAAGCTAACATTTTCATTCCGCTATATAACTTACGTATACGTTATTCTTGGACAGTAATAAAGTTAATTTTCACGCAAGTTTAGAGCCGATAGTGTGGTTTCCTCTTAACATGGTAAAGAATAAATATTACATATAAAATATTTGTATGAAATATGTCAATCATATAATATACATTTCTTGACCAGCTCTGTCCATAACGAATGGATTATTTACGGCAATTTTACGACCAATTATTAACTAATTTAGCATAAAATTGTATTCACTTTCGTGATATTTACGTTTTAATTTACTTTGATTGTTATCAACGGAGAGAAATAATACACCCTTTGAGATCGCAAAACGGAGATGCGTTGTTTGCGCAGGGTGCGCGCGTCGCGTGCTTCCTGTAATTTCGTCAGTAGCGCCGCCGGGCCGCCGCCGGCCGCACTGCCATGTAACCTCACGCCCCACGCCTTCGCAAGTCTTCCAGCGGTCTCCGCTTAGTTTAGTCGTAGTTTTAAGAAACCAAGTCTTCCACTAGAGTAAGTTAGATGTTAAGATGCAACGTGGCAGAGCGTCGCGTCGCGAAAACAATAGGGTAGTATTCGAGAGGCTGTGGCGGGGGACGTTCCAAGCGGTGGTCGCGGACCCGCAGCGCAGGCTGCGCGCGTCCTCACACGACCCCGCCGCGGAGCCGCTAGCGAGCCCCGCCATGCACGCCGTGCACGCCACGCAGGACCCCCTGGAGCCCGCCCTGCGAACCATCCTCCAGGGGCTCAGGAGCTGTTGCTGTCGATGCAACTGCATGCAAATGCGCAACGCCGCTAACAACAATTTGCAGGTCTGTCTCTCCAACGAGGAGGAGAGGAAGTCCATGCGATCCGTCATAAGGTGTGCACATTTCTATCGATTACTCCACACATGAACTAGGTCGATGTTGTGTACATTGTTTGTGTTTAAGCAAACGCTGCATAAGTAGAAACACTAATTGGACTTAAAACGTTACAAATACACTTTGTTGCAAACATTGAACTATAATCGCGTCACTGTTCCGTAATATAATATCTTGGTTATAGTCGACTAGTCCGCCAGTTATGTACGCTGAATTAATTTGCTATTTCCCTATTTTTAGCGCACTTAGGTGCTATTCATCAGGTAAATATTAGGTTAATCATGTTTGAAGCTTTATTAAGCTTAATATTGTATTGTTATAATGTGAACTTTTACATTTTTGTTTATTCATTACATTTGAAGCAGAGAGTGGAATATAAAGTAAAAATGCTTAAATTCATATATTTGTTGTAACAATAATACAAACTCCTATTTACTTTAATTGTACTGTATTCCAAAGTACAGATGTGACAAACGTGACAGGGCGGCCATCTTGAAAATTTCATTAACTTTTTAGTGTGCGCGAAACTCACGCCGTAGCTGAAGCGCAGCAAGAGAAAAATGCCAGGCTCAGAGACGCATTTGGCATATCACCACGTTTTGTGGAGGGGACCAGCCTGGACCCGGAGAGGAGGGCGAGGGACGAGGCGCAGAGGTACCCCTTAGTGAGGACCCCGAGCCACGAGCGCGAGGAGCGAGACACTCATGTTTCGAAGAAAAAGAAAAAGCGAAGGTATTGTGACTTCTTTAATGTATTATTTGTACCAATTTTTTTTCAGCTTTACACTGGCAGAGGGAACTTAGTAAGACACTCCGTTCTTGACTTTGCGTCAAATTTTCAAGGTATTTCGTGTTGAGTGAAGAAACTCAACGCCTCGCTCGCGGTCTTGTAACTAAATGAAAATATTAATAAATTATAATTTATTCCCCCGAGTAGGAATTGAACCCACAACCATCGCGTTTACAGTGACACGCTTGTGCCAGTGATCCTGACTAATTTACCAAGCTATGGTATTATTAATAAGGTTGTTAAAAAAAATCTATAAACATGTGCAGTTTAGATAATTTTTTTATTTAACTTCAAATAGTTTTTATAATGACGTGAAAGCATAACGCTACATAATAATGTATATTATTTCTAGTATTTCACCGGAAGTTAAAAAATCCAAGAAGAAAAAGTCTAAGAAGAATAAAAAAGAGAAGTAAGTGTTTTATTTTATGTTTTTTTCTGCATTTCGAAAATCAATTGCAACATTTTTATTATTTTTTTATTTTTATTTAGCCAGGTGATACTACATTTAACTAGAAGGTAAGTATGAAATATGTTAGTACGTATTAAATGCTATTTTAACGAGCTCAAGATGTTTTTTTTTAATAATTTCAGTCAAAGAAAAATGTTGTGGAGTTATATTCGTAGGTATGACTTACTACATATTATATTGTAAGTGTAACTGGTGTTATACTATACTGCATAAATGTTCTATTAATTATTTTAAAAATAACTATTTTTTATCACGATTTTTTGAAATAATTGCGCCTTAACTCTTATTTGAAAAAATATTGTACACGATTTTTAGTACACGACTCATACTTTCTCGTTAAAATATACTACGTACTTGCAACTCGCTCGCGGCTTCGTCCGCTGGAACTACACCGTTGTTAATTGCGTAATCTGCATTAATTTACTTTTAAAATTATAATATCATTTTAAAAACAATATCTACATATACTTATATTTAAAAGTAAAGTTTCAGCCGATTCAATAAAGCAGATATTTACGACAATTTTTATAAACCGAAACTTTTTTTTATAAACCGAACCGAAAGTTGGGATTCTCGTATTAGCGTAAACAAACAGACTCAGACTTCTATACCATTATTAAATGCTACCAATAATATTTTTTCTCATACATCTACCGATTTTATTATAAGTTTAGATTATATTTTCATACGATAATTTTATTAAGTGTTTCTTTAAAAGCATAACATTATTTTGAATTATTATTTATAAATATTCACTTGTAGTTCTGCGTCTGTATTACAAACGATTACGTCATATGAAAAAAAAATCCACTCAACATAAGTTTTGATATTATTAAATATCGCCATATAATTGATCACTTAAATTATTAAATACAATTGAACAAACTTATTATACTCATTATATAAATACTAGTGTGTAAACCTTATTAAACAATGTAATGATATTCGGTCAATGTCGCCGTCGTCGTTCATTGTAGTCACAGATGTATTGTTATGATGTAAATATTACTAGACAATTGTTTTTAAAATTTATTATGATAATATAAAAATATCATTATTAATAGTGAAATTGATTTGAAATTGACTTTTTGTATAATTAAATTTTTTAAAATAAACTTTTGTTGCCGTTTGTACACTAGAATCAAACAATTACTTATGAATAGATAACTATTAAACATGTTAAATATTACATATTTTTTACTTTCCGTCGCAACCGGAGCGAGGAAATGAAAACATCAAATATTTCATTCCCCGAGTGAGAATCGAACACCATAATCGTTGCGTTTACAGTCACACTCTTATAGAGGCGCGCCTCTATTTGTTTATTTTGGTATTAAATATATAGAAATATAAAGACATTAAAAGTAATTAATATGTCCTTCAAGAAGGGAATATAAAAATATCTATTATTTCACTATTTTAAACAAAAATAATATTTTAAACTATGGCAACTTAAATATTTTTCTTAATAATTACGTATTTTTCAAAGTGTTGTATATGGAGTGTATTGTTATATCGAAAATAAGTTGTCCCGACCAAAGTCAGAGAGTGTACTTAAATTTTTTTTAACATCTACATGAAATAAAAATATTTTTTCTAAACTGAATATAAAACTAACTAATTCTTTCTCAGACAAGATTCCAGTAAGAAGAAGAAGAAGCGTTCCAAATCACCGGATAGTACCAGCGCTTCAGACGACAGCGATGAAAGCTCTGAAGACGAACGTCCAAAGAAAAAAAAGGTAAATAACTATACAAATTCACTCGAAATGCCTAAATTTAGCCGTTTGATAGTAGGTCTGGAATATATTCAAAGATTGTGTTAGATTATAATTTATTTATATTTGAACGGTTTGTCGATAGTAAATCTTCTTTGAATTTTTTTTAACACTGAGCCAATATAAATAAGCGAACTCAAAGCTTACTTTAGTCTGAAAGTCGTAAACGCCTTTGCCAATTTTAAACAATTTACAACATTTCTTTTTTTTTTAAATTAAAATGACTCTTTTGTTTTATTTCTTTCATTTGAGACATAATCTTTGAATACTCAGTACAAATCATAGTCTGTCTCACTGTCTTGTAATATTTTTCGGGTAGCGACGGGCCTAGGGTTGTGTATGCGTGTTAAATATTGATGAAAATGTTTTAGTTTTTTTCTTTTGGGGACTTTTTTTTTACACTACACTGACCTGTCACCTTACTCTGTCCCTAGAACTGTCAAAAATGTTAATATAGCACCCTGCTTAATTTTCTTTTTGAAATTGAAAAATAATTTTGCACATCCCTATGCGTGCAAATAATAATTATGGGTTTTAAAAAAATATAATATTATAATTTGAACACATCCCAATTTTTCTGCATTACTTCATTGAAGCTGTGATATTGTAGATGACACTTTTCTTTTGCCTTATTTATTCCCTATATCCTGAGCTTCAACTTTTATTGCTAAATGCCCACACATATTAATTAAAAATAATAATTTAATGGGCCGATAATATTGTGTCGTGGGTTTCATTTCTTTTTTTATTTTGTTTAATTTTTTTTTTGTAAATACAAGAAATAGACAGTAAAAATTATCTGTTTAACTGTGCATCATTTCATAGGATAGCCATCTTTATCTGAAGAAATAAAGTATACTGTAAGTATATCACAAAACAATAACACTCAGTAAGAACACTGTTAGGTGAAACCTAAAATAATACGTGTTAAATTTGGTATTGCATTTTGAAGTACATTTGTGACTAACTTAACTTTTTAAAAAGATGGGCGATTGTCAGGGTCTTGATGTGCACAGATTTTTTTTGATTGCATGGTTTTTTTGTAGTACTATAAATTAAAACATGGAGGTATCGCTAAATATCGCGTTTATATATGTGTGTATTGGAAAAACGTGCTTCCTTCTATATGACAGCAGTAAATAAATTACCATAAAATGTTTACGAGTATTATTTAATACGTGTCTTCGAAATAATAGTTTTATTTGGTCCTTCGAGCCAGATATAAGCACGTTTTTGTATAGCACATTGTTATTTATGTCGACATGATTGTTTATGATAATATAACTAATCCATAACATTCTCCCTCTTCTATCATTGACTCAAAACTAATTAAGGATGCTCCACATGTTTAAATGGTATACAATACCACCACCGTTTGTTGTATAAGGTACGTCCTAATATGTTAATATTTTTTTTGTGTACTACATGTATTTATATGTATATATTTATATTAAAAACTAACTCCTACTATTCAAATTAGAATTATTGTGTTAAATGGATTTAACACACTAGTGCCAAATCCTTTGTTTATTTTCGTCATATAATGTTTTTTTAGATAACTTGTCATCGTCGAGAGTGTTATGGATATATCTTAATAGCGTAAACGTAATGCAACAGTGCAAAAAGAACTAACAATTCGTCCATTATAATAAATATTTTTATAAATACTTGCTTTCGTGAGTAGCTTTTTTTTAAAAACAACTTTTAAGTTTAAAGCCTTCAGTTAATTTGATCTGATTCCATATAGACATGCATGTGTATAAATTATTTGTTTATGAAAGCTCTTTACTTTGCGTCAATTGAATGTGATTTAAAGGGTTTCTCTTTGATTTAGTAAATATATTTTTAGTTGCCATAACCACTAGTCTTCTTGTATTGGCACTGGTGTTATTACCATTTTGTTTCACACAGATTTTCATGTGCATATGTTGATTTTTGAACAGAAAAAATCGAGCAGCCGTCGAAGAGCTAGCACTGCGCCGTCAAGTCGTGAAAGGTAAGATTTTTTTCTAAACATTATTATGAAAGACTTGTCTTATTTTAATGAAACCTGAAACTTACTATGTTCTTCATTTATAACTGTTTGTTTATATAAATTATTACTTTACGATAAATAATTCGTCATATTTATTTTATGTTACAGTTTAATTGCACAGTATTTGTTGCGCAATATGTATGCAGAAAATTTTATTTTATTAATGTTTATTTTCAGCTCGCTAGTCAACTTGAAACGAGCCAAGGAAAAACAATATGAGCGTCCAATTGAAAAGAATAGAGATCAAGAAGAGCGTAATCACAAACATAATGATTCTTCAAGAAATTCGAGGCAAGATGATGATAACCTTAGAAGACGGCAAGCCAGTGACTCTCCTCCACCCGAAAAAAGACGGCGAAAGACTCCATCGCCGACAAAAAAACGTGAAGAGACATATTATAATAGAGTCGAAAAATTTAGAGATGATCCAAGACGAGACAATTCAAGACAGTATAAAGACAATAAAAAGTCTAGAAAAAGTGAATCTCCAGTCTACAGAGGTAGACGTCAGGAAGAGGTTAGAAGAACGGAAGAAGTCAGACGATCTGAAGATGAATATGATAAACGAAACAGAAGTGAACCGAATGAAAGATATTACAAAGAAAACCATGAATCAAGGCGTAAAAAAAAGAGTGTGCCAAGAGACAGGCCCGAGACTTCCAGGGAATATGGAGATCGTTCTCCATCTAACAAATCAAAAAAAGACTCTAGAAAAGAGCCAGAGAGATATTACAAGAGTTTCAGAACGGAACACTCGTCAGAATCTGAAAGTGAAACCCCAAGAAAACGTAAAGATAGTAAATCGCCCATTAAGAAATCGAGATACAACAAAGATAGAAATGAATCTTCAGTTAAAGAAAAAAGGAGGCGAAGTGTTTCGAAACCTCGAGAGAGTCCAAAAGAATCTTCTAGAAACAAATCACCCGAACGAAGGCCGGTTGAGAAGAAAGAAATTAGCAAATCTAATGCCAAACCTGTAGATAACAAGAGACAAGAAAGTAAATCGAAACGGAGATCACCTACACCCGAAGATAAACAAGGACGCAGAAAATTAAGAAGCAGGTCAAACTCCTCGTCAATAGAGCGTAAGAGCTCAAAGAAAGAGAAAGAAAAGAGTAGTACTCCCAGTATTAAATCAAAGAAGAGTTCGGAACGACGAACTCTATCGCCACGGCCGGAACCAACTAGGCCGGAGAGAAAAGAGAAAGAAAAGAATAATTTAGAAAAAAGTAAAGAGTGTCGAAACGATCATATTTCTCGTTCTAAGGAACGCAGTCGTAGTACATCGAGTCTTAGCTATTCCCCAGCGCGTCGCAGCCCTGAAAGATATCGCGAGATAATAGAAAAGTTACCAGAGAAAGATAAAAGAAAATACATCAAGTCACCGTCGGATCTTCAACCTAAGAAAAAGAAAAATAAGGAAGACAAGTTCAAACCCAAAGCGGTGTGCATGAGGAGTTCATCCAGCGAGAACGACGACTCTGAAGACGATTTCCTAAGAATGCACGATCGGGCTCGCCAAGAGGATCTGGATATTAAAGAATTTAACAGATTAAAAGAAAATTTGGCACAAATGGCCCGCGCTACCATAGAGAGACGACGAAATGATAAAACTAACGGTCCGTCGACATCTCAAGTGTCACGCGAGGTTGTTCCAGAGGAACCGGTACCGATAAGCGATAGTCCAATAATAATAGAAGTCCAACCTTCACCTAAAATTAGCAAAAGTCCAAAAAAGGTCGAAACTCCTAAAAAGGATAGTCCAGTTAATGTGGAAAGTTCTCCGGAGGTTAAGAATAAGAAACGTGATCGTAGTGCGTCGAGGCGGTGGTCGCGATCGTCGTCGCGGTCGCGCTCCCGTTCCAGGTCTAGGTCTCGTTCTAGATCTAGGTCTAGATCGTCGCGGTCTAGATCTAGGAGCTATTCGTCTTCGAGGTATGTTGACGCTTGTTACTTTATAATTTACTAGTGGACCCGAACGCGGCTACGCCCGCTTGAACTATACGAATATTTATGAAATTATTTTCAGTTTTCAATAGAGAGATGCGTTAAGCAAGCTCATTTTGGGTGACGTTTTCTAACAACAAACTTTGCAAATCAGTGCTTAGCAACGGTCGCATAGCGGCGGTCGTTAATACATGGCGGAATAAATTGCATGTCAAATTAATAAGTATTTAAATATATTGGTATATATCGATAATATTACAAATATGAGTATATCCTATGTTCATCCCGAGACCCTCAAGTATCTCTATATGATTATTTTATCACAATAAAATTAGTGGTTTGGCCCTGATTGCGTAAAAGACAGACAGACAGACAGACAGAGTAACTTTCGATTTCGATTGCAAAACTTGATACAATAAATAAAGTATTATAAATAATAATCAGTTCTCTTGATTATATGACCAAAATAATGTAACATTTTTATTTAAAAAATTTTTTTATCAACTTTAATAGTTACATATGTACAATTACGAAAATCTATTTTTGGTGTGTTAATGTATTATAAATAAAAACTATTATTTCAGGCGGTCCCGGTCAAGTCGATCAAGTTCGTACAGTAGCCGCAGCTCGTCTAGGTCGTCGCGTAGCTCATCTAGGTCTACGCGCTCTTCTAGGTATGTAAATAGAATTTAATTTAATAGTAAATAAAAATATGAACACAGTTTATTATTATCTATGTATTACATGGTTCCAAATAACATATTGATAAATTAGTGTTCATGTTTTTACACTATACAGTGTAAATTATATACAACGATACGGAAAAGACCTTATATAGTATAACCAATCAAAATATAGTAATTTTCTCAAAAAAAATTCAAAGTTTTGCCGTTAAATCAAGTGTTGTTATTAACAGTTTACACTGTATATAGACTTCAAACGGTAAAAATGATATATACAACAATAATTTAAATGATTGTTTCCCCTCTATAATAAACATCCGCGATGCATGCCACACGTATAACGTACCACGTAACAGAACAATGACGGGCGTGTACGCCGATTACCGTAGATCGAGTGGATCGCGGTCGCGCTCGCCTTCCATCCCGCGACGCGCGGGCTCGCCCAGCTTCCTCGACCGACGACGCATCACGAGGTACTGACGCCCGCCGTCACGTGTGCTTGAATTTTGTGCGACATGGCCGCTGAGTGTTGTTGACATTTGACATTTACAGGATGACAATTATAGTAGTCTTTTTTTTAATTGATGTTGTTTTTCACGCAATAGGGTCGCTGTTTGTTTACTTTTGTCGTTTGCTCAAACTGATCTTAGTGAATTTTTTGCGAAAAATTAAAAACGCTGCTAATAGAAATAACTAAAAGAATATAACTCAATATAATATAAGAATTTAAATGTCCAGAAACCTGTTCTCTAATAATTGTGTATACAGCAGGCTCATCTGTCATTTAGCAAGTTAATACCATTTTATTTGACGAAGTACATTATTGAGAATAATCTACTTAACTTATCTAACAGACAAAAGTAAAAACAGAACAGACTTTAATTTCACGTCACAAGAGACAAGTTATTTGCAATTGAACTTCAACAAGATCGTCACTTTGTTTTGACATTGACGTTGACATTTTTATGATTGCGGTTGTAGATGTTGATATGGCCGCTTGGCGTTTGTTTATTGTTGATCTAACGTTGGTTTTCTTTTTTTTCTATATTTTTTTTCATTTTGGGCCGTTCATTTTTAATTTATTACCTTAGTAGGTTCTATCAATAATGTTTAGATTTTTTTTATTTTAACATTGAAGTTAATATTTCTATATTAAGATATAAACACAAACACCAAAAGCACTTTTCATCAGGACATTGCATTGCTTATGACATTTATAAGCAGTATAGTTTAATAGTTTTTAACATTGTGTGATGCTTGTATATGATTATTAATAATGGGCTTTAATTATTTTATTGATATAAAATTATGTGTTACTTATGATCTATTGATAATTTAATTTGAATAAGTAAATAGATGTTACTCTAGAATAACACATAATTATATGTCTACTTAATATTTTTATTTGCTATTGTTATATGTTTTGTTTTTTTTTCTTTTGTAGAAAAAAGTCACGAAAGTCTAGCACGAGTTCTGAAGACACAAGTAGTAGCTCGGATTAGAGACCCCTCTAGCTGTAGATTAAGTTGAATATATTGTTCCCATACAATTCATTTTTAATTATAATATATACGTAAGATATAAAGAAATCTTCTTATTCTTTTCTTAAATCATTTTATTCTTGAAAGTGTAAACTTTTATACTTTTAACTAAAAAACTTACAACAGTTTTATTTTATCGACTGGCAACACTTACGCAACAATATATAATATTTATACTTATTAATAATGCTTTTCATGTAATTATTGGATTGTGACAGTTATTGTGTACTAACCAGGGTATAATATTCATACTTAAGAAAATAAAATCCTTTTTTAATTTAAAAAGTAAATTTGAATTCAAATAAATATTTTTGTGATCTCATTAAAAAATAGATAAATAAAAGGAAGTAAAATTCTTATTATAATTACATAGTGAAATAATTTCCTAGTAATTAAATGTTATTTTTCTTCCATAGCGCACCCATAATAGATCTAACGTATACGTCAAAGAAATACAAGTATCGGAGAAGATGAATTCAAAGTATATATTATAAATATAGCAAAGTTTTAATGAAAGAGTGACGCCAGATGTAGAAGTGCTATTTATAAGGACATTTAAGTGTGTTTTTGTTTTAATTTAATTTTTTTGTCACATTAAAGTATATTGTCAATTATTATTTTGTTTTCATTTCCTTTTTTTGCATGGTAGATCTTGTTTCGCCACATTTCACCGTAAATAGAGCATGTTTGAAGGTAAGCTTGTCATAATTTATATCGTAATTTTCTTTTCAGTCTGCATGAGCTTAAGATATAATTTAATGACAAAATCAAGTTTTTATATAAATATAAGACTAATACATAATATTACTAAAGAGACTGTATTAATTTCAATTTGTATATTTACATCTTGAATAGCATTTTCGATTACTAACCCATTTATAAACATGCTAAAACACTAATACGGTGACTAACAAAATAACAGTGCTCGAAAACGGCCGATTCCCTACCGACGGCCGACACCTTCCACACCGTCGACAGGAAGTTACTACAGCAGTGCATCCTCGCCAAGGAGCTGGTCGAGATCTCCGCATCCTGAACGTGAATAAATAAATTGACAAATAATAATTATAATGATGACGCTAAACCAGCCTATTCACGTGATTTTCTAAATTTTGTAGTTCTTTTATATTTGTTTATTCATTAAACATTCCAACAAAATTAAAAATAAGCATTCCATTTCTTAATTTGATTTTGTTTAAATTGAATTTTCGGATTTTATCTGTTAAACGTAGTAGGCTGTTCTATGTATTGACTTCGCTTATTACACGGCTAATATTTATAAATTGGTAATATCTTTTGGGACTTGAATTTGGAAGATAAATATTAATATCAAATACTTCTACAAATGTTCAAAGTAATGTCTAAAGCGAATTACTTATTTTTTTGTTCTGTATTGAAAACATGATGGCCCAGTACAAGATATCCGATATACAAAAAGATTTTTTGTTTGTAAGTGTATTTATTTAGTTTTTAAGTAGGTAAATTTAACATTTAGATGTTCTCTAGTCATCTTTTAATTGATCTCTATACAAAGATTTGTGTAAATAGTTTCGCTAGGTACTATTTATTTATTAAACATTTTAAATGGAAAACTTATAAGATTTCTAGTCGAAAAGAAACATTGCTAGTCTTTATTTATTTTTACTTTTGTTGATAATTTATTTTAATATTTATTAATGATCTCTATATCAATATGCTATTTCCCTAATTAAACTTAAGTGCAATAATATATTTATTGTAACATAACTTATTTACACTAATTTATTTAGAAATATTTCTAGTTGTTTTTGTTTTATTTATATTTTAGTAAAGTGAAAACAATGATTGATGATCTTATAAATTGGAAATATGATATGATTCGTTATTAAATGGTTGTACTCATGAAAATCTGGACTCATGGATACTGATTTTAATTTATGTTGTTGTATTAAAATAACTATATTTATGAAAATACTATAGACCATATTTTTAATAAATGTTTAATTTTAGACTTTTGTTTCACAAATAACATTCCAAATATGGATATTATAACTGACATTTCAATTCTGACATTCAGACAGACATTCTGCAACATTGCATTTTAAATAGAATACTCATAAGCATCTTTAGTTTTAGTTTAATATAAGTTACTATAATTCAATATACCAAAGCAATAATTAGAAAAAAACAATGATATTAGAATAAAAGTCATGATAAGAAAAATAATGTTTATTAAAAAAGTAAAAATTTTAAAAAATAGACCAATTTATGTTTTACAAACAAATTTGACCTTTGGCCGTTAATTATACAGATAACAAAGTTTCATAAGTTTTTGCTGTTGTCAAATAAAATATCTAACAATAACACATTTTTTTCTCCTATTCCTTAATAATTATATATGAAATTGGAATGTATACGATCTAATATGCTTACAATTATAATATTTTGCCCTTGCACTTCATTTTACTACTTGTTAGTAAAATACTTTTAACAGGTTATACCACACTAAATATAGATATTAAAAAAAACATTTTAATATAGGGGACATGATCCAAATATTTTTATGTTTTCAAGATAATATTTAAGATAAAATTTGAATATATTTAACTAATATGTGTTTAAAAGTATTTATATGTTTCATTTACTATATATTATATCAAATTTTATCAGATAAGTAGTCCTACAAATATAATATTGACTACCATTAATTAAATCATAAATTCTTAGCCATCACCAGAACTGTGTAATGTTTATTATATATATTTCCTTTATTGTTTCTTTTGACTTTGTTGTCGTCTCTTAGAAGCGACAAATATAACCCATCCAAAGCCAACAAGATTCATAAACAACACTCGGAGCTGAAATGAGGAAAAAAATTGTTTTTCAAATGTTTTTTAATCAAAGGAAAACCATTCAGGAAAACATTGAAACTTGTTCATCAAATCCATAAGTTATTTACGTACTTATCATTTTCTTTTCAGCTTTTCACTTATTCTGCTTTTAGAAACAGTACACATAGAAATATAAAGTTACTTTATTCTCTGTTTTCCATACATTGACATTGACGTATTTTTGAGTGGCAAACTAAACTTGCAACCAGGGCAGTTTAATTCAAAAACTGATTCATTACACCTCAACAGCCTCATATATAGTATAACGACATATTTTTTCACTATTTAAATATATATTACTATAGTGGGTTTCATTGATAAAAATGCACCATATTTCAATGTAAGTTATAGTTATCACTAACTTAAAAGAAACTTTAATGAGCTCCTGTTTCTATAAATTATCATATAACAGTCTATAATAGTTTATTAGCCTTTGAATAAAGAATAGCATGAATAATTAAACACTACTGACACAACTAAGATCAAAATGTTATAGTTGTTAACTTACCATGGGAGGAATAAATGCCATATTTATAATCTGAAATAGTGTTAGCCATTTCCAATTGGCTTCTAACACGGTTAAGTATAAAGCATTTAACTGTTTTAGTGCAGCTACATGGTTCTTGCCTTCAAATCTTGCTAAGGTATATAAAGAAAATGCTTGCATGAATGGTGCAAAAATCAGTCTTTCAAATAAAAGCTTCTTTGCTAATGGAAAAGCTGATGTTTTATGTGGAAATGCTCTCTCTACAAATTCATAGAAGTAATGAGGTATAGTTCCACCAAATATTAACCTGGTAAAGATATTAAACTTTAATAACTTTATTACTATACTAAACATTTATATAAATACTTTAATAAATATTTCAAGGATAAAATGTGTACAATTAATATCATTTAAATTCATTACAGAAAAGCAAATATTGTATTTAATTGTAAAATTGTAACTGATTTCGAATATAATAACTTTTGCACTTGCCACCTGTTCTCAGCAGTAATGTCCTCCCACACCAGTCATAGAAATGCTTTTATATACATTCGACTAAACAAAATTAATATTGCTACCTTTATAAAATTAATATTGATACCTTACCCATACAAACCAAATGCTAAGACAGGATCGAGACGAATCTTTTGACCGGCCACTAGCTGTGACGCGAGGCTGCCTGCTGACCCCACGATACAGCTGAATATATATATTTTATATTCGCGTAAAATTGCACTTTGTACTTTGCTGTTGAATATATTATAATAACAATTGGGTGTCAATAATCTACCTACCTTGTAACAGCTTTCGTTTTTATAGGATGCAGATATAAATTCTGTAAATATGAAGCCACGAAATTCATTATAGGCTTAGATAATGCCATTTTCAAATTTACCTACTTTTCTTATTACACAAAACAATCCTTTTCTTATATTTATCTGTTGTGAAGAGAAGGTACTGACGCTAATCGTTAATGTTTAACTTGATAACGTTATCACTTATCAAAATAAGATGTATATGTTGCTTTATAACAATTTTTGTTTCTTATAAATTAGTAAAATAGTAACTATAAGGAACAGTCTAAAGCGAAATAATAATAAAAAGTATATATTGTTATCAAGAAGTTGTCACTTATGTCAATGTCATTATATTATTTATATTATTGTAAAAAACTATTGGAAATATAAAATAAAGTGGGAAAGGTAATGAATTAAAACAAGGCTTCAAATAATTATTAAACAACTTAAGGGAATTATCTAGCAGTCTAATAACAATATCCGTTTCTAAAGAATTCATCGGGCAGAGTGACGTTAGTGAGTAAATGTGTTCTGTGGACGTTAGCGATCTTTTTCTTTCGGTCGCTGTTGACAGGCCATAAAGGTGCCAGCCATTAATTAGAGTCGTCCTTATATAACCTCTATGGTCATTATTTCTAACATTTTAGTAAGCTGCAGCTACCAACTGCAAAAACAGCAAAATAAACGGCAACTGTTGAATGCAAATCAAGATAAAATGCAAATATCTAACCGAAATGTATAATAATTTTATTAAAATAATTAACTTTAACAACATTTTCAATTTCGAGGCTTTCGACGTTCACGTAGTAAATTTTTTAGAGTTACGTAAAAAAAAACTTAATTCTTATATATTTCGTTGTTCGTCTCTTTTTATGTCTCTTTGGGCTGCCTATTTCAAAATCGAGTATCAGATATGTTAATCTGAAAATAATATCAAAAAACCAGATTTACGGTCTCTTTGAGCTCAGAAAATGAAAAGTCAACGCAATCTAAAAACACGAGCAATTATAGTTTTTGCTGCATTTTGTATGAAATTCACCGCGTGCAAACTCTATACTAAGTAGGTATTGTGAACCAACAATTATGAAATTTGACTAAAAGTGAAAATTTACAATATAAACGAAGGTATGAAATAAGTGCAAACTTATACGTATTTGTTAACTTTAATAAGTAAAGTTCCTGTTGACCTACAATAATAATGATTTTTACGCATTTCAAAAAACGGCAGATACGAGGACTAAAACAGAAAACAGATAAAAGCCAAAAAACAGTAGGGTAGGCAACACTGGCTCGAGGTCTTAACACTAGCTTCCCTCTGACTACCCTGCTGTGTGCGGCATACAGCCTGAAGCCGATTTTTTGATTTGATTTTTAAAATTTTATATTCAATGTACAGACGCGCCATTTTTACTTTTTTATTATATGTATAAATTAAACATTACATATAGTTATTTAAACACTAATTTAGTTATTTAAACAACAATTTAGTAGAGGTGAGCGTCGGCAGCCGTACTAGCGTAAACTGTGTCACAGATGCTAAAACATTCTTTTCTTCTAATATACTAATACGAGAGAGAGGCTTGTGAGGGCGATCTTCAGCCGCTGAGCGACAAACTCCAGTCCTGCTTGCCTTTTAGACCTCGTTTGACATTATGATGATTTTACATTACGTTTGACAATTTTTTACCAATACTGCTATGGATCTAAATAAAAAAATAAATAAGTCGAAATCTTTTAATACAATAAAATTTTACAATTATTTAAATACTTTAATACAAATATTATAAGCAAGAGTTGTTCCAACAATAAAATATTTAAGATCATTTGTGAAATTTGAAACAAAGTGATATTACTAAATTATGCTGACCAGTAAGTAGCCTTTTTGGTTTAAAAGTAAGCATGTTTGTTGATATTACAGAAGAATTAAAGAAAGATGAATGCTGTGGATCTCTTCACTTCGATCCAGCTTAGCTGATCAAATGAGCAATGAAGAGATACACAGAATGGCAGCTAGCCAGGATGTCATGGTGAGAACGAAGAAGTACATGCTCAGATGGTTATGGCACGTCAAACGAATGAGTGGTGAAAGAATGGCAAAAATTATATATGATGCAAAAGTGAGTGGTGATACTGTGTTTCCGATTGACACTCGGAAACACAGTATCAAAGATACTGGAGACTTTTACTTGATTAATGACTTTTACATGAAGACCCCCCGGAAGGCATGTACGAAGAGGTTGATGCGTGGATGAGGCGAAAGAGGTATGTAGCTCCATTCTTTCTGACTACCCCACTAGGGATAAAGCACGAAGTTAAGTTATGTTTGTTAGTATTACAGTTATAAAGTAGTAATACAGTTATTATATACTTTGTCAATAAATATAGTTTTTCATAAAGCACTGTGTCAATGTATATTTATTATTTTATTAATTCATTTTTATTTAAATCTTTACTAAAGTTTCTTGCAAACACAGTTATCATTTTTTTTTAACAATTGCAAGAAAAATTAATTAATTCTTAGCTTGCGTTATAAAGTTTATCAAGCTGCATTTGCAAATTATATGATGTCACTGTCGGAGTGTCTATAGCTTGAATATCACGATGTTTTACTTTAGGTGTGTTTAAAAAGTTCATTTTCTCCTTTATTTGCAAATACATGTTGAGAACTTTATCATTTCTTTCGAGAAGTTTCTTATCATTTATAATTTCTTTTCGTGAGTTTTGAGCATTGGTCTCATCCAGCATTGATTTGTGGAAAACTTTTTTTCTCCAACATAAGTTTTTTTTAGGTATTTTATAAGATAATGGTTTAATTTTTAATCCTGACGCTCTCAACATAGGACTTCCTTGTTTTATTTTTACTTCAGTTTCATTAACAGCAACTACTGTAGTATCATTTTCGGTCTCTGAAATCTTTTTAGCACTTTTCTCGTTGATTAATTTTATTACATACTGTAATGTATTTTCTTGGGCTTCCTGGATGTTTTGTAATGTTCTAAAGAAAGTTTTGATCATATTTATACTATTTTCTGTTTGTTTCTTGATGCCTAGTAGAATACTTAATTCTGTAGAATTACTTGAATTGACTGTAGAAACTATAACGCTTTCGTCTCTTCTGTCTTTATGTTCGGTATCTTTATTTAAAAACATTATAGTATCATTATATAATACAGAATTTTCATTACTATTTTTAAAAAATTCTTTGACATTCCTATATTCTTTGAATGGAGTTGAAACTGGTGGAGAAATTTCGGCTATATTTTCCAAAATCGGTTTTTCTACTAAAATTTTTTCTTCCATGTCATCAATTTCTTTCTCTTTTTGTAAAAAACTTGCGTCAGATGCTTTGAACGACATGTTAGGTGAAATAGGTGTGTCAGGTATCAAAGGATTTATGTTAAAATTGGGCTTGGGAGATGCCATTTGCTTTTTATTTATATTAGATGAATATGAATTATTCTCCTTGTTAAAATTATGTTGCATTGTAAATTTTTTTTTTAGTAGTTTATTTGTTGTGACAGGTGTTTCGGGTATGTTGCATACACCACTGATCCTTACATTTGTTTTTCCTGAAAAGTTTTTTTTTATGAATATGAATAATAAAAATATGAATCTCATACTTAATCAATTCAATTATTAACATTTAGTACAAATATAAAGTTTATTTTAAATGTTAATATTTGAATGGAAATTATGAAAAAGAAGAAATCATGAAAATTAGGAGTTTAGATCATAATAATATTTATTTAAATATTTAATTTAAGTAATAACTTTTTTCTTAGTTTTACACTTTATCAAACATAATATGGAGTTAAATGTAAGTAGATGACTTGAATGTGAATTGCCTGCCTGTGGATGATGCAGTGCTCATTGCATAATCAGAATGCGAGTTGCAGGCATTAGTCACCATTCTGAAAGAAGGGTGTGAAAATAATCGTCTAAACCTGAATGCGAGTAAGACAAAGGTTCTGATATTTGAAAGAAATGAAGAAAAGACAGAATGCAAAATCAGTGTAAATGGTAAGATCTTAAGAGAAGTATCTTAAGATTCTAAGAGAAGTATCTTCAGTAGAGATGGAAGATACGAGATGGATGCGGAATGGCGTATTGCTGCCGGTAACAGGGTTAGTGGTGCCTTAGCTTCTTTGATGAGACGGCGAAACGTCAGCACACGTTTGGCCGTACACAATGCAGTGTTATGGTACCGCTGTTATACGGCAGCGATACCTAGGTATTACACAGGAACTATAAAAGAAGGGTAAATGCTGTGGAGATCCGATATTTTCGTAGGATATGCGGAGTCAGCTTAGCTGATCGGATCCACAAGGAAGAGATACGCAGAATGGCAGCTACTAGTGAGGATGTCACGTTGAAAATGAAGAAGTGCTCAGCTGGCTTGGACACGTCAGGCCAATAAATTATGAAATAATGGCAAAAAAAGATTTATGACGTAAAAGTGACCTGTAAGAGAGGTAAGGGGATACCTTGATTGACCTTTAAAAAACACAGTATCAAAGATACTAGAGGAAGGTCACGTAAATAGCATGGGGACCCCCGAAGTACTCTGCATACCTTACTACATATATAGTGTATGGCGCTTCGTTCTATCTGACTACCCTGTAAGGGATACAGCTTGAAACTAGTAGTAGTAGTATGGAAGCATAGGCGGAGATTAATCCAATGTCAACACACTGTATTTAAGACTGTTGTGGTGCAAGGGAACAAATGTATGAGTGTAACTATAACATGTTGTGGGTTCGATTCCTACATAAAGAGAAATATTTAATATTTTAATTTCCTTGCTCTAATAACAAGGTAACACCCGGTGTTGAGTTCCGCCACCCAACATGCAATGCTTTCATAATTAGGCAGTAAGTAGGGAACACAAGTATCTTAATGGAAATGGAGTGTCTTCACACTAGGTTCTCTCTACCTACTCTGCTATGTTTGGGATACAGTGTGTTGTGCTAAAAAACCAATCAATTCTTTGTGCTTCAATTTTTGTCATTACTTTTTCAATAGTTCAAGATGAAGAGAAAAGATAGGATAATATAATTTGTCTATAAAAATCAAGCAGTCATAGTTATTTTTAATATACATATAATATCGGCAACTAAGACACTTTACAGATTAATAATAAAACAAAATGTATTTACTTACTTGGTATGTGAAGAGACTTTTTAACTGGTTTTGGATTTGGATGTTTAGGTGTTTCTGTATTAATTATAGCTGCGCTTGCATTAGGAGTCTGTAAAAAAAAGATAAATAAATTATTTTGTCTATAAATATGAATGGGTTTTTTAACTTTTTACCCTTTTGTACATATAGCAGGATATGGAGGGAAAACTTATTAAGATACTCATTTTGCTTTTGGTTAATTGCATGTAGACTAACATCATTTAATTCTGCACTCTGAGGGGTGGAACTTAAAATAATTGATACCCCAAAATAGTGAATGATTGTGCCACAAAGGTGTTATAATATGGCTGGATAGCAGAATATTTAAATCAGCTTCACGCTGTATCCTGCACATAGCAGGGTAGGCAGAGGAAATCTAGTATTCTTATATTTTATTTTATCTTTTTTTTAAGACACTCGGTTCCCTATTTTCCGCCGAATTCTGGAGGCATTGTGTGTTGAGTGGCAGAAATCAATGCCGCACTTTGGCTCAACACCAGAGCTAAGAAATGAATATATAAATTTAAATAAATATTTCATTTTCTTGAGTGGGGATTGAACCCACAACCAGTCAATTTTGCAGCACACTTTGTGCCCCTGATCCATGCATCTATATTTATGGCAGAATTTATATAATTTTAATAAAAAAAAACACAAACCCTGGTTTTAGATTGGAAATTGAGGACTTTTCTAACAGAATTATGTTTCTTTTGTCCTTCTGATGTGTGACTTTTTGTTTTGTTGACAACTTTCACGGAAGTGTTCCAGCCCTTCTTTTTCGTAGATATGTCTTGCTGTGATGATCTTCTAGGTGATTGTGTTAAAGCTGGAATTTAACGTTATTGAAATGATATATAGATATTAAATTAAATATTAAGTGCTAGAAGAAGAATAATAATACCTAATATTGGACCCTCCATCTCTGCCAAAGTCAAGGGCTTCATTTTTTCTGCAGTACGTGGTAATGTTGTTTGTTTTCTAACAGTGTTTGTAATATCTGTATCTCCCGCAAGTATACCTAAGGAAAAAAATAGCATATAGTTGTAGATGTATGTATATATAGTTGTAGATTCCTAATTTACATAAAAATATTTTATTTGTAAGGCTTATTAGTGAAATAAGTTCAAGTAACTAAAAACAAACCGCCAAGTTCAGGCAATAATTCTGCAAGAGTTCTGGGCTGCATTGCATGTTTACTTTTCTTCGATGAATCCATTTTTAAATGCTAATTTTAATAATATAAATGTAACTCAATAATAGAAAATATTTAAACATTTCATGATGCACAAACAAAACTTTTTCAAATGAATAGAAGATTTGAGTAACTGTCATGGACCATAGTGACCGTTGACTTTTCCTTCCTACGCAAGTTATTTAATTGAGGACATTTTACAAAAATTATCAGTGATTTTCAATATTATAATTTATATTATGTTATATTTTTTTTCTTTTATCGAATTTATACTATTTGAATGTTTATTTATCTTAAAGACAATTTGAATTAGTTAATAATTTTTTAGGGTATATAACCGTTTAGGTACTACTATTACGTTTATAAACGTTACATAAAAGATAGTTTTTATCAACAATTAAGTAATAAAAAAAAATTTAAAAGATTTTTTTTTATTTTATGCATTTTTTCCAATTAATTCCAAACAAAAATAAAATTTTGTTTATATATATTGTTAGAAATCGGAAGCGGTTAGCGTTTTTGAAATAAATTAGATAAAAATACATACAAATACATACAAAAACGCTAACAATATTATATTTTACGAATATCGTGCTTCATTGTACGGTATCTTTACGTTTGCAATATTTGACAATTTGACACAATACGTGTTTTTATCTGCAATAGTCTGTATACATTTGAAATTAGGCATGA
This sequence comes from Heliconius nattereri, assembly GCA_013403645.1. Lineage (NCBI taxonomy): Eukaryota > Metazoa > Arthropoda > Insecta > Lepidoptera > Nymphalidae > Heliconius > Heliconius nattereri. The sequence goes on from JAAIXI010000237.1 coordinate 2,034,432, forward strand.
CGTAGCGGCATTTGCGAAATGACAATTGACATTTTTTATCATTCAAGTATGTTTGAGTTGAGATAAAAGATATAATTTTCAATAGTCATTTATACTTTATTGTTATATTATATGAGCTAATCGCTTCCAAGTAAACTTGATGTTGTAAAGTAGATGATTTAAAATACAAATATATATTCTAAAGAGTTTAAATTATATATAATCTAACCACAGGTGTAAAATGGTTAATCAAATAGAAATAAAAGGATTTGATGATTTTGCAAATTTTACGGAAAATATTGATCCCAATGGTCCACCAGTTATATTTTACTTTAGTGGCTCAAAATTACCGAATGGCAATAGCTGGTGTCCGGATTGTGTTGAAGGTAAATGGCGATAATATAGATATATAAGATTAAGTTAGCTACTGCTAACATTTACCAAATTATTAAATAAGTAAAAAATAAAGTGATGATTGAGTACTATAAAAGTAATATATATTATGTATTTGTTATTTTTATTTATTAAACATTTATTTTACTTAAAAAAAGTCCTTTTTCTACTCTGTAATAAACTTATTTTATTAATAACAGTATAAGAAAAAATTATGACATTTGTCACTTTAAAGTTAAAATCAATTTAGTACTAATAGTTTTAGTAGTAATAGTTTAAATATATACTGTTTTTGTAAATACTTGTAACAGTAAAATGCCTGAATCGAAAGTTAGAATCCTTATATTAAACAATTATGAAGAATTCACAAATTATATTGAAAATGTTAAGACAAAACGGAATATTTACTTATTTTTTACGGGTAGTAAAAAAGAAAATGGCAGAAGTTGGTGTATATATTGTCAATTGGGTAGGAACATTCAAAATATTATATTATAATACATAATCAATTTTGATATTTTTTTTAACCAAACACCATCTATTGTTTAACTAAATGCTGCTCTATGTTAGCAGAGTGAAAAAATAAAAATAATTAATTTCAACAAAGTTGAAAACAAGCCTTCAAGTGCTGGTGCTATAATATTATAAGTTAAAAACTTATTCTATACATATTTTTTCTTTTTTTTTAATCTGCAGCTTTAGTTTGAACTCTTTATATTTTTAAATTTTTAGTTGAACCAGCACTAAAAGCTTATTTGAGTGAGTTGCAGAAAAATGTTATATTTGTGTATGTGGATGTTGGTGATCGTGAATAGTGAGTATATTTTTGATGAGTTACTTTGCCTAATCCTGCATTGTTTCATGTTATCAAAGTGTTACCACATGTTTTATCAAAAATAGATATATGTATTACAATACAAAGTAATGATAAATCCATTTGACACTATGATAATATATATTGGGCGTGGCTTAGATATATTTGTATTTTATCTAAGCTTTGAATTGTGACCACCTTTAAGTTAGGCTTTCTAATTTTTTTTCATTGTACAGTTGGGAAAATAATTAATAATCAAAAGTAGAAAAAAATATTAAAATCATGCCTGTTGCACCGTCTACAGCTAATTTAAGGATAGTCATGACTTGTCAACGGTATTAAAATAATGAGTAGTGAAAATATTTTCTTGCTTATCCTCCGTAAGTTGTTGTTGTCTGCCAACACATGTTAGGAATTTAATTCGAAACCTGAGAATAGAATGTCTTAAACGGGACATTGTTTCTCGCTACTATACCATGTGCCAGATAGACCATGAGACTGACAAAAATGTTATGCTATTGTTACTAACACTAGTTTCAACAATCATAAATTTTACAATTAATAAACAATTAGTAATTTTTTATAGAATATTTGTATTAGATTTGGTAGTTAGTAGGAGTATTAATCTTAGGATGTTTTTATAGTTCTAAAAGATAAAAAAAATTAAAAAAATTAACGATTTTATGTATAACAGATCAACATAATTTAGTTATCTACAAAATATCTTTATGCTTTTGTACAAAATAACTTCTGTATACATTAGAGAAAAGATTTTTTACCTTCACATAGTACCCCATACATAGCAGTGTGAGCAGAGGGAACAAGAAAATCTAGTATTAGGGTACTCTATCACTTTCTGCCAAATTCTGAAGGTAAACGGAACTAAACACCCCCCGTTTTCTCGTTAACATAGTGAGCAAAATGAAAATATTAACTCTTTCATTTTCCTGAGTGATAATCAAACACACAAACCCAAAACAGTGGCATTTAAAGTTGGGCACATGTGCCCCTCTGGCCTTTTAAAGAAATTTTCGTATGAATCTTTATTTACAAAATCACATTTATATTTCAGTTGGAAAGATAGAGCATGTCCATTCAGAACAGACAGTCGAACAAAACTGATGGTAATACCAACACTGATTAAATGGAAAGGTGTACAAAGGCTGGAAGGCAGTCAGTGTGGCCAACGAGACTTGCTGCAAATGCTTTTTGAAGAAGATGATTAAATATTTATTCCTCGTGTTTATATTTGAAACAGATTTTTAAAGTGTGAATAAGCAGATAAGTTCAAGTCATTAAAATTACTTCCATGGTTAATTTATTATGTAATTTTATCCTGTTCTAATGAAATAAGTGTAAAATAAAAGTAAAGCGGGATACATTCCACGTCTCTTATCACATTTGGGGGAATATATAACTTAGCAATAAGAAATTAATAAAGTCAGCCATAAAACATATAAAATAATAATTAGTTCACTCATAGACTGAGTGGGGATAAAGACTTAATAAAGCAGACTACAGAGAGAGTTCTAAACCTAAAATAGATTTAACAGAATATAATACGCCACCCATGTGAGATGTGTATATGTAAAATAAAACAAAAACAATGAATCAAACAATGTGTATAGTGACTTACTATATCCACAATTGGAAAAATAATTATTAATATAAAGTAAACATTGATTTAAATTTTGTATTCCACCACACATACATAATTGTGTAAACATTTATTCTAATATAAGAAAATCCTTTAATAAATATATTTTACTTTTCGTTGAATTTGTTTTATTTACAAATCAGTTATCTGAACTAGATACCACATTGATTGTACAAGAAAAACGTACAAGCATTAATATTTTTTCCTTGTATAATCAAAGTAAATTAATTGACATAGGTATATATTTTTCCATTATCTATTGCATCAATTGTTCATTTATTTTAGCTTCGCATTATATGCCGCGTATAGCGGAATAAACAAAGCTAAGATTAGCTATTAAGAGACATTTTTTTCCCTTCATTCAAGATCTTTTCAAGATATTGCCTATCGAACTCTACCACCCTTGGTCTTACTACCAGAGAGAAAATTATGTTCATTCCCCTGAGTGAGAACCTAACCCACACACAATCTTAATTTATAGTCAGGCCTCAGGAGCAGTGGCGGACCTAGTGTGGACCATGTGGTTTCAGTTTCGTAGTTTTTTACTTCAAGTTCCTAGGGCCTCCAGACGGACGTCACTTTATAAAAGTTTGCGTACACACTAACCTGAAAGTGGGGCCCTTCCAGAAGTAGCGCAAAATAAAGGTACATCTCTGTCTGGGACGATGATTGAGCCATCAGATTGGTTTGTGCTTATAAGGGGTCTTAAAATAGTCCATAAATAAGATATGTAAAATTATAGCGTACTTTTTCTAAAGTGGTTTTGGAAGTCAAATGGCAGTTGCTCCTTTTAAAAACCGCCATCCGCCGCTAATATGGAACGCAGCAACGTGTTAAGTACGAACACTACTTAAAACCAGACAGAAACTCCGCTTTGCAACGTGGAATATTGGCTCTCTAACCGGACAATGCAGAGAACTCGCAGAAAGAGATTATAAGACTTCGGGTATAGTGTGCTTTCCTCCAGGAAGCTTGCTGGAAGGGTAATAAGCAGAGGCGGACTAACCCCGTCAGAGGCCCGTCAAATTGTACTATATGTGTACTTTTGATATTATGTATTTTATTTTTCTATGTTTATGCAAATCTAATTTAAAAGTTAATAAGAAGAAAGAAAAAAAGTGAAATGTAAAGCTCATTCGAGGGGGGGGGGGCGTATTTTTCTGGCCTGGGGGGCCTCATTCGACTACACCGCCCCGGGCCTCTCACGGGGTTAGTCCGCCCCTGCTCATGAGCCATGCCTCTAAGAAAAACATTTATTATTTTCGCTTATGAACACAACATTATACAATACATAAAAAAAAGCAATCTTCATTATATTTAGTGTTTTTTGAGCTATATAAAAGGATATAAATATAAACAACCAGAAAATATGTTGAATAATTTTATTATATAAACGTCCATAAATTCTTCATTCATTTCTTCATAACTACGTATAAAATATTTGATAATTTAGCAAAACATATAAAACTTATGAAAGAAAACATATAAAATATATATATTACAGTTTAGAGAGACCCATCATAATTTATATATATATATATAATGTTTTACGAAGTATTGTCAATTTTACTAATGTAAGATTACAAGTACCTACTCGTAATTGATTGAATACATCTATTTAAATTTAGTTTTTTTTTATAAACATAGACAAAAACATTTTTTTTATTTGTACAGTCTAAGAATAAACGTACATACTTTTATTTTAAGATTATTCTTACAAAACATTTTTTTTTATCATATATGTATATTAGAAAAATTATAAAAATAAAATCGCGTAAAATTATTATAAAACAACTCACCCCAAATAGAAAATATATAAATATACATTTTATTTTGTGAAATGTCGTTTATCATTTTAATGCCCTAACGCCTACGATTTTTTATGACAGTGCAAGTTGCTTTTTGGCGGGAAAAGATTTTTAGTATGACAATTTTAAAACATAATATTTGGTCCAACACACTTTAGTACATGTCCATCTTCACTCAGATTCATTACATTTTGATGAAATGTTGTGGAATAAAAATAAAATATATAATATATAAAACTATACAACATATTATAATTGTACTAAATAATTATTCATGTAAATTCTTAAAACTAATAGAGTAAGACCCTTACCAGTTTATTTTAAAAAAGCTATACATCAATCAAAGTTTGCAAAAAGTTTACTCAATAAAGTGAAAATAAAAAATATTACTAACATATGTTCGAAAAATATTATTAATGAAACGAAACACATACAAAATACTTTAATAAATATTAAAAAAGTATGTATTTGCTTATTATTTAAAATAAAATGTACATGAACAAAATCAAAGAAATCCATAAAACCACACCTTATATCACAGACTATGCTTCACCTTCTAACTTAAATAAAACTAGTTATAAAAAATACATATGTACTTAAAATGCTTTATGGAGGATAATATTATTTTTACGGATATATTTGAAGAAATTGATTATATTTTAAATGTAATATGTTATGTATAAGAACCTGTGTAATTTAATTTCATCGTCGCGTTTTTATTTGTTGTATTTTTGAAGTTACTTAATTAGTTTTTATAAAAATAATCTTGTCCTTCATAAAGTGAAACACTAAATGCGTACCAGTAAAAACAAAATCTTTTTAAAACATCAGTTTTATTTCACATGTAAGTATATCTCGTAAAATATGTACTGCGCCAGTGTTTATTATTCGACAGAGATCGTTGTTTGTTGTAAAAGTAAATTTATCAAGCCGTATTTGTATTATAAATAATATTGCTATAGATGAAAAATGATCATTCATGCATTTAATGATTATGTTGTCATTATTTATTATCATTTGCCGTAGTTTTTTTATAGTTATTAACATTTTAAAATATTTCATTAATGTTACTAAATAATTGTATTATAATATAATGTGCATGTTCATATGTGTGTATTTATGTATGAATGTGAAAGCATTGTCCAAAAACATATTTAATCTTAATTACATGAATTTTGATAGTTTTCAAATATTATAAATTAGTAATTAAAAAACTATATAATTTCAGCATATTTTTTTCATAATTGTATTTTTTTTTATTATATATCTACTCTAAAACATCAGGCTATATCATATATATATGAAAATTGCACTACCATGATAATATATTTTTTATATAATATATGAACATTATATAATATTTTTTATTCTTTAGTTAGTATAATAATCATTATTATAAATTATTAGTCTTTTTATCAGATTTTATTGTGTTTTATTTAATTAATGTCATCGTCGGGACTATCGTTAATATTGAGATCTCGCTCAGGTACGGTCATTACGATGTTGTAATAAATCTTCTTGCTTCTTAAGAATGAGTTTTTATTGTCGAATATTACGGAATCTGTGAATAAGAACGAAACTATAATTTTTAACAGCACAGCTCAATTTTCAAGGAATTGCGTGAGGAGTGGTGGAAATCAACGCCGCGCTGTCTTCTTGAATGAGGGATGAAATGAAAATTGCCTCGAGTGGGCATCGCACCCACAATCGTCTTATTTGCAGTCACATTCGTACTATATCTTTTTATAACTTTTGAATTTTAAGAAAGCAGAGAATGGAGCGTCTTAATACTCAATTCTTCGTATAATATCAAATAATAAACAACATTCTTACAAGTGGCGGGTCCTGTGACAGGTAAAATGCCAACATCGACCGGTCCTTCTGGAACTTTCCGTGGGTCATGAACTACAGTTTCGTTGCCATCTTGATCCCTTTTCTTTATTGAGAACTTTATATCGTGGCTGTCTACTCCGAATTCCCACCTGAAAAGTATAAATAATTACTAAAGTTTGAAGTGATAACTTATTATGGGAGTTAGTAAGGCGTTCGTAACGCGTAACGTCGCAAGTCTGTCAAGTCAAGCAGACAAGCTTCTCCTCTCTCACTCTAACCCACAGCGCTAGCCGTATGTCGGACAGACGTCTCTCTCTCCTCTCTTCATATGACTTAGTGCTTAATGTGCGATAGACATATACATAACAGTGAGCCTATACAATCTGAATGCAAATTGTAACTTTTATAGAATTAAATAATAATACTAATAATATAAAAAAATCTAATCTACATATTTTAACTAGGAATAAAATATATTATTTCTCTTAGAGCTTATGAAACCATTACAGACTTGATAGAAATAGAATATTATAGATGCCTTAAATTACTTTACTTTTATAAATACTTGACATGTCAACACCCAAAAGGCACTTTATTTTCAAACTTCAGGTATTATTATTATAGAGCACATTTACTTAAGTAAATATTTTATTAATTTATTGTCCTACCCAATAACCTCAACAACAAATAAATAAACTCACTTAAGAACACTGTCGTTATCAGCACACAGTAAGTCCACGACATGTTTTTCCCCAGTTTTGACAGTAACCCGCGTATACTCTTTTTCGGTGTCGGCCAACATGTTTCTCGCGTAGAATTTCTTTGGCACTTTACCGCCGGGCTTAATCTGAAATATGTGTAAAGTTTTTTTGGAGTATTTATTATTAAATACAAGTAGAGGCCAATTGTAGCGCAAGGACAAGCGAACGACCATAAATGCGATAAGTTGTGGGTTCGATTCCTATTTGAAAAATGTAATATTTGAAATTTATGTTTCATTGCCCTGGTAACTAGGCAAAGCACGGCGTTGAGTTCCGCCCCTCAACACACATTTTATCTAGAATTCGGGGGAAAGTGGGGGATCGAAAGTGTCTAAATGGAAAGGATTGTGGGTTTGACTCCCATACGTGCAATGAATTACATATTTTCATTTCCTCACTCTAACAACAAGGTTGGCTTACTTTCCAAATGCGGGATACTGCGTAATGGAAATACATAAGTTTATTACTTAAACTATTAAAAATAAGAATAACTTACAATCGAACTGCACCTAGGATCCCCATTCTCATCAACCATAGTGCCGCCGTAGTGGAATGGCAACTGTTCCTTATCAACGACAGCCAACACTTGCGCTTGCCATTTCTTAACATCACTACCATATATACGTATTTTAGATATCGTATACTCGTGCATGAATTTCTTTATTACTGAGAACGCTAGTGAAAATACTTTTGGAGCTGGAATAGAAATTATATGACATTACTTTCTTTTTTCTTACAGATTGTATTAAAGAATCAATACAATCTATGTATTAAATACATTTAAAAATAAATCTTTATTCCCAGAATAAAATTAACATTAGATCGTTAAAATGCGTATAAAATTTTAATTAGTAGAAGAAGAAATATTACACATTGTTTATTTCCAATTTTTAAACAAGCATAGTAATATATTAAATTAAAATCTATACTAATATAATAAAGCGGAAGAGTTTCTTTGTTTGAACGCTAAGATCTCTGGATCTACTCGTCCGATTTACTTTGTTTTGGTTTTGTATGGAAGCTGCATTCTTCAGAAGTGCCATAGGCTATATAACATTACATTACACATATATACTAATATGTTAAAATACTTTCTAATTTGACATGCAATTTATTCTGCCATGTTAATAACAACCGTCGTTGCTAAGGAACGGTTTGCAAAGTTTGTTTGTTGTTTTAAGAAAACGTCACCCAAAATGAACTTATATTTTGATATTCATCCTTATAAAAATAAATGTAATAGTCACTTTTAGCATTTTATCTAGATTGAAATTATAGTTTACCTATCTCCTTAAATATGTGTATTCTAATACATATTTAAGGAGATGTCACTGATTTGAATCCATTTCCAATTGATGATTATTTAGAAAAAAATAAGACTTCAAAATTCATCAAGTCTTGGTAAATAAACTAATTTGCTTTTTATATTATGTACAATGGTATTGTCTTATATACAACCGTATTTACTCAGAGTTGCCGTTAAATGACGAATTTGACGAACAGTGGGGATCGAAATTATCTGAATGTAGAACGAAGTGTTTTAACACTAGGTTCCCAAGTTCTCTCTGCCTGATGTTATGTGCATAAAGCAGTAATATACAGTGTGATGATAAAAAAGTTTTTTTTATTTCTATTCTAATTAATATGAACATAGAGAACATACTTAATATGTAATAAATGAGCAAATATATTTTAAAAGGTGAAAAATAGGTATGATAAAAATGTTTATTATGGCAAACCATAAAGCATACCCTATGAGTAATAATAATAATAATCCTTCAAGGTAGGTTAAAGAGTCTAACACAAAGTAATACAATGTAAATTTAAACATAAAATAATAATTACCATTTACAATGAAGCACGTTTTTAATATTTCAGGATAATTAGCTTCGTATATCTGTAGGAGAGTGAAGACCATCTCGGCAGCGGGTTTCCAAGCGTACTGTCGCATGTTGAATCCTTCTAGATCAAATATTACTGATACCTGTAATTTAATATGATATCTTTTGTATTTTAAGAATATAAAAGAAACCTTTGTTGTTGTAACTGCGTACTTTAATTAAGATTTCGTAAATTTACAGAAAATACAATCAGACATATTCCTGAGCTCAGAGCTAGGTGCTGGCATGAATGTAGGAATAGGGGAAGCCCCAGCCCAGAATAATTTTTGTACCCACCCCAGAAAATATCTCTCAATACGCATTTAGAGCCTTAGTATTTGCTACGTGCCTGGGACTCTGAAGATTTCAGGGGCGCCCATTACCAGGCATTACTTACCTTCATTGCTCGTGCTCATTGCCACTGTATACATAAGGTATTACTGCCATGAGCATTATAGATTATACTGCACATATTTAAGTTTTACACATCTTATGGTTATCTACTAATTAGTAAGGTAAGTATGGATAATCTAACTGTAACTTTGGTACGTTATTAACAACAGATCTCAAAGTCACGCTATGATTACTTTGGAAAAAATAAAATAATTTAAATATAATCATTTCTTTGTGTGGACATCGAACCCACTACACATATTATCTTATTCCGTGAAGATACATATAATTTTTAAATGTATTATACAAAATATGTTTTGTTTTTGTTTTAAATTGAAATTTTATCGTACTTTGAAAATATATATTTTTTTCTACAACACGGCTGATATACCATAGCAACCATCTACAATTAACCTTAGGGCGGCCAAGACTTGTCGACCGTACTATAGTACCTTACCGAACCCTAAGCATACCTTTAAAGCATTAGGTCCGTGGGTTTGCGCCTGTTTTCTGGCTGAAGTGAGGTAGTTTTCTAAATGGCGTATAACCATTCTTATGAGGTCAGTTCTTGTGACAGCGTGTAACAGCCCCCATATGTCGAGACCGACGAATGGTACTATTATAACTGTAATAAGATGTGTAATTTTTCATCATTTTAGTTTTTATTTAGTTATAACTAAGCAACTGTTCCGTTTACTAATTTTTGTCCAAGCAAACCTATTTTTTTTAATTTAAAAAATCTAAATAAGCTTCACGGTGTATCCCGCATACAGGGTAGGCAGAGGGAACCTAGTGTTAAGACACTCCGTTCCCCACTTTCCGTCGAATTTTTCAAGGTTTTGCGTGCTGTGGGGCGGAACTCAACGCCAGACTTTTGCAATTTTGCATGTGTAAAGTCACTTACCTGGTGATCCTTCTTTATCGAATCCAGTACTTCCGCTAGGGAAGTGACTCTCAAGAACGTCTGGAGCTTCCCATGTTGCTAGTGTTGTGTCCACTCCCCATTTCTCGCGCCATTTCATAGACTATAACAAAATGTTATTTTTTTATGTAAATTTCGTGAGAAAGTTAAATTCCATATTATGTAGGTATATTAATTATAAATAAACATAACTATGAACGAACTGTAGCCTGCAACTTATTTAACAGTATTTTACTGCGCGATACAATTGCATTGTCTAATAATACACTTTCATAAATGCATAATTCAATTTAAAAAACGTAAACTAGATCGCCTTAGTAATCACGCAAACCCCGAGCACGGGAAACACCTATTAGCAAAACGGATTTAAAAATGAAACAATTTCGAAAATGAAAAATATCACAAATTCAATTACGTTATTCTATAGTAATATTAAAAAAGCTGTAGCTACTGGTATGAATAAAAAATATGTGTTAGATATTTATTAATGGCTATAAATATCTAACGCATAAATAACTTTATAGGATTTTTTATTAATTAGGAAAGCGATCTATTTGGGTAATTAATTAGGTTATGCAATAGGTGTTGATATATACTATGAGACCAATGGGTCTCTACTCCTACTAGGGGTAGGTAGGGGCTACTAGGGGTAGGTAGGAGCTACTAGGGGTAGGGCTACTTCATTACTTCATTAACAAAGAAAAAAATATTAAAAAATCGGGAGAATATGAGAGCTTATGTTGAATATGACGCATAACTCTTAGTTATTTTCATTTGAATACGCGGACGAAGTCGCAGGTAAAAGCAAGTACCTACCTATAATATATAAGAAGACACTAACTACTAGTCTTTTAAACAAGTTACATAAATTTTATATTCTTGGCACATTTTTAATAAGGTGAAATTCACGTTGACTTTAAAGTTCAATAATTCGTAATAAAGCAGTCGCAACTAGTTTTTCGTTTCTCATTGCCGAAGAAGACATTTATTATGCTTATTCATTTGTAGAAAAACACAATTATTTTTGCAAATTGACTTGCACTTGTTGATAATTTACGAGATTTGGTTGATTGTAGGTATATATATACATATATACCTACAATCAACCTATTGGATTTCATATAAGTATTTCGTTTTAAAGTTATTTCAGACACTCAAGATTAAGGTAAAAACTATTTTAATTTGTATATGAAATGCTTCACGTTTTTCCCCCGCATAACAGACATAGAGTAAAGAGAACCTAGTGTCGATTCTCCGTTCTCCAATATCCGTTTTGACTGATGGAACTTAGCGCCTCAATTTGTCTTGATAACGCGGGCAAACTAAAATAACTTATAGCTTCACCTCCCCTTATATGGAACGAACCCACAATCACCGCGATTAAATTCAGATCCTGTCCAACTATTTTTATAAAGTTACACATCATGACTTCAAGGAAAACAACACAAGTACTCTAATTGCATCGAACTGCTGTGAAATATATTAAATGCACGTAACCTTTGACTTAATTTTATGTTTAGAATCATAAAAACTTGAGTTATAATTACGACACAAACTAAAACAAAGTCTAGAATATAATGACAATAGTAGGTACCTAGTGTATGAAAAATGCGAAGTATTTTTTACAGTTCGTTTTTTTTTAAAGAAAAAAACATAAAACATCTTGGCTTTGTAGTGACAGCGTACTTGATCCTACCATCCTGTATTAAATTTACAGGATGGTAGTATCAGCGAAGTATTTACGGAAACAGCATACGAGTGTAGGGTAAAATATTTTAAGCCCATTCCTAAAGAAATTAATCAAGATGCCTCCACAGTTTGGACGTAGGATTTGTTTTTTCACTTCGCGAGTTTTATCCATACCTTTATTTCGTGTGTGTACAGTAACACTCCCGCTGTCAAGATACATAGAACGACATATCATTTATGAAAATCGGTTCACTAATTTAACAGTTACAAGAGAACAAAAGAACGGACGTACGTACGCTAAAAATTCAACCTTCCTTTCGGACTTCGTTACAATATATAAATATTATTTACTTACATCCCTGAGCATTTTTTCTGCGGCCTCTGGATTCCATTGTCTGGCTGCAACATGAAAACAATTAATGAGATTTATTCTGCCTACTCTGCTAACAGATGCGTGAAACTAAGAATAATAATTTAAAAATACCTCTTAACCATCTCAGCAAAAAGTGATCATTGTGTTCTGGCTTCAAAACGTCCTTTACACTCCTCCGAAACTGAAACAAAAACATACCTGTAATTAAATTAGGTCATTATCCCCACAAGACCCCAAGGTTTACCAATTATATCTCAAAGACGGTGCATGACAATTATTGACCAAAAGCATAAGGTATTAAGGTAAAATAAATATATTACCTATACCTCTTGTAGTAGGTAAACACTTAATAAAATAAAAAATATTATTCTTTCTTAAAAGCTAGGTGCTTTTAGAATAAGCTTTTGTTTTGTGTAAAAATAATTCACGAATTATATTGAATACAGTGCGGTCAACAAGTCGTGGCCGTTGTTAAGTTTATTTATTTCATGAGATTTTTTTGTAATTTAATCCTAAACAAAAAACTTTTTGAGTTGAGTCGTGGCGCATTTTGAGGCCAGTTGTGAGTTCGATTCCCACTCGAGTAAACGAAATATTTATATTTTCAATTAATTACTAACTTAACTATACCTACAGAAAAATTAATTTGAATTAGCTTTGTGATGTTTGTAGTCAGTATAAACAGAATTTACTTTGCGCTACAAGTAAAATAAATGGGTTTTATATAGCAGGATGTTGAAGATTAATTATAAATATAATTTTTCTGAGTAATTATTATAAGGTATCGGTACTTATAAGGTTGGGTAGTTTTGATTATTCTTTTTAATGCTATTTATTGAGATAAATTCAATGTCGAAAACAAACGTTCAATCTTTGTATGAAATTGTCTTTAAATATCAACTATATTTAAATCTTATTTAAAAATCGTGTACGCAAATAATTAAAATAAATTAAAACACTTAAAGAAAAAGTCGGAGCGCTAAACTAAATGAAAAGTATAGTGTAGGTTCGATCTCCAGTCGAGGATATGAATTATTTAGATTTTCCTGCTGTAGCAAATTAAAATGTAGCTTTGATTCTTGCCATTTTATACGTATTGTTTCTGGAACTCAGACGGTAAGCGGAGAAAGGAGTGTCTACACGACGCATACCGCCATAGAACAATCAATCAATTCCACATTTCCTTACTATAAAAAAAGAATTTCTTACTGCCAGTTAAGCCCTAAAGAATATCTTGAGTCTATGCCTTAAACGATTTTATAGTCTAAATAAAATTAATAATATTTAAACATGATAATTCAAATTATTTAAAATTTAAAATATTAAGAACTGAGGTAAATAGACATTTGTATGTATATCACAAGATTTATTGCCAACACTAAAGCATTACCAACATTGTGGAGTATATTGAGTACAATGCATAGCCGAAAGTCACAAAAATGTCGTTCCTAAGCAACGGCATTGATGAAATACGAAATTGCTATTTGACGTTTGTGTACTTTCTTCACTCATATTTTAAAATTAAAATAAACTATCTGTTATTTATTATACAGAGAATTTGATATTTTAGTGTTATTACAATTTCATAGTATTAAATATGGCGGAGGGTGATAATATATCAGCGTATAGCGTAGATGGAGGTCAAGATACGGTAGGATTGCCTCGAATTGTGATGGTCACCGAAGGTTCTGATACTTCAGCTTCTTCGGCATCTTCCACTTCGTCGTCAGAAGACAATTGGGCGGACCTCATAAAGTCCTCCGAAATACCACCAGAATATTGGCATATACAAAAACTGGTAAAATATATGAAGGCTGGCAATCAAACAGCCACGACGGTAGCTTTATCTTGCTTGAAAGATCATGATTTAACTATCGAAGTTAATCAAAGAGCTATACAAGAAATTGGAGGCTTAGAGTTATTAGTTAATTTGTTAGAAACGAGAGATTTGTGCTGTACATTAGGAGGTTTAGCAGTTTTAAGGGACATAACACCTAACATAGAAATACGGAAGAAGGTGACGGATTTAGGTGCTATTCCTTTATTAGTGGGGCTATTATCCGATCCTGCTAGAGATGTACAAATATTAGCTGCTGAAACTATCGCTCATTTGGGAAGAATTCGTAAAAGCAGAAAATTTTGCAGAAAGTTCGGGGGAATACCAAAATTAATAGATCTATTGGATATTAAAGATAGGTAAAAGTATTTCTATTTATGTGTATACTTCGATATTGCTTTTTTAAATTATATAGTACTTTTATTAACAACTTTATATCATATTTATATAAAATTACTTACTATAATTATGTAAATGCATGACAAACAGATGTCTTACTACGGCAAGAGAAGATCTTAATCAAGACGAGTTGCAATTCCTCAACATAGCACGCGCCGGCGCCAAAGCTTTGTGGTCAATGTCATCCTCACAAAGAAACCGCGAGGCTATGAGAAAGTACGGCATGATTCCCCTCATAGCTCGTATTCTTAAGACCATTCACTTGGATGTTGCTGTGCCAGCAGTCGGTCTACTGCAAATGTGCGCTAATGAAACTTCCTTTCAGCTTGCTATACAGACCGAAAAGATGGTCGATGATTTGATAAAGCACTTGGCAAATGAGGACAAGGACTTAAAGGTAATAAAGTTTTATTTGCAATTATCTAAAGTATATCTTAATTCTTAATCTTGTTAATAACTAACCAAGTAAATTCAGTACTTTAAATAATTTCAGTAAGGTATGTTTATTTTGTAACCCTAGTGACTGTTTGTATTTGCTTAGTTAGTCTTCACACATACCTGTAATGCAAATACAATATTTCTCTATATAGACGTACTGCAGTCTGGCAATGTATAAATGTGCAAGTGATGCAATTACGAGAGATATGATCCGTGTAGCCGGAGGTCTCGAGTTGCTGGTGGAAGCCGCCCAAGACTCTACAAATAGAGCTAATAAGCCACTAATGGCTGCCGTGACGGGAGCTCTTTGGAAATGTGCGAACAGTGATGCAAGTGTGAAAAGATTAGATCACCTCGGTGCAGTGCCGATACTTGTGAGGTTATTAGATGACGAAAATGATGGGGTTTTGACCAACGTTGCGGGAGCATTGGCTGAATGTGCCAAGTATGCACCCAATCGGGACAAAATTCGCAGTTCTGGCGGCATTCCAATGCTAAGTGGGTTATTTACCTATTACGTATTTAATCGCCCAATTTTATTATTAATATATACAATTATAAAAAGTGCTATAATATTGCACTTTTTATAATTGTATATATTTAGTTATGTTAGTCTATGATATGCACAATATGCAAATATAAATATATTCAATTAATTGAATACTATAAAATGCATCAATAACATTCACAAAAAAAAATAAGATTTTAAATGTAGTAAAGCTATTATTTTTTTTTGTTATTGGTGTTGACCCGACGAAGTTAGGGTATATTTGTGTATTCTATATAGTTTGAGTTCAAATCTAGAAAACTCAATACGCTTATTACGTTATCCCAAATCATTACGATTTGTCTCTTTTATTATTTCATAAATAAATAAATCAAAAAATCAGCTCACGCTGTATCCCGCATATAGCAGGGTAGGCAGACGGAACCTAGTGTTAAGACACTCCGTTCCCCACTTTCTGCCGATTTCTGAAGTCATTGCGTGTTGAGTGGCAGAACTCAACGCCGCGCTTTGCCTCGACACCAGAGCGAGGAAAAGGAAATATAAACGTAAATAAATATTTCACTTCCTCGAACCCATAACCGTCGCGTTACAGTCACACCATTGTGCCGCTGCGCTACAACGGCCTCTATTAGTAAATTTATTTCAAAAATACTTAATACTCTTGTAAATGCAAAAATATAACATTTAATTTCAGTACATCATCTGAACAACACATACAAGCCGCTACTAGAGAATGTACCCCTAGTTTTAATGGAATGTGCAAAAGAACACAATTGTATGTACGAAATTGACAATCTGGACGGAGTAAGACTTATTTGGTCACTGCTCAAGAACGACTCTAAGAAAGTGCAAACGAACGCAGCACTCGCATTGAGTCCTTGTGTCCAAAACGCAACGGATTCCGGCGAAATGGTCAGATCTTTTGTCGGAGCTTTAGAACTGACAGTAGATTTACTGGATTCAGATGACCACCATGTGTTATCAGCAATTTGCGCCGCAATAGCGACAATAGCCCGCGACCACGAGAACTTGGCTGTGATCTCTGACCACGGTGTCGTGGCCAAGCTTTCGAAACTTGGTAAGTGTGAAATTGCTTATTGCTACTTTAGTACGCAACTGAAACGTTATGAAATGTTGTTAGTTGATCTCGTTACATTTACGATTTAACTGACTGTAAAATTCGTGTCTACTATATGAAAATATCGTCATGTAATTATCGACTGAAATTGTTACGTAGTTAAATTAAAACCAGTAACATTAAAATGTTAAATTAAAAGTTAATTGCTAATTGCATTTATTAATGTTTAAATTGTGCATCTTTTAAATTAAATTTAATTGAATTGTCGCGTTTTTTGGTTCGTTCTTAATAGGGACGGAGTGTCAGAGTCATGTTGCCAAGTTTCCTATGCCTACCCTGCTATTTGCGAGGTACCTTGACTGACTTCGACTTTCAAATTGTTAACACTACTTTACTATGAACAAATATAATTCTAGATATATAAAAGGACTTGTCTTCACTGACTGAGGTAAGACGCACGCACAGCCGTAACCGCTGATGGTAGAAACATGAAATTTGAGCAGATTTTTACTTTTGTAATCTGGACATCCACTAAGAAGGGATTTTGAAAAATTTTAACCCTAAAGGGGTGAAATACGGGTTGAAAATTTGTATGGAAAAAAATTTAAATCAGCACCGATTTTATAAAATTTGAAATTTAGATTTTTAAAAGTATTTAATGGAACACGTGTTTCATCGTTTTCTAGAATTCTCCTCTCCCCCTAAGGGTGCAAATAAAGGGTTGAAAGTTTGTATAGAAAATCATTAAATGGCCACCGATGTTTTAAAAATTTGAAACTTAGACTCTTAAAACTATTTCATTGAACATATGTTTCATGGTTTATTAGAATTATAAGGGTCCAAATAAGCAAGCGAAGATGCGCGCGCCCACTAGTATTCAATAAAATTATATGAAAATATTTTCTTGAAAATACTGTCGTGTTATTTCTATATACAGTGAATAATACTCAATCTCCGTAATAAGTTGGCCATGAGCTAAACAAATTTGCTTCATTATTTATTTGTTGAAGTCCAAAGATGGTTTACGACATGCATACTTAGCGTTACCTTTCATAAATATTTCATGTCACGCAAAAAAGTAAGGCTTAACATGCATTATGAAAGACAGATTATTAATTTGCAAATAATACATTTGAACTAATAACCATACCATCGCATAACAAAATCTTCATAAGTGGTATGTGTTCCCCAAGTTGGGATCAAACCCGTAGCCATTGTTTTTACAGTCAGACGCTTCACCACTGGCCTCAAGTTTTATTAAAATTAATAAGTTTTATTAATAGTTTAAATAATTTATTTCCAGTGAGCACAACCGACGACCATTTGCGAGCCAACTTAGGCGTAGCTATCGCATATTGCTGCGACTGGGCCCAAAACAGACAGGAGTTTGGCAAAAGGGGAGCCATCACGCCGCTGGTGAACTACATGACTTCAAGAGATCCTAATGTTCATCGAGCTACAGCTTTGGCGTTGTACCATCTGTCCTTCTATTCTATTAATTGTGTCACTATGCATGCGGTAAGTAAGAATAGTAGTTATATTGCAGTATTCTGGATTTCTTGTTTTGAAAATATAGCTTCAAATATTTAATCTTTATTTTAAGTGCATATTTTTTCCTTAACAATAGACGATTTCGTGTATAAGGTCATACATACATACATATATCGTTTAAGGATCAGTTTGCGTTGTTTATAAGAATAGGCCAAAACCTCTTTTGTAATTTAAAAATATATATTTCCTCATAACCCTGAATAATTACTTGCGTACGTTTTTTTTTTCACTGGAAAAAACTTTAAACCCAACAAGCTAACATGACATAAAAAAGTAAAACGTCTATAGTTATTTAAGCGGCCTTATGTTTTTTTAGATTTGTTTATTACCTTGGATTAAAAGACTAGTTGTATATGCAGGATGAATGTTGTAGGTATTTTTGTAGATAAGATTAATAAGAAAATAATTTAAACTCAATAAATAAAAAATAATAATATTGACAAGTTGTTTCTACGCCTGTATATCTCACGTTTTAATATACTAATTAGTTAATTACATATTTGTATTCATTTTACTTATTTTTATTTAAATTTAGTAAAAAATGTACTATCTAATACTTCAACAAATGTTGTTTATACAGTGTACATGCTCATATTATATCGAATATCTGAACCTACAAAAGTGCCTACAAAATTAGTGGGGTGGATTTTTTCTTTTCTTCACTCTAGCAAAACAAAGTGCGGCTTTGAATTCCGCCACTACGGGGTCGGACTAGTATACGCAATCAATTTCTTTTTATGCAAAAAGATATTTCGTTGACATCTTTATACATGGCCTTTGTCACGTTTTACGTGCTTTTTTTACGCCAGAGTGGAAAAATAAAAATATTAAATAGGTTTTGCATTTCCTCAAGTAGGAATTGAACTCACAACCTATTGCGTTTACAGTCACACGTTTGCGACCCTGCACCACGACTGGCCTCATCTAAATGACTCAACCGCTTTAGATGAATTCGCTTATTTACTTGGAAATACATTAGAAAAATATTATTACAATTTGTATAAAAGCATATTTAGTCGAAACAAATGTAAATTTTCGTAAAGTAATTTATAAGATAACATTTCGTGCGAATAATCTCGAATTTAGAGTCATTAGATTCGCTTAGGCCGTTTTGATAAGTAGACCTTGGTTTTGCAATGTTTGTAAAATAAAGTATTCGACTATGTATATTTCAGGCCGTCGCTGCGCCAGCGGCACAAGGGTGTGACTGTAACGCGACGCGACGCGAACGCGACGCGTTATTAACGTTTATATTTCCATTTCTTCGCTCTGGTGTCGAGGCAAAGCGCGGCGTTGAGGTCTGCCACTCAACACGCAGTGCTTCCAGAATTCAGCAGAGAGTGGGGAACGGAGTGTCTTCACACTAGATTCCTATCCTGCTGTGTGCAGGATACAGCGTGAAGCTGATTTAATTTGATTCGACTAAGTATATCCGGTCGATGTCAACAATAAGAGAATAGTTAAGTTAATGCAATAAGTGATTGCACGTTTTGTAACTTCACTCTTGAGTGCTAATAAGATGTTGACCAACGGAGAAGGCAACGGAATTACAAAGAAAAATAACAAAAACATTTTATCGCAAGGCCGCTTGGCGTTTTAACTTGGTAGCTGCAATCTTAACGGTGGTTTGCAGTTGTCAAATATTTTGCTTACCAGCTAAAGTTGCTCCATATGGAGAGATTATGTTTACTACTAGCATCCACAATTACACCACCACAAATATTTTTCTAATAATTTGAAACACTTTCGTGATCTAATAAAATTATTAGTTTAAAAAACAATATCTATACATTGGAAATTAACATTTGAGCTAATTGAATATTTTTTTATTAATTTAATATTTTTTACCGATTTAAAACAAACATTAAAATGTTAGGGGAAATTTGTCAAAATACAATAATGAAAACCGCATTTAAATTGGTGAAGCCGTTTTTGTGATAAGCGTGAACAAACGCACAGACAAACAGACAACCCGACAATTAGATGAAAAAATTAAAAATAATTCTTTATGGTTCTAATACATTGATGGGCCCCTAATAATAGATTTTGTCACATATCTTTCATGGTAATAAAGTACGTTTTTCATAATAATAATAATAATAATACTCTTTATTGTACACCCATAATGAGATTCAAACCCAGAACCATTTTGGAGCAGTCTGGTAACACCTAACTGCGCAACGGCGGCGTTAAACCGCCCTGGTAAATAAAATTTAGAGAAGTAAATACTAAACTAGCTTTGATAAACACGTAGATATGTGTAATTATGTAACTAGTCGCTACATAATTAATTTTATTGTCAGTGATTTATTTAATGTTTACATACATAAAACGTTTATTTTCCATGTATTAGATACTGAATGCTTTTTTTATTTAGGCGTGACGTAAAATCATTTAATAACTTTAAAATTATCTTTTTATCATGAGGAATTAAATTTCCATATATTTATATATTTGTTATTAAAATAAGTGTTTTATGTTATATTTTATGCTATTTAGAGTATTCATGTAACCATTTTTATACTTTCAGGCGGGTGTCGTACAGTTCCTATTGGAAACTATAGGTTCAAAAGACCCTATTCTACAGGAAGCATCGGCTGGCTGTCTATGCAATATACGCAAGCTGGCGCTCGCTACTGAGAAGATTAAATTGAAGCAATAATCATAAAAAATGTTTTATTACAATATTAAAAGAATTATTAAAACTTTATTGTATTTGTAATTGCTAAAAAGGTGTACAATATACATAATATATATATATCTGTTGTGACTGCGGCCACAATTACTACCAGACTTCCTTAAACTGCGGTAGCGAGAGGCTTACCCTAGACGTAGAGAATTCGTTCTTTTTCTTCCATACAAGTATATATCTGATAGTGTTCATTATATAATATATAAATATACACATAATATTATGTATTTATCATAATCGATTAAGTGTATAGAAAAAAAGGTAAATACATTTACTTTGTAATTGAATAGCAATTAAAATTAATAGGAACCTTCCTTATCTATGATTTTTATTATTGACATTCTACACTGCAAATACGGGCGTTGACTTGCGCAAGCGCACCGTATCCGCTGCGCCTTGACCTTCGTCGGTTATTCTGAAATCCTCCTAGAGTCTAGTTCAACAATTATGTACCGTGAATTATGTAAAAATATGTTATAATAATATTTAATAACATAAGTATTTATTGAAATGTTAATTAATATGAAATGTGAGCATTTATATCTAGTTATTATATACAATCTCGTTTTTTATAAGTGTATTCCGCGTAGTCAATAGCAATTATAAAGAAAAACATGACGTGCCTGTCGGCCTGTCGCAAAGGCCTGCCGCAAAGGCGCGACTGGTTGTGGGTTCTATTCCACTAGAAGAAATGAAATATTTATTAAAATTTATATTTTCATTTCTTCACTCTGATGTCGGGGCAAAGCGCGGAGTTGAGCTCCGCCAATCAACGTGCAATTCAAATTCAAATTACAGCGTGAAGTTGATAAAACAATAAACTTTAAAACAGTTATAGGTTCGATACCTTTTCCTGGTGTGGGTTATAAAATAAATTATGTTGACTAGCTTTTCCTTTCATAGGTGCCATATCGATATGGTAGACGGAGAATAAGAAAGGGTAAGTGAACTGGTGTCGTTATTTCAGGAATAGGCACTTGTGAGGGGCTTCACCGATAAAAATGTCTTACTTTGTACTTCTACTTCTAAGTTCAACTAACTTGAATTCTAGTTTGAAAATAAATATAAAAAACCAAATTAATGATTAGATCATTAAATTGAAACTATATCAGCTTATATAATTTGATAAATCATAGATTTTTTTCAATAATAGTAAGAATTAATTACGCACGTATTATATGATATCGACGTATACCTTACTCCTAAATTTTCCACTATTTGTGGACTGATATAGTAAATGTGATAAAACGTATCGTTTAGGCCGTTTAAATACCTACATGTGGGTAGATGTAGGAGGAAATATTACTGTAAACGTGATAGTTGGGAGTTCGATCGCTTAATTTCTATAATTTCCCCGATCTGATAAGACCGCCGTTCTTACGGAATGTCTTAATTGTAGATATTCTCTCCTTAATCTGTTATTTGCGAAAAAAAATCGAGAATACATGGTTATTGAATGCAGTGATATTTCAAAATATCCAATACGAATAGGAAATTTTGACTGAATACCCAGGATATTAAACGTAGGATATAACTTTAATGTTATACCTCACAATAGATAACTAATGATTGATAATTCAAATAATAGAGTCACTGTAATTACCCCAGTTTAGAAAATATAGAGTAATAAGAGACAGCTACATAGAAACTGTTTACGATAGCGCAAGATTAACCGTTAAGCTCAAGTAACGCAACCAACATGCGTTTCTAATTAACATGTAAGTGTGAAAAACTCAACGCAGTACACTGCAAATACTCGTACTATTTTAATTATTTTTTTAAAATTTGACATTTTAGTCGTGTATTCTTCTTTTCGTCTACTAGTGTACTTATATTATGGTCGTAGCCAGCCAGTGGAGACGCAGGAGCACAAAGTATGACTGTAAACCGAATATTCATTTAAAATTTATATCTATTTCCATTTCTTCACTCTGGTGGCTCTTTCATGAGGCAAAGGGCGGCGTTGAGTTCCGCACACACGGAAAGTGGGGAACGGAGCCTCTTAACACTAGGTCCCTCTGCCTACTCTGCTGTGGGCGGGATACAACGTGAAGCTGATTAGACTTTTTGAACTTAAAAAAAAATTCTTATATAATTTCTTCAAAACAAAAAAAGCAATAATAACACCAAATGGTTTCCCAGTGTTTTATGTGGTATACAAACATTACTGAACACCGGTGAGCCGTGACTGGTTGTGTGGCCTCGAACTGCTCGAACTTGGCCCAGTTCACGAATCTTATATGTAACGTTACTCACGAACTCTGATATAACTTTAAACAATCTATTGTAATTATATATTTTTGGTTTATACATATATCGTATTTTTAGTAATAAAAAATAAATAATGAAATCGTCGTGTGACTGTAACGCGACGCTTGAGGATTCGGTCGCTACTCAAGGAAGTGAAACATGTATTTACATTTATATTTCTATTTCTTCGCGTTGGCGTCGAGTTCTGCAACACGCAATGCGTAATGCCTCCAGAAATCGGCAGAAAGATCGGCACTAATACCACACAAGGTTCGGTTCCCTCTGTCCACCCTGCTGGGTGTGGGATGCTGCGTGAAACTGATGTATTTTAAGTTTAATTAGTCTACTTCGACAGCGGCTTCATTATGATGGATAAAATGGAATTGGAGTAATAAACTTCTCAAGACACATTTTAGCAATTGTTACATATAGATCATAGTAGCGCAACGTCTGACCGTAAATACAACGGTTGAGGGTTTGATTTACAATCAGGGGAATGAATTATTTTTATGTCCTCTCTCTAGTCAAAAAAAAGTCTCCATAATTGGGGAAAGTGTGGGCAAACGGAGTGTCAATAATAGTCTCCACCTCGGCCACTTTTGTGCAGGATTGTGAACTAATAGTCCATGACTCAGAAGATCATTCTATGTATAAGTAAACCTATTTAAATGTTATAAATATTTTATTTTACAGCTCTACCAATTAACAAACATTGTCAACATAGATTGTATGTATTTCATTTTTTATTAAGTTTAAATTAAAATTACCTACTCAATTATAAAATAAAGGCTTAAAAGATTTTTTTATATAAAAAAATAAACGTACATTTAGCTTACTAATGTCAGCATAAAAAGTATGAAGGTTAACGAGATTTTAAAAGATTAATTTTATTAAAATGTACGAATATTTTTTTATTGCATGCAGAAATTGTTTAAAAATATTTTAATAGGACCTGGATAATATTTAATCGGAATATCGGCAAAGACTTATTAATAAGAAACTGTTATATATCTTTTCCATTAATACACTATTCAACATTCTGCATATCTGCGTAGGTACACGAGTTAGACAGTGTTAAGACACTCCGTGTTGACTGGCGAAGCACGACGCCGTAGTTCACCCACAGCCTCCACGTTCATAATATTCCACGTAATTAATATTAAAAAAATATATTTTTTTATAAGATCAAAATAACCAATAGTTAAACCACAGTTATCAGTTTATATCAATAACGTTATCTACCACTCGATGTTAAATATCAAACCTAATCATAATAATATATATACTGACTAAAACTTGCGAATAGTTATTGTTTAGATATACATACAAATAAATAGTATTGATTATTCCATTAAAATTCAAATCGGCTTCAATGTACCCCGCACACAGCATGGTAGGCAGAGGGAACCTAGTGTTAAGACACTTCGTGCCCCACTTCTTTGGCCTACGCAATTGTAGAATAACCTTCCGATAAATAGTTCAAGCGATAACATTTTTGAACCAGCAGTTCCTGAGATTAGCTTGATCACAAACAAACTCGTAAATATTACAATATTAATTTCTAACATAAACACATTATATAACTAGGTAAGTAAATGAAGTCAGTAGTACATGATACGTTCATACGTAGGTTCAATGTGCGCAATGAAAACATTAATATTAATATTATTTAATGTGTAGGAAATATTTGATTTTAGTTCACTGGCCTTTGTAACAGAACATAATTTGTAATAATAAATCTAGTTGTATGTTAACCTAATTGTAAATTATAAGTTTGATTGAATAATGGAATTAATTGAGGAATTAATTGTACTGTAAAAGCGACTAGCGATCCCCACTCGAAGAAATGAAATATTTACTTAAATTAATATTTCCATTTGTTCGCTCTGGTTGAATGCCACTCAACACGCAGAATTCGGCAGAAAGTAGGGATCGGAGTGTCTTAAAAATAACACTAGGTTCGCTGTGCCTATTCCGCTGTGTGCGGGATACAGCGTGAAGCTGATTTAATTTGATTCAATTTTTAATTTTACATCTTAGTCTATGCAAACGGCTGCGGTAAATGGCCAGTATTATTTAAATATGTACATCTAAAGTAGATTCCTTAAACAAGTTAATAGTTACAGCATAGTAGAGTGCAGTACAACAATTTCGTAACAACACGAGTTGCATGTAAATATATAACTTTCTATAGCCTGACAAACCTAAGTAAAATTGTATTACAAAATTCTATATTGTTTATTATTATATTTGAAGGTTGGTTTCGTAATAAAATACATAAAACATAATTTGTCAAATTAACTACGACCTATATGGCCTTCTCAGTGTATGAATGAGTGCAAATTTCGCTTTTTTTTTGTCGTAGCGTAGATAATGTATGCATATGATATACGTGCAGATAAAAAATTGTAAGCTATCGCTAGTTGATTCTTAGGGCTTATAATTATTTCAAAGTCAAAAAAGATCTCTTCATGTTATTTTTTTTGGCTAATGAATTGTAATCATTATTTTTATGAATATCTAAAAAAATAATAGTTTCTCTCTGTTTTCTTAGGTAAAAGCGCCAACTTAAAACAAGTATTACTTTATTAATACATGCATAAAAATGTTCGCTACAGACATCGTTCGTCATTCAGACATCGACATTCTCGTTAACTATAAATTATTAATATAAATACTTTAGTTTAGTTGTATTATTAAGCAGCCAGCTAGGAGTCTTAAAAAGCATGAAGTTGTAAAAAGTTATTTCAAAGCGTGCGACCGATCGATAATATTTATAAAGCCTAGATACGACATATCATATTGTTAATAAATATTAATCTATTGTTCAATACAGCTTCATACAATCTTCCCATTTCATATCAACAATAATAGAAAGCATCTAAAGAAAATTATTTCATATAAAGTAAGCTAAGAAGTAAAATTGCACTTTTTGCAAGTGTCATTAGAGTGGAAATATTGCAAGAAAATGGAAAGTGTTTGTTGCGTATCCTTGTCTCTGATGGCGTTGCTCAATATTAAACCACAGTATTTTAAAACCACACGATATTTATTATTCAGTATTGAAGGTTAAGGTTTAATTGAAAATAAATAAAAGTGTGTGTATGCAATGTCGCAATCAACAATGTGCACTTACTGGTTACTTTAGTTTCGAGTATTTTTATGTCATTGTACAGAAATAAAGTGAATTTTCGCAACACTTATAAATCCGAGGAATGTTTGCAATTTAATTCGTTCATTTAATTCCCACGATGTTATACTCAATATAATATATTAATTATTGAAAACTATTTATATTATTATACATTTAGTAATTTGGTATACCTACTGAAATATTACTTTGATATTACTTTATCATGTTTTAATTGAAAAGGACATGATAATCATTCATGTGATAAAAAAATAATAATAGTAGATGACCTTAACACAAATTTTAAGCGTAATTATAAGAAGATATACAATAAAAGTCTTAATTAGGTTTAAACATTGCGTCAATTTAATATTCTCAATACATCACCTCGGATACTTAATATTCTGAAGCATGCGAAACATTGTCGACTACTCAAAGCGAACGCTTCCATAATAGGATTGCTATGACACATTAGAGCACACTTGTTCTATTGCGTGTGCATAAATATACTATTGTTTTATGTATAATATTTCAAAGGAATGATTTTTTATTTGAGGTCGTCTTGGCCGTGCCGTGGTGCAAGGACAGGGCACAAATGTGGGACTGTTAACGCGACGGTCGTTGGTTCCCTACTTTTGCCCCTCGGGGGAAAGAAATATTTTATACTTTCATTCCCTCGCTGTGGTAACGAAGCAAAGCGCAGCGTTGAATTCTGCGTAAAGTGGAAAAACGTATGTTAATGAGGAACGGGTGTCTTAACCCTAGATTTCCATATTCCCTTTGCCGATCTCGGCTGGTGAGGTACAGCGGGAAGTTAAAAATCTTCTAGTCCTAAGTCCAGTACAGGAAAATGTTTATATTTAAAATATTAGGAATTACAGACTTGCAATTTGACATGTTTTTTCCCTAAAAAGTATAGACAAGTATTAGCAGAGAATGTCCTTAAATTCTTTCGAGAGAGAGAGAGAGAAAACAAGATTTTATCTATTGTAGCCTCCGTACTTGTCTGAAGAGAGAAACATGTCTACGGATGTAATCCAACAAAAGCAACAAGAGCATAATAGTGTTAAAATTGCATAGTGTGTAGACATAATGAAGTAAGATGCAAGCTAAACGCATTAGGGTGAGCAGGAAACTTTCATAATATAAAATATAATTATAAAGTCATTTAGCTGCCATTAAAATACGTTGCATATTTATATAAAAAAATATGTTTGTCGGTAATTTTTAAGGTTTTTGTTATTAAATATTTGTTAATATCTGTTATTTTGGATGTACCTTTTTTCGTTTTTTTGTTACCTTTGATAACGTAATCATATTGTAACCTTCATTAAGTTTGGAAAAAAATATTAAGGTATATTTTGTATTTATAATAATTATAGTGT
The DNA here is from genome assembly GCA_013403645.1 of Heliconius nattereri. Taxonomy (NCBI): domain Eukaryota; kingdom Metazoa; phylum Arthropoda; class Insecta; order Lepidoptera; family Nymphalidae; genus Heliconius; species Heliconius nattereri. Next base: position 2,062,202 of record JAAIXI010000237.1, read on the forward strand.
CTTCTTAAATGTGCCTTAGCACTGAACTAAGGGACGGCTATATAGTTTGTTATAAGTAGATATGTTTTGTGTCATACACAACTCTAAAGTCCGTATATATAAATCCTTCTCAGACTGGGATCGCTATTAAGGTGTCGTTTCATTAGATTATAAAAATAGCAACCCAAGAACAGTTTCTGAGTTGAGAATAGTTTATAAATACTGGCCGTAGTAACTTCTATTTGATTACGCTGGTAACACCGCGGGTAAAAGTTAGTTTTCTCATATCTATCATGAGCAATTAGCCACGTCCCATTAAGTTATAATAGCTTCAAAGACGGCGTCTCGTCTTTTTTTAAACTTTTGTTTACTCCCAGCTTCACACTGTATCCCGTACACAGTAGGGTAGGCAGAGGGAACCTCGTGTTAAGACATTCCGTTCCCCACTTTCCGCTAAATTGTAGAGATATTGCGAGTTGATTTGAGCTTCACGCTGTATGCCAGCACATGCCAGCAGGATATGCGCTCCGTACCCATTATGACTCTCCCCATCCTCACTTTCCTCCAATTTCTCGAGGAAATCTGTTTAATTCCTCCCTATAGGAATCAAATCTGTAATAGTCGCGTTTACAGTCGCTCGCTTGTGCCCCTGAGTCACTACGGTCTCAACAAATTACTATTGCATTAAATCTTAATGTTAATTTATGTTTGTAAATTCAATTTAAGTTCAATTTTGGTGAAATGAAGTGTTAAAATAAAATAAATAATCTTTATTCATATATAAATCAAATATAAGCTAAACGTTCTATAAAATATTTAGTTTTTGACATTCTATTATTATTTTTTTAATTTAAAATCACGCATCAAAAACAGAATAAAGGTCAATATAATGCTACATTTTACTTTTTTTAGTAAAGGCATTTATATGGATATAAATATTGCTGTTAACACAGAATAAACCAGTTTAAGGCCGTAAAAATGATTAGTAGTCGATTATTTATAGTTATTTAAAGATAGCGGTCCATACTGACTCTGTCCGTATGTTTATAAACATATAAATGTATGTATGGTACACACATATACCAACGTAAATATTTTGACGACAGAGTTGAAACCAGTTCTACAAGTCTTTTATGGAATAACTTTTATACTCGCACCTCCTGGTTTTAACGCTGGATGTAGTGGTATATTTTTAGACAAAATATTTTTTACGTAGCAGGAATCAAACTCGCGCCTCTTGAAAACAATCCAAGAGGAGTAGGGTCGTATAGATGTATTATTGTTATAGTATGTATATTTTATAGAAACATGAATTATCTCATATTACTTACGTAATTAAAATTATGCAAATAATCCATTGTTTAGAAACTGACTATTGCCAAGGATGGACATAACGACATTGATAGGGATAGTATGAAAGCATAAAAAAAATAAGATAAGTATTGCGATCCTCTCAAAAAATATACTTATTACTTTTTTTCACAGATAAATATAGAATTAGTTAATTGGCATTCAATTGTAATTAAATATAATTGGTATTACTTATTATTTACAAATGTGTGTATTATTTCCGTTTCCTTAATGATTACATTAATAATTTAGGTAATTATCATTAGAATTGGGCGTCGTTACAATCTTGATTCTCTAGTAGCCTTGAGTATTGGACAATTTTCTATAAGCTTGTTTTTGTTTCCTGATGTTTTATTAATATCTATTGAAATGAGACAACAGTGTAACCAAGTTAAATTACGTTATTCTAATAAACTGTATGAAAATGCACATTCAAGCAGAATAGCTCATCTGTTAAATACAATTAAATAAAGCCAGACGTGACGCAGGGGCCCAGGTGAATGTAAAATCGACTGGCTGTAGGTTTGATTCCCACCCGAGGAAATTAAATAATTATTTAAATTTATATTTCTATTTCTTCGCTCTGGTATCGAGGCAAAGTGTTAAGACACTCCGTTCTCCTCTTTCCGCCCAATTTTTGACCCATTCCGTGTTAAGTTACAGAACTCGTGCTGTTTCGTTACCAAAGCAAAGAAGGGAAAATAATTAAATAACTAATAATTTATTTCCATCGCGTTTACAGTCATACGAGATGTATGGCTAAAAATCTAAAGAACCGATTTAATTATGATTTAAGTATGTAGAGTACAAAAAAAACTAAAACTTATTAAAACTATGTGGGATGGACGAGAGCTATATGTGTGACAATACATAAATATTTTATACATTTTAAATTTCGTTTCGTAAGTTCGCTTGTTTTTAGGTAACTTATATATTTTGTGGGTCAGCCGTATTGTAAATTGTCTTAAGATAATGACTTATAACATTTTTTTGGGTTACCTACGCTTTATCTTCATATAGCAGCATATTTTGAAGAAAGAACGTAGTATCAAGACACTCTGTTCCTTGCTTTCCACCTTAATTCGAAACATTGCTTGTTGAGTGGCGAAATTCAACGCCGCACGAATTTTATCTATATAGAGCTAGAAGGAAAATTAAAATTTCCAACCTACGATCACGTATACAATCAGGCGCTGCACCACTGAACCACCTAGGAATGACCTTACTAGGAATTATTTTATATTTGTTTAAAGTATATTATACATAATTTTTGGCTGAAGACCATGACTATGCCAGATTAGACTTTACCTCCTAAAACAAAGCAATGAGTAATCTCGTAAAACAAATTGTTTACGTCTAGCCGTGAGAATATGAATATGAATAAACATAACAATTGGTTTTTTTTCGGGTCGACACTGTGTTCCGCATATAGTTAGGTAAGCAGAGGGTACCTAGTGTTAAGACACTCTGTTCCCCATTTTCCGCGGATTTTTTGAAGCATTGCTTGTTCAATGGAACTCATCGCCGCTCTTTTACTTTGATACCAGAGCGAAGAAATGATAATGTTAATAAATAATAACTCATTTCCTCGAGTCTGAATCGAATCCACAACCAGTTGAGTCACGCTTGTGATCCAGTGCAGCGCCACGACGACGGTATCATTAAGTACCCTTGCGCCACGAGCACGACGGATAATTATTAGAAAAAATGTTAGAGAAAATCTCATTGAACAATTATTAGAAAAAAATATGAGAAAACTGCATAAAATAATCAGTCAATATATTATTATAACTGAAGGAAAAAACGTGTTACAATAAGTAATAACTGTAAAAAAAAACAATATATATATATATATATAAAGACAAAAGGACTTAATAAATACTTAAATGTAAATAGAAATAAGTGAGACCAGTAGTGGCGCAGGAGAGCGTGCGAGTGGGTTCGATTTCCACTTGAGGAAATGAAATATTACTTTCAACTCCTCTCTCTGGTATCGTGGTGTTGAATTAAAGCGCGGTGTTGAATTATGCAACTCAACACGCTGTGCCAGAATTCGGCGGAAAGTAGTATAATTTACATTTTCATAATCATATTTATCAAAATTTAAAAACCACATATTTTAATTATGATTGACAAAATTAAAAAATATCACTATACGGAAAGCCTACTTTAATTAATACAGACAGAATAGAATTTCTTAATCAATCATTTTCACTATTTTGTCACAACTTAGGAATATATTTATTTTCATTGGGCTAATCTTTTTTTATATAATGTATTTGACTACAACGACTGCCAGCCGATAAATTGTATTTACATTTTATATTAGTTTATTAAGTAAAGTAATAAAAATACTTAAATTATGAAAATGTAGTATTATCACATAAGATAATGCTTTTCAACATAGCTTAGTTATAAGAACTTATACATATTTTTTTAATTACTTAAATGTTTTAAATAAGCTGTAAGTAGATATTTTTTCATTCTACAGTTTATGTAGCAACTTACAATTAAATTATTAATAAGATACGCTAGCTAAGCTTCTTAAATTTATAAACTAAATCATAATATTCTATTCAAATTTTAAATAAAATACATAATTCTAAAATCTAAATAATGCATTATGGATCCATTAAAAACGTCTAATAAATGCTAATACTAGTGACCCCAATTTTCGTCCTAACATTTGTTTTACACGTGTGCTAAAAACTTTGAATGCACGCATATGTATGATAATATTCTGAGAGGAAATTATATATTTTTATATAACTATAGACATACGAGGCTAAAAGTAATATTAAATAATTTAACCAAACTCCTTTGTTATCAATTTATCATGAAATATTTTCATAATATTTAATTTAACACTAATAGGTCAATATTTATTTCATGAAAATAAATTTTAGATTATTTTTCGAAACGATAAAATTTGTAACAAGAATCACGACATTACTCAAAGAAAATAACGCAGATTCATCATAATTTAAAAATAATTCACATATACTAGTTTTCCACACGGATTTTCAGATGAAAACACAATAACATTTAAATCATAATTTTAACTCATACCTTCATTAAAGCAAAGCGTTGATCATCATCAATTCCAACTACAGAATTAGTTACGGGGGCCATTTCACTCAATTAATAAGAAATATTTGCCACAAAACACTTCGCGATAGGCGTGTGGACTACGCGCGCGTTGCACCGCTAATGTTTGACAGACGCTGACTCGAGCCGACACTCGACTCAGGCAAATGCAGAAGGCTTAGCGGTCAGCGAACGCTATTTAATAAAATTTGGTGGGAGTAACTTTTCATTGGATATTTTAGAAAATAAATTAAATTTTACACAGTTTTCTTTTCAAATTTGTTATATTTAAATGAAAATTTAAGTAGGTGAAAATTTAAGTACATAGACTGAACGAAGGCACGTCAGAGTGTATTTTGTTTTTGAGGTGTTATGTTCTATTCAATATTCATTTGCTTCAGAAAAGGCGCGTGCGCTTTGTTGAAGTCGTTTTTAGGCATGCGCGACAAATTTTCCATTGAATGTTATTTTATAGTGGTCATCTATTTACGACTGTTATGAGAACATTTAAACATAAAGTACCAATACCATTTGTATATATAAAACTTTCCATTATTGTAAAACTCCTGTACTCAGAAAGTTGAAATTTCGCATGTAAGTAGGTTCGGGAATGTACGGGAGTACTAAAAAAGGATTTCTCTAAATTCCTATGGACACAGAAATAAAACAAACTTCATTTTACATTTTAAAGTTGATGTAAAGTATGGGGGCGACAACTAATTATCTTATATTATGTTTATGTAGTACTACTGGTTAAACCCCCCAAAATGTCTTAGAAGTCTATTTTCTAAGGTTGATTAATAGAATTAAATATGTTCATTGCTGGTTTTCCTTTAAAATATTTTATAAGAATGAGGTAATTCATACTATATAAATGGTTTAGAGAAACATTAAAATATTTTTCATCTTTTTTCCTTAAGGGTTTATATTTAACATCATATTATAATACTATAAATAGTGTGTATAACAGTTACAATTAACAAATTTAAGTTTTTAATTTTTATAAATTTATTTTCACTTTTAATAATATAAAAAGTATAAACAAAGCAAATATTTATTTCATTACTGTAAACACAACACCACCTCTTTCAGGTTCCTCATCTAACACTTCTTTATCACTACCCTCTGGATCAGATTCATCACTGTGATCACTACCCTCTTTTCTATATGATCCAAATTTACTTGTGTCTTCAGGGAGTTCTGACATCTTTATTCCTGTTCTAGCTAATAACTTTTCTGCAGCATGTTGTGCTTCCACTTCCTTTAAATGCAGATTATATTCCTGTTGAAGTTTTAAAGATTCTTCTAAGTTTAAAGTTTTAACTGGACCATGGACAATAGGTGGTGGTGTTGCTGCTGTTACCTCCCAATGCTTATTCCTTTTTCTCAATATTTCTTTTTCAGGATTATGCACATCAGATACAGTTGTTTTGTATGGCTTAAACTGACCTGTTATCTTTGGCTTTACATTTGCCTCTGTTTTTTCAACCAGTTTCTTGACATGAGGTATTTCACCTATATTTAATAAATCTTCAACTGAAATTAAAGGCTTTTCAGGTTTTAATACTTTTATTGTTTTTTCTTGTGCAGTAGTTTGGCTCAATATATGTAAGACATCTTCTGGTTCACTATCATCATCTGAATCCAAATAAACATTTTTATTATTTTTTATTTTACCTTCCCACTCAACATTTGCTACTGAATCTTTATCGACATTATTAATTTTCATATCACTGAATAAACGGCATGTTTGTTCTTCCTCTGCCTTAGATTTAATTTCACTTTCAATTTTATTGTATAAGGCACGAATTTTTTCCCCCTTGTCCGCAAGTTTAGATATAAAAGCTTTATTATTTAAAAGTTTTAGTTGTCTATCTCGGAGATCTAGTAGTTCGGGTAAAGATTTTGCTGATAGATTTTCAATTTTGCCATCAAATTCATTTTTAGGAGGTGGCGGCAATATACCTGGAATTCTCTTATTTATCTTATTCATTGCTTGAACCACTGTCATATTAATAAATAAAATCTAATGTTTTTTGTGCCACGTTAATTAGTTAATGAAAACATTAAAAAATATAAATTATTTCATAATTTTTCATCTTATTGGAAAAGCCAAATGCATGACAAATTTACAAAACACAAATACAACATAACAATTTGACATTGACAATGACAGCTATGCACACGCACAGGTAATATAGTGTAGTCATATATAGCACATAGTATATCGTACGGTATATAACATTTGCCGCTTTTAATATCTTCGTGCACTTTTTTGACATGCTCTAATAATAACTTTAAAATATTTTTTGTATATTCAAATAGCACGTTTAATTTTTCAAGTTTCCAATCAATGTCAATGAAGTGAATACGGTACTGTATCCTAGTTCATATTCAGCTTAATAATCAAATTAACAAAATCTAATGCTAGAGCGTATGTTGAGTTATTTATAAATACCGCTCGGAAATAAAATTTATCGAAAGGATTTTTTTATATGGTAACTGTAACCTATTATTAGTCAATTAATAATAATCTGTTAACTGTATTTGTAAAATTGTTAATTTGTTAAAGTGAATATCAAATTGACATTTTCTTTTTCTAGTCAAAACGACGAATTGATGTGATTTTTTTTACAAGTTTTTTAAACTTTCCAACAACAGTTGATTAATTTTAGCACACACGGCCCACGAATCAATATTTAAAAAGATAAAGTAGTCTTAGTTCTAGTAAAAATTATTTTCTTGTGTGTTCGACTGTTTATTGTGATCGATAGAGTTGTATAGATTTTTCTCGATTCCTCTTTTATATATAAAAGTAAAACTATGGAAGACGGCACGGTAAGATTATAAATATGGCTTAATTGTTATACTTTACGCATTTTTGATTTATTGGTGTTACCTCTTTTTGTATGATGTTGTAGGTGCCCTTGCATTTAGAACCTGTACAATCTAGTGAGACGAATGATAGAAGAGTTTGGATAGGAAACTTGGACCTTAGAGTTAATGAGTATGTGATTTTATAATTATATTAATCATTTATAACTAAGTTTTACTGAATTATATAAGTATAATGATCTACTTGAAGAGATTTCTAATAGACAAAAAATTACCCCTGAAATATAAAAAAATACCTTTACTTGGAACATATCTCTAGATATGATATGATTAAGCACTTTAGGCAAAATACCACTAACACTATTATTATTTTTGGGTTCACACTATATGCCATGTAGCATGGGTAATGAAGTTTATTAATACTGGGTGTATTAAGAAACTTCATTACCATTAAAACACTTCCATTCCCCACTTTCTTGCGAATTTTGGATGTGTGGCATGTTGAATGCCAAAACTCAACCTGAGTTTTGCCTCATTACCAGAGTGAGAAAATGAAAAAAAATATATATCATTGTCATCATATCATCATTACTTGAATGGAAATTGAATCTATTACTTGCCTTGTTCTGCTAGCAAGATAAATTCCACCACTCAACTTGCAAGACCTCTAAAGCTCTTTGAGCAGTGTATGAATTCTCTTATAATTCTCCCTTTGACAAAAAAATGAATAACTGATTAAACTATACCTTTCTTTATTACCGGTATCAACTATTGAAAATGGTCCGTGTGTATGGCAACATTGAGAAGTTGGATATGCTGTTCCACCGCAGTGGGCCCAATGCTGGCCAGCCTAGAGGCTTTGCCTTTGTTACCTACAGGTTGAGGCAAGATGCTGTAAATGCAATGAATTCTTTAAATGGACAGCTTTTGGGATCTAAGAGGATTTCTGTAAAGTTTGCTAAGAATACTTCTGTAAGTATTAGTTTTTTATATTAAAAATTCATTATAGTATAATGAGTGTATTGTAAGTATATTGTTATTGGAAGGAAACAGGGCAAAGCCTGGCATTAAGTTTGGCTACTCAAAGTGCAATGCCTCAAAAATTTGGTGGACAATAAAAAACTATTGTAATATCAAGTTCCTAAGTTCCTTCTGTCTATCTTGATCTTTATGTAACTCTACCAAATGTAATTTTAAATAAATATATTTTTTTTGAGTGAGGTAAGCTTACAACAGTTAGACAGCTGTTCCACTGTCTTAAATCCATCCAAATGTTTAATTTCAATTATATTATTATTTTAAGGAGGAGCAAGACAAACCAAAGCCTGAGCTGGGTATAGCCGCTTTAACTGGAGTTAAACCAGAATTAAAATTGAGTAAAAAGACAGCCATCCAATCTATAGAAGCTAAGTTAAAAATGATGGAAAACCTGAAAGCAGGCGACGACTTTGTCATCAATAAACTTGCAGCACACGAAACACCCATTATAGCTCAATATCAAACTAAACATAATGTACCAAATAAAACAATAACTTCATTTAAGAGACGGCATCCCTATCATAAGAAAAGATAATTTTTGGTTCTCCTTTTTAGTTTTTCTCTGTTAAATAATGTGGTTTTTGTGAATTTTTGTTAGGTTACGTTTATTAGTTGTTTGATATAAGTGTTTTACTCATTTTTTTTTGATATTTTTTTCAATTGAATTATTGTAATATATTTTTATATTTAGTGATTTGTCGTAAGAAGTTTTATTAAATTTATTTTAGGCTATTGTTGTGGCCAATTCATTTTCTATTTCAATGCAAAGGGAAGAATATTGTCTTCAGTGGGAAGCTGAAAGACAAATATTTTAAGTGGTTAACTTTTTTCTTAATATCTTGCCACGAGAAATGAAATGTTAAAAAAACTTTAACCTGACTAATCTATATTTAGTATTATACATTTTTGGAAACCCAATATTTCAAATACTTTGCAGTAGTCATGTTCGGTTAGACTGAGTGAATTGTGCAAGTAAAAAATTAGATCTTATTGAGTATTACATTTAGCTCTGGTTAAGAAATGTTTTAACAGGATATTTTTTTTTTATTAAAATTAATGATACTAATTAATTAATATAATATGTCGTCGACCATATTATTTAACAGAGATAATTTTTTTTTTAAATTAATAAGAAGTGCTTGTGGAGAATTCTCGAATATAATTTAACTTAAATTTAATATTAACAATTATGTGATGCAAGTTTCAAATGCTTTATATTTAATGTGAGATTTCAATAATTAGAATGTAAGCTTTAATCTTGTAGTTCATTTTTAATAGATGTTGGATTGTTATTGTAAGTAGCTTGAATGTGCTAATCTCAGGAACTATTGGCTTGAATGGAAAAAATATTTGTGTTTTATATGTCCATTTATGAAGGAAGACTATATTCCATCACTCGCAAACGAGAGTTACCTCACATACCTAGAATTCATTGTTTTCAAGGCATTTTCGTATGTTAGTCATAAAATGTGGTCAATAATAATATGCTAAATATTAAAATAAATTATTTTGAGTATATATTTTGTAATTACCAAGTTCAATGTTTTAACGCTATATACCCAATATATTTTCTGATGATCTTTATTTTATTATACAGGATGTTTGAATCTGATGTGTAAATGTAGTTTTTTTTAAATTAAATTTAAGTGTTTCTTACTAAAAAATAAATAAATATTTTTAATATAAATGCTTATTTAAATAGCAAATTATTTATTTAAATAATAAAAAGTTGATGATAGTAAACAAAAGTTAACACAAGTTAATATTTAGAGTGTTTTTAGTAGGAAATATTCAAACTGTATGTGAATATGGCTTGTTCAAGTGAGATTTATTAACAGTATTTTAATTATAAAATAAAATATTAATTATAATATTTATTGATGCGTAGAATTTTACAATGCCCTTGGTGTTCATTAGATAAATTTTGACATTTGCTCGTTATATGAAGAAGTCAGTGAAAATTGTGTATTTTTTTTGAAGTGTCTAGTGTCTATCGATTTGCAGGGAAAAGAACTCAGTGCAGTACTTGGATTTGTGACCTAAGTATTAAGTAAGGTTAAAAGGGGACCTTTTGAAATTTTTAAAGGGGCAACTTAAAAGTCATAAAATTCTTTTTTTTAACCTTCAGCCTCCATTTGACATGTCAAATTTGTGGATTTGCAGGTCTGCCCCTATTAATATTTATTTAATAATTATTCATTAATTAGGTTTGTTTATTATATTGTTATATGTTATGTCACGAAATTTATCATATATACTATAAATTTTCTTATTGTCGAACCTTTATGTGTGATCATATTTATTACGGATGACATGATTTGTTGCCACTCTGTTTTCAATTTTATAATTTTTTCTTCATAACATAACCACTGACTACTTCATTTTGCCTTTTTCCTTAGACCTAGGATGTTGGAGTTTAAATTAAATCACACTTTTTTTTAATAAATAAATTTATTTGAGAAATCAATCTCTTTTTTACACTTTCCTTTGTCCATTAGTTTATAGCAATGCAAAAAATATATTTTTATTTATTTTTATAGAGCAAATTTGAATTTATTTTATTCCTAATTAAGGCATTATTAGCTTATTTCAGAAAAAAAAATAAGTAACTAAAATGAACTTGCTGTATAGAAATTTCATCTTACGTTTTTGTGGTATAAACATTGTTGGCTGAGAACCATTAAGGAAAATTATAATATAAAATGTAATCAGAATAATTTTATTTTCCACTGAGTTCTAAGCAAAAAATCTACAGTTTTTAAGAACCATTTCATTTTTTAATATATAATGCATACTTAGTAACAAAAAACTTAAAAATTATAAATATCCAAATTAGTAAGAGAAAATAAAAGGCGGACAAAAGGAAGAATTTGCATATTATACTAAATATCACATGCTTATAATGGAGGTTTTATGTATAAGTTAAAAACTTATAGTTATTATTAAATATTTTGAACATTTAAAAAATTAAAGTTAGTAACACTGGACTCTTATAAATTGTATAACTTTGAAGCAAAAATGGTTAAAATCTTTAAATATGTTATTTATATAAAACGTGTAACAGCTGGGTAGGAAGAGGGAATGTAGTGTTAAGACACTCGGTTCCCACTTTCTGCCGAATTCTGGAGGCATTGCGTTTTGAGTGGCAGAACCCAACGCCGCGGTTTGCCTCGACACTAGAGCGAAAATATAAAAATATAAACATAAATATTTCACTTCCTCGAATGGGCTCAACCCACAACCGTCGCGTTACAGTCATACTCTTGTGCCCCTGCACCACGACGGCGCGTATAGTCATGTTATTTAATATACATGTAGTGTATCCGAAAGAATATGTTAGTCCAGTTTTTTACAAAATTACATAAAAGAATTCATTATTTTTTTTTTGTAAGAAACTAAAAATAATAAACTTATCATACAACTAAATTCTCTTATTAAAATAAAAAATATAGCATCATGTTGTCATATATGTACATGCATAGTTCTTAAATTATTTAAAATGAAATTTTATACAGTATGTATAAAAAAATGGCATTGTACAAATATTAATTATAACAAAGTAAGTACAACAGAGCCTCGATTATCCGGCCCTTAATTATACAGATTCTGTATTATCCAAACTACAAATTGGGTACATTTACATATATGTAGATATCATTTGTTTAATGTGAGGAACATTTGTAATATTACAAAATGTTATAAAAAATATATAGACTTACGTATATATTGTGTTTCATGACTTAAGTCTATTATTTTTTCATTTTTATTAATCTGAATGCTTAAATATAACAATAAATCTGGTTAATCGATTCTCTACTGTACAAATAATACATTAAAACATTGCTTCCAAAAATCAAGAAACAATAGGTTTTTCTCACAAAACTGACAACCAAAATCTATAAATATAAAAAAATCGAATCAACTACCACTTCTTCACTAGAAATTCCACTGAGTCACACAGTATAATATATAGACATTGTGTATTACATCATTAAAATACTTTCACTGGTCTTGAATCCTGGTGATATACAATTAGATAATGAACTAGCCAACTTTTGTGAAGGGCTCGGTATTAAATAATCGTCGTCTTCGGCTTCTAATTTGCGTTTCAAACTTGTATATTGAGTTTCGTCGTCGCCATCTTTGAAAACGTCCTTGTATTCCATGCATAGAGGCCATAGTACTTTACCAGATCTGTAACAAAAAAAAATGAATTTTAATTAATACTCCCATTTTTTTTACTAATTTTATACCAAGAATTTAATTAAAGCGGTGAAAATAATTATAATTTAAACATAATCACTGCCTACACCGAAAATCGAACAAACATGGTTGAAGGTTGTGCAAACAGGCCATATTCCACTGAGTCATTGAAGTGTATAAGTTGACTTAGCAATTTCAGAAATAATTGCTCAATAAAAGATTGATTAACTGAATTGTTTATTACCTTTTAAATTTATTTAATAATTACATAAAGAATAACTTTATCACAACAAACTTAGCACAGATTAAATATGTTATAAATACATAAAATCTGGAGAATGGATTGTCTTGAAATTTTCTCCGTTTTCTCTATCAACTGTATAAAGAACTCTACTATGAAGAATAAAACTTAACAAAATCATAACATCAGAATCTCTTTACCTATCACAAAAAGAATCGAAAATAAAATAATTAATAAATCCACTTACACAGGCAACCGGTAAGGATCGTAAGGGAACCAATCATCAAATTTATGCTGTGTATTCTGCAGAGTCAACCTCGTGTTCTTCTCAATGATCGCTTGGCAGTAAACCACTTGGTGGGAGCGGGTCACCGAAGAGAATGCTCTGGACACTTGTGGCGGACATGTCCGTAGCGGGTTTAGGTTGCAGGTGACGAGACGTGGGAGGTTGAGGGACTCGACGAAGTTTAGACCTGGAATCATCATCAATCATCCCTCTCATTCAAACAAAAGCAGAGAATATTAAAGTATTTATGACACCTCAATATATGTAATATTACTATATCAAATAAAAAAACAACACACAAAAATAACAACATGGTGTGGCCGATGCCATGTAATTTTTAGACGTTTTTTTAAATTTGCTTAAACGAAATTCCAGCCTTACTTTTACTAGCAATAAAAAAGAAAAAAAATCAATATAAATAAAACAATAAGTTCTACAAAATGAAAAACACAAAAGGTTTATCAAATTAAAGCATATACTCACTCTCTTTACTCATAAACAAATAATGATTCTTAAAGGCAACTAAATAGAATATAGCGTGGCATATTGCATGAAACGCTCCATGCACTTTCATGTTATCGGCTACAGTGGACTCTTGAGTCGCTGTTATGTAGGCGTGACACCATTCCGCCATTGTTTTTAAATAATGTATCACTCTTGAATTTGGCACTCTAACGCATCTGGCTAAAAGACCTGTAAAATGTAAAAAAATACAGATTAAAGAATGATTAAATATTATTATTACAGAATACAGGTCGTCGTGGCGCAGGGTCACAAGCGTGTGAATGTGAACTCGACGGTTTTGATTTCTACCACTCAACACGTAGTGATGCAAGAATTCGGCGAAAGTGGGGAACGCCAGTATTCTTAATTGAGACAATTCGTTCAGTTCTCTCTGTCTAGCCTACTATGTGCCGGATACAATATAAAGTTAATAAAAAAAGAAATAAAAATATTTTCTTCCATCCATTCAAAAAAATAACTATCTGACACTAACTGGAAGACACCATACTAAAGAAATCCAAGACAATTCGAAACCCAATGCCGCACACTCACAACAAAGAAAACAAAGTATATTACCTGCCAAATGTCCAGCAGCCGTCCGTCGAGTTGCTAGTGCTCCAGGACCTAGGCCGTGTAAACCTGCGGCAACTATCCACAAGTTTGTGAACACACGGTCCGCACACTGCTGGTTGATTGATATTGTGTATAATAAGAGAAATTGGATGTGCCTGAAAAGTAATTGGCGTATATAATTTATTATATTTTTTAAAACATATACAAAATTTGTAATGTCATGATGAAGTAACGCTCAATGTTATTCAAAAATTCTCAAAGCCATCATAGTATAGTGTCTGAGCGTAATCACGATGTTTTTGGGTTCAATTTCCACAAGTATTTTTATTTCGTTGCTCTGGTAACTACTGAGATCCGCAACTCAACAATAATGCCTCAAAACTTGGGCTGTTGGTGGGAAACAGATGTCTTAACACTAGGTTTACTTTGCCTACCCTGTTTTAAGAAGGATATGTGAAGTTAAAAAAAAATCTCTAAAAATTCTTGTATTTAGCATTAGCGTTTTTTATATTCTCTTTTCCTCCTTTAGAGAATATAAAAAAATATATTCATAAAAATATATATTTATAAATTTATATTGCATGTCGGAGTAACCAGGCAAGTAGCAGGATAATATATACATATTACAAAAGTTAAATGACAGTTATTATTGTTGTTTTCTTTTATATAATTATTGTTGGCTTCATATTTCAATTGAGGGAATTTCAATTTAACCATTTAATCCAAATAAAGTATTGAAGGACCTATTATCATTTATCTACACATTTAGTATAAGAGATTTTGAAAAGATAAATAAAACTTTTCAATAATAGATTGAAATTTTTAGAATCAATAAATAATAAATACAAATAGAAATATAAAATAGGAAATATACTACAAAAATAACTTAGTTCCTTACTTTGTCCCATATGTAGGTAATATAACTCTCTCAAAAACATTGCACATTACATTTAATACAGGATCTCTTTCATCCTCAAGCCATTTTAGCATTTCTAACATACAATAGTCGAGAGTTTCACTTATTTCATCTTTTTCATCAATCTCCATGTCAAATATTGTTTCTTGTTTGTTTTTTTTGCGTTCAACCATGTTTGTATCCATATCTACCATTCTGAAAATCAAGAAACGTAAGATTTAAGTTAAATCAACAAATTGGAAAGGTTTTGGAATTGGAAATATAAGTTATTTCATTGTACTAAAATAAGTTTCATAAAACATGTTTTATATAATAAGATTGAGGCTATCATGGTACTGAGGAGTAGTACCTTATTGTAAGCACAATGGATGTGGGTTCCATTCATTTTCAATTTCTCATTCTAGGCAAAGTGTTAATTATTAAAAATATTGGTATAAGCTTTAGCATAATATACCACACTTACTTATTAACAATTGTAATCATAATTTGCTCCCTTAAAGACGGTATATATTTACTCATCCATATTAAATTGTGAATATAAGCTCTGTTAGGAAAGCAACCTGCCTTGTAGTAAGGGAACTGTTCAATTACAGTATTTACTAAGAGATCACTAGTCCTGAAACAAAATATTAATTAATTAATTATATATTTTTTTCTTATTGCTCAGTTAGCTAAAAATACATTTGATTGCACAATCAAATACAATTAGAAAGTGAAGAACTTTGCAAACTAATGCATGAAACTGAAAAAAAGTATGTGTGTAACAAGTTATTGATATAAGAAGCCAAAAAGATAAAAATAAACTATGTATACTTATTTATCTATCACAATATACATAATTGTTTTAAGATGTTGAATAATGTGGTGTAATAATCACTTCTACTTTGTAGACATCAAAAATATATGAAAGAATCCAGTAATAAATATATGGTTTTTTAGTTTCATGCTCTATCCCAATGTAGAGATGCCTACCCCGGCAGAGGGAACCCGAGAACCTAGTGTTGCAATTGTTGTTGTATTAAGACAATATCTTACATTGGCATAACAGCTACAATTTGGGCTATCAATGTGTGGATCTTTGACCATTTTGATACCATATCTTGTTTTGGACTGTCTTCCCAGTTTTCACCATCCTCTGAAATATAATCTCATGTTAAAAATTATAAGCTAAAATATTTCATGAAAAATTAGTTGCACAATATTGTAAATATGAATGATTCATTGTAATAACAATTCACATATCAATATTTATGTGCTTAGGTTGTGATTTTTTTTTATATCATCATGAGAGATATACCCTAGGGTATATGGCAAAGGAAGCAGACGAAACCTAATGTAAAAACAATTAGTTTCCTACTTTCTGCCCAAATTTTTGAGACATTGCATGTTGAGTGGCAGAACTCAATATTAAGGTAACAGCAAAGTGTTCTGTTACATGAACGGACAAATTTAAATTAATTATACCCCTGAGTGGGAATCAAACCCACAATCTTTGCATTTGTATTCACTTCATATTAAATACAGCCTTAACTATATCTATAAATAACATTAGATAAAGATCAAGCTATAACATACCTTTGAACAATTTAACCAAAGAAGACATTATCCTTGGACAGTGGTATGTATGGGCTGTAACTAAACTCAAAATAAATCTACTATATATTTCTACTAATTCTTCATCTCTACTTGCCCACTCTATAGAACACAAAGCATTTACAAATGGCTTTAATTCTCTGCCTAGCAGCACCACACAAGTCAAACAATCTTCTAATAAAATTCTAAAGTTATCATCATTTAGCTGGTAATCCTTCAAAACGGCTAGCAATTCATTGTATGATGCAGAATTACCATCTTTTACATAAGTTAGCAAAATCTGCTCGATTTGTTTTCTTTTAAAGTTAATTTTCATTCGAGTATTAGCTGCTTGGCGATCAAGAGTTTTACGCATCAAAGATGCCACACTTTTATGAGCACTGACAGCCATTATTTCTGTTCTAGGGATATACTCTTCTTAATATCTGATGTCAGAGTTTTAAGAAACTCCACTATTTCAGGCTGCCGAAGCAACTCTGCTTTTTTGTGATTCAATACTTCTCTCAAAACGTTGCTATTGTCGTCGGTGATTGTTGAGTGAGGATTTTGCTCGAAACTGGTGCTTGGCTTACTGTAGCCAATGTTAGATTCTGATAATTCTATACTTCTTTTATCTTTTAAATATGATTGTAACTTTTCCAATACTACTTTACTGTCACCTTCTTTCTTTTCGGCACTATAACCTTCTTTAGACATTGCACAACTAATATCTTACATCTTTAAGTCTTGTACGTTTTACTTTAATGAAAACTTATATTCTATATATCTTATATTGGACTTAGATAATAGTAAATATTATATAAATTATATATATTTTATAGTTAGAAACAGAACACGTGCACTAATATGCGCGCAACTTATTGACACGACGTGATAATAGTTGTCATATGTTTTTGACATTAACGCATTAGTTCCTCACTTTAATTAAGCCTTTATGGCACGCAATGCACTTTTGTTACATAGACTATTATAAAGAACCTGCTGAACTAAACAATAACGAAAGTATAATACGGTACGGTTTCTTTATTACTCGGTGCTAAAAAATATTTCAATTTTTTGTGAATTTCCTCTTTTATTATGCTTGTATCATATTATATATTAAAATATACATTTCTAAAATGTCAATGAAAATAGTAAAAGAACAAATACTTTTCTATATAGATGTCCATTTTTATCACAAGTAATTAAACTCTTATTTTATAAATGTTTTCACAAGAGTTTGAACCTTTTTACATTATAAAGTTGATGTAACTTTTATAAAACAAAAAAAAAAGTATCTTGTGTATAGTTTTTTTTTAATGGTAACACATTTATTTAGTTATGTATCTGTGCCCTTTTTCACTAAATCTCATTTTATTTTTCTCAATGAGTTTGGGAGGGGTAAATGCGTGTGTACGTCTTATTCCGGATATAAAGTTATTTTACTATTATCGTTTAATATTAAGTGTTCCATTCAAAATGAGTGTATCGTAAATATTAAATATAGTGATTCCGTATGCTTGTTTGGTATTAGCTTCTTATGTGAGTGTCGATAATCATGCAAAATGGCCAACGAACTGTGGTCATGTACCTGTTGTACCGAGGTTCTGACTTGCTGGTTGCGCCTCAAGCTCTCGCCAGAGGAAATAGAGCAGAGGTACAGGAGCAAGGAAATAGACAAAATACTTGAAAAAGATAAACAAACGCTACGGCGACAAGTTAAGCTATTGCTACTCGGTGCGGGTGAAAGCGGAAAATCAACATTCCTGAAACAGATGAGGATAATACACAAAGTGAAGTTCGAGCCGGAACTAGTGCGCGAGTATCAGCATGTGATATACCAGAACATTGTGAAGGGCATACAAGTGTTAGTGGACGCGAGGGATAAGCTCGCAATTCCTTGGGAAAACCCGAGGAATCTCGACATCGGCCAGCAGGCAATGCACTTCAACAGTACAGCTTCACTAGATAGCCGATTGTTCATGCATTATGCACCACATATCCATTCCTTGTGGTTAGACAGAGCCATAAAGAAGGCCTATGACAGGCGGAGAGAATTTCAATTGGTGAGTATTGTTTAGCTTTGTTTATAAGTTAGGGCTTGTTATAACACAATAATAAATTGTTACCTCATATTGACTCGTGCAGTGAATATTATAATGTTTCAATGAGTGAAAGAACCATTGTTTATCATGTAAACACACCTAGTAAAGTTATAGTTTTCTTTGTGTTTTCTGTGGTTATAAGTAATATTCTTATGATAAATATTTATTATAGTTTTGATTATGAACTTTAATAGTTTTGATAATGAATTGGGTAAATTATTTTATAATTGTTTACTGCCTTGATTGTATAATCAGTAAATATAACTTTATTATAAAAAACAGTGTATGTGTGAGAAAGAATATTTTATACATACTCTTACTAATGAATATGGTAAGGTGATGTGTAGAAAGTCTTTAATCTATACTTCCTATTAAGATAAATAGCTTAATATGACAGGCTTAAGTTTTAATTGTATATTGTTAGTTAAAACAAAAAATGTTATTATTTTCCATGAAATTTGAACTTAAGTTAAAGCCTATAATGGCTATAAGAATGTACATAATTTACATATTAGATATGTTTAATAGTACAGGGTTTTAGATTTAGTTACAAGGTAGGTAGAGGGATATTCTGAGCCTAGTGTTAAGTCACATGATTCCCATTAATTCACTCCTGTTCCTTACTTTCAATTCAGGAGGCATTGTGTGTTGCATGGAAAACTTAATACTGTGCTATGCTACCTTTTTATTAGAGCGAGAAAATGAAAATATTAAATATTTCATTTCCTTGAGTGGGAATCAAACCCAAAATTTGTGGCATTTATTACCACGCTAGATATATGTTTATAATGTCATCTCATATGAATGAAGTAATTGTAATTGCGTTTCTTATCTAGTTTGATTAGTCACATGTTGCGTCATGCGTCACGGTTGCAAAGCTTCGAACACATGATGGGATCCATACCTGACATATAAAGAATATTTTACGTTAAGTAATAATTATTATATAATTCAGATATTTTTTTTATTTTCTTAGTTTTCCACAATTTCCGAATATCGCAACACATCTAGTGTTTAAGTGACGTAACTCAACGCCGCCACCGCACCGTAACAATGAAATTAATTTAAATACAATCCTACCGGGTAGAGATTGACCCCATAACCATTGAATGGGAAAACAATTCCACACTACATTATATCCAATATTTTAAAAAGTAAAACTTTTTTTATATCAAATTAATAATTATGTCACTTCCAGTGCATATCCAATTGAAATGAAAGCAGCCGTCTAATCTGACTTACGGGTCAATTTGTTATGATCAGATTGGTTATTCCCTTGCGAATCCTTTAATTAAAATTACGCGTCGATGTCAATAAGGTCAATATACGTACTTTTTTCATGTTAAAGATCTAATTATTTCTCAGATTGTCCCAGATTTTTGCGATTGCTTAAAATTGTGTCGAGTGGTTAAGAGCTTTCTTTTTATCTTTTACCATCTTCTACATTTAACCTCGTTCGAGTTTTCTCCATACAACGTGCGAACAGCGAAGTGATAAGTGCTTAACTGGCACTGGCACATTACTAGGAACGCCATAATCAAAAAACATGAGTATGGGTGTAGACTATCGCCGCAGTCGGTTAAAAAGAGAACAGAACACAGAATGTTTTGGGTTCTATGAAATATACCTGCGTTTTAATATTTATAACATCTATTTTCAGAATACTGCACGTAATTGTACGCTTGCTTGTTTTTTTTAAACAGGTACTAACTATCGATTCTAGGGTAGCGCGGTTATAATCTTACCGGTTTCTAAGAAAATCATTAAGGAAAGATTTATGTTAGATTTTAGTTCTACGTAGCGACTCATCCGTATATGCTTCACATTCCTATCATTAATTATGTATTGCAAAATATAAAGATATTTCAAGGATAGTTATTTATTTATGCCGTTTCTGTGCTTTTGTTTATTTTTAAAATAAATAGACCGTTATTGGCATTTATGCTGCGAAATTTGCTCGCCAGTCTCAGGTTAGTTTTATTTTCAGCTTTTCTCTGTATACCGAATGTAGCAGGGTAGGCAAAGGAAGTTTAATGTTACACTCCCTTCTACATTTTTCGTTAAACTCTGGAGGCATTGTATCACGTAATTCTGGAGGCACTCAACACACAATGTCCCGAAAATTTGCCGGTGCGTGGGGAACGGAGTGTATTTACACTATATTTCCAAGCTTTATACGGTCGCAATGTGAAGTAAATACAAGCGATTCTACTTATATTTCTTGCTAAGTAAGTCAGTTTTAGAGTGTTGTTCGACCTTGCACAAGTCCTGGCAACCCTACACCATATCCGCACTGCGCCATGCAGTTGAATTTGCATAAAAGTTAAATTGCTTTTTTATCGGAAATATTGTCATCCATCCTGGTAACTCATTTATATCCGTAATACATAAATGGTTTATTAAGGATTTTATTGGCGCTCAAATAAGGGATGTTTTTTAAATTATTTTAAATCATATTATATTATTTTTTTTATATATAAACGTATCCTTCGGATTCGCAGCAGGTACCAACAGTATTAAAGGCCTATGCTATACGTTCATAAAAAAGATACTAGGTACCTTATTGTATAATTATATAGCTCATTTATCTTAATACAGGTAATATATAAAAAGATTTTTAATAGTAATAGATATATAAAACCGTCGTAATCTATAAAATATTAAATAAAATACAGATAACAAAAATCAATCGATATTTATTTTACGACTGAAATCGATTAACGACTAATAATTTATGTCTCGAAATGGTTTCATTAGGGAATTGGATGACATTAATTACAACGGCCCTGTCCATAAGACATGACAAAATGTTCATTAATTAATGAATAGGTGTCTATTTACAAATTATAGTTGGTACTAATAGATATTCTATATTTTTCTGTCTAGATTTTTTATTTATAAAGAAACACATATTTTAGATTATTGTATTTTTTCTATTAGCAAGAAGTCTACGGTGTCATAACTTAGAATCCTACTCCTGGATCATATATTTCAATGATTTTCGTTGTCTTGGCCTTGTTAGGAAATCAAGTATAAACGGGCGGCAACCGGAGAAAGTTGTGTCTTAACACTAGGTTCTCTTGTCCTATACATACGGCTTTGTTCCTCGTTTTAATTAAACAGAGAATTAAGTAAAACGATCTAAATAACTGACCGCAGGCACAGTGGGATATAACGAAACGATAAACGTGAGGCATATTGTCTATTGATTTTCCAATTCCAACCAGTAATTCCTGAGATTAGTGCGGTAAATCTAACAAATTCTAAAGCTTTATAATATTAGTATTTATTAAAATAATATTTATTAATAGTGAAAAAGCATTATGAAATGTAAATAAACAAAAAGTTTTTAAAATTGAGACCCACGACTATTGGATGTAGTGGGCAGTTTTCGTTAAACGCGTTAAATTAAATACCGCCTTTCCATAATATCCATATTAACAAATTCTGCATAAATAGACCGGTTAGAATGTACCCAACATTCTTGTATAGGAAATTCTTAGAAATTTAATGTAAATTTGTATAATATGGGGTCGAATAAACATAGGCTTTGTAATTGACGGCCGTTTCCCAGAACCACGCTTCGGTTCGGTTTCCGCGGAAGACTTAAAAACGTACGAACTGTCTGCTTAACGCGTTTGAAGTATATATAATGCCTTCTTTTTGCTATATCATAGTTGTTCTTTATAAAAAATTGGTATATTTTTAAAACAATCCATGATATACAATTCAGGGTAAGTAAGTATTATATTTAAGATCAATAATTTAATTAAAATATATGTGTAGATTCAATAGTTATCTCAAAAACTATTAAATATTTTTAAAATAATCAATATTTTACAATTATAGGTAACCAAATCCTCTATTTTAGATTAATAATTTACTTTCAACAATAATCTATGGTCGTTTTACGTGATGCCATACAACGTTAGAAGCTATCAATTCACATATATGTACTTATATATCTAACATAAAGGTGTGGTATTACGTTCATGCTATATTATTACCTGCGACATAATGTATGACTACAATTATCTATCTGTATGATTTCATACTTACTAGTTTTTTTGTTGTCATTTTTTTTATAGCTTCACGCTATATCCCTCTCTAAGCAGGTTTGGCAGAGGGAACTTGGGAACCCAGTGTTAAGACACTCTATTTCCATTAAAATACTTCCCTTCTGCATTCTCCGCCAAATTCTCAAGGTATTGCGTGTTGAGTGTCGGAACTCAACGCCGCAAGATAAATGATTCGTGATATATGTATACAAATAGGGTTACGTTTTTTATTTTTTACTTTATTTTCAAGTTGTTCAGGTACCTACTGTAAACGGTAAAACGTTCCTTTCGGTTATTATGTTCTTCACGCTCATTTGTCAAGAGGTCTCCAGACGTTAATTCTGAACTGGGTGGTTTAGGAGTCATTATAGTAGTATACAGTACTTTCCTTTTCCGTTTTTCTATTACTTTCGCGTATTTGCATTCCTACAATTAGAAAAAAAGCCTAGCGGTAAAAAACATTTGTTACAGTAGTAGGTTTTGAACAGAATAAAAACAACAGCGCGGCGATTCTTAAGAGCGTTTCTCAATCCTTATATTTTACGAAATACAATTTTAAATTACAGTCAATCGAACTGCTTTTTATGTGTTATATTTATTGTTTACAGTATATAAAATAAATACTTATTCCTGGTTCACACTTTTCCCTCACAGGAGAATTGTTAAGAATTGAAAGTGTATGAAACGTGAAAATTGCATAAATGTCAATTTATAAATTAGTATTTGGTGTAGAAATTTCGCAATTATAATTCTGTACAATATTTTTACCTAAATATGTTTATTTAGTTTCACACTGTGTCCCGCACATGGTAGGGTAAGCGGAGGGAACTTGGGAACCCAGTGTTTAGACATTTTCCGGCGAATTCTTAACCGCTGCCTCTGGATACAGGGCAAACCTTGTTACCAGAGCAAACGAATAAAATTAGTAAATTTCATTTATTTATTTCATTTTCTTGAGTGGGAATCGCCCCCACGAACTGTCGCGTTGTCAGTAAAACGCTTGTGCACCACGACTAGCTAAAATATGATTTACAATGCAAATATTTATTCTGTAGACATAATAGCTCGGAGCGTTGAAGTAACATGTTTCGTGGATATCGATGGTAATAAATTACTTTGAAACCTGTTTCTCTAATTTACCTGAACCAAATACATAATGTATGTAGGTATGATAAAGACAAGTCATTAAACTCTTAGCAATTATTTATTTTCAATTTTATGTCAATTGAAAATTGTTTTATCAAGGTTTTTGGATAAATACTTTATTGAATTTGACGTACCTATTAGGTACCTAAACTCTAGATTCCCAGGTTACCTTTGCCTACCGTTGTATGTGCGGGATACAGCGTGAAGCTAAAAAAATATTTTTATTAATCCTCTGGTAGATGAATTGAGTCATTGAGTTCCGCCACTCCATAATGCAGTTTAACGATGATTCGGTAGGATGTAGACGAAAGAGTGTCTTGACACTATTTTTACAGTGTCGTATTAAAAAAAAAGCCAAACGAAAGAACCAATGCACGTAAAACTGTTTTACTTAACTCATCTGAACACAGATCGCAACGTCCGCATCGGTTACGCAAAACTTATATCATTTCCTGCGTTATTATTTTATTTTTACTTATCGCAAGCTAGCCGAGAGTACAAAACTACTAAATAAATTGTCTTGTAAATGCTTTCTATTCACATTTGCACCGCCAGAGCTAGCGATTACACTCTTGTATGAGAGAGGGCCATACACTTGTTGGTGTATGCATCAAAAGTGAAGTGTAAACTATTGTTTTGAATTATACAAATATTATGTTTGTCTAAGTGTATAATTTTACTTAAACTTGTGCTTTTATGTTCAAGTTTAAAAGAGTTTTGTCTGTTATTGTATGTTGCTGTAGATACATGTTAGATAGAACACTTTTTTCTTATATTTCTTGACAGTTATTTATTTTAAATGACTTGCTTACATTATATTTTTTGACCGTCCTGTCTTTTCGTTTTCATTTGCCTAGGACTGAAATGTTATATCTGATGTTTTTACCATTTCAAATGTATTAGATTATTCTTGTGAACGAAAATCGTTTAGTTAATTATACAAAACGAAAATTAAAAGAAATATCTTACAATGTCACATTTACTTATGTTATCGTAATGTTTATTGTATTTCCCTTATATAAAAACAACTTCAATTATATAAGTAAGGTGATGTTATTATCCTTCATGATCTCATCAAGTTCATTCTTTAAGCTATTTATTCAATTATCCGACTACACCATTGAAGTTACTTTATTTATAAAAAGAAACTTGGTATACTTATTTGTAAAGAAAAATCTTCAATTACTGATTGACTGGCACACAAAAAGAATCCTTGGAAATTGTAGGAGTACGCTAAAAGACGATTTTTCCAAATCTTACGGGTACAGGAAAAACGAAATTCAATACTTTATTTTCCACACAGACAGACAATATACATTAGTTAGATATATCTTACGAGTATTATGTTATTGCAAGGATATAATGTAATTTTACTCAAAAATGTTAAATCATATTCGAAAACATTTTTAATATTAATATACCGGTTGTGCCTTTTCATACTAATATGAAGATACAATATAACTTCCTGCATTTTAATAGTCCAATTTAAGCCCAATATAAATTAGGTGAGTAAGTAGGTTCAATTACGAGAGGAGGACCGTCGTGTACGAGCATGTAGAACAAAGCGACGGCCACACGATTAAGCTTCTTGCAATTTCGTTTCATTGCCTACGATTTCCTTTATAATTGAGGTCTTTATGTTTAGGGCTTGTACCCTACTGCTTTATTAATATTACTATATTAATGTATATTTTTTATAAATTGATAATAATATTGGTATAATAAAATATAAACATACAACAAATAAACTATTTAACTTTATAGTATAATAAAACTGATAATCTAGTTGAAAGCGCTAATCTTAGGAACTAATTCGAATTGAAGTCTTGAGAGTGGTGGATAATACATATATCCAAAGCTTATATTACGTCATATATAGATATGACGTAATAATATAATGTTGTAACTGATCACTTTCTGTACACGGAAGATATATGAAAAAATATGTCGTAAGGGGTAATTAAAGCAACTCGAAAATAATTTTTAAAATGTTAGTCAATTTGTCTATAAATTTGTACAAGAAAATCACAGAGACTGCTTAACCGATTTAAATGCGGTTTTCACTATTGTGATTTGGCAAACTTAACCATTAAATTACCTGAAATTATAATTTTCTATGTATGGATGTTGTCCTTAAAATAATAATGTTATAAGAACATGTAGAGTGTTTAAACACTAGGTTTTCCCTGCTTGGTCTGCTATATCCAGTATAAAGGGTAAATTTATTAAAATTATTTCTATAAATAGATCGATAAATCGTATTCCACGAGCACATCCAAATACTTGTAAGGTATCAAGTTCCGTCGTAACTTGCAACCAAGTTTATCGTCTTTGTTTGGAAATTAATGAATCATCACGTAAGTTTCATTTGCTAATACAATATCTATAAACGGTTGCAAATAGAAGATAAGATCGTTATCGTAAGCAATATGAATATTAAACTACCTGCTTGCAATACGCTTATTTATAGATATGGCTAATTCATATGAAATTTATAGATAATTTCAACTAATAAATTAAACTTGCTAAATTAGTTTTGTTCATTATTTTGAAACCGTTGTGGCGCATCGGCACGCGACGGGGTCGACTTTGGGTTTGATCCAAGTCAGGAAAAGGAATTATTTTCATATCCTCGCTCTGCTTTTCTTTTTATTGCAACAGTGTTGTATTCTGACACTCAACAATTAATGTCTATAAAATTGTGCAGTTCTTGAAGAACGGAGTGTCTTAACTCTTAACACTAAGTTCGTCTGGCAAGCTGCTACTATAAAATGAAATTGTTATAAATATAATTATTATTTATCATTATATTGATATATGTTCACGCCTATTTACTCCACTATGGGGGAGACAGTCGTATGAGGATAAAAATAGCTCATAATTTTATTTGTATCAAATTTACTGTTAAACATTTAACACAAAGATGCACAAACATATTACATTAGATATGTATGTGTATGTACATAGTTCCACATAATTTACCAACATTTAGCTATTAGGGCTTCATTAGGAACATTAGACGGTACGAAGTACGATTCCGCAATGAATGCTCTGATTTCGATACGACATTGACTGCCTATTAACCCTTCACGTAAGGCCCCCAATTAACGTTGTTATTGTTATATTTAACAATGTAAAATTGCGGTTTTGAGTGCGCTCCACGCTATTATTGTATGTAGGTATAATGGTGGATAACAGTTGCGCGTACTATTGGTTAATAATAATAGTCAGCTGATGTTTACGTTTAGTGGTACGTAACCCAATGTAGGCCTATCTGGAGTTAATTATAATAATTTCATATTATTATTATTATTTTAAATTTTTTTTGAGTGGTTAGGTTTTGTTTTAGGGAGTGTGACTTTTTCTTAGATTTACCTTCTATCCCGTATTTGGCGGGGTAGGCAAAACACCCCCGTTGTCCGCTTTTTCTCTAAATTCAAGGCATTGCATGTTGTACTATGTCTTGAATTTACATTGTGACCTAAGTTTAGTAATAAATAACGTTGCCTTATAATATACGTATTTCTAAATAAAATGGCGTAAACATTATGGTTGAATATACGTAGAGTATTATATTATTATTTTTTATTATGCTTTTAAATTGTGGCTTTTAAAATGTTGAACGAAAGTGTCTTAATGGGTACGGAGTGTCTTAACACTAGGTTCCCAGGTTCCCTCTACCTACCATATGTTTCTTAAGTGTTCATCATAGGAATATATAAGAAAGAGTTTCACTCACTGATAAGAACGTTTTAGTCCACTGCTTTTTATCAGCGTTCGACTTCGCAATAAAGGCTTTTCTTTTGTCTTTAATCATTACCGTATCGCAATTCACAGCAAACTCTTCCTAACAAATAACCCCTTGAATTTTTAATTATTTACTACTAGTTACTTACTATGAAAATTTTCCTTTTTAGGGGTATTATAAAATATAGATATTGAATGATAACTAGCCACAACTCAAATGCTTAATAGTCATTATGAATTTTCCTTAATTTAAGTTTATACTCCTCTGGTGTTGCACGGGGTCGTGGGCGGCGGTGATCACCATCAGGTGACCCGAACGCTCGTTTGCCTTGTCCTTTTACCATAAAAAATAAAACACTTTATAATTTCATACATTTTCTATAAAAAAAATATCCTTAATAATAGAGGAATAACACTAAAAATACTAATATCTTGATATTTTCTAGAGTAGACTCGATAATAGACGAAAGACCCCGTTGATACTTCACAGGTCACACGACTATTTCCATCCAGAGTCGTGGCTTCCAATGTCGCATTTTCTCTAAACCACACGAATAGATTACCTTAAAAACAAAATCTTAATTATAAATAAATATATATTTCATAATGTGTGTCAGAAATGACTAGCCAAATGACTAATAGTTTATTTTTGATTTGTAATTGGTACGCTCTATTTTTATTAAAAATAAATGTATTCTGCACACAGTAGGGTAGGCACTCTTTTCTCCATTTTCCGCCTAATTATAGAGACATTGCATATTGAGTGGCGGAACTCAACGCCGCGCTTTGCCTTGAGCTTGAGACCACCGCGCATATTCCATTAATAACATAGCACATAGGTATCGTTATTGTGAAATATTATACTTGAATTTAATAATGAATTTTTAATAATGTTATGTGGCGATCACAACAAATATTTTACATTACCCTGGGCGGGAATCGAATCTATTATCATCGCTTCGGATGTATGTTAATTAAACGGCATTATTATATATACCGGCTCTATAATGAAAGTCCAAACTCAAATAATATAGGTATATACTACCTGCTAATTTTTAACGGTTCCATGTTTTACGTACCTACTATTTGTTTACTACTACAGTGTGAACAGTGCAGTTAAGTTACGTGTCAACGGACCAGATGACTGTGAGATTTTAATTTGTAGCTTTAAGAAAAATGTGTTGTTATCTATATTTCTATATTAATATTGTAAATATAAAGCTTATGGGTCTGTTTGGTTGACGCGATAATCTCTGGAACTACTAGTTTGTAAAATAGTGTTATTTGGAAACAACAGACAAATGATTCGATGTGTGTATACCTAGAGTCACGGAAAAAAAATAAAAGACTAAGCACGCATAGTAAAAAATATCTCCATCCATTATAATTATTACCCTAATATTTAGTAGGTTTTTGGTAATTTTGGCTGTTAGTATTGTGACTCAATGCTATGTGAATCATTATTTACTGTATTAATAATCATATAATTTAGTTATATAATTATACTAGTGGACCCGGACTCGGCTACGCCCGCTTGAAATATAAGAATATTTATTAAATATATTTATGAAATTATTTTCAGTTTTCAACAGAATTAATAAGAAAATAAAAGATTAAATAATCAAAAAGAATAATAAATAGAGACATATTATTAGAAAAAAATATCTGAGTTATTGAAATGAATCAACAAAAGGGTAAAAGTAACTAAAAGAAAATTCTTTTTATTAGAAAAAGTACCTAAAGATTTCCGCGCGTGCGTACATTCTCGTAGATATCGACTTTATGAAATAACTAAACATTTTTCTATATTAAATAGGTTAATTTTTGCGATCAATATCAAATAAAATAAGAAGAGAACCAAAGTGTAGTTTAAATAAATTATAAACACCAAATATTAACAATAGTTCGAAAATGTATGAAAATTTGCAAAACCGTCAACATCATCTGCCCGTTCGCGTAGGTCATACTATGTCGCCCGAAGGCAATCAATAATTGTCTAAAAATTGTCGCCCTTATTTATTGATTAGAATGTTATACAGTAAACTATAATTTCAAACTAGATGAAATGCTATAAGTGACTTTTATATTTATTTTTATAAGGAATTCATCCATCAAAATATAAGTTCATTTTGGGTGACGTTTTCTTAAAACAACAAAAAAACTTTCCAAACCGTTGCTTAGCAACGACGGTTGTTATTATACATATACATGGCAGAATAAATTGCATGTCAAATTAGAAAGTATTTTAATGTGTTAGTACATATGTGTAACGTAATGTTATGTAGCCTATAGCACTTCTGAAGAACGTAGCTTTCATACAAACCAAAAAATTAGGAAATCGGACCAGTAGATCGAGAGATCTTAGCGTTCAAACAAACAAACAAACTCTTCCGCTTTATTATATTAGTAAAGATTATAATTTATCCTACCTGCCAAGCGAATTGGTTTTTTACACCTACTTCCCAATTCAGCATCATGCCTTATACCGCAAATAGTAGAGTAGGCCGAGGGAACCTAGCGTTACCGCAGTGCTTTTCCTTTTTACCAAAACGAGAAACGAAATGAACATATTAAATAAATCTTTCCCCCGAGTGAAAATCGAACCCACAATCGTTGCGTTTACAGTGTGCTGTGCTTTTCTTTCATATATTTGTTGATATAACTAAATTTGATAAATGAATTAATTTCATCTTCACTTATCTACACGATGCAGAATGGATGGATGTCATGACCTACGGACAGTCTCTCAATGTCATTCTGTTCACGCATGCTGGTTAGGGAATTACTGTCTTCATTATTTTATTAGGATTTGAGATAAATTTATTCTGTGAATAACTTTAAAAGCATCGTTTTGTATCTTTTAATTTAATTATAATATATGCCTTATTATGTAATTTTATTGTATCTTTGGAAATCATTTATGTTCCAAAGGAAAATTAATACAATTACTTAATTATATATTTTAATAGAATGGGCTTTAATGAAATGAAAGGAGGAGAGAGAAATATTTCACTACTTTATTAGTTAGTTATTCCTGCGCGTAGTGTCGACATTTAAAATTTTGAGCATGTCAATGTTGGGAACTTTAGAGCTGGGTTCAATTTCAACAAACTAGCTTTACTTTAATTTAGTTGTAATGTCAAGACTGCCTCGAATTTGCTTTAAACATTTTTTTGTAAAAGTTTTTCTAATTATCAGTTTTAATTTCTTGTAAATAAAAATTATAGGGCGGGCATTAGACTAATCGGGGATAGGCACAACGTGCCCAATTCCCCCCATTCCAACGCCCATGCTTAATAAACGTTAATATAAGTAGCTTTTTAAAATCAATTGTGCACGCGGAGGTAGCGTCAAACTTAATATACTGTAGGTGTGAGCTCATCAAGTTGACATCCTTTATTGCCTTAAATACGGTGCATTATTGTTCTTTGTGATAGTTTGAATTGCATTTCCTTTGTCTCTCAGTGTTTACTTTTTAAATGAATAAAGTTCTATATGAATAAATTTATATGGGAAATTATATCTTACCTTTTTTTTATTAGCTGCAACCTGTATCCCGCATCTAGCAGGGTAGACAGAGGGAGCATAGTGTTAGGACATTATTTGGGCATTGCTTGATGAGTGGCGGAACTCAACGCCGCGTTTTGTCACATAACTAGAGCAAGAAAATGAAAATGTCAAATATTTCATTTCTTTGAGTAGGGATCGAACTTACAACCTGTCAAATTTACAGTTGCACGCTCGTGCTCCTGCGTCAGAACTGGCCTCAAGTACCTACTACACGGTTTTTTTCATAATTCATTATATTCAAAC
This sequence comes from Heliconius nattereri, assembly GCA_013403645.1. Lineage (NCBI taxonomy): Eukaryota > Metazoa > Arthropoda > Insecta > Lepidoptera > Nymphalidae > Heliconius > Heliconius nattereri. The sequence continues at coordinate 2,093,655 of JAAIXI010000237.1, forward strand.
CATGGTAAATGTAACATTTTCGCACATGATCTTTTCCAGTAGGTAGGTACCTTCAGATAATCTCTGGTCAACAAAGAGGCATTACAATTAGATATATATGTATACATGCATACGTATGTATGTACGTCGTACGCAGAGATGGATCTGAATGGATTGAAGGCTGAACGCGACGGTATTCAATGAAACGCGTTGTTAGCGTTAGCGGTTTTGATTTCGTCCAATTTATTTTCGCTCATTCGGGCTAATAGTCTTGCACTAGAATTTTAACCGTAAGCTCTGTATTTGTGTGACTTATTATATTTTATTATTTGTGTGTAAGTTTTTGCTGTGCTTGGAGGATAGTTAGGTTTTGCTTTTGAGTTTAATATTGAAAAAGTTATGCACGCGTAATCGATAAATGCTTCACGGTTTATCTCACATATACCAGGGTAGGCGAAGAGAACTTAGTATCAAGACACTCTGGTCTCCGTTTGCCATTTAGGTAATTATGTGGTAAGCGCGGTAAGAGCGAAACGTAACGCTGCATTTTTTAGAGCGGTTAAAAGAAAATATTTAATATTTTACTCAAATATCTGAATTGAATGATAGTATAACAAGTTTTAAACTAATTTATTTTTATTTATTACTTACTTAAAAGTAACTTTCTAGTATAATATATAAAGTTAATTAAAAAATCGATCGTGCAAGTCCTACGACTTGGCCCCCGATGGTTCCGTACCGATTTTATGCAGGTCAACGAAACAAATTTATACGATTACGTGTTAACAATATCGCAAAAAAAAAGTTTAAAAGTTAATATCTTACTTCCGAGACCCTGGAAAGGACCATACCTGCATAAATATCCAGGTCAATAAATTATATTATTTTCAACTCGATACCTCCACAAGCTCTTGATGAATAGACTTGATAGACGTCCAACAAAGTGTTCCGTTAGTTCCGTCTTTTTATTTGAGCTAGGGAACCTTAAAACTAAAATAAATACTTCTACAGAAATATTTTTATATTCACAATTATAAAGAAATATAATGTAGGTAATAACTTTCATTCGATTAAGGAAAAGTAAAGGGTTCATTAAACAAATATGTACTTTGAAGGTTTTTATTATGTGACAACCGGAAATGCATATCGCCTTTGAATTAAATGTTGAAAACACAGCTACAGAAGTTGGAGTTGTTTTGTTTTTTGTTAATTCATTTAAATATATTACGGTACTTTTTAAGTTATTAAATTTAAATATAACGTTATTTTCGTGCCGTATTAGTTATATCGTGTTACAAAATTGTTGTAGATTGAATTTTAGCAAAACAAAATTGTTATTTTCTTCCTTTCTCTAGCATATCAGAGAGAGAGATAAGACACTCCTTTCTCAGCGTTTCGCCCAATTTTTAAGACATGTGTGACTGGTGGTACTCCGCGCATTGTGTTAGTTCCCCGCTGTTAGTTCCCCGAATGAAAATCGAACTCACAACTATCGCAATTACATTCACGCCGGCCCCAGAATATGCTTAGATTAAAAATAAATATATACTATTTTAATTTAGTATTTCACGGACTTGAAATGTATATGTATATATATTTAACACAATATTTGATGGAATGGTGACCAGACCAATCTTTAATTACGTAGTAGTGATACCGACGCGACATGTGCATTATTTAAATCATGGTATTTTGAAGTTTAAGGTGAATGCAATTCTGCAATTTGTTGAATGTCACAAATATAAATTCTTTTGCGTGTAATGCCACTTGTTTCTTGTTTACCTACGTATTTGACCGTGGCTGTTGAGAACTTAAAATTTATAATATATTATATTTCATAATATATTTGTTTGTTATTTTTTATGTTAATAAAATAATAGTAGAGTGTGTATTGAAGTAGTAAATGCGATGATTGTAGGTTCGATTTCTAGGCAGGCGAATTGATTATTATTACTTACTCGCTCTGGTAACAAGAAGTGAGCCGTTGAGTTCCGCTATTCAACCAGTAGCTTCACCTGTAGCTCCTCTACACGGGGGGGTTCGTGGGCGGCAGTGATCACTTAACATCAGATGACCCGTACGCTCGTTTGTCTTGTCTTTTTCCATAAAAAAAAATGTCTTGGTAAATTGGGTTCCTACTGCTGCTACCCTATTTTTATATGTGTGATACAGCAAAGTAAAGCTGAAAACAATGAATGAAATGTGATATGAAATGAAAGGCGATATTTTTGATATTATCATAATTTATCATTTAAAACTTTAAAATATGACAAATATGTAATTTTTAATTCATAATTTAAGTTTAAGTACCACCCATGTATAAGATACTTTAGTTAAGATATTTTAGTTAAGTATAAAATATCCCATTAAAAATTTAAACCGATAGAGAAAATAGTCTATGAACTTCATAGACTACGTATATAGACGTAGGTGTAATGCAGAAAAAAAAAGGAAAATTTTAAAAGTAGACCGCTTTATTTTTGTAGCGATGAATAACTAAAAGTAGTGGAATTTATTGATTTTCGTGTACGTTCCGTGCCCGCCCTGACGGTTCAGGAAACCGTTTTATAGCTCTTGTGTAAATCAACCCACTCTGGTTTGTTGCAAGTACTATGAAAACACGCTACGACACTGAGATCCTGCTTGTGTTGACAAATTTAAAATTACATATAATAGTATTTTTTATTGCTGCTTATTTTGACATATGTCTTTATTTTATGTTTTTTTTAGATGTTATATTCATATCTATTTTGAATGTATGTGATGAGTTTTTTTTTATTTTATACTACTTGCTATGCTGACTGCGGATTTATGACATGTTGATGTTTTTGGTTCCGTCTAAATTTCTATACAAATACCAAATATTTTTTATTTTCATTCAACCTACTTTAGTTTAGTGCAGTTCAACAAAATTCTTCTATGAATCACTACAATCGTGTTATACTTCCACATTATTATATTTTTATTGCTAGTATTTTATATACAGGTTGGAATTGTCAGCACTACTTTAAATGAAACTACAGTATTAACTACTCTAAAAAAGCCTAATATAATTCTGAAAAAAAAAGAATTCACAAAAATGAAAAAGTTATTTTTTCAAACAAAATAAATAATAAAATTTACGATAATAAAAATACATCGCCATTTGTTAAATATAACGTAAACACGCACACACTTACCTGTCAAAGTGGCAACGTCGCCTACGTATGTGTGCGTCAACCGAAATACAGGTATGGATAAAAATCGTAAAATGAAAAGAAAATCCTACGTCAAAACTGTTGAGGTGCCTTGATAAATTTTTTTAGCTCTGGGTTTGAAATTTTTACCCTATATGCAGTTTCAGTAAAAGGAGCGCTGCCTCTTCCACCCTGTATAATGTCTTCATTTTATGTCTCGTAGATCTTATTTCATACTTTGATATATGATGACCTGATGGGTGACATTACTTTTGCTGTCTTTACAATTTTTTAAATTTCATAGCGGATTCCCTAACAACATGATTTTTGATGATGGTTGATGTGTTGACGAGTGTTGTATTTCAATAGGAACTAGTAGAAGCCAGAGTGAAGTTGCGGCGCTCTGGCTTGCCAGACTGTCTCGTGCGCATCCTGCAGGATTTTCTGTCAAATAGATACTTCCGCTATAAAGTAGAAGGAACTCTCTCCTCTCCCCGCCTCCTTCGCGCAGGCGTCCCCCAGGGTTCAACCCTCTCTCCTATGTTATACGCGCTGTACACAAGAGACATACCTCGTACCAGGGATGTACACTTGGCTATGTACGCCGATGATACCGCCCTATACACTTCTTCGCGTAACACACGCATAATAGCCGATCGACTTCAGAAAGCGGCCCGCGCACTTGGTGTGTGGTTCCGCCAATGGAGAATCGAGGTTAATCCAGAAAAGAGTAAAGCGATACTCTTCCCTCGCGCTCGTTCAGAGCAAATCTCTACCATCTATCTATTAGATAAAGCCATTCCCTGGGAAAAAGAGGTCAAATATCTAGGTGTCACATTAGACTCTAGACTCTCCTTCAAACCCCACGTCACGAAAGCTTGCAATAAAGCTAAATTCATTCTTAATAGATTATACTATCTCATAAACAAGCGTAGTAAAATGTCACTTAGAAATAAGCTGACACTATACAAAACTTGTATAAGACCCGTCCTCTCTTATGCTTGTGTAGCGTTCGCGCACACTAAGCTAGATCCCATGCAAAAGGTACAAAATAAATTCTTACGTATCGCATCAGGTTGTCCCTGGTTCGTGCGTAACGTCGACCTACATAGAGACTTTGAACTGGAATCGATTCACGAGCACTGCAAACGCTTAGCGAAGCGCTACTTTGAGCGCGCAGGCTCGCACGCGAATCCCCTCATCGTTAATGCGTGTGATTACATCCCTAACGCGCTCCCTAGACGTAGACGCCCGCGCAGCGTCCTTTTAGACCCCGATGACGCCATTACTATAGCGAATGCCCCGTATGTAGGTAGGAAACACACTACTCACACACGACACAAACACCGTCGTCGACGGAATCGACGACGAAGTCCAGCTTATTCAACGGCTCGGTCGCGTCTCGGCGCGGTCGGGCCCAGCGGTTAGGGACCGTTAGCTTCCTTTTAGTAGTTTAATTTGTCCCCAGTCGCGACTCCATGTCGCGGCTGGTTTGCTTAGCATAGGTGAAATCCCAGTCCGCTCGACGGCCGCAAGCCGAGGTTCGAGTCTCGCAGGGGGCGCCCTTGCAGTCGTCGACTTCCTCACAGGCAGCAACTTAGTGCTTGCTTTCTTCAGGGACAGAGTACCCTCTTCCCTACCCAACCGGTGTCGCTGTAAAAGCCAATAGGGCTAACAGCATTATCCACATGTTCAAAAAAAAAAACAGAGTGAAGTTATTAATTATTATTAAATATAGATTACGTTAATAAAAAAAACGGTCATGTGCGAGTCGGACTCGCGTACGGTTCCACAGCATAACCTATCTAACGGCCAAACACCACGTTTGTTGTATCTCTCCTTTAATATTTATTTTATTCTGTTTTATTTTTGCTGTCGCCATAACAACAAACTTTTTTTGTAAATAAATAGGTAATCTGTGAAAATTTCAACTTTTAAACTACAACGGTTCATGAGATACAGCGTGTTGACAGATGGACGGACGTACGCCCTCGAATAAAAACAACACCATAGTTACTTATAACGTTGAAAATAAATACAATTAAATACATATTTAAATTAATCATCCAATTTACAAATGTTCCAGAGCGACTCGGTGAGCTACTTCTTCGGCGAGCTGGAGCGTATTGCCAGGCCGGACTACGTGCCCTCGCACCAGGACATCCTGCACTGTCGGAAGGCCACAAAGGGTATAACGGAGTGCACCATCAACATTAACAACGTGCCTTTCGTGTTCGTGGACGTCGGGGGTCAGAGGACGCAGAGACAGAAGTGGACGCAGTGCTTCGATTCTGTCACGTCGATACTGTTTTTGGTGTCTTCGTCGGAGTTCGATCAGGTGCTGTCGGAGGATAGGTGAGGCATTATTTTTATTTTATTAAAGTTATCTTACGAACGTTATCTGCTAGTAAATAGCAGTGAGATGTTGCTCTGCTTATAAGCTGTCTCTACATGGTAAGAGGCAGTTTCGTCAATTAACAGACGGCAAACGCGTTGGTTGTAGGTTCGATTTCCACTCGGGGAATGATTTTTTTTTCATTTTCTCGCTCTTTTCCGGCGGGTAGTTATAGGGAATGCGGTGTTAAGATACGCGGGAAAAATGTTTATTTAGTTAAGTTAACGTTTAAGACGTTGGTAGAAAAATTATGTATTTTTCCAATTACTATCTAATCTAACTACACAGTACAGTTCAATTATTAACCTTTGATTTTTTATAACATTTTGTCACCAATTACACACATATTAAGTATTTTATCTAATAAGTTCTATTTTAGGTTAAGCGATAACGGAAATCGTATACTAATTTACTTCAATGGACGCGAACTTTAATTGGTTTAATTTTTACTTCAACTTTAATTAATATTTGTAGTGTCGAATGGATTTATACATGTGGTGGCAATTAAAAGCCACACTTTGGTAAAAAAGTTCCGCCGCCCATCACGTGATGTCCCGAATTCGGAGTCCACTCCGTAAGACACTGCGGAGTGTCTTAACACTAGGTTCCCTTTGCCCATCCTGCTACATGTGGGATACTGGATACAGGGTGAACTTAAACGTAGTGACAAATCACTTCGTTTACTTCTTACAAATCTGTCTAATCGGTCACAGCCATGTGGTTAGTGAATATATTAATTACCATTAACAACGTGATACCGAGCCCATCTGTTTCTTCTTGTTAGTTACACGTACTTTAAGTTGTACTTGTATTTAAATAATATATGTATGTGTTAATTTACATTTTAAATGGCGTTAGTTAGTTTTTGTATGTTAAAATACATATATTTACATATTTGAGATGCGGTTAGTTAATAAGAATGAATTACAATGTTTTAGAACAGATGTAATATAATAGCGGTTGTGTTTGATAAGGTTTATAAGAAACTAGCTTTTACGTTAGTAAAAGGCTGGGAGGACCCTGTGATCATATGGGAATAATTGAGGGTTTTGTATGATGCCCAAGTACCTCTGACGTGACATGACTGACATGACGTGACATCCAACACAAAAATATAGTTTCGATTCGAACCTGTGTCCTGAGATTAGCGTGTTCAACCAAACAAACGGATCAGGTTAATAATTTTAGTTAGTTAACTATACTAAAAACACGTCTATAGTACAGTACTATTTTATATAGTGTTTAATTATTCTTTATTCGCATTTCTTTAATATTCCATTAAGTTAATAAATAATATAAGAAAATGCAAATAAAAATGAAAAATTGTCAGCAGATATCAATTGATATGATCAATTGGAATATACTTTTAACTATTGTAGTAATAAGCAATAACTATTACTTTATATACAAATTAAGCATTAAAGACCTAAAATTTACTAAGTTTACTTCTTACATATTTTTTTAGTTTCTCCTTTTATAATTAGACATGAATAAACATGCATATTTTAAACAAGATGTCTTATATTAGCTATGATTTAAGACACATGGGCAATTTGTATGGCCGCGATGCAGTTACATTCATTACAGTAAATGCACGATCGGCGCGGATGTGGATTCGCAAGTCTTGACGCCATAACGCATACAAATCTTTCTTTCTTTAGCTCCGCGCATAGTGGGTACCAGGGAACCTAGTGTTAAGACACTCCGTTCTCTACTTTCCGCCGAATTTAATATCATGGTGACATCCAGTCATATGTATGGATATATCTGGAGTCTATTAAGAATTAAATATTTTCATAGATGTGAATCTCCATCGGCCGCTTAACGAACATATATATTCCTTTAATAGTTCTTGATTATTTAGACTAACTCTATGTAAACTTTGAAGGTAAATAACCTGCATAAGAGCGATGCCATCACATTTATTTCATTCAGCTCTTTTCTTAACCGTGCTATTAATATTTTATTGAAGCGTAAATACTTTTTAGTCATAGCATCGTAAAATACTGTTGATAAAACTTCGTTCATCAAAGTGTTACTGCTTGAACCGCATAGACAGTGTTGCCAGTTTTAAAAAAATACTTGAAATTAAATAAACATTTACAATTGAACGTCCTTGTGAATTTTTATGGTAAATTTGAATACATAAATTCTTTTGTTAAATTATTTATAATGTGTGAAAATTTGTAGCCTCGTTGTTTTAGATACGTTCTTTTTTGTGTTTGCAAAGTAATTCATATGGTAATATTTTTTAATGTAACGGGATTCAGACGTTTTCCAACTTATAATTTCACACTCAACTTTAATCAAAAATATTAGTTACGGAAGTTTTGTTGTGTCTTACGTGCACAACTTCATATAATGCATGACAATTTAGCATCGCAAATGTGCTACTAAAAATGAGATTTTTAAAATCTTCCCTCTGTATCCCATATAGGGCACCGTAAGTGAAGGGAACTTAGTGTTAAGACACTCTGTTTCCCGTTTCCGGACTGAAATGTGATATTGTGACCAGAGCCGGAATATGAAAATAATACATTCCAAGGATCGGGGATCAAACCCAGAATTGTTAGATATGGTTAGGTAATCCCTATTAGTTAAAAATGGGCGAATTTGCTGTAACAAAACGTATCTAATTTTTAGCTTTTAAAATACAAAATGCTAACAGATGCTAAATACAAACAATGACAAATACTAAAATACAGATGCTAAGTTAATAAAATACAAAAAAAAAAACAAAACTATTTTAATTATAGATTCATTTATTATAAGGCTAGCAACACTTTAATTCAAGCAATAAATTTTAAATATAGGCAGGTATTTAGACTATGCGATCAAATGTGGGCAAGTCGTTACTATTACGAAAGCCTAGCGGTGTCAGTCACGGCTTATCTGTGACTCATCGTGATTTATACAATAATAATTTAAATATTGTATAATACGTCTAGAAACTTTGAATAATAAATAATAATATTATTTTTCGTTTCATTTTACAAAGTAAATTGTCTTCTTATATGAAAGACTGAAATTGACATGTTTTCCTTCCCTTCCTATCGGTAAAAAATGTAAATTTCAGTCTCTGTTAATAGTTAGCTAGCGGACCCGGACGCGGCTACGCCTGCTTCAACTATAAGAATATTTATTAAATATATTCATGAAATTATTTTCAATTTTCAATAGAATTAGTAAGAAAATATAAGCTTAAATAGTCAAAAGAATAATAAGTAGAGACATTTTAATAGAAAAAAATATCTGACTTATTAAAATGAACCAAGAAAAGGAGTAAAAGTAACTAAAGGACAGGTATTCTTAATATTACAAAAAGTACCTAAAGTTTCCGTTCGTGCGTACCTAGATATCGACTCTATGAAATAACTAAACATTTCTCTATATTAAATAGGATAATTTTAGCGAGCAATATCAAATAAAATAAGAAGAGAACCACAGTGTACTTTAAATTAATTATAAACAGCAAATAATTACATAAAAATGAACAATAGTTATAAAGTAAAATTTATAAAACCGTTAACATCATCTGCCCGTCCGCGTCGACCATACTATGCTTGAAAGCTGAAAGCTAGGTCATTTGGAATCAGTGACATCTCCTTAATTATATATTAGAATGTTATACAGTAAACTATTATTTCAATATAGATAAAATGCTAAAAGTGACTTTTATATTTGTTTTCATAAGGATGAATATCAAAATGTTGCGGTAACGGTCGCGTAGCAACGCAACGCTTGTTATTAACATGGCAGAATAAATTGCATGTCAAATTAGAAAGTACTTTAAAATATATTCTTTTATATGTGTAATGTAATTTTATATAGCCTATAGCACTTCTGAAGTATGTAGCTTTCATACAAAACAAAAACAAAGTAAATCGGACCAGTAGATCCAGAGATCTTACCGTTCAAACAAACAAACAAACAAACCCTGCCACTTTATTATACTAGCGGACCCGGACGCGGCTACGCCTGCTTGAAATATAAGAATATCTATTAAATATATTTATGAAATTATTTTCAGTTTTCAACAGAATTAGTAAGAGAATATAAGCTTAAATAATCAAAAGGAATAATAAGTAGAGACATATAATATTATTAGAAAAAATATCTGAGTTATTGAAATGAACCAACAAAAGAAGGAAAAGTAACTAAAGGATATTCTTAATATTAGGAAAAGTATCTAAAGTTTTCCGTGCGCGCGCATTTTAAATAGGATAATTTTTGCGAGCAATAAAATCCCAGGACTAAACTTTACACTACACCAAGAAAAGAAGAAGAGAACCAAAATGTAGTTTAACTTTATTATAAACAGCAAATAATTACATAAAATTAACAATAGTTCGAAATTGTATGAAAATTTATAAAACCGTCAACGTCATCTGCCCGTTCGCGTCGGTCATACTTTGCCGCCCGAAGGCTAAAAGCATTCTGAATCAGTGACATCTAATTATTTATTAGAATGTTATACAGTAAACTATAATGTCAATCGAGATAAAATGTTAAGAGTGACTATTATATTTATTTTCATAAGGATGAATATCAAAATGTCGCGGAAACGGTCGCGTAGCGACGACGGTTGTTTGTTATTAACATGGCAGAATAAATTGCATGTCAAATTAGAAAGTATTTTAATATATTAATTCATATGTATAATGTTATGTCATATAGCACTTCTGAAGTATGCAGCTTTCATACAAAACAAAAACAAAGTAAATCGGACCAGTAGATCCAGAGATCTTAGCGTTCAAACAAACAAACAAACAAACTCTTCCTCTTTATTATATTAGTATAGATTGTTAAATATGTAAGTCGTCTAAATATATAGTGAATGGATTAAGTATAACGTACAATTTAAATGGATTGCGGATTCGATTCCTTATAAAATAAATATATTTTATATCATAAATTTTTATGTTTGCTAGTATAGTAGTTTAGTACCTTTTAATAAAATACATTATATCAGAGCAATTCAAACCTAATTCCTCACGAAAAAAAAAATGTCACATCCAATCTGTCAGTGACCATCAATCAATTAATCAATGATTAATTAGTTAATTGTAATTAAACCAGTAAATTGGGTTACGTGGGTACCGCCATCTGATCGATGACGCGCGTCTTAATCCAATGCAGTGTTATTAATATAACATACATACTAGTACGTAGGTATAAACACGCGCACGCCGAGAAAAAGTTAACATCCGGGAATTTGTATCAAGGTCGGTTTGTGTATTTGATTTTTGGGCTCGTTATATTCGTTAATCCTATGATAGTTTATTAATATGACATATATTTGGTTCTGGGGTAGTACTCACACTAGTAGTGCGCAGCGTTAAGTTCCGCCGCTCAACATGGAAACGGAAGTTTCTTAAGCGGAGTGCCTTAATAGGTTCCCCGCTTCCTTCTGCCTTCTCTGCTATGTGGTGCTAAATATAGTGAGATATTTAAAAATAATATTAAGTAATTTTGATGAAGGAACCCAAGTAAGAAATGCATATAATTATGGATATATGCAAATATATGCAACAGCTTTCTATATTTTTTTGAAGAATGCAGTAAGGAAATAATTATGTCGTTGTCATCTTAATACATTTTTGCAATAGTAGTAGATATTTAATAGCTTCATATAAATGCATTTACTTCTTGTAAGTGAATGTTTTTTTTATTTCTTAAATAGTTTGTCTATATTAAAACGGGTTTTGGAATGTTCCTTAAAACCAAAAGATCTGTGAAAGTAAAAGAGTAATTACAATGAGCAATCTACGCGTGACGCCTCACGTTTTTGCTACTTTTATTTATTTTTCTTGATAATTCGTTTATCAATAAGATATGCACTGCACGAGAAATAATATAAAAAATACAAGGAAAATCATTGTAATATATATGTGTACAAAATATTTTATAATATTGTAATCTTCATAATAACCATAATGTTGCTTGCTAAATTGTTAATGTTTAACTTTTACAGAAAAACGAACCGTCTCGCCGAAGCCTTAAACATATTCGACACAATCGTCAACAATATAAACTTCAAAGGAATTTCCATAATACTTTTTCTCAACAAATCGGATTTGTTGGCGAAAAAGGTGGCAAGCCTGGAGACTGACATACGCAACTACTACAAGGAGTTCACGGGCGACTCTCACAATTTAAAGGACGTCCAGACGTTCCTGCTCAACATGTTCCGGAATGTTCGGAGAGAACCAAAGACAACGCTCTACCACCACTTCACGACGGCCATAGACACGCAAAACATAGAGGTCGTGTTCAATTCCGTCAAAGACACTATACTGAATCGTAATCTAGAATCTCTTATGTTACAGTGATTTTGTTTTTTTTTATGTTTGTCTGTGGTTTTGTGATATTGTGTAAATGTGTTTTATTTTTCGGGCGTATTTTTTTTAAAAAGACAGGAAATGTGATTTTTTTTAGTATATGGGATGTATGTATTTGTAAGGACGGTGGTCTGGTTCTGTTAAGCATGCCATATGGATGTACTTATTGCAATATATTTGGGAAAGACTTGATTTCTTAATGAAATATTCATTATTCAGTTACTCCAAAAGAGATCAATGCATAATTATATTTGTTGAGTTTTAAAAAAATTGTAAAGACTAAGTTAAATTAAATAGTCCAAGTTTTTTTTGACCTCACTTTAAAATAGGCTTTATTTATTTGTGGTATTTTAATTTATTTCAGATAATCTTTATTCATATCTGAATAATGTTAGTTAAAAAAAATTGAAAAGTATCTGCATTTACGACCTATCGAGACACAATTTAAACAGTTGCTTTATATATGTATATATTTTAGGTGTATTGTACAATGTAACGACCAAATATTGCACGCAAATTTGTACCCATATTAGTATTACTTTCACGAATATACATAAAATTTAGAGAAAAAGTATGTACTACTACTTTTACTTAAGCTCGTGTCATATTTTTGTTTCTTTTTTGCCAAAAATCTCTTGAAAAAGAAAACAAAATTATGCGTGAAACCAATTTTCGATATTTTTACACTTCTATGGAAGTACATTAATTTCTTCGTAATATATCAACTACATATATTAATCGATTAAATTCGAAATTAGATGTTCAGCATTCTAGAAATTATTAAAACAATTTTTATATTAATAAAATATATGCCCTAGTCTTTTGGTAAAACTAGTTTGGAACTGACATTGGAAATATCCTCTAGCTTTATATTTATAAACAATTGTACTGCCAGAACAAAAAAAGGTATAAATTAATCAACTTTGTATAATTATATTTGTCTACTGTTGTATATTGAAATAGGGTTGCTATTGTAATAAGTTTGAAATTCATTAAAAAAACTCTTTATCCGAAAAATCTAAAGCTCTTTATTTTATTTATGTATTGATATAAATGTTTTTATACAAATTTTAATAAAATATTAAATATTTTTTCTGTAATGCACTCTAAATTGGTGTTGCAACACTAGTTTAATATATTTCAAATTTTGCTATATCCACAAATTGTAGACGAGTGGATCTCACGCGTGCTTGTATATAATTATAAATATAAGGAACAAAGTCATATATTAATATATTCATTCTTTAATTATTATATTAAAATTTCATATTTATTTATTAATATTAAACAGTTTTACGTAAGAATTATATAACAATTATTCTTATAAATATAATAGTATATACTTTTTGCTTTATCATATTTGTTTGATTGCTGTTATATATATTATGAAATAACTTTTTGAAAATAATACAAGTATTGGTTTATTTTATATTAAATGATAAAAACGTAACTTCTATTATCAATTATAATAAATACTTGTGTGTCAATACGTAAAAAACAAATTATAATGTATAATGTATAGTATAACATTACATTAAGTTAATTACGAATATTAAAATATGATTTTGTTCCAATAATTTAGATACAATTTGGAAGACTTTGAATCCTTAGGGAGTAAAATGTACATAACATATGAGGTTATCCGAGTAAAGTGATATAACCCATGAAAGATTAAGAAAGAAATATGCATTAAAAATAGATTAAACATGATGATGGCTAGTAAAACATGTTGATGACGTGACTGTGTTCAATAAAGATATAATATCTGTTTGTTGAAATTACAGGATCTTACTAATGGGAGATCTGTAAATTTACCATTGCGGCATTACAGAATATTGTTTCATTACTTAAGATTCACACAAATTGTCTTTGTTTGGAATATGATCAAATTATTGTCTTTAATTTTCAACAAGGTCATTCACCTATTTATGAGATCTTTTCTGATCTTTATAATGTAACATTTTTTGCCACCATCCAGAATGATGTATGTATAATATTATTTTTTGAAATGTGATGTTGTCACGAAATTCTTAACCGCTTTCCACCACTTGTCACAAAATATTACATCAAGCTACCAATTTTTGGATGACCCCCCTAATCTATTATTGTATTTTATATATTTTATAAAGTAACAAATATGGGTTAGGTCACTTTCACAAGGAGCACCTGAACTGTGATTGAATATATAGGCTGTAAACAGCAACGAAGTGTTTTTATGCACATATATAAATAATAATAAATAATGAAATGTATAATAATGTCTCAAATTGCCGCTCAATATACGTTAGAGCATGTTTGGATGATTTTTGCAATGTTTGTACTATATATATATATATATATAATCATAGATTTACATTTTTATTCCACTTTTTGTATAATCTACCTAGATGTTATTGAATTTTTTGCATGTTATATCAATTTGATTTTGACAGTTTGGTGTTTTTTTACTTTTTTGTTACTTCATTCAATGGCAATGGTATGTATAATGAATGCATAATATTTAAATTCATGGATTTAGATTCACAGTTTTAATGTCTATTAAAATACAATAATTTTTTATTTTAATATAATAGCGATAATACATAGAAATGTAATAATGATTTATATTTTCTTTTTTAATATTATTTGTAACATTTGAATGTTTGTTTTTTTACATAATTTTTGTAATTTTCTACATAATTTTGAATCTTTAAACTTTATTCCGTCCGTCGCACTTACAGCTAATTATATAGAATCACTACCATACTATATAAGGGCACAAATGGAAAGCAACTTTTTTTTCCATTTTTTTTATTATTACAAATCATAAAATAATATGCCTTCGTGAATCGAGTATAATTATATAAGGTCGAATTTGACATTTTGATTTATATATACATTTTAATTTTGTATACCTGATTTTACAAGTAGTGTGAAAATTAATTAAAAAACTGACTGCCGTATACAGTTTTAATATTATTAAATAATTATTTTTTTATATAAAATTAGTTTTTTTTAAATCTATCAAATTATAAAATTCGCAATACATATTATTTATAAAGATTAATCGTATAATTATATTAATATTAGTCATATTGATCGACCTTATAAAATGAATTCAATTACAAAGTTGCATAATTTTGTCATAATAATTGTATTAAAAGTTTAGTATCATAAAAAATGCAAAAATATAGAACATTGCGACGATCTTATAATTTTATTAGAATTTAGTATTTTTTTATTCCATATTAGGAGAATTATTACAAAACCAAAATAAACAAAGATTAATTCATTCATTATTTAAGTACATTTATCTAGAAGTGGCACTTTAAAATAATTATACTCATTTAGTGTTTAATATAGAATATTTATTTTTAAACTTGTTTATAAAAATGGTAGTATAAATGGTTTATTTATTCTGTGTTTATATTTTATTATTATTTTTTAATTGGAGGCTATATGTAAATACCTCTTTATGTGACGAAGCAATGTAATAAGTTATTAATTAAGTTGAGCCTTTATAGATTTAGGGTTATTTATATGAAGAGTAATATTGGCGTATATTGTATAATGGCGTCGGCTGTCTTTTTAGGTAGGCTAAGGGAACTTAATATTAGGCCAAGCAGTTTTACATGCACTTGCGTGTTGAGTGGTGAAATTCATCTTACCTGAGCGAAAATAGAAAAATGCGTTTCCCTAAAATGGGAATTAAACCCACTACTATAGCGTTTACAGTCAGGCGCTACGCCGCTGCCCCATGACAGCCTCACGGCATTATGATTCCATACTTCTTAATGTTACAGTATTTATTATATACAATGAAATTATTTCCAAAATTTTATTCCAATATTCTTATAAATTGTTTCCTTTTATCTGCTGTCATATTTTTTTCTTATTCCTAAATTTATATATCTAGTAATACAACAAATAAAACGTTTTAAAATCTTTTCTGATTTTTTTTATCTCTTCCGCTTGAGTGATTTTGAACTCTGTTAAACTTGCAGTTGTTAGTAAATATACTCTTCTATAAAATAAAAAGAATAAATACATCTGTGCTTTTTAAAATATGTAAATTATTTAAAATTGCATAATAATCTTATTCACATGTTAAAAGTACATCCAAGAATACAACTCGTTTTAAATTAATTTATTCTAAATTATGAGATTTGTATGTAGTATTTTTTTTAAATACATATTAGTTTCAAAAGAAATGAATATAACTGATTCTTTGATATATGAAATAGAAAAATATTTGGTGTGAGAGCCATTTCCTTAACCCTCGAATATAGGAATAATTACTATATTTTTTTTAAGTTATATATATATTTAGCTTATGAAATGAGTAAAAACTCTTATTAGCAACAATTATAATATGATGGAAATTAAAACAATACAAACGAAATTAATAATATTGGAAATAAACAATTTAAAGTACACTTTACTTGTGTTATTGTACATGTTTGTATGATAGATTTTAGCTTAGATCTGATTATTTATGAATAAGTGAATATTTGTGTTTTTATCTGTATAAATAATGTGAATGTTGATTATAATCTGTGACATCTGTTTTTTTCATTATCAATTAGGCTTTATACGGTTAGAGCTTTATGTAATGAGTTTTTTGTATATTTATATAACGTCGTCTTAATAAAGAAAAAGATTAATTTGCTTAATATATTATTTCAATACAAAATTAAATGTTAGTTTTGAAACTAAATAAAATATATATATTAAGATGGCGATATATAAAATTTAAAACACTTAGTGTTGCCATGTATATCGAAATTATATATATGGTATTTTTGTACAAAATATAATTAAAATATTGTAATTTAAACATTATATCAAAATAAAACATAGTATGTAGAGGTAAAAGGTCTATATGTATAGGAAAATGGGTCTCAAAGTAGGTAGAAGGCAATGTGATAGGCTGATTGATGTATTGAGTAGTATTGTTGTGCAATGTTCACTGGTATATTAAAAAAAAATGTATCATATTATTTTGTTCAATTTGTATATTATTATTGTAATATTTTTGTTTTAATGAAAAAAATAAATAAGAAAAATTAACTTTACTTTTAATTTAAAAACATTCATATTAAATGAAGGAATATTTTGAAATACTTCATTAATAAATACTGGTTAGGGGTTTTCATTCTGCCTTACAATATGTAAAGTAGATTTGATTTTTGTCAAATGAATATTATATAATAAAATAATATATTATTTTATTAATTTCAAATACAGTGAATATTGCACTTTAGTTATAAACGCCGTGGGTGCCAACTCTTATAATGCTTGTAAATTTTAGAAACATTGTTTTTCTATTTGATTGTTTTGTAGAAATGACCAACACGAGGCTGAATGATCATAAAAACTGGACTATGTAATCGTATAGAAAAATATAATATATATAAATGTTTATAATTATTTTTGGTTAAAAATTGAATTTTTGAAATTTTTTTAAAAGGAGTTTTAATTTTATTATAATGTGAAAAAAATACTTTTTCAAATTCAATTTAACTTCAATAAGTATTAACTTTTCTTGAACAAAACAAACAAATAAAAAGTTTATACAAGGATCTAAACTTTTTATTAGTCTGTTTTTGCAACAATTATTCTTTTAAAAAAAGATAGAAGAATTTAATTATAAAACATATAATTAATTTTTATATTATTCCATAACACAGTTTAATGAAATCTAACTAAGAATTATAATAAGCACACGTACGCGAGTGACGACAATATCTTTTGGAATTCCTCTATACATATTTTGTATACAGCCCGATATTTATTGTACAGTGTAATAAAATACTATGCATGTATACTACTTCGTTTTATTATACCCATTTATTTTATTTTAAATCAAGAAGATAAGTATTAGTTGTTTGAGAACCCTTTATAAGCATTTTCCGTTGAGTTAATTAAAGAAAATTTTACAACTATCCGATAGCCTAGACTTAAAGGAGGGTTTATTCAGTTCCATAGTGTTCTTGTAGCTATGAAACTCATTTAACACTTAGTGGTTGTGGGTTTCCCTACTGCGAGAAAACCTACTTATATTTATAAAATTGGAACGTAGCTGGATTTGAACTCGCGCCTCTTAGATGTGTATTTTCATTACCCCGAATGGGAATCGAATCTTAACTCGGTCGCGTTTACAGCCGCACACCTGCGCTACTATATAACACACAATATACAATTAGGTACCTCCACTCTACATAATAATTTTACAACTATATATTCATAATATTTCATTACAAACTCTTTACTTCATATTAAAAAATTTTTTTTGTATTTCATCTAAAGCTGTTCGAAAGGCACAACTACTTAAAAAAAAAAAACATAAATCACGTAAATCTGAACACATTTAATAATGTTTTAAATAAAGCGCAGATAGGAACGGAAAGATGAATTGGTTTTTTCATCAAGATTGTGCCGGGNAACGATCCGATAGCATAGACTTAAAGGAGGGTTTATTCAGTTCCATAGTGTTCTTGTAGCCATGAAACTCATTTAACACTTGGTGGTTGTGGGTTTCCCTACTGCGAGAAAACCTACTTATATTTATAAAATTTGAATTGGATATGTATTTTCATTACCCCGAATGCGCTACTATATAACACACAATATACAATTAGGTACCTCCACTCTACATAATAATTTTACAACTATATATTCATAATATTTCATTACAAAATCTTTACTTCATATTAAAAAATATCTTTTTTATATTTCATCTAAAGCTGTTCGAAAGGCACAACTACTTAAAACAAAACATAAATCACGTAAATCTGAACACATTTAATAATGTTTTAAATAAAGCGCAGATAGGAACGGAAAGATGAATTGGTTTTTTCATCAAGATTGTGCCGGGATAAGGACCGCATTATTTAGGAGGGATCTAACAAAAATGGTAGAGATAAGCTGAGTACAGCCTTTGTTGCGACGTCAACGTGGGTCAAATGGAATCAAGACCGCCTCTAGACGGATAACTTGACTTCGTAACGACGGTACTTACCTACTTGTCCATTATACGTCTGTAATATAAATATAACTTAAAATAAAGCAAATGTTATTTTATTCAAATTGTGAAAAACATATAATTTTTCAAGACATTAAAATGTATATATATATATATATATATATATAGATAGATAGAGACTGACTTTGAGCAAAATGATTGTGGGTTCGATTCTCACTCGTAGAAATTAATTGTTGTCATTTCGTATATGTGACAAGGCAAAATGATTTCATTGAGTTACCGCCCTTACCATCCATATTACACGCTAGTTGCAGAGAAATCTAAAAATATAGGTCATTTAGAAAATATAAAGACAATATTTTTGAACGATGCTACAGTATTTGAAATGACTATACAGAAATATCGATAGCAATTCATACTCACACAATATGGGTCACAAACTTCTATTCAGGCTTGTATTAAAACAACATTTTCACATAACTTCTGATTTAGATGATTTTTATTTAGAGCTCAGTCATATTTACGACTCTTGCGGGGTACACCGCTTGTAATTCTCTTTGTGTCTATATGGATATTTTTGTAGATGCATATATCTAACGCATATACATAACTAAGTCAGAAGAACACAGCGTTGAGTAGTGACTTTGAAAAACAGGGCTGTTCAAAGACGAGATCAAATTGGGAAAATAAAGATAATGTTTACAAGTAGGTACCTCATAGTAAATGTCGAGCCCACGCACTATGGACAATGGTAGAACAACGACAGATCAAAATTCATTTTTACAAAGTCGTCCCTGACGCACTATTTTTGTTTTGTTAATAGTATAGGAGTGGAACTTTAATGTTATGAATTATTTTTTCGTGAAATACATTTGGAATATATCTTTATTCATCGTGAAAAATTGTCATTCGTGAGAATGTCTATTTCAGGTGTTCACTTTGATACTTTAAACAAAATTTCCTTAAAAAATGTGCAAGTAGGTATAAAGTTTTATATATTTTTGAAAAGCCCATAGTATGTACATTTTAAAACAATTATTATATTGTGGATATCGTGACTATATTTTTATAAAAAATATTAACAATAAGTGAAGGGAAAAAAGATACGCGCTTAAAGTTTATCGAGACTTTTAACAGTTATCGACGTCTCCCGACGCGTTATATTTGATATTATTTTATAGTCCAGATATTCATAAATAAGATTTATAAAAAATTAGCTGCAGAGACCTGCAGACTGAGAAGTTATCACGAAAACTACGATGCAAGTCAGGGCACACGAAAACTCTATCTATTGTAGTTTCTAATGTTTTACTATTTAATTGATTGGATTGCGGTAAATTTCCATAAAATTATTGTTATTTATTGATAAAAGGACGTTTT